>JAWWES010000081.1:89879859-89913850 GCA_035583135.1 Lophotriccus pileatus | reverse complement strand
GGGTCACATTTGCTACCAAAACCAGAGAGAAACAGTTGTGGAAGCTCTAAACCCAGAGACTTAACTATAAAGCACTTCTATTTAAACTTCTGATGGATAATTTTCTTTTATTTCCTACTCATTTTCAGTTCTTCCCACAGTATTAGTCCAGTTCATCACAGGTGTAGGTATGTAGGGAAATGTTAGTCAAGTATTTCACCTAATTCTCCAGCAGAATTTCTAGTGAAGTCAAGATACGGATGCAAACTATTCTGCAGAAAAGGTAACATCTGCTGGCCATTAAGCCAGACCTGTTCTCTCAAACTTCACTAGCTACTAATAGAAAGGAGGGAGGACCCCAGTCACCAAGGATGCAATACGATGTCCACAGATCTCCAACAAACTCATATCTGGAGCTCCTCATTGCTTCCAAATTATATCCATCACTTCTGGTCTTCAGTCTTGTAATCAAAGTTTCAGTTCTGCTGCCACAACTGGAGACTATACTTTCTCATATCCATATTATTCCTTGAAAGTAGATACCTACTTTCAAAGCAGTCTGCATTCATATATCCAGCACATCACGTAATCTCAAGAGAATAGTGATCTGATAAAGAACTGTGCCAAGGGCAGAGATCTGAAAGAGCAAAAAGCAAGAAAACTGGCCTGCTTAGCTCAAACCATGTTTGATTTCCTTCATCTGAAGGTGCAGGTTCTATTTCTACCATTCACACTTCGGAATGAATACTCCAGTTTTGTTTGGCTCAATACATTTCCATGCTATCTGGGTCCTATCTAAAATAAATAAATAGATAAATAAGTAAAAAGTAGTTACTTTCAAATACGAATTTACTACAGAAATGGTATGCTGGAGCAGAGAGCTTCATCCTGAATTACTGCCTTCACTAAAAACTCCGAACACATTCCACAGGGTTACAACAGCTTTAACCCACACAAGCCACTACCCAGGCACGCCAAGCAGACAATGTGAAGAGAATGAGTAGCCAAGCACACAGTAACCAACTTGCTGACACAGACCGGCTCTTGCATAACCAACAACGACCCAAACGGAAGGGCAAAGTTTAGGAAACCCTGTCAACTTTACACGGAGATTGTGAGTCAAAGCTACAAACATCTCCAGAGCAAAATACAGGCAGAAGTGAACAAAACTAAGTCCCGAGCAGTCCTGGAAAGGCTCCGTCTGCAAGCGCACCCCTTATCCCGGGGTCTCACGCTCCGGAGGCGAGCCAGCGGGGACGACAGACTCACGGGAGCAGGCCACTGCCACTCCAGAAAGAAGCTCCTGGGATGGAGGCACGCAGCGACACCCGGGATTGGGCCATGACCCCTCCAAACTCCAAATCTGGGAGGAAACAACCCCAGCCCCGCCCGGCTCCTCCCTGACAGAGGTGGCTAAACTTGAATCATTCGCATCCACGCAGGTGCCCGTCCCTACCGGGCAAAGGCCGAAGCCCTGCCCTCGGGCACGCCGAGCTCCCGCGCCCCGCGCCCCGGCCCCGGGACGGGAGGAGCCCTGAGCACCCCCTTCGGCCCCGCCATCCCCAGGGGCTCCCCGGATCGCCTCGGCCCATCCCGCCCCCAACCCCTCCGCCTCCCTCTGCCACGCCGGGGTCGCTACAGCCACTGACAGCCCGGCAGGGCGGGCGCGGCGGCGCTCACCGGCCGGGAGCAGCGCCGGGAGGGTCGGGGGCAGCGCCGGGGGCGGCGGGAGGCGCGGCCGCCACTTACCGGGGCCGCGGCCGCCCCTGCCCGCGGAACGCGCTGACAGGGCCCGCTGCGCCGGCGCACGCCCCGCCGCGCAGGCGCAACACGCGGCCGTCCCCGCCGCCAGCAGCTCCTCCCACTCCTCCTGGAGCCTGGTTGTGTGTTTGTTGTTGTAGTTGTTGTCGTCTGGGTTTTTTGTTTGTTTGTTTTTTACAGTTTGGCTGTAAAAGGGCACCGCGTGTGCTTCTGGGGCCAGGTTCAAGGTCGCTGAGACGTGTTAAAAAAGATAAAAAATGAACTGCACGAGTCCTGTGAGGTGCGGGTTGGAATGGTCGCCCGCTGCAGTGGGTATCGTCTGTGATTAAAAAAAAAAAACAAAAGGAACCACGCGGAGTAATTCCTTCAAGGAAAGGGTTGTTAAACATTGGAACGGGCTGCCCAAGGAGGCGGCGGAGTCGCCATCCCTGGAGGTATTTAAGGGAAGACTGGACGTGGCACTCAGTGCCGTGCTCTGGGTGACACGGTGGCGTTCGGTCATAGCTTGAACTCGATGGTCTCAGAGGTCTTTTCCAGCCTAATTGGTTCTGTGATTCTGTAAGGGTGCCACAGGTGGGTTCAGATCCGTGTGAAAGTGCCTTTGCCCGTCAGAGGAGAAGGCAAAGCCCTCACTTAGCCCAGTGTCGGTCTCTTCATGCGTTGCCCAGCCCCCGGGGTGCTGCCGTGCCAGGAAGGGATGTGTCGAGGAGCGCGGTGTGGCCGCCGGGATGCAGCTCGCCATGGCCTCCCCCGGTTCAGGGAAGCTGCCTGCTTAGGATTTAATTTATATGTAAAAGAAAAACATGGTGCTTTTTAAAAGACAAGTGGTTATGAAATTAGCACTGGATTGTTGGATCCGGTGGGAAATGCGGACGACACGAGGTGCCTCCTGGGGGACGGGGTTGTTAGCTGGGTTTGTGTCGGGGTTGCCATAGCAGCTGCCAGCAACGCCAAGTGCCCAGGCAGACCGCAGGCTTTAAAACCTGCTTGACGCTAATCAAGTGCTTCGGTCGACACTCTGTGCCGAGCACTTCTCAGCCGGACCTGCAGCTGCCGTCTAAGAAGGAGCTTAACCTGTCCCCCGACACGTGAGTTCCCACCTGCAGCAGCTTGGTTGGAGAGAAATTATAGTTATGCAATAAGAAATAAAGTTTTGGTAACAGGCAACCTTAGAGGAGCTTTTATCATTTTGAAATCTGCTTAGATCCTCTCTTTTTTAAATCACTGACCAAAAGTAGAGAATCGTTCTTTCCTTGCCTTGCTAGTCTGATACTGATGCTGTAGCAGGGATAAAATTACCGAAGGTATGGTTGCTACGATGTTACATTGTCCAATCATTTTTTGTTGATTTTAGGTTGAGTTTTGTGTGCTGGTGCAGATGGAGGAGACTGGGGGAGGTGAGACCGAGTTAGGGGGAAGAATCGAGCCTAGTTCCTCTCCTGGTCACTCTGCACAGCAGGAATCAGAACAACTGAGAGGAACGCAGCTTTCTTCCAAACCTCGTATTGATCTCTGTCCACCTCTCATTGGTATAAAAAAAGGTAAGGGAGAAAATAATAACTACTTCATGTTAGCCTTGTATGGAAAAGAAATGAAGGAACAAAGTGAGAAATCAATTATTAAGTAGCATGTTTATATATGCTGGGTGGGTATGTGCTGTTCTGAATGTGTCAGTGTAGGGACTGCAATGTGCAGATTTCAGCTTCATAAATAAATAAATATGTACATATAAATAAACAAACAGATATATGCTTTTGACGTTCTCCTGTGGGGAAATTTTTGTTGTGCCTCTTGAGGTGGATTAAACACATATTTGTGCTGAAATATATATTAAAAAATAATAAACAATGCATTGGACAGTCTTAACACCATAACCAATTCTTTAAGAAGTCTGCAAAGATGCTTGATGAAGCAGTTCCTTATACACAGTTATATGCACTTACATCAGTATGGAACACCTCAGCCCAGCCTTGGGTCTATCCCCCAGCAACAGTTCTGCTGCCCAAGGGTAGACTCTAAGCCTGGCATTCCAGGATGGCTACAAGACAGTGCTGTGGCTGTTTCTTATCTCAACACCAGGGGAAACTGTACTCCCTTACAGGGAGTTGTTCTGCCTCTGGCATTCCTGCTTCCAGCCAGCTTAACACCTCCTTCATTGGGCCCCTTTTGTTCTTCATGCCAGATCATTCCTGAGTTACAAATTACTGCTGCTGAGAGGTTAGAATTTAAATTTCCCCTTCACTCCTGTAAGATCCTCCAATAGAAGCTGTTGAAGTGCGGGCTGTCTGAGCAGAAAGTGAGATGGATTGAGAACTGATTGAACAGACAAGCTCAGAGGGTGGTGACTGGCAGGAAGGTCAGTGGGAGCCCAGAAGGTAGTGGTGTACCCCACGGGTCAATACTGCGTCCAGTCCTGTTCAACATCTTCCTTTATGATCTGGACAATGGGCCAGAGGGTAACCTCAGCAAGGGTTCTGACGACACATAAATGGGAGGCATGGCCGATACATCTGAGGGTTGTGCTGCCTTCCAGAGGGACCTCCAGAGCCTGAAGAGAAGGGCTGACAGGAACCTCAGGCAGTTCAACAAGAGGAAGGGAAAATTCCTGCAGCTGGGGATGAACAAGCCCATGCAACATTACAAGTTGAGGGCTGAACACCTGGAAGAGAGATTGACAACAGGAAAGAACCTGAGAGTCCTTGTGGACACCCAAGTTGAATGTGAGCTGGCAATGGGCCCTTACAGCAAAGAAGGCTGATGATGCCGTGGGCTGGATGAGGAGTATTGCCAACAGGTTAAGGGGGGTGATCCATCCTCTCCACTCAGCAATGGTAAGGCCTCACCTGGAGTACAGTGTCCAGTTTTAGGCTCCCCAGTACAAGAGAGACATGGATGTACTGGAGAGAGTTCGGTGAAGGCCATGAACATGATGAAGGCACTGGAGCACCTCTTTGGTGAGAGAAGGCTGATGGAGCTGGGTCTGAGGGGTATCTTTTCTATGCATATAAATACCTGAAGGAGGGTGTAAAGAAGAGGGAGTCAAGCTCTCTGCAGTGGTGTCCAGTGACAGCATCAGAGGCAGTGGCATAAACTGAAACACAGGAGGTTCTCTCTGAGCATCAGGAAACAGGTTTGCATTGTGAGGGTGACCGAGTACTGGCACAGGTTGCCCAGGGAGGTTATGGGTTCTCCATCCTTGGAGATATTCAAAAGTTGTATGGAAATGGTCCTGGGGCAACTGGCAGCAAGTAACCCCGCTTGAGCAGGAGAGACTGGACTAGACTTCTAGGGATTCCTTCCAATTACAACCATGTTATGATTCTGTGAATAATACATTTTAATTAGGGGAAAAAGATACAATCTATAAGAAAATTTATAAGGAAATCAGTGCTATTAGAATTTCAGTTTTGTCATATATTTAGAACAGATTAAGCAGTAATTAATGAAAGTTCAGTGAGCTGATCATTAGCATTACTGCATGCTTCACTGATGATCCTATTTGCTACTAATGATGGGACATAAATATCATATTTGCAAAAATAAAATGTACTGAAAGCAAGATGTAGAAATTACAAATAGCACTGTTCAGTGCTTTAAAATAATCGTCTTTTTGAAGCTAATTAAAACAGTATTTCTGTTAAGGAGAGATAAAACAATCTTTAGGAATGCTTTGTAATTAAAATTTTAAAAAGAGAAATGGCGGCTGACTGGAGATAAGTTATTGTACTTAGTATTAGGAAAACATAAATACTCCTATTTGTTCCTCAAATTACTTAAAATATTCAAATCCTAATTTATAGAGAAAAACCCAAAAGCATGCAATACTTTTTTTATTAAATAAGTTTAAAGGACTTCCAAAGCTCTTAAGGAGACTTAAACAATCAGCAGAACATAATGACATGCCCAAAGATAGTTTCATGCCCTAATGATATGTGTCCTGTTTTTATTACAAATATTATCAGTCTTTATTCTTCAGATATACCATGAGCTCAAGTTGTCTTGCAAGTCTCTGCAAGTAGCAAGTTTGTCAGAAATACATGAGACTGACAATGAGAATTTATAGAAAGAAGTAACAGAAAAAGAGTAACTGGGTGACAAAAACAAGTGTGAAAAGTGAGAGTATTTCAGTCTGTATTTTTTCCAGAACTGATTTCTTCAAGCTAGTACCTTATATTGTTTTTTCTTACCTCTTTTGCTATCTGTAGGCATTGTTTGAAATTTAACTAGAGATATAGGTCATTATATGACATCTTTTCCTCCTAATGGCTTCTAAGGGTTTCTGCTGTGGCACATGTTTTTTAATGTTCCTTTCATGTCTCATTTCCCCAGCCTAGAAGAAGTTAGCCAGCAGATATGAAGACACAGCACTACATTGTAAATGCATTTGTTGTGCATACACCTGAATAATTAGTACTTGTCATTTCTTTTAAATAGACACAGAAAGTAAATACCATAGACGTGGAGGGAACCTGATGACAAGGAGCACTGAGCTAGGATCTGCTGTCACAGAATCACCTTTGACTGCTGTTCTTCCGGCAAGTGTTTTAATTCTAAAATAGGTGGTGACTCAGGTACCTTTTGTCTGCTGCATTTTCCTCTATAGAGACTTTTCTTGAAGTCTTCACTGACGAAAGCTTGGTCTAATACTTAGTGTGCTGGTTTCCTTTGGTCTCTGTTAATTGCCAGAAAAAAAAAGAACAGTGAACCACTAAAAAGTGTCTACAGTGTTAGGCCACTGACTTTCTGTGCTACGGTGTCTGTTGCTGGAATTTTGGTTTCCTCGTATTTTTTTCTATCATCCACTGATATAGCCATTTCTTTTGCCTTGATGAAAATTAATATTGTTTAAGAATGCTTGAATAAAGTTATACTGCATATGCAAAGAAGGCATATGCAAAGTAAGAGAGCCAGCTGTTGACATGGAAGCCAGAGGTGATAAAAGACTGACATAGATAAGTTGTTACCAACATGGTGAATCAGAAAAGATGTAGCTTTTAGAGACACCAGAAGGGTACTGACCAAAAACTACAGATATTCAGGCGTTCTTTGTATCTCCTGGTCTCAAAGAAATGTGGGTAGAGATGAGTAATATAAAACATCCATTCAGAGTCTGGGGTAAGACCAAATGGTAGGAGGCAAAGGTGGACATTGGACACCTTTTTGTTTTTTAATCCAAGAGTAGCATTGGTCATTGCAATTCCTAGTTTAGAGTACTGGTAAGATGATGTAATTTATCTTTGTTTTTCCTCCAATGAAAATTGTGAGGTACAGACACACTTTAGACATCTCCAGACCCCAGATACTGATGTTGGTGGTAGCTGTGTGTAGAGGGGAGTGATCAATGTGGTGACTTTTTGACCCAAATCTTTAGTTTTTCATATAGCCTCTGAAGATTTTCTGTTGACTTAAAAATGTTACTTACTATATCTATTTTCAGTATTCACACTGATGTAAAGGTTTTGAAAAATCCTTTTTCTATGTAAATTTCCTTTTTTATCATTGTGCTGCTACCTTTATATGACCTGCACATTCATCATCAATCGTATATTTCTTTATGTGCTGACTGATTTTATAGTGATTTGTTTTATTTATTTCCTGTAGGGCAATAACTCAATATTACATATTAAAATGCTGGCAGTATAGAGATAGATCTGGTACCAAATCTGGGATACAGACATAGAACAGTTTGGAAGCTGGATTCACAAAGCAGAGATTTGAATTAGAGCCTTAATAGTGCTAGATTTGTATTGTGACCTTAGCCTGGATCCATATCTGGTTCTGAGGTCCTGATCTGAAGTTTCACATCTGTAGTTTCCATAGTAGCAGCTTTATACTGAGAAATAATTTTGGCCTAACAGGTTAATTATTAGTGTTCTTTTCTCTCTGCATTCCTTAGATGTAATTTTTTATGTTCATGCGTGAAGTAGTTTATGAAACCAGCTTAAAGATCAACAATGTAAAATACAATCCTTAACTGAGGAAAAATAATCTCTCTATAACAAACTTTTATTTTCTAGACAACTGATAAGAAAAGCATAGTACTTTCCAGTGAAAGTAGAAAAGAACTAGCTGAGCAAGCCAAAGTAACCAAAGAACAGAGAAGAGCTCAGATAGATGGAAGACACAAGTATTTGATATCAAGATTAGCAGATGGGATAGACTTGAGTGAGCAGGAAGTGGAAGAAGCCATTATTTCTGATGACAAGGTAAATATGAATTAAATTATTATTGCTAAAAATATTTCCAAAATTTTTAGTCTTTTGAAACTACTTCAAAATTAACTACTTTTTTTTTTTTTTTTTAGTTTCAACTTATAGAACAATTCTTTGTCCCTAGTGGACTTAAAAGGTTGCTCTTCTTTTACCAAGATATATTGCAGGTAGGTTTCCATTATTACTTCTGCAAAAGCAAAATTGCATTTTAAAAAAAAATAAATGACATGACTGTTACAAATTTCAGAAAATCTTAAAAGATTTTTTTTTTGCTGTGCATGCCAATGTGGAAAGAACTTGAATCTCATTGTTTAGATACCGCCATCCTGGCTTACATGAAAATGGGAGGATGCCCTGTGACATGATTTGATACTGTTCTTGTTTTCACAAAAGAAACTTAAAAATGGCCAAGTAGAGTAAAAGTCCAGACTTCAAAAGGGATAAAGGTAATTGAGACAAAGTATTCACAGTATTCAGAGTTTAAAATACTAGGTTAGCTAGCATAAGTATTGTAGGAATGGGAGAGCTGTCTTTGTAAGAACTATTTCATCTTCTTTTGGTTTGAAATGCACCAACTCTACAATGGACAAAGCAGTTGTTCAAGAGAGTGAAAAATTATGCAATTTCTTTCTAAATTAAGGTGGCTTCATATTCAGGTCTGTCCCATTCTGCAGCAAATAAGCTTGGAAAATTAAGACGAGAAATAAGGCAGTTGTCCAAGCTGTATTTGGACAACTGCCAAAATTCTCCCCAAGCTGTATTTTTCTCCCTTTAAGTTTTGAGAAGGAGCAGCCTCTGCATAAAAAGCAAAATAATTTGTTCAGCTTCCACTGAGTGTGTGATATCAGAACATGCCAAGTGACCTTGACAATTGTCTAACACAGCTGTTGTCGACTTTCAGAACTTCAGAAGTCCTTCATTAGTCCTTTCAGATTATGCCATTGAGGAGCCATGTGGTGGTATTTTAGGCTAGTTGAGGAGGAAAACTGATTAATATGCTTGATCATCAGCTAAATGCAAGAATGAATTACAGAATCATTATAACCTAGATAAATTAAAAGAACTTTTGAGTGTTACTGGAATTGCTTAGAGACTTTGCAAAGCACAGAATGAGCTCAGCTGTCAAAACAGTTTAATCAGTTTTTCGTTTCACTGAGACTGTGCATGCACATTTCTAGGATGAATGTTATTCTCTGATTTAAATCAAGATGAAATTGAAAATCTTGACATTGTTTTCTTTAACTGACAAGTCAGAAATAAATGCCCAGCCTGGGTTAAATGAAACATTTCATCGCTGCATTTAATTTTGTTTTATTTTGACCCTTTTACTCATTAAAAAATTAATTGATGAGAATTCTGTTTCAGAAGCAGCATAGCATAAAAATAAATGTTTCTCATGTAAAGTACGAATGCCATCTCCAGCATCTTCCGCCCCATTCTGATGAGGGAAGAGAGCTCATTAATTTGACTGTTCACTCAACAGTTTGATTTCAAGCATACTGGAGAATTGGAGATTACTCAGGGGCAGAGTTATATGTGCCTGCCCTGTTCTTATCCATTTTTGACCATTCTTGGAGACAAAATATGGGCCAGGGCAGGCCATTGGCCTGACAAGTAGGCATGTTCGTACCGAGATTTATCAAACCTCCTTTCTTTACTGCTTCTCATCTCTCTTTTTTTACCAGCTTAGGTGTGTGATGTTCACTTGAAAATGTGGATAAGGTTCAGCAAATACTGATTTGGGGTGGAAGTGGGGAGCCACCACTGTATATTATCCATCACACATTTAGTCTAGCAGGAGCTGAACACTTGACTTTTTTGGAATAAGGCTCTCTTCAACTTTAAAGAGAAATATACCTGCAGACTTCTTCCACGTAATTTTCTATCACATTCTTCCAGGTTTCAGCAGATTATTTTCCAAAATACATGACACAAAGTTAGAAGGAAGCAGATCTTTTTTAGGCTTAAACTTTTTTCTTGCTTCAAAGAGAAGAGGTTCTAGATACAGCTCAGTGGAGAGGGACCAGTGGCAGCAAGGCTTCTCAGGGAGAAAGTGTCAAAACCCTGACAGAAAGTTTTTCGGTGATGTATGGTTAAAGAAATGGGCAGAAAGCTAAACTTCTTTGCATTGTTGGCAGGATCTAGCTGACAGTTTTCCTTGTGAATCCCACTCACAAGAACATTATGATGCTGCAGACCAGGCACATGCAAAACATTTCTGCAAAACACCCAGTTGGTTTTCACAGAGGAAGTTGCTCTTAGAAACACTTCAGATTTAATTTCATTATATTTTCTGAGACTTTTCTCCTTTCTTATTTGATTTTTTTTTCCTGAAAGAGTAGGACTATGAAACTCTTTACTGGAGACTGTGAGATTCATGCAAAGCTTATTCTTCAGAGAAAGCCAACCTTGTGATTTCTATCTGGGAGTTACAAAATGAATCAGAATGAGCTTTGTTATAATTCACATATTCAAATGAATAAATTATTTGTATTATATAATTTTTATTTTATTAACCTCTTATTTATAATTTTGCTAGCAAAAGTCAAATGCATCACTGACGTCAGATGCATCAACGAACAGTGTGCCTCAGAAGAAGTTATTTATTACCATGGGTTCCACTGAGGTATGGCTGAAAAAATTGATTAGATGACATTTAAAAAGAAAAATATTGAAAAAGCGTAACAGTTGTGTGGTGTTATACATTTTTTTGTAATTCTTGGGTAGATATTTAAGGATATAGTCCCTGTTCTCATAACGCAGGATCTCCCAACATTTCTTGAGCTAAGGTTGGCACTCACCAGTAAAAAAGTAGTGATTTGACTATGTGAGAGGAAAGCAGATCAAAAATTGTTAAAATTGTTAAAAATTTTTTAAAAATCACAGATTCTAAGTTTGTTTGTTTGTTTGTTTGTTTTAATGATTGCATGTTAAGTATTTTCCAGTGCATGTGCTCTTCTAGTTTAAAAGTGCAGTTCTTCAGTGGTTTCATATGTCCTTGCATATAATAATACTGCACATTATTCCGAAAGTACCTTTAGTAAATCCTTTATTGCACTCAAATTCTTACAACAACCTCCTCACTGTAATGTCTAAGCATTATTTGACAGCATATTCAGAGTAGCCATTACGATTTCTGACTAATTTTCTTTCTTTCCATCTCTTTTGGGGGAAATTGGGTATTCCATATATAATTTTGTTTGAATAAGGCATGGTGATATTTTTGTTTTTTGTTTCTTTTTTTTGTTGTTGGCCCCAAAGAGGTTATTTTAGCATTGTAATGCTGGAAAAGATGTAGCTGAAGAATTCTCTCTTGCTTTCAGGAAAAAGTGAGATTCATTTGTCTGCCAGTTGGACCAACTGGAATGGCTTTTCAAATTCATTACAGCTGAGTTCTTATTATTAGGTTTAAAAGATTAAAAATAAGCATTGTTCAAGTACTGATTTGAAACTTTTATATTAATTCAGTCCATCAAAACAATGATAATACATGTTAAAAGGTATTTGGATGGAACTTTTTAGCAAGTTTCCCTTTTTTTAAGTTTCCCTTTTTTAAAAAAAATAAATCTGTGGTCGGAGTATTTATGAAAAGAACTTTAAATGTTTGAAAGCTGAGGATATCTGTGGGGTTTTTCAGTAAATTTATCTTGGCAGATTCAGAAAGAGATTAGACAATCTCATGGATAGGTCCATAAATGCATTCTAACATGACTAGACAGGAATATGTCATGTAACAGCTCTCATACAACAGTTGCAGGTGATCAGGGAATATAAGAAAGATGGCCCCAGGAAAAAGCCTAACTCACAAGCTCTCCCTGAACTGTATTTTCTTAGTAGAGGTGCAGTACTGAACTGATCTGTCCAGAAGGGCATTTTTTATGTTCTTATGTCAGACAGAGAAAACCCAGTATTTTATTTGAGAGGGGCATATTTTAAAACATCCTGCAAACAATTCACTACCTTTTTCAGTAATTAATGTTTACAGTCTTGTTTTCATCCCATCTTTAAAGTTCAAGTAAATTACTTTTACTGTATTCATGTATTCTTTTTAACTGTATTAATTTTGTCCTTTTACAGACCTTTACAGGAACTTGTGCATTTTTCCTAAGGACATCAGATGAAGTTATAACTGCATCAAACATCTCTCAGGTCAGTCCAAAATCATGCTGTGTTTGCTGTGTACTTAATATTTTTTCAGACCTTTTTTCTCTCAACTGGAGCCAGAAGTAGGGAATGCTTTCCTAGAAATGTCTAGTTCTATGTTTAACAGAAGTTCTTTTTCATGTGAATAAGTATCAGTGATAAAGTAAAATTCTAATGATTTATAAATTAGAAACTGCAATATTATTAAAAACAAAATTTTAATAAAAATTAATCATTAATTAGTAATTAAAATATAAATTTTAATGGCAATAGGGAATAAAGATGTAAACCGAGGGATTTTATTTTAAGTAATGAGCCTAAATTATGGAAATGCTGCACTTAAACTGTATCTTTTAGACTTTTAAAATAAAGATGGTACTTGAAAGTAACTAATGGAAGGTTTTCCAACCCTTATAACTTCTTTTGTATAAGAAATATGCTGTAACAGCCTTTTCTGACTTTCAGAATTTGGGAAATGTTGTTGAGAAGTATTTGCAGAAGGTCATCCAGATACTAACATCTAGGAATAGACATTAAAGAAATAATGTTGTCCAAAGTCTTCAGTTGCCTACCTTGGTGGCTTCTCTCTGCAGTTCTCTTGTGATCACACTCTTTTGACAGGGGCTGTCATGTATCCTCATCAAAGTTCATTCATTATGTAAGGCAATATTTTTAGGTGCTATGGAAGGTAAAACAAATTTTGGTTTATCCCAAAGAGCTGTGTAGGAACAGCTGGAAGGAGAACCTGAAAACCCCCTAGAAATACTTGCATTTATCCCCTGTTTCTCAAGAAGAATAGTTGAATCTTCGGCATCCATTGGAAAGAAATGTTTTAGCTAGTATATCGCCCTTATCATTAAGATTCAGAAGTCTTAATTTACCCCATTTCCCCTTCCCTGCAACAAATGTAAACACTGTCATATGGCAGAAATTAGCATTGTCAAAAGCATCTGAAGGGGAAAAATAGAGGTCAGTTAATTTCTGCATTGCCCTTCTGTTGCTTCCTTCTGCTATTTTCTTAGCCCACCCTCTTGCAAAAAGAAGTAGTTTAGGAGCGCTTTCTCATTTACATTCTTGTGGACATTGCCTCCCAGGGAACATGTTCAGACATGCAAAGAAACCTGGTCTTCCTCATAAGCATTCAAGCAAAAGATGCCTTGATTGTCATTTGTAATTCCTCTGCTTTATGAAAAAAAGCTTTCTACCTTCTACTCTAGTAGGATTATAATACTGTAATATTGTTAGGACATAGTATTTCACCCATGCATAGTAACTAAATGTCTTAAGTGCAGTTCTTTTGCATGCCAGTGGAGAACTTGGAAGAAAAAATTAATGTGAAATTAATGACCAAGATAGGCAAAAGTATAAAAGCCTCTGCAAAAAATCATTTGTAGTCGCCATTTCTAAAACACTCTGGAATCGCTGTCTTTGCACAGGTCAAAGTTGGGAGTAGGAGCTTCCAGGGCAGAACTTTTCCTCATATCAGTGAAGCCATTATGATGAAGGCAAAATCAATGTACGTCTGTGCAGTTCAGAAGTTCTGAATGGGACTCCCTTTCTGAAAAAGAGGCATATCCAGAGCCAAAGTGGGTGGTCAGTAGGAGTAGTAGAAAGCACACAGCCCATGTTCAGGATGTATACATTGGTATGCAAAATGCTAGTAACAGAAAAGTCAGTGAAGGCATAAATTGATAGTGTTGGGAAAAAACGCAATCCCTCACTTCTTCCAATTTATGCTTTGTGTTCTGCAGTAGAACTCCACCCATGAGTACTGTCTTTCTCTTTCTCCAGCTTCAGCAATTTACTGTTTCTTGCTTCACATTAACTAGACTAGGATAGAATAAAATGGAGTGTTTCAATGTTTCCTAAATGTAAGTTCATTAACAATGAACTTGAGAGAACTGTGCAACCAAGAGAGGCGTTTCTTGCCTGATACGTTTTTTGTCCTTTTTTTAGGCATTTCTGATAGATGGAAGGTGTTCCTGTAAATGGGAATCATAGGCATATAATTGTGTTAAGATTAATTAATGCATTGATGTTATATGTTTAATTTTAATTGGTTGCTGGAGTGTTGCTACAGTTTGGGACTGACTTTGCTGGTGACTCAGACTTAAGAGCAAATCTTGGAATTTTGGTTGGATTTTAGTTTCTGTCCAATCCAAATTTGGTAGCTGGGGGGCAATATCCTCATGGAACCTACATAGTTGTGGACTACCATATGTCTGCCATGTATCTGAATTTCATTCAGATAGTGTAATGCTGCAGAAGTTTATATGCACTCTGCTAATTTTTGTTTCTTCCTGAAGGAGGTGAATTTTGGTATGCTTGATTGTCCTAATGGAAATACCCTTCAGGGCCTGGAATTTTTCTTGACCCAGATCATGATACCAGCACTTAAATCCCAACAGGTAATCAAAAAACTAATATTTTCTTTTTTTTTTTTCCTCAAGTATATATGGAATTAAGGCATGTGGCTGCTGCAGTTCTGTTTGTGCATCAGTTGGATGTATAATAGAGGATACAAGAAGACATAAGTCTAATACAGGCCTTTTGGGAGTTATGCAGTTTGTATAAAAATGTTTGAAATTCATGTAGTTATTGTTTATTTTCAAGCAATAGCACCACCTGTAATTATTATGATAAAGGAGAGCATAACGTAGCAATCATACTAAGGTAAAACTGTGATGACTTTATTAAAACTAGATTAAACCTGGATTGAGAGAATTGTCAAGCCCTTCTGGCAGCACGAGTAATATAAATATAAATAAAATAAAGTCCATGACTTTATTTTAGATTGTGGACAGCAAGCACTGTATCACAGCCAAATTATGCAGCTTCTTTGCATTGTCCTTATTCCATGGCACTCACAAAGCATCACAATTGGTTCAGTTTCCTCTGGAAATACATGTTCAGAGGTGGGAAGTATAAAGAAGCTCAGTGTCTGTTGAAAATGATGGTGTTGTATGCTATTACCATATGCTGTCATTTTCTCTCACCCAGGAGCAGGAAGGGAGATTGAAATTTGTTTTCTCTGTTCAGAAAGAGAAAAATCTAAAAGCTAAAAAAAAATACAATTCACTGTGAAGTCAGTGAGAGCAGGGAGACATTTTTATTTCTTAGAGCTTCTTAGAGTTTGTCTCTTCTTGTCTAATACAATAATTAAATCAAGGCACACTATAAAGATGGGTGTATTTTAAATGGCATGATGATAAATCTTTATATACTGCCACGAATAAGAAATACCTTTCTAATGAAAAATTACCTTTTGTGATCAAAAAACAAAAGAAAGTGTGACCCTCATTTTATTTTTTTTTTTTTTAATTCATAAATCATAAAATGATCAGAACTGGGGAGCTGTGAAAGAAGGATTGAAGAACAGACAGATACAAGACTTTCTGTATGCAGTGGATAAATTTGTGGGTACTTTGTCATCATCAAGACAGAATATAGAAGATAAAATTCAGCTCACAAAAGTGGATATTGATATTTATGTCAGCAACTTACAGAACCCATCTGACTACATAACTGCAGGCGAGTAATTCACACCCCAAAGCGAACACAGTGGTGCTGTTTATAAAATAAATGTTATGTCATTAGTAAAAATTTACTTTGAAGAATTAATTCATCTTCCCTGAGCTGTATACATTTTTCTGCTTACTCTTGCTGGGTTTCTGACTGCATAATCATAAAATCATCAGTCATTTACCCATCCTTTAATTCATAGTTCTTAAAGAATTAGGTAATTGCTTGATATATCATGTAAACATCTGCCTTTGTCCCTCCTAGTTTGCTGACCAAGTAGTTCCTGAGTGAAGCCATCTACTGGTTTTTGTACTGTTCACTTTCTTTGATTCTAGGAATACCCTATCCAGTATCAAGTCTGGCTCTGTGAATAAAAATGTAGTATAAAAAAATACAAAAATACAAAATTATGTATTTATAAAAATTTATATATATATAATATACATTATATATATATATTTACATTTATATATGTAAGAAGAAGAGGAGTTGTGTCTCTTTCAACAATAGCTTTCCACCATGTCTTATCAGTATTTTCAGAGAGAAATAATGCCAAACCACTCAATACTTTGCAGTCCTTCTCAACCCTACATTAGCCTATGGCATGACAGCTTCCACAGAACTACTGACCTTAAGATTAGATAATAATGTTGTATAGCTGCACAAGTTCTTTAGATCCGTTTAGTAGCACAAGCTCCTAAATATAATGCACCAAGTGACCTGGAGTCTTTCAGCTGCCAGGGCAATCTAAAAGATATGCTGACTTCAAAATGTAGTGGTTTTTTGTGACTGTTAGTGGTGGTGTCTGTTATGTGATGCTTTTAACATGAAATAGACTGCAGTGGCAGAAAGAGAAATATGAAGTAAACCTTTACTTATGAAATACAAGTAGAGAAATATATACATAGTTAATGCGTTTCTTGGACCTACAAAACACGATTCTCCCCAAACCATATTGCTGTATTATGTTTTTCTGTATGAACTCCCTGTATTTTAAACTGTTTCCACTGTATTTTTAACTGTTTCCACATATTCCACATGCAGTAGTAACAGAGTAGATAAATACAAGTTTTATGTGCGTGCTTCTTGTTGTTACAGTCTTAATCTTTTACTTGTTGTTGGTCAGTGATTCGAATATACTCAGTTTGTATAGTCTCAGATTATGTTTTGCAAGAACATTTTATATCTGTAGTTTAAAATTCTGTGTTTATTTTCTGGTGCTTATAAGACTGTCCAATTCTATGATTTTGAAGGCAGTAACACAGAGGTCACTGAGAGACTTGAAGAAGTGGTCAGGATTTGGACCAAACAGATCAAACAAGTTTTAGTGGAGAGTGAACAAATAAGAAGAGAAGCTGACGATGTTGGTCCATCTGCAGAACTGGAACACTGGAAGACAAGAATGTCATCATTTAACAGGTCAAATCTCTGCATTATTTCTCACAGAGTCTTGGGGGAAAAAAAGTATTTTTAAAAATAAATGTAAACTTTCATTCCAAAGAGAGTATTAAATGTGTTTCTTTCTTCAAAGGCTTTTAGATGAGATCAAGAGTTCGAGAGTAAAGAAAATAATAAGTATTCTTCAGGCAGCAAGATCAAAGACATTAAAGCAGTGGAAAGAACTGGTAATTACTAATTTCTAATTAAAGTTTTAAATTATTACAGTACTGTATTTGTAATACACACAGAACTGAACACAATGCTAAAAATAACTTTGAGTGTTTATGCTGGTTTCGTACTGTGGTAAATATCCATTTGTTGGAACATATAACATCAATGATTCTGAAGTTTAATAGATAACTTGAAAAGAAGTCAGTGCTTTTGTAATGTGTCTTTCATTAACATAATAGGTGGAATGGTTGTGCAAAAGTAAAGCAATGCAGCAACACAATACCTTTTTGTCTCTCACCAGCTGAACCCTGAGCAGGCTGACTGTAGAGATGTCTGAAATATGTTCATCATATTGCTTTTAGAATTATTGACAGCTGACTTTTTGTAATATAACTGCTATTTCGGATAAGTAGGTATCTGTAAGGTAAATTACATATCAAAATTGTAGGCAAGCTAGTAAATAACCATGTACAGTCAATGTACAGACCATGTACAGACACTCACCCACCCCCACCCCCAAACACCAGAATGCAGATCTTCCAGCACTTAAGAAAGTATTCTACTGTTTCAAAAATAGACCAGGAAAACTGCTGCCTTACTGAGTTTTTGGGTTTTTTTGCTTACCATATTTGCAGACTTATTTGATAAATTGTATTTGGATCAAAGTGTCTGTACAGAGCAAGTACAAACGAAGGACAATTAACTGGATTTCTTCCTTCATACAAAACAGCACCCAAAGTACTGGATAGTTCCACCTGACATGAACAGAAAGATACATGCATTAGCCATGAACTCATTTTCCCTAACAAGTGTTTGTTAAAAAATGTTGGGAAACACCTTGGTACATTTCAGGGATCTTGTCTAAGTTCTGTAGAATGTACCGTGTTCTGTAGACTGTTTCAGACATGCTGAAACAATTCTGAAATTTAAGTTGGATTATCTAACCACACTAATGTACTTCCATGAGAAAGGAAAAGCTTTAGGGGTCTGAGTAAGGACTTCCTTTAAACCTCATCCAAAATGTTGCTGATTGCCAGGAAGATCTTACCAATTTCTGCATGTAAAAGCAGTTATTTCTTATGTAAAAAATAAATTACATCATTGAAAGCACTACTGTGCAAAAAGCTTGCAAGAGGGAATCACAATCTTGTGATAGCATGCAACGTAAAAGAGCAAGAACCTGTTCAGAAAATTTTCACAGTAATAATTGTATTTCTTTTTTTTTCCCCCCTTCCCTTCAGGATGGTATTATAACAAAAGCTGCCAATGAAGCTAAAGACAATGTGAGATATTTATATACATTGGATAAATTTTTTGGTCCACTTGCCAATGCTTCACCTGTAAGTAGTACTCTAAAGGCACTTAATGTAAAATTAGGAAAAGAAGGGAAGGGCTTTTGCTTCTAAAAAAAGATATTTCTCCTTTCAGTATTTGTCTCATTCTTAGTGATTAGTGAACAGCTTAACCCCTTAGACATTAGTGAATGGAGCTTACAGATTTTGAATTAACCAAAGAGATAATAATTTTTTTTTTTTTTTTTTGGTGTAGGAAGTAGTTATCATTCCAGAAGATAATTGAGGCGCATGAAAAAACTAAGCATAAGAATGTGATTTTCCAAGCCTGATAATGAGCTGAATTGCCTTTGTGAGCTTGGGCCTTACATAGACCCCTTGTCTGCATGCTTCAGTTAGGAGCTATTTGAGATTGTTTTATTGCAAATGTCATAAAGTGATCTTGAGCTGAAATTGGTTGGCTTCCACTTATTTTACAGGCTAAAGCTGTTTCTTTTGCATCTAGCACTGTCATCCTGGTTGATAAAACTTATTCTCATAATCATGTGGGTCTCAGAGTTCATTTTTTTAAGTGAGAACGTGACTTTTGAAGATACAGTCACCAGGCAAAATTGTCTAAGTTTACATGTTTCAGAACATTTACACATAACCAATCTGATTACATTTTTTCTAAACAACAAAAGCTTAAGCTCTTTTGAATCCACTGTACTATTTTACACTGCTCTTCTTCTGTAAATATTAATCTTTCTGCCATATTGGACTTGAATTTTAGATACCATAATTTTTTTATCCTTTTCCAGATCAGTCGCTGTCTCTTGTTCTGGGTTCTCAGTGTATCTGACTTGCATGCATTTCTGTAAAATCTTCCTGTGGGAGAGAAACTTGTATAGTTCAGTATCCTCACTAAGAGTGAGATTATTGTTGTCTTGCCTCCCTCTTCTGGATTTCTTTTCTGTACAGATCTAGGCAAAATGAGCAAAGGCCAGCTCTTTTCTTGTCCTTCCTGCAGCAGGCCAACTTTTTCGTAGCAGTGTATGACTTCTTTTCCTCAGGTAGTATGTTCCTATGCAAAGCAGGCTACAGCACCTTCATATACTGGAGGCCATGGCCAAAACAGCTACAGCCCCTGTTTTTCCTCTGGAAAATCCCACTCTGGAAAAAGACCTGTTCGTTTATTCATTACCCTTTTCCCACCTTTTTGTCTTGGTCATAGTGTGGTAGGTCCCCGCAAATGACTTGGATGGTCCATTTCATAATGAGGTGTCTACAAGAGTGAGGTATTACAATCAGGAAGATGTTTATCCGCTGACAAACATATTCACAGAGTGGTAACATTTTCCACTATGTTAATTTTCAGGAAATTCAAATTGCTGACTTTCCCCCTTTTTTCCATTGTAGGTAACAATGATGGAACACATACCCAGTTTAATGGATACCATCTGTGTGATCTACTGTACGTCACCATACTACTACACGTCAGAGCGCATGACGTCTCTTTTTCTTAAAATCACAAATCAAATGATTAACACATGCAAGATGTATCTATGTGAAGGTGTTTCAAAAATCTGGGATCTGGACAGGTGATAGAATTTTAGGTTCATCTTCTTTTGTTGACATTAGAAGTAAAATTACAGATTAGTCATCAAGGTTATTAATAGGTAAATTTGAGTTACCCCTTGTCCTCCTACCAAGCACTGATTCCTGTGTTGACTTTAAGCTTGTAACTACCGTTTTGGTGTAGAATTAAGTACTCTGCAAGAACAAATTTACTATGTGTTGTGAAAAAAGCCTGTTATTGAAAACCACATAATGTATACTCGTATACAGCATTCAGTGTATTGTCCCAAACACACTTAAGCAATTAGAACTGTGAGCTACTGTTCACCATTAAAAAGCTACAAGGACAGACTGGCAAACTACCATCTGTGATTTTTATTTTGCTGTTAGTGGACAGGAAAGTTGGTTTGTGGAAAGGGACAAGATATACCAGGACCAGAATCACGATTCAGTTGTACTCGAGTGAGGTATGTGGGGGCTAAGATGGGACTCAGACTTGTGTTTTCTGAGTATTCTGGGGAGAATGCTGTACGTAGAGTATAAATGGTGCTAATGCAGCATCTTAAATTAAAAAACCTAGATTTACTGTAAGTTTGCTAGTTAGACATACCTAAGGCTAGGGGGTTTTTTTGTTTGTTTGTTTGTTTGTTTTTTCTTTTCTATTGTTCTTAGTACAGCTGTTAGTAAAGCAGTAGTCTATGGTTTTCAATAAATGTTAGGCCCTATACATGAACAAAAAGTTTGCTCCAAGGAGCTTGCAATCTAAAATATAAGCAGAGCTTGCAATCTGAAATGTAGGGACTGAATAGTGAGATGGATGAAAGAGGGATGGAGAAAAAAACAGCAATCATGCAGTGTTGGTCAGCCGGACTGACAGTGTTTTCAGCAGAGTTGTTGATGCCCTTGAAATTTTTGTAGGCATCACTGCCAGGAAAAATAAAGGAGGCGTTTCAAGGAAGAGATGAGTTAGCTGCCCTATGGCTTCTTGTCCAGGTGCTTCATTCAGCATAAACTGAAGCACAGAGGTGTTTGCAGAAACTTATCCCTTGGGTGGTGAATGCTGATGTCACTGGCAGAACAAGTGTATCTGAAGGATGAGTGTATAAGATGTAACTAACTTTGGCCTTAGGAACTAAGTTCTTCCTGATGTATCTTTTTAAAGAAACAAGGCTTTCCTTAAGCTTACTGTAGTCTGGAAAAATACTTTCACAGTCTTGTCTGTCTAGAAAAAAAACAAAGAAACAAGCAAAGGAAAACCTATCAGCAATACTCAATACAGAACATGAGAAATGACCAAACTGCAGACATTCAGTAACCAGCATTAACCTGGTATAAATCCTTTCTGGACTGTGCTGTGAAAGTTTTGGTTTGATGACAACATAACCTAAACTAAAAATATTCAATCTGTTATCTAAGATAACAGATTTAAACCAAAAACTTTTCATGTAGAGATCATACTTTGAATGTTTTTCACTTAATGTATAATTTTGTGTTTTTATTTTGCAAAGTTGCATATCTGACTGAAATGTTTTATTTTTATTTATATTCTTTTGAAGACACCCTTAGGATGATTCTCTGTCTTCTGTGCTTCTTCCTCAGGCAAGAATTGCTGAAGAGGGTACAACAATGCATTTCCCTCAAAGAACAGTACCAAACATCCTTTCAGAAAATTAGGAAAGAGCTAAAGGAAAATCCAAATGACAGACAATTTGATTTCAGGTAAATTCACTTTAATATTGAATCATATTGGTGTATACAATTTATAAATGAGATGGCATATTATCTGCTAACAGAAAATCTAAATTCTCAATTAAAATCAAGTGTTTATTATAATCAGAACATGACCTTGCATAGGTTTTTTTCTTTTATTCAGGAAGAAACTAATGCCAGGTTTTTGCCAGTCCTTTGTTGATTCAAGAGCTGTCCAAGAGGACTTCAGGAGAATTTATGCATGTTTTAATTTAGTACAAATGAATATGTATGGTCTGAAATCCCCAAAAATTTGAGTCATGAATATAAGTAAAAACACTCTAAGAGAATTTAGTCAGCTTTGGGCTGGGTTGTCTATAACAATGCCAAGGGGAGTTTTATCTGTGTTGTTATGTAAAGGATGGGGCATTTCTTAGTATTCTATGTTCACATTTTGATCTCCTGTGAATGTCTTATTTGAAAGAGTAACTCCTGTGAAATGTAGTAAAGGCTTTTAATTGACATATATAAGGATTAAGCATTTTCTAGTTTATGTCCATTAGTTTAAAATGGTTTTTACTTGGTTTGTAATTAGTACAGCCTGAGGGGTTTTTGGTGTGAAACTTGATGGCAGTTCTGTTAGAATGTATGTCGATTAAGTAGAAAAAATCTGTTGCAAAGAGATTTGCATTACAATTCCTCTGTTGCTTTGTTATTGTTAGTGAAAACTATATATTTGGAAAATTTGATGCTTTCTGTAAACGTTTGGAGAAGATTTCACATATGAGCAATATTATGGACAGCCTTTTAGAGCTCCATCATATAAAAATAGAAGGTATTGAAGAGATCACTACTCATTATCAGAGCATTGCTACAAAAACCAAATCCAAAGAGTATGATGTTCTGGATCACAGAAAAAAAGAGGTACATGTATTCAGCACTTGTGTGACAATCACTTCCTTAATTCTGTGCTTCTCACTTCAGTTATGCAAAGAATGTTAAATATTATAACAATGCATATATTATTTTGCTTTCGGGTTTTATTTCAAATTTTTCTGTATGACAGGTAATGCTACAAAAAGGTTTTCCTAA
Organism: Lophotriccus pileatus; assembly: GCA_035583135.1. Lineage (NCBI taxonomy): Eukaryota > Metazoa > Chordata > Aves > Passeriformes > Tyrannidae > Lophotriccus > Lophotriccus pileatus. The sequence continues at coordinate 89,890,992 of JAWWES010000081.1, read as the reverse complement.
ACTTGATTGTTTTGAGGTGCACAGTGAAAACTAGTTCAGGCATGTCAACACATTAAATACAGTTTCTCTAATTGTAAGAGTTCCTTAGTGTTATTAAAAATACTTAGTGGAATAGTAATGGCAGTATTATAGTAAAGTTAATAAAGGCACATATTTGCACATTTTAGATGGAGAAGAGAATCATATCACTCCCAGTCCTGAACAGAGTGATAAAAACTTAAGTGGCTTTTCAAATGCTTCGGTCTCATGTTTTAATATATCCTGCACATGCTGGAATTGAGCTGCTTTTTTTTTTTTTTTGAGCTATAGCCTGCTTGTTTTGCAGGATTAATAGCCTCACAAAAGAAGTTCTAGAAATGTTGATTTACTCTCCTGCCTTCCTGAACTGTAGCTTCTAACTCTTATTAACTTTCCTTTAAATGTTGGCTTTCTTCTAACTGGTTGATGGCTTGTGTTTCTTTGGCTTGTGCTGGTTGATGTGTTGTGTTGGCCTGTGTTACTTGCTTTATGGCTCTTTTCTTAAGGAGTGCATTTACCGTTAACTGGAATTTGGAGGTGTTAAAAAACAATGTGGCTTTCCTACACATAAATAGACTGTCTTCCCAAGTGCTCTCTTTGAGAGGAAGTTTGAAAAAATGTTACAGATAAATATCCAAATTAATTCTTGTTAGGAACTGCCAAATTTGATAATAACCTCCCTTAGTCTGTAAGGTGGTCACCTTTGGTGGGTTTCATACGTGGACGGTGAGCTGAGTGCTCACTGAGTGCTGCGAGTAGCTGGTGAGTGTGCTCTGTTATCTCTGGTTAGGTTATGAGATTTCCTCCTCCTGTCCATGTTCCTCTGTGCTCCGTTTTGTTTGTGAAGATGAGACTTCAATCATTTAATCTAACACTGCTTATATTTTGTTTGCTTTGCTTAGAATGTAAATGCCTTTGTTGCCGATGTTGTTCCTGTTCTTTTTAATTCAGTGCTGAACACATGCACTGAACAGATAAAGCAAATTCCCTGAAAGCTACAGGGAAAGGATTTTGTATAAAATGAAGGCAGCACTATAGATGATTTTTTCCTTTTGCTCTTATTCTAGTTTGAAAAAGATTACGTTGAATTTAAGAACCAAATTGCAGCATTGTATGAATCCATACAAGAATTTGTGGATTCCTGGTTTGAGAAGAGTGTAACTGTAAGTAATGTTACAAATGCAAACCCCTTGTTCTGGTGCTTAGAAAGGCTGAGTACCCATAGCTCCTGCTGAACTCCTTCATTACTGCCAGTGTTCTGTACTGTGCTGGTGGCTGAGATAATTTTGGGGGACATCATGCCTATTACAAATGTTCTAAAATTTGCTTGCAGAAGTGCTGGAAAATAATGTTCATTCTTACTTGGTGCCAGGCTTGTGTTCCATCTTTCCTTACCAATTTTACCTCTATATTTTTAAGTTTATTTTCTTTCTTCATCCTGATATTCCCCCTACTTCCTTGTTGCATTTCTAAGTTATTCCTGTTTAACTGGCAGAAGTAATGAAATAGTTTCTTCCATCAGTTTCCTTAATGTCAGTACTGTTCATTGGTTCAGGCCCTGATCATGATATGAGATGTTAATGAAGCGTGAGTAAAGATGTAGGTGTTCTACCACAACTGTTTGCAGAGAAAAAGGAGTGAGGATTTTAGAGTCAGGAAAAAAAATACTGTAGTGGTAGGAGTTTCTTGGTTCATACTATGGTAAGTATATCCTATATGAGACAAAATATAAAATCAAAATCCACTAATTTCTCTTGATGGACTTTTGTGTGTGTCTTAAAAAGCAACTTACGAATTTACATAGTATATTCTAAATTAATAAAATAGTTTATGAACAATGGCTTTCTGAACTGTTAACATCTTTGCAGTAAATTCTCCATCTTCCTTTTTAGACTGAACAGATGCTGGTACTTCTGATGAAGCTTGAACAAATAGGAGAAAATAATATTGATTTTAATGAGAAGTATACCATTGTCCTTCAGCAGTACAGCCAAGACTTGGAGTTTATTCAAGAACTCTACCAGAAGGAAAAGGAAAATCCACCTATACCACGTAATGTACCACCAGTAAGAATGAAAGAAATGAGAGAGAAAAATTAGTTTACTTCTTGACTGTTTTTAAGATAATCAGAATATAACCTCCTATCTTCTGTGTTCTAGGTAACAGGGAAGATTATGTGGGCTCAGCAGTTATTCAGAAAAATTGACCATCCAATGACATTCCTTAAGAAGAAAACCACACTTTTGAAGGTTGGAAACTAGCATAGGAGGCTTTATTCTAAACTTTTAAGGATGTTATTAACAGACACGTGATTTATTTTTATACTCCTACAGTCACTTTTCTAGAAGCTTGTATCCAAACTCATCCAACAGGAGGGATAGGTGTTAGCATTTGCTCCAGATTTTGAATTCCTTTTTGCAGCATTATTATTCTGTGGCTCAAGACAGTGGGTTCCTTCGAGACATTAAGCTGATGACTCAGACCAGTGTTTCTGTCCCTTCTGGGGCTTGACTCCTGTCAGTCATGGTAGCAGCACTGTTGGCTGTGTACCTAAGCTTGGAACCTTCTGTCTGATGTGCTCTGTAATGAAGAGGACCTCAAATACTAGCCACACTTCATGAAAGAATATAATTTGTATACCTTCCTCAACGGGCCATCAGTACCTTGTATAGGCCATGGTAACAGAGTTTGTCTGATGGGCAAGGCTGGGAGGAAAAAATCAGGGAAAGAGTTACGTTGGTTAGAGCAGTCGAATACTTTTTAATAATTGAATTCCTAAATATATTGCTATGTTCCTGTGTCTTGCCTTGCCTCTAAAATAGCATAATTTAAAGTTTTCTATTTCTGTTTCTTTTGTTTTCCTAATGGTGGAGAGGGAAAGCCTAGTGGAGGGACTTTCTCCCATGTTAGACTCATTGAATTGTTTAAGTGGTGTTTGCTTTTTTTTCCGCTCTAAATTTTAGACACTGGAAATGAAAAAGGTTGTTAAGAACTACAATAAAATGGCTGCAGTTCTTTTGGAATTTGAACTTATTTATTATAGGGCTTGGTGCAGATTTGCTGACCAAGCTAGACATGCTCTGTGCGCTTCCTTACTTGCCAGGCACCCAGAAACTAAGGTAAATGTGATTTATTCTCTGTATTACTGTTACATGATTTAGTATTACAAATGTTACTTTAATCATATCATAGAGAGGCAAGAAGGCATTAAAATAACCTTAATAGGGTTAAAAAATGAACAGCTTGAATTGGAATATTTTTTCCTTTTTGTTTCATCATTTCTCTTCTTCATAAAGCTTCTGCCTTATTCAGGGTATAAAAGAGACAGTATCAGGAAATACATATCTACTTTTGACTTATCTACATCTTTTTAGATATAGTTTCCTGGTTTATTTTTTGTGCTAACCAAAACTTTAGTCAAGGAAGGAATTTTTTATTAGATCACGGTCTTTTCTGTAGTGATCAATATCACTCTGTTGGATATATTGCAATAATTCATTAACTTGCTTTCAAAACTGATTGCTGAGACAGAAAATCTTACCATTCTTACTTCATACATTATTTTTTCTGATGTAGTGCACAGACATTATGATAAAAATGTGGCATTTTTTGTACTAATGATTCCATAATGGACCAATAGAACCTGGTTTTCGAATTTACGTAGCAACTTAATAACATTTAGTGCCCCCAAAAGCGTAGAGATTAACCTTCACAGTATTTCTGCCTAGTTACCATTGGAAAAACTGTGATGAAAAGGCAAATTAGCTTCCCCAGAATTTAGCTGCAGAACTAGAATTAAACTTGCAAAGTCACGAGAGCCATGTGGTTAAGGCACAGTGAACGAGTCACAAGAAATGAAATCAGTGTCAGATATTGGTTGATTAATTCTTTGGGAAACCCATATATTTGTAGAGGAGGTTGAGGATCTGCGTCGAAACATGGGTATCCATTTAAAAAATCTTCAGTCATCTACGTCTTTTCATATCATGCTACATGTAACTACCAAACTAGTTCTTATTTTCTATTTCTTTTTTTTCCCCTTGTGCTACTACATGAAGGAATTATTTGTAAACTTAGATCCAATGCTCCTGGAAGTGCTTTATGAGACAAAATACCTGAAAAAAATGCATTTTGAAGTTCCAGATGTTGTCCTTATCTTGTGTGCAGATGAAGAACAGATTAAAAGACGTCAAATGCAGTAAGTGAACATTTTCAGATTTGTTTTTCATCTGCAAATCCCTAACTTTGAGTCGGTTGCGTATGTTGCTTTTGATTTATTGTGATTTTTCTCTTTGATGGAGTTTAATTGCATTTTAATTGCTTTTCCCTGCATTTCCATATTAAAACTGTTACAGTGCAGTTGTTCCTATTTACACACATATCTCATTACCAGGAAACGCCTACATGTTTTTGTTTTGTTACTTCAGGAGCTGCTCTGTAAGTGGAGCTCCTAGGTACTTCTAAGGCATCTACGCACTGTAACATAGGGATTACACTCCAAAATATTACAGTTAACATCAAAAGCTGCTTTTTTTCTGTTGGAAACACAAGCTGGAATTTTCCACTTGATTACAGCACAACCCAAACATTTGTATAGCTAATACATCACCTCAGTTATAACATGTTCTCTCCTGTTGAATACCTAACATCACTTTTGTTAATTTCAAATAATGTCTTTCTGTTTCTTGTTAACAGTCCAAATCTCTACTGCAAGAGTTCTTTTCATCCTCAGGGATCCTGATTATTAATTCACTAACTCTCTAAGCAAGGATGATCAGTCTTTAAAAAGCAATGCTTTGTGAGGAGCATTTCAAAATAGAATTGGACAAAAAGGGATAAAGTTCAAGGAGTTTCAGAAGCACTTCAATTCAACCCCTCCTCCCTTTTCCTATTGTTAAAGTTTTTAGTCTTTCACTCTTAAAATGTGACATTTTTCATTGATTTTTTTTGTGGAGTGTTTAAGGACGAACTAACCATAAATTTTTAATGTGCAAGGCAAACTCTGTTACAGACCTCCGAAAAGTAACAGCCCTAACTTTTCCCATCCTTCAGGAAAAAAAGTACAGAAAATGTTTGCAGTAAAAAGCGAAACCCAGATTTACCTTCGACTTTAAAAAAGGCTTCAGACTTACTCCCCAGGCAAAGAAGAAATATTCAGAGGCTGTAGATTTTTAATTAACAACGTTTGAAAAACAGTGCTGGGTATATTGTGAATGGGCTATCTCAGTATATGGTTTGTAACAATGTTGTCTGAAGTCATGATTTTAATCTGGCACAGAACACAACTATTGTGGGGTTTTTTGCAGCAGTTCTTGTAAGGAACCCGTTATATATCTGACGTTTGAGTTATATTTGCTTCTAATTCTTGTTTATGCAGATTCTTTGTGTAGCTCCATTTTCATGGAACTATGTTGGTAAGCCTTGATTCAGAATTTAGCGTTTCTTTCTTTGGGATTTGGTGTTCTTTGTGGTTTGGATCTAGCTTTTCTTATAAGAAGCATCATTTCATGCCATGTCCTTTGAGATAGAAAGAAGGAAACAAAAATACCATGTTTTCAATTTTCTGTTTTTCTTTTTTTTTCAGTTACAATTAATATTTTTTGGAAGAGAAATTCTCTAAGTTGATTACAGTCACTTTACTGGAGGTACTTATTTCTCCAGTCTGATTCTGCTGTTGGTAAGGAGAAAGAGGCTTAGTTCGAGCTAGGAAGAGCTTGGAAGAGTTCTTGTTTTTAAGATGGGATCAGAACTTGCAAATATTATTAGCAGAAAATATGTCCAAACTTTGTATATTTCAAATACATAAGTAAAGCACATTATAAAAATGATCATGTCTTTCAGACTCCAGAGTCTGTTGATCAGTTACAAAGAACGTCTGGATGGGATTCCTGTTATGCTGAAACCACTGATGAAGCCATTTATAGGACAAGTTGAGGATGCCCTGACTCCGGGCCTGACACAGCTGTCATGGACTTCTTTGAACATCAATAAATGTATGTAGCAGGAGAAGAAGTGGTGAATTGTTGATAGTGTTAGGTACCTGCATTCTGTTTTTTTTCTCTGGGAAAAATGTGTTTGTGGACTGACCACTTGAGGTAGATAATTTTAGCCCAACTGATACAAGAATCTGAGACTAGAGAATGGCCACGGATTTTTTAATAATATCTCTTATCTTTTCTATAAAAAAAATCTTCATAACTTATGCCAAACATCCTAGAAGTGACATGTCTGAAATCAAGGTTGGAGATTTCTGCCCAAATCCTAATTTTTTTCTAAAAAACCCGTTTTTGTTAGGCATTGAGCTTTTTCCACACAACCAGTAACATACAACCTTATTACTATCAAATACAACATAAAATTGATTAACTGTTGTAAAAGTGTCATTGAAATTGGCATATATAAAACCATCAGCAAGACTTTTATATTGCAGTTTTGTGAGAAAAAAATAACTCATGCTTGTAAATCAGTTTTCAGTTGAAATTGATTGATGTTAGGCTTTCACTTTTCTTCTTCAAAATGAAAAGCAGCAAGCTAAACAGGAACAGATATGGTCTACATCTGAAAGTGAAATGGGCACAGGTTTGTGCAGCTGTTCATTTGTGACTGCCATGTGGCACTGGTGCACAGGGCTCTGACCAGTGCTTAAGGGAGGGCTGGTCAGCTTCAAACTTTACTTGACCTTTGCCTGACTAGAGCACAAAAAACCAGTGGCAAGTGGGTTTTTATATTTGTTTCGTAGCTCTAAAAGGAATTTTTGTCCTTGGTTTGCATAGTTTGCTAACACATCAAAAGGAAGTTTTTTACAATATTATTTATTTTTTTATTCATTTAGATACTCTTTGCAACAAGTTAAGTATCTATAATTCAGGTTGTAATGGTTCTTTGTTTCACCATTTGTCCTGGTGGAAACTGGTCCTTTTTTTTTAACAAGTTAGAGGTTATGCAGCAAGAGTATCTGGGCTGTTTCCTGCTGCTACATCTGAAAGGAAATTCTTTTCTTGAGTGTATGACCATATTTATTTGAAGATGTGCAAGGTCTAACATGCCCAAATATATGTTGTACACTTACACATTAGCCATTCATTCAGTGTACTCAAAATAACTCTCTACTGTCAGCAGTGTGCAGAACTCACTGTGCATGAGCCTGAAATTTCATCTAGAAGTATGGGGGCCCATAAATGCCTTCTAGGCTAAAACTGAGGAGACAAGGTAGAGAAATGGATTTAGGATAACTTAATTTATATATATATATATATATAAAAACTAGGTCATTTGTTGGATTATTTGTCCATTTTAGTCAATAAAAAAGACAAGCTCCATCATAGACTTTGTAATAGTAATAAATGAGGTTTTCCACTTAAAGCATCAGTAGTTGGATGCCTTTGTCACACTGCTGTGCCTTAGATGTCATAGTGATTTCTTTCTACATACAGTAGAAATATATATATTGTGCTATGTGGTAATAAAAGATACAAAGGAGACACATTTCTTTCTATTTTGTAGTGAAAGTATGAAAGGAGAAGACTTTTTCCAGTCTAGTCAGAAACAGTCATTTCTACCTTTAAACACACCTATTAAAGCATTTAGTTTATCTCTTTCCAAAGTAAGTTAGGTCATTCATATGACAAAAGAAATCTAGTGGTTTAACAAGGTTGCATTCTTGGCTGGGGAAATTTTAGCAATTTAATTTATAAATGAATTACAGTTTTAAAAGTATCACATTTTTCTGCTTGTGTGTGTATGTAGAAGGACCAAAAGAATTTTGGACACTGGTATTCTTTCTGTTTTACATTAAATTTTGTTGATCCTTTTCACTACAATGTTAATACCAAAAAAAAAAGAGATAGTTTGAAGGACATTGTTCTATTTGTTATAAAATGGTATAATTTAAAGATTCAAAAGTAGAACAAGTCCATCATGTTTCTGGTTCAGGCCTTTATTGCATATTTCTTTGCCATTAAATCTTCATTTCATTGTAATACCTGGAGGGATGGGGGTGGGGGTGGGAAGGGAAGATGAGGTCTGTGTTTTGAATCATTTGTTTTCGTTTTGTTTCCCTTGCTTAGTTATTCAGAATGTTTATAGTACCCTGAGGGAATTGGACTATGTAGTCAAAGAAGCAGCTGATACCCTGGAATGCAGAATTGAAAGAATTCTGGAGGACATGTCGAACACTGCTCTGATAATTTTGCCAGAAGATAAACCTATAGATGCGATCTCTTTCCTGGAACAGATAGAAAAGCTTGCTATCTCTACTTCTTGCAAACTGTCTCAGTAGGTTATTAATTGCACAGACTTGAAGGCCATTTTTTGGGAGGGTTTATTTATGTATTACTTTTCTATGCATGCAAACTTTTCTTTTAAAATGTTATTATAACAGATTTTCAGTTTAAAACAAAATGATATTCTTAGAATGCAAGGCAGAAACTCCAAAGTATCTTGGACACAACAGTTGTGAAATAGCATCTGTAGTGTTTAGAATTTCTTCTTATGGCATTCTAATCAGTAGCAAGAAAAATGAAGATGGATAAGACTTGAAATCTCATTCACGTGTTAATTGCTTTGACATTTCATCCACATGTTAATTGCTTGTTTCTTGAGGTTTCTTTTTTTATTTTACCAATTCTGATTTCACAGATTATCTTACTGCATCATCATGATAAACCTGTTTATTAACTATTGCTGGAAAAAGCTTTTTTTTTTTTAATTATTATGAAATCCAGTTGAGTCAGATATAAGAGGGTCTGACAGAGTCTGACAAATGGGTTTCTTGTTAGTCTGCATATTTTAATATCTTAAAATTTTGGTATGCCCAAGCAATAGGAACAAACTGAAAAGCATCAAAAGGGCATTTCCTTGCACATAGTATTCTTCACAGTGCAATGAGACTGGGGATGTGTGCAAAGGGTATTCTTTATGTTTGATTTCCTGTGAGTGACCATAAGGTTGTTTTTGTAGACAGAGTCAGCAAGTGGAATGCTCTGTATATGAACTTGTAGATAATCTTAAGCACAGGCTGAAAGCAGATGCCGGAAGAACTCTGGAGGTAAGACCTCTACAGTGTAAAAAGTAACCTTTTATAACCTAACTAACCTTTTATAATCAAGTCAGATACTTGATATTTCATTTATATGAATTATAATGGGTAATATGATTATTTTCCTAAGAATTTCCCTTTTACTCTTCAGGATTTGTGTGCCTGTACACATCTTGACATCAAACAGAAAACACGCTGCCAAGAATGCCTGTCCTGTGCTTACTATAATCTGGTGGGACAGCTTTGTCAGAAGAATACTGACTCTCTGGTCAGATGTGAGTCTGTCTTTTTCAGATGTTTAGTTTTTTTTAACAAAACTTTGAGATTTTTTTCCCCCCAAACTTATTGTGGTAAAAAAAAGATAACCTCACATAAATATTATGTTTTTTTAGGCGTGAAGATTTCTTTAGAGTCCTTAAGACATCGATTGCATGTTATTGACTCTAGATATCAGATGACTAAGGTTATGGAGACACAGAGGGTTCCTTTGTTCAAAACTGAAGTTCAACTGGCTTTTCCAAATGTTGTCTTGAGACCAAGTCTTGAAGATATTCAGGTAACAAGATAGTAGCACATCTCAGTCATTTTGATACAACATGTGTAAGTGCATTGTTTTAAAGCAATATGTACAAGTTTAATCTGGTGTAAGAACTAAAAGGAAGGGGGGAAAAAGATAAAAAGTCACTTGAGTTCATGACAACACTGGGTGCTAAGGACATGAAGCCAGGGATCATGTTTGTTATGCAGGTCATTAGAAGGAACTGTTTTTCTAAAAGCTCAGTAACTATAATTTACAAACCTCTACTTAGAGGCAAACCTTTCAAAATGAATGCAAAAATAAAATTGAATGGCATCAATGCAACCTGATTGATTTCCTGCTCTCCTCAAACTCTTTTTGAATATAAAATCAGTTTAAAGTGTAATTCATAAGTCAGCATTCAGAAGCAGTAAAATGTAAACTAAAATATTACCTGCCTGGAGCCCTAAAAAATTTGAACGCTCTTTTAAACTTATACTAATTCAGCAAAATTCTTACACATATACTTGCAATGTCCAATGATGTCTGAAATTATTCACAGAATATACTTGTTCATGGTGTTGATTTGTGGACTTTTCATTCATGGTGACTGTCAAAATCAGTATGTGAGTTATTTCTCAGATTTCATTTGTAGCCTTCATGGTGCTGTCAGTAAGAAGTCAACCACAAAGTGTGATTTTAAAATGTCAGAGATAGAAGAAGTTATGCAATAATTTATGTAGCTGCCTGTAGGCATTATAGACTATACTATCACAAATTCAGACAAATGTATCCAGGCATTCTGATGTGAATGTGGAAACTATTAGTAATAATAAATAACTATGTTTATAACCAGTTTAAGGGGCAGTAGTACTGTAAGTTATGATCCCCAGTGATTCATGATTACTGTTCGTAAAGGTCTCTTATGCTCTTGTCTGAGAACCACATAAACTTGGAAGGACTGTGATAAAACTTTATGGAGTACTCTTTCCCTTTACAAAATGTATTTTAAGTGATCGTACTTCATGCTTATTAGACTATTTCCTGTATAGATAGAGGTATAGTTTTTCAATTTTGGTGTTATTTGGAGGATCCTCTCCCACTCACCATTTGTCATAATATGTCCTGGTGGTCAAGGTGAATGTTTTGCCTTTTCAGAGTGCTGTAAACAAAGCAGTAAATACCATATTATCAATAGCCAAAGATATTCCCCTGTGGAAATTTGCTTACTTACATCATAAACAGCAGCAGGTGAGTATTTTGTTTTGATTATTAAAAAAAATGGTATTTTGATTAACATTTCTGAAGATTATATTCTCTACCAGTACTTGACTTGTTACCTGGTGGATCTTCCTGGTTTTTAACCTCTATACCAAGTCATTAAAAATAAGAGTAATAATTCATGGACCTTATGTTTGGTGGTTTCTAAAATTAAAATCAAAAGTTGCTTTAAAAAAATATTTTAAATATACTGCTCAAGTATGATGATGATAGCATAGAACTGTTATCTATGGGTACTACCAGCTGAATATAAATTATCAGTCTTCCCAGGCAAAAATTG
>JAWWES010000081.1:89711637-89874869 GCA_035583135.1 Lophotriccus pileatus | reverse complement strand
ATGTGGATACATGCATACATAGAGCTGCCTGCAGGTCTGCTCTCAGAGTTGTCCAGAGGAATTAGTGGAAATACCCTAATGGCTGAAACCAGCTGTAGGGATCCTGAGAGCACCCCCTACTCCCTAAAGTTGGCATGGGCTCAGGGCCAGCTAAGAGCTAGTGCCTCAGAGAGCTTCCTTCTTCCTTTGGTGACAAAGGACTCCCATGCAGTAATGCTGGGAGACCTCAGCAGGGCTGACTCCCACTGGGATCTGCAGATCTGCTTTTAAGTTGAGACTACACTGCTTGGCCCCTGACATACAGCTGCAGCTCTGCCATAACCGTGTCTGTGCTTGGCCATGGACCCTACTGAACTGGACATGGGTCCTACCGCCCAGTCCCACTTCTCAGGCAGACCTCTGAAAAGCCTGGAACCCACTGGACTGTGTCTGATCCTGGCTACTTCATTAGACCTGCTCCTGACCCTGGCTTACTGACTCGCCTTCCCTGCTTGATCTTCATGCTGTGTAATTGTTGTGGACTTGTTTAAAGGTCTGGACTATCATTTGATCCTGACTACCATCCCCAGGCCTGCCCTGCTCTTCCTGCTGAGGTACTATGGGATCAGGCTGCCTCTGCTGACTGTGTTACTGCTTTCATCTGCCTGTTCCATTTTCCTTCCCAAGCAGACAGCCTGCTCTGCTTTGTGATCCCCATCTGCCTGAATTTCTTTCTGGAAATAACCATGGCACAACAGAGGGTGGCATACTTAGAGTTCTCATCCCAAAGGATTATGATGTAGCCAAAAAGTGATCCCAGAAGTGAAATCTGGGGATTGCACCCAGTCCTACAACTGAGATGTGCTTATTACGGAAAATAATACGTTTTCCCTCATTTTTCTTACTCCTTAATCACAGTTCTGGTAGCAGCTACCAGAGTTTTCACTCCTAAATTCTATATCTGCTATCTTTCCCTTCTTACAATATAGATTAAAATAATTACTAAAATGTATTTCACAGAACAAACAAAAAATAACAAAAATGAAATACCTGTAAACTATTTTAGCTGTTTGTAATATGTATGATAACCCAGATGAATTTTATTATTAGAAAATAAATCGGGCTTTCTCAGTGTGTAATTTTGGTACGCTGAATATATGTGGCATTTTCTTTTAGTGTATTTTGTAAAAATTTCTAGAAAAAAATGATAGAAAATGTTAAATACTATTCAGTAAGTTTGTTCTGTGTTCTGTTGTGCTGCTTTCTGAAACCCATATGGTTGATACTTGTACTGAATTTGTTTTGGGTTTTACAGGGGCCCCAGCAAGGAGAATATTCCTCCCCATGAAGCAAGTGACAGATTACAAATCTTTCAAGCCAAATTTGATGAGCTATGGAGGAAGTATATGTCTCTCTCTTCTGGAGAAGAATTATTTGGTCTTCCTATTACAGGTAGTTTCTCAGGGGATAAGGATACCTGTTTCTAAGGCATTAAATTTTTCTTGTGGTTCTTACTAAATGCATTCAGTGCTGGATTCATTGTAGAAAACCTCCTTGCAGTAAATTATTATTGTCTTTCCTATGAAAAGCAGCTGTGTGAAACAGGCTTTCAGTCTGCACAAACATAAACATCAGGTGAGAAAATATTGCATCTCAGGGTCTAGATGCTTAGGTCTCTTGCCTTTTCTGTTCAGAACTAAGCACATCTCCTGTCAGTATTCTGCCCTGTACAAATTTGGGAAAATTTGCCAAAGAAAATGTTGCCAAAGAACTCAGATTGTCCCTGCTCCAGTTACATAATGAATTCCCTTGGGCTGTGCAACTGATCTGTAATATCCTTATGTCTCATAGTCAGACACAGTTCCTTTGGAAGACTGTGGTGTGAACTGAAGTTAGAGCAGAATGCATGATAAGCACTTTAATTTGTGCATACTAAATTAAGCATACTTTCCTGTCTGAGGACATATGAAATAATCACAATATATTTAACTAGGAATTCCATTTAAGATGTCCATTTTAAATGCTTTTATTGTCCAATATATTCTAGATTTTTATTTTGAAATAAATCACCATCCCCAACCTCTACCTCTTTAGTAAATAGTGTAAATTGAGATAGATGTTTTAATTCTTGTCTAAAACTACATTATGTTCCTTTGCCATTTTATCTACTTTTTCAATGTTGTCTCTCTCACAGAGCTAGGTGCAGCATCTCACTTATAGGATTCCATCTACTGGTGTAGAAGAATATTTATTAAAAAGCAGCAATTTAACAATTACTGTGCATCAAAATCTGATGTTTTTACATAATGTAACTGGACAGTTTTTCTTACTAGACACCATCTAAAAAACTGGAAGTCGAATTTCATATATTCCTTAAGTACCATTTTTAGAAATGCATGGATTTTTATGTTCATGAATACATCTGTACTTAATTAACACTCACAAATTTCTGATTTTAAAATTTGAAACAGAGCATCCTGAACTACATAAAATTAAACGTGAACTTTCATTACTTCAGAAACTTTACAGTCTTTATAATGCAGTTATTGCTAGTATTGACGGATACAATGAAATGCTTTGGAATGATTTAAATATTGAAAAAATTAACAATGAACTTCTGGATTTTCAAAACAAGTAAGTTTTTTTTTTTTGTTGAAGTGCATACAATTTTTATTTCTCAACTCTGTGTGTTAATTAGCTCATGAAAATTGCTCTGAAAAATATGCAGCTAGAATGTGACCTTACTTAGCTAGTCTGTGAGTCACTTTAGGCTTGTTGGGGTATCCTGACGTGGTAGGTTGTAGCTTATTTAATAAATAAGGTGCATAAACCTGTGGCAAGGGGGTTGTAAGTATAAATAGCTTTCATAGCTGATCTTCATATAATACTTTATCAGTGATTCAGTTTACACCTTGTTAGTCTGCGATGTTAGACAGAATTTTGAAGCTGCTGTCTAGTTCTGCACATTTGTCTGAATTGTAATTGTTCTTTCAAGAAGGGTAGGTAGCCACACTAAATTCTGAGGGTTTATGAGGTTGGAGAGCAATTAAGTGGTTGGAGAGCACATTAAATGCAAAATAATTTCTAGTTGAAACCATGCTTTGCTGAAGTCAGAGAAATTTTTCTGCCCTGTTGGTAAAGATGCACCTCTTGCACACCCAGACATGGATTCTCCAGTATGTCCTCAGAGAGACTTCACTCACATTTTGGTATTATTCAAGATGTTGAGATCAAATCTGTATTTTTCATCTCATCCCAAATCTTTGAAAAACATAGGAAAGGTTGCTTATGCTCAGGGGTTTTGGTCATATGGTTTTTTGATTGTGCCATCGTTTTAGCAGGGTGCATTTGTGTATACACTAAAGGAGAAAGGTGGAGATTTTCTTCTTTTTCTGGAAAAACTGATTGAACTGCCATCTAGTCACTAATTTGACAAAAGCTCCAAAATCTCTTTATAAAATTAATACTAGAAATTAATGTATGTGAAGCATATGTACTTCTGCATTTGGCCAATGTAAGTCTTGATCTCATTTCAGTAGAATTCTGGAATCTGCTTCATGATTTTTTCTATAGGTAACTGTATTTTACAGGTTGGTAGGACTCACTTTATGCTTCTTTCTCCAGAACTCTGAAGGAAGACATTGCATGGCGATAGTTTTGAGTTTGTACTTCATGTGAGACTTTTTTTTCCCCCTCTCAATTGTTGAGCTATTTGGAGGCAAGGTCACTACCAATAGACAGTAAATGCTTGTAATAAAAGTCTAACCCGGTACTATGCTTTCTTTGGCAGCTTGCTAGCATTATTGCATCAAGCTATTATCTTCAAAGCTGGAGAAATTAAACAGTGTACAGGGAATACACAGAAATAGCTAAGATGGTATGCTGTGTTAGGAAAGAAGCAGGAATACTGGAAATGCAATTAGTATTTCAGCTTAATTGTAAAGATACATGTAGTTCTTTACTGTAGTTTTTTCTACTCCTTTAAAAAATTAATATAATAGAAAACCTAGAATCATGAAAAGAGGAATAAAAAAAATAACTGTAGGTGAAAATAAACTCTATTAGAAAGCAATAAAAAGGAGAAATATTTAGAGAAAATGCTGTGGTAGAGAGCATTATAGAAGTTTATAATAACAGCTAGAAGGAAGTTTCTCTTTATATTTTACTGCAATCCAGTGTAAAGAGAATGTCCAATAAATTTAAGAAGGAAATTTAAACCTGATCAGTGGAATAGTTTTTTAGCATAATATGCAGGTAATAGAATTTGCTGTTAGAAAATATTACTGAGACTAAGACAAAGGAAAAAGTTATTTGTGTTTAAAAAATTGCCATTTTCATTACCAAGCTAAGAGATCCCATTTTCAATAGCCATCCCAAGACAAAGTTTGTTAGAATGTTACTTGCTGTGCCTCAGGATAGAAGTAGCCAGGAACTGACTCGTAAAGCCTTATCGATACAAGCAGAGTATAATTTCCCATTCTGCAATGCTTTTCTCTAGTCTGTTTAACACTATCTATTATTGGATTCAGGATGAAAGACCATAACAGTTATTGTAGTGCCATGACAGTATGCATATGTTCATTTACCTCTTACTAGCAAGCAGTGAAGAATTTGCATATGCTCCAGCATTGTGTGACAGATCTGCCTGATTTTGAACTGTGAAAAACGGGGAATTTCTTTGAAGGATTGTTTCATTATGAGTTGGTTTTATGCAGCATTTAGTTTCTGCAATTGAGCTGTAAGGGAACTGCTGTCAGTCTTTGGTCCATAGCTTTGGCACATGAAAATTGGCATGACTTGTTAGAAGCAAGAGGAGCTGTGACAATTCACAGTACAAGAGGTTCTTAATTTTCAGTTTCTTCTTAAACTGTGCATAAAGATTTTCTTTAATTATCTTTCATACAAACTAGATGTAAAATAGGACTTGTTTGATTGAAACAGAAGTATTTTTCTGTTTGCAAGCAGACTAGTTTTAGTTTAGGATGTACTTTATTTTGCTTGAAAAATATATTTTGTTTAATCCTTTTACCTTTTTACAAAATCAAGTGCATTTCATTTTTTTAATAAAACAATGACACTGCAATAACTTAAGTTCAAAAATAGAATACACATCAAATTAACTCCCTATAGTTCAAACTGAAATACAACCCAAACCATTCTGGTGTGATCTGTACTGTCTTTAGCAGTGTTTCATGCCTGCAGCCACAAGCAATCAACTATATATAATGCCAGCTTGCAACTGGATTTTTATTTACTGTCTACTTATCCACTGGTTGAAAAATGACAATATATTATACTATTAAATGGTAGATTTTACTTATTAAGAATAAAATATTTCTTCTTTCTTTTTGTGCTTTTTAAAGAATCCGAAAGTTACCAAAAGCATTGAAGGAATGGCAAGCTTTTCAAGACCTAAAAAAAAAAATTGATGACTTCACAGAGAGCTGTCCTTTGCTTGAAATGATGACAAACAAAGTATGTGCAGCGTAATAATTTGGAGATAAGATTTATTTTGAAAAACTCTTCCTAAGACTGTCATATATGACCATAAGATGCTTTCCCTAATTCTTTTTTATAGATAAAGGCAGCTATATTTATGGCAAAAATCTAGTTAGGCTTAGTTACAGAAAAGTAAAACAAAAGACTTAATAATGTGATTACAAGAACTAGTAATACTTTCAGTGGAATGGAAATCAAAACTCTTGTATTTGCTGAACAGATGCAGTGTGAAAGTATGTGATCATTCTAGTCCTAAAAATAATACAATTTTTAAAAAATCATCCCTATGGACTTTTCTAGGCGATGTTGTCACGACACTGGGAAAGAATCGCTCAAGTAACTGGGCATCACTTCGATATTGACTCTGAAACTTTCTCTTTGAAAAACGTAATGGATGCACCATTATTACAATATAAAGAAGATATTGAGGTACATGTACTCTTCTGTTGGTTTTATTTTTTGTTTGGTTTTTTTTTTTAAATTAATAACATGTGATCTGGGGGTCTGTGCTTTTGAAATCCTGTTTCTACTCAGCTTTGTAACATTAAAAAAAATTGGTTTAGTTGAAGAATTCCTTTGAAAAAATGGAGCCTTGTAGTTGGTAGTAGCAGTGATGGTTAGTTTATTTCCATTTTATTGTGGAGAAGGATTAAATGGATAGATAGTATTACGCTAATCCTTCCACAGAAGGACTTCTATTGTTTTAAGGATATTGTGATTCTGTCATACTTCAGATTTAGGATCTGCGTATTTATATTTTTTTTTCCCTTTAAATGTCTTATCAGAGAGAAAAAATAGTTGATGTAAAACTGATCTTGTTAAGTGCTGAAAATCCTTGGAACATGGGACAAGTGGAGGATATAGGACTAAAGGAGAATCAGATTCTTTTGTATTTCAAAAGTGACTCCTCACAAGAGCACAGAGAGATGAGAAGGCTTATGTAGTGTGCACAAGCTACAGAGCTCTCGTCTCCTCCATTTTAAGGACAGTAGTTATCCGGCAAGTCCATTAGCATCATGCTTATTACCTTTTACCAGAACAAAGCATAGCTAAAAAAAAAGAAGTGAAGCCCCAACAGTTTCTAACTTCAGTTCTGTTGTCACTTAGCTATATCTGTGGTCCCTCCAGAGTAGCGACCTGTTTTGTCTTGATCCACAAAGGAACATGTTTAAGACAAAAACATGAAATAAAACCTCTGCTGTACCCAATTTCCAAGACGAGTTGTGAAAGTTTGAGACTTCCACTTTAAACTTCAGGAAGCACTTTAAATCTGTGATAGAATCCAGTATACTCCTGAACCTGCAGTTGGGGTCCAGTCTGAGTAGCTGGTCCTTTTCTCTTTGATGCAATAACCAGTTTTATGACACCCCTGTCCTCACTGTCTTCAAGTAGTAGACAGTCATGTTGTCCATCTACATTCTGTTCTTGGACTTGATTGATAATGTGTATTTTCCTTAAATCCCTCAGTTGTTTTATTTGATTCAAATTTTAATACATACAGAGAGGCAAATTCTACCTGCAGAATTCATTGACTCAGTGAATTTTGTGTGTGCAAGGTGCCAGTACTAATGAAGATGGAATATAGCCCATAAAATGTACCTGTTACAAGTAGTACTAGAATATAATCTTGTTTGTAGTTTAATAACTTTGAGGTGTTTCAATGTATATTTTCATTAACGAGAACTTACACTGAAATCTGGATCTGGCCAATAAATTTTAGTAGTCTTTATAGCTGTGCTTTGTAATAGTCTTACAGGAATGTAATTTACTCTTTTAATTTTACACAGGATATCTGCATCAGTGCTGTTAAAGAAAAGGATGTTGAAGCAAAATTGAAACATGTCATCAGTGAATGGAGTACCCATGCTTTCACTTTTGGCCAATTCAAAACTCGAGGAGAACTCCTTCTGAAAGGATCAGATATATCAGAGAAAGTAGCTCTGGTGGAAGACAGCCTCATGGTACTGGGGTCACTCATGAGCAACAGGTACAAAATTTAATGAATGCACATACTGTGTAAATCTAATCAACGCCCAAAGTAAACAATTATCATTTTATGTTATTTTTTTCCCTTTGACTCATGTACGTACAGGTATAATGCACCATTTAAGCCCACTATACAACAGTGGGTTCAGAAGTTGACCAATACTGCAGAGATAATTGAAAACTGGCTTACTGTGCAAAACCTCTGGATTTACCTTGAAGCTGTGTTTGTTGGTGGAGACATTGCAAAACAACTACCTCAGGTATACTGATTTATGACAACAATATGTTACACCAAGAGATTGCCACATCACAGAGTTTACTTGCCAGTAGGTATAATGCATATAAGCTTTGTGAGCTGTGCATAGGCAGTTCAGAGGAAGCTTTGCCAAACTGGCATGTCTGGTTTAACTGCTTAGAACTTGGTCAAACCTACAGAACCAGGATTGTTTGTAATTCAAACTCAAACGTTCCTGTCAGCTTGCAGTATTAGCAAATCATATGATAGTACAGGGTTCAGAACTACTTAAGGGCACAAAATGGATGTATCACTTTTGCCATGTGTCTCTGTGTGCACGTATTTATAGGCTGAAAGTTATGTAATAATAGAAGGACAGATTTACTGTATGAATGCTATACTCGCCAAGACTCAGTTTAATGAGGTCCCACAGAGAGATGCTACAAGGCTTGGGAGCTGCATGTGTGCTAAGCTGTGTGAACTGTTTCAACCACTTTGAGAGGCAGTTACAACTTTCCATGATAGCAGCTGCAAGAGACTTAAGGAAAGATCTGACTCCCTGCAGGAGAGAAATAGCAGAAGAAGTCATCCTTTTTGTTAAGTCTCCTAATGAGGGGTTTTCATATCATTTTAACACACCACAGTTCAATCAACTGGATCAGTTAAGTTCTGTAACTTAACAGAACCGTGATTATTGGGAAATTACTAGGTGTTATTTTAGGCCACATATAATTAAAGGATTACAATTTCCCAAATTAACATAATTTTTGTAAGATAAAGAAAGCTGTACTGTTAAAGATAAAAAAAGCTTACTGTTAAGATAACAGTACTTTTTAGTTCAGGTAATGCTTATCAGAGAATCAATGAGCAGTTTTTGCAGATGAACAAATGCTCCAGCGCAGCTGAACCATTTAATAACAGCTAAAGCTACTTCTTCCAAGGATGATAGATATATGAACCAATACTCTGGAAAAAAAGCAATGTGGTGACTGTCTTTAAAGAAGTAGGAGAAGGAACAGCTTGGTGGAGTAATGTTAGATGAGTGGGCTTAGTTCCAGTTTCTTGATGAATGTTGCAATAAGTAACTGTTAGCATCTGGAAGTTAGCAAGGAGATGAGTAACAGTCAGTGTGGATTTGTTAGGAACAAAACATGTCAAACAAATCTAATTTATTTTTAGGGTGGGTGAGAAGCTTTGTGGATAGAGAAAAAACTGTGGTTGCCATACATCTTAATAGACTTTTGACATTGTCTCTGATAGTGCTACTAGAAAATGAGTATTAGCTTGCTGGTATGTAAAATGAAGGCAGAAGAGTGGAATGCATAAACAGCAGTAACTGATAACTAGAATATTGTACCTGGTTTTGGCCAAAGAAACACACAGACAAATTTGAGACAACATAGAGGAGGGTAGTAAGAATGAGGAACTACACAGGAAGGCTGATGCACAAGAAAAGATTCAACAAACTAGACTTGTTTGGTTTAAAGAAGAGGAAAAACTGAAGAGAAGGTGTGATAAGTTTTTTTAAAATATAAGGGTTGCTCTCAACAGAAAACAAAAAAATGTGTTCTCTGTATATAGATATTAAAACAGTCACCAGTAGCAAAGATTGCTTGGAAAGACTTCTAAATCTCCATCATTAAATATCTTTAAACACCTGACAGACAGATATTTTGGGTATGACCCTGCCTTATGACAGACAGATTGCTTTGGATGGTCTTTTGAGATCTATTCTAGCTCTCAGATAATTTGTGACTCCATTTTATTTGTTGTAGGTGAATAAAGAGTTTTTAATGTCAATATACCCAGTGTATAAAAATATTTATTCTTCAGCTCCCAGTTGTCTGCCTTCACCTACTATACCTTACAAGTGCAGCAGCTTCAGACTTTTTAGTGGTTTTGTTTGTCAAGTGTTACTACGAGCAGCTTATGTGACATTGTCTTTTGCTATTAGGAAGACTAATTTCTGGGAAGCCTGCTGTTTTCTGGCGTGTGTTGGAATCCTTTTATGTGGACAAGTTTGGTGCCCAGAAGGAAGTAAAAGACATTTTCAGAGCTGTGTCCCAGTGTAGTCCTTCTTGTGCAATTTGAACTCTGGTTATTGTAAGCACTGATCATCATAAGCCTGCTTCTAAATATTCATGCATTAGTCCTGGAAAGAATACTTGAACAACAAGAAAAATATTAAACTGTTACCTTGTCTCACGGAATTATTTAATTTTTAGGATATGACAAACATGAGGAAAAGCTAATGTATTTATCATGTACTTCAGGAAGCCAGAAGATTTCAGAACATTGATAAATCATGGCAGAGAATTATGCAGAGAGCCCATGAAACATCAAACATTGTGCAGTGCTGTGTTGGAGATGAGACATTGGCACAGCTATTACCCCATTTGCTGGAACAGCTGGAAGTCTGTCAGAAGTCACTGACTGGCTATTTGGAAAAAAAACGGTTAATATTTCCAAGATTTTTTTTCATATCTGACCCTGCTCTTTTGGAAATCCTTGGTCAAGCATCTGATTCCCACACTATTCAGGTACAAGTAATAAAGCAATATGTTTTTATGCTCAATATTACTAAGTGAGGACCATGGAGGATTTTGTTATTTATTTGTGAGAATTCCTTTCACTTACGGAAAGATTTACAGAATCTTCTAACACAGCATTTAAAGACAAAGTAAGAATGCTATATCTGATCAGTTTATGAAGGTGTTGTTTTGTTGTTTTTTGTTTTTTGTTTTTTGTTTTTTTTCTGTTTCTATTGTAGGCACATTTATTAAGTTTGTTTGACAATGTTAACCGAGTGGAATTTCATGAAAAAAACTACGACCAGATTTTATTGTTTGAATCTCAAGAAGGGGAACAGGTCAATATTATTGAACCAGTTTTAGCTCAGGTAATGAAAATATATATTGAAGTTTTTCATGACTTGATTTAAAGTAGATTTATGTTTTAGAGACCAACAGTATCACATCATGCTATTATTTGACTAGCTGAATGAAAACCTTCCAATGTGAACATCAAGAGCAAAGACTGGAAAGGACAGAACATTTGTGTCATTTTGTAACAATTGCTTTGCCTGTTTTCTCAGCAGTACTGCGAAGTGTCAAATCCATCACATATGTCTAGAAAGGCAGTGGAGCAGAAAGAGGAAAGGAATCTTTTAAAGATTCGAGAATAACAAAGAGGGAAATGGGAGTATGAAGAACTGGGATATAAGTCACGTAGAGCTTTTGCTCCTTGTGAATTATTCATAAACTAATTCTCTAAAAGTACTTTCTTGTTTATTTCAGGGCAATGTGGAATTCTGGCTAGGTCAGCTGCTGAATGGGATTAGGAAAACAATCCACACCATCATTAGACAGGCATCAATGGCCATTAACGATTCAGAATTTAAGCTGTATGACTTTCAGGCAATGTTTCCTGCACAAATAGGACTTCTGGGAATTCAAATGATCTGGACCAGAGATGCAGAGAAGGCACTGAACAGTACCAAAACTGACAAAAAGGTAGTATTTAATGAATCTTTAGGGATTTATTAAAAGCGTTGTTTGTAACGGTGGATATTTGAAAAGTTAAAATTAACACATAAGAAAAAGCACAAAGTACTAGTTAATTAACCAGAATAAAAAATAAGCTAACAGGAAAACAGAACGATACAGAATGTGTTAAGAAGTCACACCTCCTCATTATCCCCCAGCATGTGCTTTAGAATTGTTCCTAATCCTGTGATTTTTCTGTGTTGTTCTGTTACTGCAGTCAGCTTGGAACAGAACAGTTTCTCAGTTTGAGAATATAGGGAGTCTTATTCTATTACTTTCCAAAAATCATATTAGGAAAGAAGTAAGAGCTCCAAAACTTTGCAGAAATAACTCTGCTTTGTGGGCATTGGCCTGCTCTAGCCGAATGTATTACATTCTTCAGTGGATGAGCTCTTTTTTTTAGGGAGGGGGAAAGAATAACAACTTGAGATGTTTGTTTAATCCCGAACACGTGGAGAAGATGCTGTTAACACCGAGGTGTTATTACTAACACTGAATCTATGAAAGGGGAAGGAGAAGGTGTGAATTAAAGAGTTGCATATTACCATTAATCAAGAATATACAGAGATTGAACAAAGAACTAGTAACACTATCCTACCATAAAAGTAAATGCAGGACAGTGGTCCTGTGCTGTGCTTTGATACTGAATGAAACTAAGGACTAGACTATGGAGAAGATCATGTAGCGCTACATTTTCTGCATTGTACAAAGTTTTAAAAGGGTTTTAAAAAGGGTATAGACCACTCCAGTTCATAGACTAACTAGGTGCCAAGATTCTTTTGCATTAACTAGGAAAACAGCTTTTGTTTTGTTTTGTTTTTTGTTTTTTTTTTTTTTTCTGGGAGGCACGCTGAACTGTGTGTGTGTGTGTGTTTGGGGGGCAGGGAGGTAATTTAATTCTCTGTTAGTTTTAACAGTGTTTTTAGCATTTTTTTTCCTCAGCAAACTGTGTGAATATATGTGCATATATTTACAGAAAGCTAGTGTGGTTGTTCTCTCACGAACTTGAAACAGGAGTATAAATGAGCTTCTCTTTCTGAAACCTCAGTGCTTTATAATTTATTGTGTACCAGGAGCAGAAGGGCAGAGGCTGATGCTGTTTACATAAGTCAGTATTGTATTTTGTGGAATTTCGTAACCTATCTGGTACCACAAAATAAATTATTATTTTAGCATCGGCATGTAAAATTACACTACATTTCCCCCCTCCTACGCTTAGAGGATGTGACAGTTCCTGTTCCCCCTAAAGAGTAGATACTGCTTGGGCTGATGTAAAATACCCAAAACCAGAGACCGATGTTTCTGAATATATGCTGGGATGCAGGCAGCTGAAGCTGTAAAAGTAAAAGGAGCAATTGTCTTGGAATAAAATCTTATAATATGACCTCTTCACCTAGATATAACCATATTGTACTCTGTTGGATAAGAATGCATGCATGGAGGGCAAACTGCAAATCCAAGTTTAGGATTCCTAGCCTAATAAATACAAAGCAGGTCACATATGTTTGCAAGTGTTTATTTATTTTTTATTCTAAACATTGGAAGAGCAAATGGTGTTTATATTAATATTTATGTTCTTGCAATATGGAAAAGGTAATGCACACAACAAATCAGAAGTTTTTGGAACTTTTAAATGATTTGATTGACATGACAACACACAATCTGACAAGAATGGAGCGCACGAAATATGAAACCTTAATCACCATCCATGTGCACCAGAAGGATATCTTTGATGATTTGGTAAGTTTTGGCAAACCTTTAAGGGACTTTCTGTAGAAGGTTTTGCACATATCAAAAAATGTAACACAAATCTTGCAATCTCTTCCCTTCGAGTAGCTCTGACATTAGTTCTGTGATAGAGAATATCAGATTTATTTTGATTTTATACAAATGTCATGCAGAGATAAGGATGAATTATATATAGATATGTTAGTAAGTTCAGACTTCAATTTTTAAAATCTTGTTTATGCCCATCATGCGCAAATTCACTGTGAGGAAAAGAATTTAACTTTTGTAATTGAGCTGTTCCCTCACCTTGAAGATTTAATGCATAATATGATTGAAATGTCATCATAAAAAAAAAGTCCATTTACTGCTGCTATCAATCATGTAATTTCCAGGCCGACCTATGTGTTGATTTAAGGTAATAGTTATTCAAAGGTAAAAGCAGTGAGGCTCCATATATTTGAAAAGAGTAGCAAAAATAAACAGAACAGATATTTTAGATTTTTTAGTAACTGAGTAACATCAGGCTTTCTTTAGATAAGTGTATTGAATCAATGAAAGTATAATAATAAAAATAGTAGAATAATTTTCAAAAAGCTTGTGTGATGCAAAGCCCAATAGTTCAATACTGGATTGCTTAATTTATGCATATGTTAGGAAGATAAAAATTAAGTGCATGTGTAAAGAAAGATAGAATGTAATAAAGAAAAATACTAAAAGCTAGAAAGAAAACTTCTGGCTCCTAAGATAGGCATGGGGTTTTATCCTCTGCCTGTAGTTTTGAATTTATTTTCATCATTATCTTCTTAATTGGACATTTCATTATAAATTAATTCAATGTCATATAATAACATTAAATCACACAAAAATGGTTAAATTTATAGGGCCTGTCTGTGAAATAAAAAGTCAGGAACGAGTCCAAAACTGTGCAAAGGGTTCTTAATTGGTAAAGTAATATTACCCTTCTCTCTCAAAACATTCTGTTCTCTGCTAAACATATCCTTTTGTGGTTGAGATAAAGTACAAGGAAGTGGCTGAAATTCTAGAACCTCCTCTTCACATTACACTGTGTTTGCAAGGCCAATAACTATGATTACACAGTCTGTAAAAGGCTGGTGATTTTGAGATCAAGTGTCAAAAATAATGAATCAAGATTTATTGATTTACTACAAATTTAAATATGTGTGTGACAAGTACATGCTAAAAAACTAGACCTCAAATAAAGCACATTGACATGTATACAATGAATACATATGTGTACAATGAATTCAAATGTTGTCCGAAATTTAATATTTCTGTGAGTAATGGCACAGATACCATACAGTGTAACCAGTACTGTTACTTCAGTTTTTAAAAAGTTTTCCATCACTGTTCTTCAGTATCTCTGTAAAACACAATTCATAATCTCTGTGTACAATACAGAGTGAAATCAAAGTGGTCAGGAGGTTTAGAGCGTGTCACAGAGAGGTTTGAAAAGATAATTCTCATGTCTTGATTCCTGACAGATTCTGTACTCATTCTCTCAGGTCAGGAATTTGTATGAAGTAGGCTTTTTTTTTTTTTTTCTTTCTTTTCCCTCTATGGAATTTAAGATTAATTTCTTGTATGGTTTATTTCTGTATTAATGATTTTTCTTTTCCATTATAGGTCCGCATGAACACTAAATCTCCATCTGATTTTGAATGGCAAAAACAGTCTCGATTTTATTTTCTTGAGGAGTTGGACAAATGCATTATCAAAATCACTGATGTAGAGTTCACCTATTGCAACGAATATCTGGGATGCACAGACAGGCTTGTAATAACTCCCTTAACCGACAGGTAGCTATAAAAAGAATGCAATGTACAGTATTGGAGCTAATATTTAATTCCTTTGACTTAATTCCCTTAACTTTTGTGTGTGTCAGAATTAATTAGGTTGCACTACAATGCTGCAATATTGCGGGTGAACAGCAGAGGCCAGTGCTCATATATTCAGCTATCAAAACCAGGTTGACTTCTCTTTGAGTCTTTACTCGAGGTGTGATAGGCATTGAAAAACTTATTTGTGCTCAAGATAAAATATATTTGAACTCCATAAACTTCAGCAGCTTAAACAGAGTGGATCTAAAAAACAGTATATTTCTGCTTTCAGTAAGGTAGTAGTTGCATGAGAAATTGATATTGTGGCAAGTGATTCATTTGAAGTCACCCTGGAGGAAAAAGCAGTAACTCAGGACATAACATTGAATAACTAGTGTCAGTATGGTTCTAAACAAGTCCTGTAGAGAATTATAGGACTACAAACACAGAAAAAGCTCTGAAGGCAAACAAAAGGAGAATTTTTTTGTTGCTGAAATATTAGTTATACAGCATAGTTCAAACTCCATTAGTGCCTATTTTCCTAAAGTAGTTGGTTAGTGCTTCAGCTAGGCTAGAGGCAGGGGTATTTGCTATGCCAAAGCTTGTTCTTGTGGGTGTAGTTAAGAATGTCTAAAACCTGTGCATATTCAGTAATTTATGGAGTCATAGAATGGTTTGGACTGGAAGGGACATTAAAAATCATATAGTTCCAACCCCTTTGCCATGGCCTGGGACACTTTCCACTAGACTAGGTTGCTCAAGGCCCCATCTTGAATTAATGTTGGAACTGTCTTTGCACTCTCTGTGCTGCTAGATTTTATCTACTATTGAAAATTCAGATTTTTGCCAATTTCTGGACAAAAATTATTCCCAGGGAGCTGTTAAGAAAGTCAAAACCCTGTATTTGGATACCTGGCTTTTAATATGTAACACACTTCTGCCAAACTGTATGTTATGCATCTTACTGTTCCTATGTTAGATTAGAAGTCAGTTTGCAGCAGTAAACATGCAATGGATTAGGGGATATGGCAGGACTAATATGCTGACAGTATTTTTGCCTATCAGGACAGTTTGTATCAAGAAAATGTTGTCATTCAAAATTTATTCACAGAATTAAAATGCAACTAGGGAAGTGTCAAGGTACCAAGCCTGCCAGAATTCAAAAGGTTTTTGGACAATGCTCCCAGGCACGTGGTGTGGTTTTTGGGTTTGTTCTTTGTAGAACCAGGAATTGGACTCATAGATCCTTGTGGGTCTCTTCCAAATCAGGAAGTCTACAAGGTGCTGTGTCACATGACATTTAAAACTAGCACAGGGTGACATGATTGAAGAAAATGAGCCTTTTGATAATAATAACAACAAAAAAGAACAGGTGTATGTGTCTTTGGACAAACCTGGAAGAGCCAAGCAAAGCTGCAGGGATTGGAGGCTATCCATTGTCACATGTTGAAAGGGTACTTGAAGCAGAGATGTTTTCTAATGTTAGCATGGGAAACTTACGCAACAATGCATAAGAACAGATTTTCTTCCCCTTATGAGCTTTTTCCATTTTAGTATTTTTAGTATTGCTATATGGAGTTATATAAGCTTCTGAAAATTTTCAGGTAATGGTATCTTCGCTTTCCATTAATCAGCACTTGGAGTCAAGTGCTCTTTGGCTATTATTTCATGTACAGAGAGATTCCTGAAGCATTCCCAATTCACATTGCATTAAGATAATGGCACTGAAATTAAATTCTCCTAAACATCATGTCAGACACAGTCCATGTCATGGCAGATACCAAAAAATTAAATGGAAATTCTATATAGGGCTTGTACTATGTATACAGTTTGTCCTTACCTCATTTTCAGTAGCAGAATTGTTAGGACTGGTATGTTTTGTGAATTAACTGACCACCTGTTAACTGAACACTGAGTAATAAGGTGATAAAGCATTCTTACTGCTATTATATGAGAATGAGTACTCTGTTGTTTCATATGAAGTGGTACTGGGTGGTATAATTTGGGTTTCTTTCAGTGCCTATTTTGTCTCCCCACATGTGTCATAAAGCTATGGAGTTTCAGAGTGTTAAAATGGGTTTACAGTAATTTTGGAGCACAGTAGGTTAGAACAACAGTCTTCCTACACCCTTCAGTAGCCTCCATGCTGTCTGGGGAGGCTGAGACTTAAACCTGAGGAGCTCAACCCAGGATGGAGGTTGAAGCGTAAGATCATCCTAGGGCTCATGGATTCCTCCAATCTTCCCTCTTGTGCATTACCCTCCTGGAACTCAAAGACCTCATGTGACTGGCAACACTGCTGTGGTTTGGCAGGCTGGTAGAGAAATGTCAGAAATAGTAACTGCTTCCAGTCTCTGTGCCTTCCTATTGCCAGATCAGAGAGCCCATCCTACATGCTTTGGGGAGAGAGTAGGAGGACGGGGAAGAAGGTAGAAATCCAGTGGGTCTGGGTGCTGCAGAGTGAGGCTGAGTCATGGAAAGAGGCATATGATACCGTGAGTAAACACAATAGTATAGTATTTTAGTATTCAGTGTTTAGAATTGGCCTGTGGATTCACTGGGCCGTTGCAGTCATCACTGTGCTGGGTGGATGCTTTTCTTTAGGTGGATTGAAGTTGCTACCTGGTAACTCAGACTCACTCTGCCCAAAGGCAGCAACTGAGGCCTTACCACATGGGAGCATAGACATTTCTGCCCCCTTCTCCAGCTCTGCATAATACAACTATTGTGGTTGCATTAATGCACTTCAAGTAATTAATAGTGGAAAAAGATTCATAGGTCTCTTTATTCTGTCTGTAGGTGTTACATCACTCTGGCACAGGCCCTGGGCATGAGTATGGGTGGTGCACCGGCAGGACCTGCAGGGACAGGGAAAACAGAGACGACTAAAGACATGGGCAAATGCCTGGGAAAGTATGTTGTTGTTTTCAATTGTTCAGACCAAATGGACTATAGAGGACTTGGTCGTATCTATAAAGGTAAGAAAATATCTGGTTTGTTCATTTTAGAGTTATAAGTTTTTGTCTTTTCAGTAGTGAATTAACAATGATTAGTAGGGTATTTTTATCTCTGTTTCCTCTTATTTCCAGGCACTCATCAACTTTTTCTGATATTTGATTATTTCCCCTTGTTTTTTTTCTCCATTTTCTTCCTGCATATTTTCCAGTTGTTTTTTGTTGTTGTTGTTTTTGTTTGTTTTGGTTTTTGTTTGTTTGTTTGTTTTGTTTTTAAAATATTATTGAAGGGTGTTTCCTATCTATGTCTTGTTTTCCTTTTCAATTTTAATAATTTCTACTGTTTGGGGTCTTTTTTAAATGCCTCTATCACACTCATTCCAGGGGGGGGGGGGGATGATATTTGCCCCTCCTTTGCCATTTTTGTGTCAAACAAGACAATTGTATATGAAAATCAGTGATGTTGTACAAGGCAGGGAAGTAGGCAAAGTGGTGCAGTGCCTTATTTCAAACTCTAGAACTTTTTTAAAGCCAGTCAAACTCTGATAACTTTCTTGTACATATCTACTGTTGTTTAAATGGACAGGTAGATCACAGAATACCACCATTTTCTGTGACTGATGGAACACAGGTTATCATAATTTTCACTGTTGTGATATCTCCTGAAGACTAAAATATATCCTGGAGACAATTTCTAGTTTTAATTAAGAAGCCGGCAAAGCTGATCAAAATTTTTTAAACAGAAGAATATTTCTAAGCTTGAAACTGAAGTACCTGTGCATGTGAATACCTTCAGTCAAGGTCACAAGTTTCTGAAAGCATCTCTTGTGACCCCCAGAGCTTTGGGTCAACTTCTAGTTGCATGTCTTTTATCATGTGTATGGACCTTTAGTGTCATGGGTTTATTTTACTCATTGGTTAAAAACAAAAGAGGGCTGGGACCTGCTTGCTGTCTGACTAAGTATGAATACGATCGTAACACCAAATGAAGTCATTCACTGGGTATCTGCTGTACCTGAAGTCATCAGTCCATAGGGGGAATATCAGACTTTGTTTCTCATTGGAGTGGATTTGTCTTTGATCTCACCAAGTTGTTGTCATCTTCCTCTCTGTTCCTTCTGTGAAAACGTCTGTATCTCTTTGTTACCACCTTTTCTCCTGACTCCTTGGTGATTTCACTTCTTTCGATTAAAACCTTCTTTCTATTAAGCTGTTTGTGACTCATATCAATTCAGATATCTAGGCTTTGTATCCTTGCTTTGTTTCTGCCTTCTTATCCTGATCACTTTGGTAACTTATTCTTTCCCATTTCAGATTGAGGTCTTGCCTGAGAGTCAGGTTTCCTAACTCCATGCAGCAGGTGGCATTACAGAACAAGTGAATTTTTTTTTTCCTTTCTCAAGGAAAAATTATTCCGTTAGAACTGAAACTGACATTCTACAGAGAAATTGATTTCAAAACCCTTTAAGATACAGACAATAAGTGTAAGAGACAATATTATACAGAACTAAGTTTCCTAGTTAAAAAATATCCAGTTTTAGAACTTTTCCTTGTTGCATTCCAAAGAGTAGATATTTATGATTAGTAAACAAAGTAGAAAAAACCCCACTTTTTTTGTGTTTCTTTTTAGAATGGGTCCTAGGAGTCATATAACACATGTAACAAAGGAGACAACTGCTTTCGAAAAATATCTGCAATAATTTTTTTATCAGGGAACGGCAAGAGTGGGGCAGCTCCATGAGGGAAGACAAGCCAGGGTGACCACCATAAAGGCAGGGGCAGGGACTTCACTTACCAGGGCACAGTCCCACAGTACCTAAACAGGGCAGGTTGTTGACAGCTTATTCCATCAGCTGTCCACTGACCATCAGACAAGGTGAAACAACCAGTTGAATTCAGGATCCATCTAGGAATTTCAATCAGAAACAGCAGCAGACAGGTCTGGAGGTAAGACTGTGGAGTTCTGGGGTCCTCCAGGAAGCTCAGTCAGAAGTTCAGCATAAAAGAAAATAGGACTGTGCACAACACAGTTCAGACATGCCTGAGCTGAAATGGAACTCCTGGACTGCAGAACAGAGTCTGGGTAGAAGCCCCAGGTAAGGCTAGTCAGAGCAGTTAAGGCCTCCTGTTGCATCCAAGGCCCTCATATTCCACATACAAGAGGAAGAAAATCAGTTAAAGGACTTGTTCCCACACCGGTGAAGTCAAGAAATGTTCTGCATTTTTTTTAAGGCAGTAGGATTGGATATTTCATGTTTTAAATTTGGTAACTGTCTGTAGAATTACTTTAATCTTTGCCTCATTATGCCATTGTGGTATTTGTATATATTCCACTTGCTTTTAAATTTAAGTCCATGAAACTTTTTATTCTCTTCAAATTCTTTTCTTTTGGAGTATAGTTTTACTTATAGTATCACAGAAGCAGTTTAGGAAAAGATTACTCTACATATGGAATGGAGATGAATTTCGAGGGAGGTCTGCAGTATTGCCCTGACTGAATCAATTGCTAAGGAGCCAATTTTGGCTATGCTGCCACTGGTTTTGACACTTCTAATTTTGTTGAAGAGTTCTTACAAAATTACACAGGTAAAAAAGACCAATTGATTCAAGAATATTATAAGAATAATGGATATGAAAAAAAAATGTAAGAAAATAAACATAAAAACGGCCTCAAGAGGATTTGAAGTAAGATGAGAGTTCCTAGAGGAACATCTTAAAGGGCAAGAGAAGATAAGAAAAGGAAAAGTAGAGGGAAGGGAAGTAGGATAATATGAGCAGAACAGGCCAAGCCAAGCCAAGAGAAGAAAAACATAAAAGAGAAAATAAGACAAAGTGAAAAAGTATGTCTTCATCATATTAGTATTGATTTTTGAGTACTTTATCTTCAATTAGTTTAAGTGTCTTAAGGAATTAACTTTATAAATAAACCACCCATTGATTTCTTTTACCAGTGCTGTAGGCTTTGATATAGAAGATATGGGGATTTTGGGGGAGCTCTGAGCAGAGTTATTCAACATTGCAAACACACAGATGCCTTTCCTTGGACATGTGCTTTTTCCTGCATTTAGCAATGCCTTCTAATGGCTTAAGCCAAGCTGAGCTCCACCAGTTCAGTGGAATGAATTAAACACCTCTGAACATTTGCCACCCTTGCTGGCCCCAAGCAGTAGGAAATACTAGTCCAGAGTGGGCTTTGGGAAGGGAGAGATGGCATCCATGAAGCTCCTGCATAGACTTGGTAGCCTTTGTCTCTTGTGAAATGGATATGGAACAGCAGAGGATTACATAGCTGTCCCACTACTGCTCTGGAAAGCTGCCACTGTAGACTGTCCTATTTCAATACTACTAACATGACACAGAAGGAATACTTGACTGTCCCAGAAGCCATTAATTTCCTTATATTTATGTGTAATACTGTCTGTCCAGAACTCCATGGCCACTTCCAGATAACAGTTCTAAGTGTGACATCAGATTCTTCTCTCTCAAATAGCAGGATGCTAATCTCCAACAATTTTTTACCTGTGAATTGCTATAAAATACTACAGTGCTTCTGTCAGAAATGACACAAATCTATTTGATTTTGTGCTTTTCATGTAGGTAGGTATCTCTCAAGCTCAAGTTTGACAATTTCACCCCCTGCATAGATGAGTTTCCATGCTTATTTTTTATGCTACTAAGCACCATATTATTGAACACTTTCAACCATAGCCTTATGGTTGCTATAGAAGTTGGAATTCTTTGTAAAGAAGTTTGCGTATCTTTCTTTCAAGCAGTGATTTTTTTCTGTGTGTCATTAATGCTCAGCCAAATTTATTTTGAGTTTTACTTCTCATTTTAGGCTGTGTTCACTTTCTCTGTTCTTCTCATGTTACATTAAGCTGTATAGAACATGCTCTATTTTATATATAAATTACTCTTGTTTGATCCAATATTTTAACAAAATATTTTCCTTTTTGCTTTTTTTTAGGTTTAGCTCAGTCAGGTGCATGGGGTTGCTTTGATGAATTTAACCGCATTGATCTTCCAGTTTTATCAGTAGCTGCTCAGCAGATATATATTGTACTTCAGTGTAAGAAAAAGAAGAAACCTCAGTTCACTTTCACTGATGGTGATGTTGTTGACATGGACAGAGAATTTGGTATATTTCTGACTATGGTATGCCTGTAAATATGTGTAAATGGCATTGTGAAAAATCTTTCCTATTTAATTTTCTATTGAAATTTCCCTGTTGAAATCGTTGAGAGTGTCTTTTAGAAAATAGTGAATGCAATTTGAACAGTAATTTGGTAATTTGGTAAAATAATAAAGATATTATTTTCTCTTGCCCCTATTTTCAAACTGTAACTTAGGAACTGAGGTACGCAATTATCAACTACATATTTTAAGGACTTTTTTAGTTGCATATTTGGCAGATTGAGATTAAACTCAACCTTCTCATATTTTTACCCAAAGTCTGTCAAAGTAAACCAGAAGTAGTTGACCACTGCAAGGACTAGTGTAGTTGGTGTGGTCAGTGTTTTACCACCTGTGAAGAACTTTTGACCACAGTCATATATGACAGCATGAAGGAATTCACCACCCCTCTAGTTCACTGACCTCCTGAAGACTTATCTTTGGTGCCTGTGGATTACTTCTAGCAATGCAGAAGCCAAAGCTGCGGGAAAGTATAAGAATAACTAAAAGCATCTTTGTATCTCCCTCTCCTTAGCTACTTACATACCTACAACTAAAAATAGAAGCATTTGTCTTTATGTTAGAGTGTACTACCTTTGAAAAGGACTCAGTGTTATCACTGTAATTTGGAAAAGAGGGCAAATTAGTGGCATACAAAGGCCAATGTGAAGACAGTTTGTAAAGAACTAGAAGGGTTTAAGAAGTTATCACTGCACTATTGTCACAACTGAGCAATTCAGTAGTCACATGAATGACTTAGACGTCTTCAGTGAGAGGTCAGATCAATTAGTTTAAATTATATTCAGCAATGGCTTGCACTGCCTGCCTGACTTTACATTGAAATGGTCTGGGAACTCTCACTGGGGACAGCAACTTCCAGCTCTGGAACACTATCAAGGCCCTGAGGAAGGAACCATTTAAAACAGCTCCAACAAGACCTGTAAGGGGTCGTCTGTCTATATCTGTGTCCCTTGGACATCTCCAAATAATGTGAGATTCCCCATACTTTATGAACTGCAGTATTGAGGCAACTGTGTAGTGATCTGCAGTTGCGACAT
Source organism: Lophotriccus pileatus (assembly GCA_035583135.1). Lineage (NCBI taxonomy): Eukaryota > Metazoa > Chordata > Aves > Passeriformes > Tyrannidae > Lophotriccus > Lophotriccus pileatus. Next base: position 89,851,874 of record JAWWES010000081.1, on the reverse strand, counting down.
GCTCAAGTCACCATTTGTAATCTCACACATGCTTCTGTGTTTGCCAAATAATTATCAGATTAAAGATAAGCCTCTTCTACTTTCATTATATAATGTTTTGGTTTATATACTGCATTTTTATAGAACCCTGGCTATGCAGGACGACAGGAACTTCCTGAAAATCTGAAGATTCAGTTTCGCACGGTTGCTATGATGGTGCCTGACCGTAGCATTATTATGCGAGTCAAGCTGGCAAGTGCTGGTTTCCGAGACAACCAAACCCTTAGTCAAAAATTCTATACACTCTACAAACTCTGTGAAGAGCAGTTATCTAAACAGGTAAAATAAATATTTTTTCCAACTGTAAGCTGTCACTGGAAGGATATGTAGACAATATACTTTCATAGAATATACAATTATTTTCACACTTGTGAACCTATTCATTTTTAAGGGTTTTCAGTTTCAAGTTCCAGGAACAGAGTCTGAAATGATCGTGTTCTTTTTGTTTTTCACAGTAATTTGAGTACTAAAGGAAGTTTGATTTGTGATTCTTAAGCAGAGTGCAGTTACTGGAGAAGTTATGAGGAATGGTGTACATTACTCTGCTGAACTTTCTGGAGGGCACATTTTTCAATGTCTCCACTTATGAAGGCTAGATCTATTAAAGACGCAGTGTAAGAACTGTAAATAACTGAGGAACACCTACAAGACTCTGTCTTGCCTAGTGCTGCTAGAAACAGAAAAGTGCTGTTCAGTTTGGTATGGTGTATTTAAGTAGAAACAAAAGTAGTTCTTGCCTTTTGAATACCCTGTGCTGGCTGTCCACTAGAGGGTCTCAATGAGAAATTGTTTGAGTGGTACATACATTATGACTCAAACACCTGCATTGGTTGGATCCTGAGGAACCTGGGCATATTGACTACGTTCTCCACATCATCCATCCGTTATTTGATTCCAGTTCTATACCACACATTTATTAGTCACTATATCAATTTCCATGTAGAATCTTGGACAATAACAGAATCAGGTAATGGTGCATCATATTTAGTGCATCAGAGTTAAAATCAGTACAGATTTGGATTTTCTCTTCCTTTCTTCACACTTCTGTAAGTTCACTCTCAATATATATATATAACCAAACTGGATTCCAATTTTCCTTTCTCTCAGATTTATTTTTCTGAGAGAGTTTTATTCACTAGCTTTAGGTTGTAGACTGGCTTTTGACAGGTCATGTTTGCTACTGGCTTCCCTGTAATATTGCCCAGGGCATCTCTTTTAGCCTTCATAATAGCTTTTAGGCAATCTGAATCACCCTATATTGATCAGGCATCTGTAGTGTTAGTCCATTTGTTACTGTCCAACCTACTCTCTCAGGCCTGTCATCTGCCTGTGTTTTATAGTTACCAGGGTGCATTTGTCAGAGCTCTCTCTTAAGTGGAATCTGTGGACATTTTTTAGGAAAATTTGTGTATGCACAGTTTTAGCAGTCAGAAACACACCTTGTTTCCAGAGTATTGAATATGCATCTCTCTTTTTTTTTTTTTTTTAATCAGACCAGGCCTCTACAGGACTAAGTTTCCTTATTGCCTCAATTTGTGTGGTGTTTTTTTGTCCTGGACATAATTCTTTCCTTCAGTGTGAAAAAGGCATGTAGGCAGGTATTAGAAATTTGGCCTTCCTACCTCTGGAAAAGTGCGTTGCTCATTTTCTGCTGTCACAGGTGTTAGAAGTGTTTCACTCCTGGACAGATTACTTAAAAATTAGTGCTCACACCTAAACAAAACTGAAGTGTGTACAAAACTTATTTTAAATATCTTAACAGTGTACAATGATTTATGCACAACCATTGCTGCATCTGCACAAGGAGTTTCCACGTACTGTTCGGTCATTTCTGCAGCAGGAACTGCCCTGGAGCCTCTGAGATAGCAAGGCTCTCCACTCTTCATGTTAATTAACGTCCTGAAGCATATAAGTAACGCTTATTAGTTGGCCTAGGGATCATAGGAACTGCCTGGAAGACTCTATGAAACTCTGAAATTCTCATCTGGAAAACTCCTGTACCAATTAGTCGAATGCTTTGTCATGAAGACGTGTAGCTCAATCACCTTGTCTCAGGTCAGTCCTTTGCCTCATATGGGCTGATGCTAGCAAGGGAGTTCCTCGACATTAATGAAAATCAATGACCAAGTGCTCTGGGTGTGCAAATGGGCACAAACCTTACACCAGCTACATCACAATTATATATTTGCATCTTATATCTCTGTGATATAAGTTCTTACTTAGTTCTTTGCATAGTTCTTACTATGCAAACCATGATGTCTGCAGGGAATAGTTTTCCATATGTATTTATTGTTTCTTCAGGACCATCTCACATTTGTACAGTATCCATCAGAGAAGTCTGCTATGCAGATCTTTACTTCTAGCAGTTTACCTCATGAGTCATATCCTGGGTCATTCCATACTCAGTAATATAAGCCAGGAAGCACAGCCTTCTACAAACCTGTGGTAGTATGCTCCTGTGTCCTCTTGCCTGTGGCTATCAGCAGCCCTTTGGGCAGTCCTGCTCTTGTATAAATCCATTATACGCAATTATAAAACCAGAGAAAAGCTGAGTTTAGAAGAGACCTCTGAAGGTCAATAAGTCCTATACCTCTGCTCAAAGTGAAGCCAAAGAGAGCAGGTAGCTCAGCACCTTGTCTAGATGAGCTTTGAATATCTCCAAGGATAGAGACTGTAGAACCTCTTTGGTCAAGCTGTTGAAATGTTTGACCATCTTGTCTAGTCACCATTTTCTTTGTCAGGATGTTATTGGAGAAATCTCCTGGAATACCTCTGCCCTGCTCTGTTGCCCTTCCAGCAGATACTGGGGCATGTCAAGCCCCTAGTGAGGATCAGGGCTTGCAAAGGTGAGGCTAACTCAATTGTTGAAAGAAAGATTCATCAGCTTTTTCCTCATCAGGACATTTGCAGCAGACATCTACCACAATGTTGTTCAGCCCTCTAATTCTAACACAAATGCCTTCAACTGGCTCATTAGCCATCCTATGGGAAAGCAATCCCACACTCTTTCACTTTAAAGGGCAACTGTCCATCCAGTCCTCCTGGCTTGTCCTTCCTAAACAGCCTGTATCCATCCATTGCAGCTATCCCACCACATTTCCTCGTTAAACTGTAGCCCCAATCACTGCACATAGAGCTCTAATTTTTCTTGTTTTGTTGTCATGCTGCATGCCTTAGTGAACAGGCACTTCAAATTGGCACCTGCTTCTGCTATGAGAGCTTCTGCCATGATTCTATTCTCTTTGCCCTTCCTTATCTGCACAAATACACTTGAGCTTAGCCACCTCCCACACTGTTTTGTCATTCTTGATGTCTCTCTTGTCCACTACAGACTGGACTTCTTGCTGCTCAGTTGAGTCTACCACTTCTTCACTTGAATATGTGTTGTTATCTCCCTCCCCCGTCATTCACAGTTGTAGTAGTAATGGAATAATTTCAATCACTTGCTAAAGTTCCTTGTGAAGTTTGTTGTAGGCTGGGGAGTACATCTGATGCAATATCTGATTATATATAGAGAGAGATCTAATGAATTCATCAGATTAAATACGGGAGTCTCATGAACTGGAAATGTTTCTAAGAGTACAGTGGGATACATATCGCTTTTGTCTAGCCAGAAAACTAAAATTATAAAGTACAGACAGTCTGTTTTACAGGCTTATTCAATTAGATATTAGGAAGAAATTCTTTACTATAAGGGTAGTGTGGCACTGGAACAGGTTGGTCAGTGAGGTTCTGGGTTCCCCTTCCCTGGAAGTGTTCAAGGCCAGATTGGATGGGGCTCTGAGTAACCTGTTCTAGTGGAAGGTTCTCTGAGCATAGCAGAGGTGTTCAAACCAGATGATCTTTAAGGTCATGTCCAACCCAAACCATTCTTTGATTCTATGATTCGTATTAATCTGTCTTTCCTGGTGGAACTTATTTATTTAACTTCAATGGTGAATTTGAAAGTTGATATTAAGTAATGCTTGGTATCCAGGCAGTTGACTGGAAAGATCAGAGTCACATAAAGAACCAATGCAATAGGAAATGGCAGGATATATCAGCAAATGCAATATATCATCAGAAGAAAATAAAACAAACAACCATTCACCAGCTGAACTTAGGTCCCAGAAAATCTAAAAGGAATTTGCCAGAAGCAATGCATTAAGTCCTCCAGACATTTTACACACACAAATGCAGACTGTAGAAAGAGAAACTCTGACTCACAAGTAGCCAAAGGCACCCTGATTGACTCACCTCCTTCAGTAATAAAAAAACCCCAAAAACAATAAAATAAAAGAATAGTCCTTAGCAAATGTAGGAAGCCCAAGGTGTCCACAAGCCTATGAAATAGTTATTCTGACAGAGCCCCCAAAGCTGAATTATTTGTCTTTGTTACAGAACTTCTTCCCTACTGCCTCCTTCCACAAAGCCTCACCCAGCTTAGGGAAAACCATAGAAACTGAAAAGGAAAACCTAACAAAGCAAATGAGGCAACAAAACCTTGAAAGCAAATGAGGCAGTAATCCCTTTTTGAGGATCATCTGTTTAAGTTGCTTTCATATGGAGAAAACCACTGATACCTTTTTTTTTTTCTTTTCCCAGTGGAGAAAGTACTCTAAAATTAATCTCTAGTACTGAGATTTTTATTTTCCCATTTTTTAATTCTTCCTTACAAGAGCATTGGCTATACCACTACATTTTGCTCAAGTGCAATCTTTTCCCTGCTGTTAAAAGATGTAGCAAGGAAATAACTCATAATCCACACTTGCCAGTAAATTCTAGCTGTTCTGTGCCATTCCTGAAAGGCAATGTTGTAAACCTATCAGACTGATTAAGATAAATAAATTATAGTCTCTTTGAACCACCCATCATGTAGGTCAGTTGGAATGTACCAGGTCATTTCAGCTTATTTAAAATTTTCTAATAGATATGAAAGTATTTCTTCAAATTTAACACAGTCATCACTTTTATAGACGTAGACTTGAGTAAGATGGAAGGGACCTCCAGAGGTCACGTTATCCAAGTTCTAGCCCAGCATGGGTCAATTTAGAGTAGGTTGCTAAGGTATTCGTTGAGTTTTGAATATGTCCAAGGATGGAGATATTCAGTCTCTCTGGGTACCTTTTCTGTGTCAAGAATCTTAATAATGCAAACCGTTGCAACTTCCCCCATCGAAAATTTTGACTGTTGTCTCTTTCTCACTCAGATATTCTTTGCTGGACTCATTCCAGTATGTTAATGACAGTCATCTAGCAAGGGAAAAAAGAAATATATCAGCCCATGTCATGATTCTGGACATTTCGCTAGGACATACTGTTTACCAAATGATACCTGACTTCATTATCAACATAAAATATGCTTTCCAAACATCACATGACATTGTTAATATTTTTGTATTAATGTTTCATTCTGAAAATGAGATTTCCTGGTGGTATGTGGCTGAATATTCATACCTAACTTTTTCAATTGGTAGCAACTAGGCATCTGATTGAATAATAGAAGATGAAGCTGGGCAGAGCCCTGAGTGGTCATTCATTTACCTTTCTGGAGGACAAATAATAATTAAATAATTTGATATAAATTGTTGTGACTCTCATTAACATTTTCTATTGACAGATAGCTTCCAGTTTCCCAGGCAATCTGTTTCAAAGTTTTGTTTTCGTTATGGTCACAATGTTTTCACTAAAAGTTAACCTGAACCTCCCTTGCTCTATTGTAGTGCATTACTTCTTTCCCTTTCTATTCCTCCTGTCTTCCTCTTTGCAGGTTGCACGTTGAAGAATTTTGTCATAACTCTTCCTACATATTCACTCTTCCTACTTCTGCAGTAGATTTTGTATTACTTCTTCCTGATAGAGCATGTTTTCTACTCAACTGATAACTTAAATTTCTTTTCTAATTTCTCTTCAGTAGGGTTCATCTTCAAATGTGGAATCCAGCTTTTGGGCACAGTATACAAGTGCCAACTACAATGGAGATATCATTTCAACTCTTCTAAACAGGACACTTCTATTTTTATTGCCTACTATAATTGTAGATAAGTCATTGGGTAGTTTGTGGCTTCAGTCCAATGTCAGATATTTTTCTGCAAAGCTTTCTGCACCTGACTTGTTTCTCAACTCAATAAATAGAAGTTTTTACTCTTTATTTGTGCAGATGGTTGTTTCCATCTTTAATATTTTGCCTTTATTTAATTGCAACATGCATAAATAATGTATTGAATTTCTCTTAGTAATTTTGAACTCTAGTTATGGTCCAGTTCACCAGATAGGTATCATCTACAAATGTAATAAGTTATTCCTTGCTGAAAAGTCTGGGGTTTACTCAATGTATTGTTCCAATTTGTCAGCCTGGAAAATAGGGGTGGGGTCTGTGCAAAAGATGCTGTTTTAATTTGGGTTTGTTTCTCACCATCCAAATATATTTTAGTTGGACGTAAATTAAATTATTTTTCCCCAAGTCAAGTGTGTTTTGGATGTGATGTTAATTGGTAAGTGATGTCTCTGTCTTTATATTGACCCATGAGCTTTCTTTTTATCTTTTCTCACTCTGTTCCGTTGAGCAGGGGGAGTGAAAGAGTAGCTGGGTGGGTGTCTGGAGGCTGGACGAGGTCAACGCACAATAGATAGTGTAAAAAAGAGTCTATACTCTTGGTCTCAAAAACATTTCTGATTAATCAGGGGGAGCAGATATTCTCCAAATACAATAATATCTTGATTATCTCTTTCCATGTCTGTCTTTACCACTTAGTCTTCTGAGCAGCCAGCAGTTGTGGAGACTTTATAATTTAAACCTTCATCCTGATGACTTTCCTTCTAGGATTAACATCAATGGTCAAAGAGGAAATATGTTACAGAACATTTATATATGTTTTCAAATATATGTTAAATAAGACTTCTATGTTCTGGTACAAGTGCAAAAATTAGTTTGAGTTTGTTCGTATGACTCTACAAATGTTCAGCTGTGCCAGTAGAAGAAGGGAAGATAGTCCAGACCTTGCCTCCCTAAGTCCAAAGCTAGTTAGATACACCTCTAGGATGCACATGCCTTGTTCCGAACCAAGTTGTTAGGAAACCCTCCACAAAGCAGAAGGTCATTGAGAACATTGAACATTAAGATAGCCTTACATATAACAAATTGTATCTGAATAATTTCAGCATATTTTTTAATATCAGCAACTGATTACCCCTTTTAGTCATGAATCCCAGAACCGTACATTAAGTTAGCAACAGTCCTTGTGCAGGCAGAAAGCAGAGGGTAGTCCGGAGACACGTGGTTTGGTTTATGAATTTAGGAAAAATGCTAGAAGATGCAGCTCTGTTACAGATGACTTGTAAAAATGGTAGTCTACCACCAAAAAGGACACTTCGTAGATACAGACAGACAACACTAGAAAATATTTGCAGGATTTGATAACAACAATACTGGAGATGTAGCTGAAAAGATGAAGAGCTGCAAATTTCATTGTATTTGAAAGTTCAATAACATTTATTTATTTAATGAATTTAGTTTTCAGCCCTCTCTTGATTTTGTTTGATCTTTATAATACCAATCGTGTTTGTGCATTATTTCAAGGTTCACTATGACTTTGGGCTTAGAAATATCCTGTCTGTTTTAAGAACACTTGGAGCAGTGAAAAGATGTAATCCCCAAGAGCCAGAGAAAACTGTTGTGATGAGAGTTCTGCGGGACATGAACCTCTCCAAACTGGTACTGTAACACTGGTGACTTTCCCCAAAAGAGTATTTTGTTTGCATTTTTAAGGCATTTATTATGCGCTTTGAAAAGTTATTTTTCTTTAGTGGTTGGATACATTATTTTGCAGTTTTTAATATGATCAGTGATATATCAGTGAGTGGAGAATCAGAATACCATTACTATGTGAGCATTATTTGTCTTTTAAAGAGAGGAAAACACATCAGAAGGTTTAGCTGAAAAAATAATTGGAAATACCATCAGATCTTAGGGGACCTACCTGATCCTCTAATTGGCTCTTGTTTTTAGTTCTTTCTGCTCTAAGGAGAGAAAGGAAGAATACATTGTATTAACTTTTAATAATGTCATCAAAGACCCTTCTTAATCCAGAATTTCAATTTATATATTCCTTGGGAGTCTGTTGCCTTTTCAGAACATCGTAAGAATTACAGTAAGTGAGGTAATTGGAAGCAGCAAACGCCTACTTGTATAGTCTAATGTCTTTCAATAATACTATTTAAAGTATTCATCTTTCTTTTTATTGATGTAATTAAAAGGTTATAGCATGTCTAGACTCTGTGTATTTACCTTGGGAGCCAGTTTTATGATGGAGTCAATTACTCTTTTTCTGATGTTCATCTATTCAGTGCAAATATGTGTTCAAACCTACCTATAGCAGTGCTTCAGTGATTTATAGAAGAAAAAATTATAAAAATTCTCAGGCAAAATATGATTGGAATAAATCTTGCAAACAAATCTTATGTAACAAATGAAGAAGTGTGTGTATATATCGAAGAAAACTATATTAGGTTAACATTTTTATAAGCTTTAAGTATTTAATATAGAAATTACTACTTGTGATTGCATTGAATGAAATTCGCTTCATAAAACTATTGAATAATTATAATATTTGCTTTGGAAAAGATATTTTCTACTGCCCTCTTTCAAATGGCATATTCTTGAAGATTAGTTACAGCTATAATAATAATTTCAATAAATAAATAATGTATTTCCCCCAACTTTATCTTTCACAGGTGGATGAAGATGAACCTTTATTTATGAGTCTCATTAATGACCTATTCCCTGGAATTACTTTGGATAAAGCTGGGTATCCTGAACTACAGTCAGCTATCCAAAAACAGACAGAGAAAGCCGGGCTTATTCATCACCCACCATGGATACTTAAACTTATTCAGCTGTATGAAACTCAACAAGTCCGACATGGTTAGTATGCTAGATGAGGTTTTGAGACTGCATAAAAGCAATTTTTTTTTTATACTATCTGCTACAGAATGTAGGTTATTTTAACAACTTTTTTTTTTTTTAATAGAACAGATGTAATTTTTAAAGCCTGTGTGGATATTTTGCTAGGAAACGGTTATGACCTCTTTTTAGTGGGCAATGCACACATAGTGAGATTTTAGATTTGTTGTGTTACGTTTTTATGGCAAATATGAGTGTGGCCTTCAGTGACTGAAATTTCTATAGAAGTTAAATTGTATACATTAGAATCCAGAGACAGCGATTTTGTTTAGTGTTCTGAAAACAATTGTTGCCCTCAGAGCTCAGTCATGAAGCTCAAGTTTAATGTTACTGTGAGATTATAATGCTGAGAAGATTACCAAAAATAACCTCTCAAACCTTTACTTCTATAGATTCTACCATGCATGCAATACAATGAACACCAGGGTTGTGGGTTTGATCCCCATATGGGCCATTAACTTAAGAGCTGGACTCAATGATCCTTGTGGGTCCCTTCCAACTCAGAATATTCTGTGATTTTGTGATTAAGATGTGAGAGCTATGTAAGTTCAAGTGTTTTCTTTGTGATTGACTCTTGTGATTTGTACTGAGGAGAAATAAGCCTGCCTCCTGCTGGACCAGGGGAGTTGGACAAGACAATGCTCCAGAAGTTCCTTTCAGCCTCAACAATTCTGTGATTCTATGACAGTGCATTTTTACAGTGCACAAAACGATAGCCTGTCCTAGGAAGGATATCAAAGAAGTAGTAAATCCAGGTTTACAATTCGTAGCTGAGTGGAAAAAAAAGTATCCCAGCTTTGAAATGCCCCCCATGCCCCTAACATCTAACAACTAATGACTTTTTATTATAATAAGGGGAAAATATAAAGGAAATATAACTAAAGGATAAAAGATTTATGAAGATGTCATCCTTCTTATTCTCCTCTATCATGTAATAATAACAGAATAGTGAGCTTAAACTAATAAAACAAATAAAAGTAAATACTCATTCACATAGCACAGTCTGAGCCCTTAATGCCTCAAACTTTTAATTCAGATTATTGTTTAGACCAAAGAACTGGTTCATGCTGTGCAGAATTAATAATTTACATCCAGAGAACTGGATTCAGTGTTCCATATCAAACCATAACAACTGTTTCTATATAAGAACCACAGAAATTTTAATGATTTCAGTCATGATTAAATGTACCTCTTGTTAGAAGAAGCTGTTTGATCTCTGAGACACCACAGATTCACTGTTCCTCAAAAACACTGTGACACCCACTGTGACATTCTGCTTAGATGACTCTTCTTTCTACACATCCCTACTATTTCCAGGTCATGTAGTTCCAATTGGCCAAACAGTTGGATACTCAGGCCTTTCTATGACAGAAGTTATTGCATGGAGGGAAGAAGATTATTTTCCTGATTTCCATTTGTCCTACTCACTGGTGCTTGGATTTATGGAGGCATTGCCATGGGATTTCAAAAAATCAAGAAAAAAATCTCTAAAATGGATGACTTCTCTTAGTTGAAATAGAGGCAGTATGTGCACATGAAGTGCTTGTACACACACACACACATGTATGCATGGAGATTCAGTGTATGGATCCTGAAAAATGTTTGATTGATATACCATTGAAACCAGCAGAAAGGCCATTCTGTTAACATTGAATTATTATTATATTTCCCCATATGTAACATATGGCATGAGGAAGTGATTTTCTGGGTCCTCAGATTGTTTTGGAGAACATCCTGCTCCCTTTAGTTTTAGAGAAAACATCAAGCAATCTGGATTGTGTTGGATTAGGTTTGTAACTAGGTTTTGGGATTGTTCTGTTGATACCTTTGTTGACGACATTTTCAAAGCCAATTAAGAATTATGTTGTCCAGTTGCATTTAGGGTTAATAGGAGTTATCTAGCTCCCTTAAGTGATTTTAGAAGTCTCAGTTTGAATGTCCCATCTGATTTTGGATGGAATCTGGGCCTCTTGAATTAGAAAACATAACTAAAAAAGTTCAACTGTAGGCTCAATTTATTGTTGAGGACATGATTAATTTTCCTCAGGCAACGTAAGTATACACTGATGAAATTAAGTGTCGTTGCTGTTAACTGGTTTTACGTAAGAAATGTGTATTAAAATGTCAACATGGGTGGATGCAGGTACATATTTTTGTTACTTTTCCTTCAGAAAGATACATTTGATTTTGTATATCATTGGAAGTTACCCATTCTCATTAAATATATTTAGAAATTACTGGTTTTGTTTGCCACCAGTCATGTCAATGTCATTGCATACAAACATCAAAAGGCAGTTTTGTTTTCTCATTAGAAAAAGGAAAAGAACTGCCTGAGGGTGGATACAGACCCACATAGGCTTGCCTATCATAATCGAGCAGACATTTATAGAGTCCTTTAAATAATATTTTCAAATTCTGTTTCAATCAACATTAACTGGAGTGAGAAACATCCTTTTGTGTTGGCTTTTGGTAAAAATAAAACAAAGATCATTGATGCAATGAACCATTAAATGGTAGCATGACATATTGACATTTCATTTTAAACCATGTTTGTATTGTTTTAAGGTATGATGACTCTAGGTCCAGCTGGTGCAGGAAAGACAAAATGCATTAATATTTTGATGAAAGCAATGACAGATTGTGGTGCTCCTCATAAGGAGATGAGAATGAACCCAAAGGCAATCACAGCTTCCCAGATGTTTGGTACCCTTGATGTTGCTACAAATGACTGGACAGATGGTATTTTCTCTACATTATGGAGAAAAACTTTAAAAGCAAAGAAGGTAATGGATATTGTATCATGATAGTTAATAAAGACATTTAATACTGTTTCCATAAGGTCTCATTACCTGTCATTTATCTGAGAGATCTTCCATTATTGAATCAAATGGGAATATGCAGTGTTAGTTTTGCTTTGTGTCTAATGAGCTCAGTGTACACAAGAGTCAGAATTACATATATATGCCAGATAACACTAGGCTTCCCAAGCATTTGAGGTTCCAGAATTAATTTGGAAAATATTTTAAGGGATACTCTTCCTTCTGTAAGCAGGTAGTTCTACCATTCAAACACAAAAGGAGGATCTGTTCATGTTTTGACATGAGGACAGGAAAGTTAATTTTCTCCTGTCTGGTTTTATGTAATTTCCACTGTATTTCACTAGTTGTATCAGAATGTAAGAGGCTTTGGTAGGAAATCGATATAGTCATTTCCCAATTCTCCTATCAAACCTGCAGATCATGTTTCATGGCATCATGATTACACTTACATCTTCTGAAAAGTCATTCAGTTCTCACTTGGAAAATGGGAAGCCTTACATGAAATACTTGGATAACATCCCACAAGGACTCACTTTGTGCCTGTGTCTGTGATTGCATTGCATGGGAAATTTTTTCATTCATCTTGATGGATGCTGGGCTGGCTGATGCACTTTTGTATAAGAAAGATACAGCTTTATGCTTAGTACAGTGCAAATCAATTTTTGTCACTGTTCTTTAATATCCTCCTTTTGTTTGACACAAAGCAAAAAGGAATCACTGAGAAAATGGTAAAAATTGCATTTCATGCTGAGCACCAAATTATGACTCATTATTTATATCCAAGAGTACGTTCTCTGATATTAAGTAAATGTGTATTTTTTAGGGTGAGCATATCTGGATAGTTTTGGATGGACCTGTTGATGCAATATGGATTGAAAATCTGAACTCTGTTCTGGATGATAATAAGACCCTTACTTTGGCCAATGGAGATCGTATTCCGATGTCTCCCAATTGCAAAATTATTTTTGAACCCCACAACATTGACAATGCTTCCCCTGCAACAGTTTCTCGTAATGGGATGGTCTTCATGAGTTCCTCAGTGTTAGACTGGAAACCTATTTTAAAGGCTTGGCTGCAAACGCTACCTGTTACGTACTCAGATGTCCTATGGAATTGCTTTAATGCTGTATTTCAGGTACTGAATTAACCACTTCTGGGAAAAAAAATTGCATTTCTTATTCTTTATTTAGTGAAGCATTGTTTCTTCCTAAGTGTTTTTTTAATTATTCGCATCTCTTTGTTTATGTTAAAAAAAAAAAGAGTGAGAGAAAATCATCTCTAACATTAATGAATGACTGAAACTATAACAGATGAATAATTTGGATGTTTTGTTTTGTTGGCATGCTTTAGTTGGCAAAGAATTGTTAAACCTGTGATTATTTTATATTGCATATTGGCAAAACAGATACTCTCTTTGCTTGTAATTGTTACTGCAATTTTAATTCTTGTTAGGATACACAAAGGAGGTGTGTAAACTTGTTTGTTTTAAAAATAAGGAAGTAAATTCAGAAAGAAATTAAGCCAGATTTACTCTGGTAAAAAAGGAATGTATTTGGTCTTTTAGTTATTTTTAAAAGACATGCTATAATTTGAATTAATCCAGGGTAGTGTGTGTGTGTGCTGTTCTGTGCTGTTCTGAAGCTCAGCATAGGTGACTATAGTTGTCTCTTATGATTTTGTTATCCATGTTTCTTTTCCAAAGGAAATTTTTGAAATGGCATCTCTTTGATACACTGTCTGACTAAATTGTGTTCAATCAGTAGATCCAAAGCAAGAATTCTGAATGTTTTTCCACCTCCATTTGGCCTTGGCTTACTGAATGATTAGAAAGGTTTTATAGTATTTTGTGTGGTTATACTCAATAGTGGGTATAGAAGCATAATCTCAGTAGTATACTTTTTCAATTATATTGAAATATTTATTTTTGCTGTGGAACTTTTTAAAGAAATAGTTATGTCTTTGCAATTCTTACACTGTTTTTATCTTTTCTTATCTTCTGATCTCCTCAGCATCTGTGAAGTAAATGCAACTGCCCATATACTTGGGTTTCCCATCAGCTTGCTCCTGCCAGTTTACTTGTGTAATTTGTGTTGGATTTCACAGGGGTTTCTCCTGTAATATTTTTAATTGCTGCTGTATTTTAAAAATGCAGTTTTTAATGAACTTTGAGTGACATTTCAGAAATAAATCATGATAAAAGCAATGATTGATATAGGTTTGGAATGCCCTGAATGTTAGCAAATGTCTTCTTACAAATATTTTTCATTTCAGTGCCCATTTACTTTAAATCCAATGTTTAACAAGCTATTCATTTTGTTCTATCTCCAAAACATAATGATATGACATAGTATTTACTGCAGCAGCAAGAAAAACAATTCTGAAAATGAATTTTAAAATATGCTTCCAAAGTAATGTATATGTAGGTCAATTTAGTGCTTCTTTGCCACAATTCTATTTATATTTTATGCTACAACTTGCTCTGAAAACATAATAACAACATTTAAAATGCCCAAGCCTGAAGCAATAGCAATAAAGTCCAGAAAAATATGTATTTTATTAGAGTGAGAGATGAAAATGCAGTGAAATATGAAGTTACTTCAGTGCTGAAGGCTGCGTTTAGAACTATCAAAATGTAAATGAAAGCTGTCATGCTGGCAGTTTTCTTTCACTTTTAATGTGCTGTCTTTTCTTCTCAAATAATAGAAACAATAAAAGTGATTTTACAGATGAGAGTAACACTACTTTTGTGTTCACATGTCTCTTTATGTAGTTATTATTTTCTCCTACATAAAAAAAAGATAAAATTCAAAAAGAAAAATTTTTAAATAATGCATCAGCAGTGGTAGTCAAACCCCAAGTATAGATCTTGTTGAATTTAATGCTAGTATTAAGAAGAGAATGGATATAAACATCTTACAAATATCTTATTTTTCAAAGAAAATGTAGATTAGTCTATAGATCGAAATAGAGTAATCAAGGAGACTCAGTCTTCAAGTAGACTTTGAGAGACTTTTTGAAATCAATTAAATTGAATGAAAATAGATGTAAGGCAATTGCTCTAGTAATTCCAGTTTGCTTACAAGCAACTCTCATATTTTATGCTAATCAAAACAGTATTTGTCACTGAAAGTCTTCATGTTGGATAAAATCATTGTTAATAAAGGGACAGTAAGGAGCAGTAATGGAGGAGGAAACATTAGAGAATAATAGTTGTGAATCAATGGCAAGAATGTATTTATTCTTTTCATGTATATTATAAATTGCATTGTAAGTCACCAGTTTTTATATATATATATAAAAAAAAGTTCAGGAGATAGTCCAAAGCAAGGATAGATTAAAAATAACCCAAACCCAAAAAACAAAAGACAAAATCCCCTACCCCAAGCCAACCTTATTTTGATTTAAGATTATCTTAGAGTCCTTTTATATTTCCACAGGATTTTTTTAAAACAATGATTAAGGTGTTGGATTTTCACCCTCCTTTTCTTGTCAGCAACGTTTCCTGCTTAGCAGTAATTTCAAGTAAAAATCTCCAATCTCTTAAATTTAGAAGCTCTATTGCCACTTCCTTGTTTGTGAATGATGCTGCTTGCTACCTGTAAGCAACAGAATTGCTTCGCTAATGGAAATAATTTTCTGAGACATTTTCAAAGAACTGAAATAATCAAAATAATTACATGAGTGGTGTTATTAAGTTTGTCTGCAAAGTGTGAACCTCAAACCAGTGATGGATGCTGTGTAACTTAAGTTTCAGCATGTCTACATACTGTTTAAATGAAAAAAATCTAGTAGGAACTTAAGTTTCAGATGTGACTAATTCCTCCCTCCACATTAAATCTCACACCAATTCAATTTGTGTAAAGGCTGGTATTGCCCCTGGAGCATTGAAGTGAATATATAATCCAAAGAGTTTCTTAAATATAATATTTTAATGCTGTTTTCAATATTAATATTACAAATATTAATAACTTTACATTATTGAGTTGTTGTTGTTCTTGTTCTTGTCTTGAGTATGTTACTAACATCCTGTCCTGAAGAGTGTTCTAGAGGGCAGTGAGTTGCATTGCAATTGTACTCTGTGGAAAAGGATCTCTTTTTCATATGAGTTTGTGGCATCTGACTTTGTTTTTCAATCTCATTGTAAAGGATAGCAAATTCCTGATCCAAATTCTTCACAGTTTATGTGTATTAGTCATGACCCAACTCATTTTCCAATCCCACTGTCCAAACAATTCAAACAAGTTCATTCATGCACATTTCTGTCTTGATCTTGCATCCTCTTTTCAGCCATGTATTGTTTTAAAAATTGTAGTAGCAATAACATACAAGCATGTGTGGAACTGATTTTTTTTTCAGAAACTCAAAGATTAAGAATTACCTCACTGGAATAAGAAACCTCACTGGAATCATAAGCACCATAAAAGTTGTTCTGGTGAAAATTGGGCTCTTGACAGTACAGAATACTTTGATGCATGAAATATCTTTATTCTGTGTGTGTCAAATCAATTATTAAACAATTTACAGTGCCCTATGAGACATCTAGTCTATTTTACAGATGAAGAAGCTGAATGTCAGTGAGATTTAGGTCCAAATTTTAAAAGTCTTTAGACTTTAATTTCCCACACTGCTTGTGGGCACTCCCTTGTGACACCCACAACCCCCCAGTTACTCAACTGAGCACTCTTTTGTACTCTTAGGGAATTTTTGAGGGAAACCCACAAAAAGCAGCAGACAGAAGTGGAAGCACTTTTGCTAGGCAACAAGAAATAACAAAAAAAGCAAGCTGATAGAGTAGTATCCCTGCCCATGGTGGGGTGATGGAATTAGATGAGCTTTGAGGTCCCTTACAACAACCCATTCTATGATTCTATGTATGTCCAAAAGACATTAAGATTGTCTTTTTAGACCACTTATCCAGAGCCCTACTCTAGATTAAGATGCTCAAGGGAGTTTTTTATCATAATATATATATATTTGTTGTGTGTGTTACTTGTTAGTCTAGTGAGATGGAACTCAGGGGGATGGGTAAAAATCTTGATTCAGTCTCTGTGCCAATAAATAGCAGCATAGGATACATGGAGAACTTTAGCAGCAAACATTAAACTGAAAATTGAAACAAAGCTGGTGAGTATGTGGTTAAACAGCTCAGTGATTTTTAAAAAATATCTGGGTAATTGTTTACATCTTTGGGTGATCAAAAGTCTTTGTTGTCTTAGCTCTCTCCCTGACACCTAGAAATGGAATTCCTCCAAAATTAGTATCTCCCAATTTATAGTGTCCCTGTCGTACTTTCACTTCTCAAAATTAGCAAGCAGTGTTAATTTCCAAAGATAATGAAGGCAATTGGAACCCATAGGGAGGGAATTATATTAGAGATTGTTAAATGAAGGTGGAAATAGGCTATAATTTACATCAGTCTGTATTATGGATGGCAGTTGATATTTTAAAACAATTCTGCACTGCAAATCTCAGATAGGACTTTACATCAGTTTGAAACTTTACTCAAGATGTTGCAGAACACTTGACAAAGGCAGGCATAGCAGCCATCACTATGAAGAAACATGAGGAAAGTCCAAGTTCCATTAAAATCAGTTCCAAAATTCCCTTTGGATCCTGTCAGGATTCTGCAGTAAAATGAGAGTATTGGTTTCAAGAGGGACATTATGGTGCAGTCAGAACAGATCAGATAGACAGAAATTTATAGGGGTGAGGTTATGCATTGGACTCGATGATCCTTGTAGGTCCCTTCCAACTTGTCATCTTCTGTGATTCTGTGATGATATATATATATATACATACATACATACATACATACATATATATATGTATATATAAACATACAGCAATTCTAGTACTTTTATCCTCCTACTACAAAAATGGCAATGGTAGATTAAAATCTCCAGTGGAGAGCATAAATGGCAGATCCCTGATGTAAGTGAAAAGCAGTCTTCAAGTTGTTCACCAGGAAATTCCTGTAGGGAGCTCATATGAATAGTTCTGACTGTGTTACATCAAAGTTATTTTTCTCATATGTTATTGTTATTAAAAAAAAAAATCATGATCTAACTCTGAATATTTATAATCCCAGAAATGGGGATAAAGCTTAGAATATATTTAAAATTAAGAAATTGGTCTAATCTAAGAATAAATCATACCGTTGAAACTGGTAAACAGAATCTTTAAATGATGTTTTTTCCTTTCCAGGATGTGATGGATTTTGTTTTTTCTGCTGTGACACCGAAAATGTCAATTTTAGAATGCATGTACATCAAACAAGCTATTGATCTCCTACAGGTAGATCTGGCATTCCACTTTTCTTTCTCTGATTCTGTTATTTGTGCTGGGACATTGTTCAAGGAGGGCAGAAGGTACATATTGCATCTGCTTTGCAGGGTTTACTGTCTGACCGAGATGAGAAGCAGCTCAGTGAGAAACATCTTGCTCGCTTGTTCATTTTTGCTGTGATGTGGTCAGCCGGGGCTCTTCTGGAGCCAGATGACAAGCTGAAAATGGAGCTGTTCCTACGGAAGCACTCTGCAGTCAAAGAACTACCAGCTGTGAATGGAGAAGAAACCATGTTTGAATTTGGTATCGATTCCTGTGGCCAGTGGGAGCACTGGTCAAAGAAGGTTTGTATGCTGCAACATGCTAAGCTTTCTAAATGAGTATACAAGATGATTTGGTAAGAGGCATATTATTTTAAACCCTACATAACTTGATTAGGAAGATTAATCCTTCCAAATGCTTGAGAGTTTCTTTTTTGAAATATATATTTCTTTTCTCCTTAAATATCTTTGGCAGAGAATAGAAACATGTATTTGAAATCGCTTTGGAAGTGAAACAGAAGTGATCTTAGCTTTGTCTGCTGTCTATCACCCTACTGTTTAAGAACTCCCAGCAGCGAAAAGGTTTTATCATGTACTGGAGAATAGTGGAATGAAAATATCCTGTTAGTCTAACACCCTTTTAGAAAAGCTTGGGAAGGCACTGATTGGTTATAAATGGATGCTTGGCTTTCAGGAAGAAAAGTTTTGCTAATGTAAATTTTATAAAGTACATTCGCTGTTATGTTCTGATGCAAAGTAATTCTGTGGGCAGGTACAAATTCTCAGAACTTTATGCATTTCTTTCTTATGCAGGTTCCTGAATATATTTATCCTAAAGATTCAGTACCAGAATATACTTCCATTCTAGTTCCAAACGTAGACAGTGTCCGAACAGACTTTATAATGGACACTATCATGAGGCAAGGAAAAGCTGTTCTGCTAATTGGGGAACAAGGAACTGCAAAAACAGTTATGATTAAGGTAGGTGGAATTGAGAAACATATGTAATATATTTGTATGATAATATTACAGCAATTGACATTGGCACAAATGTTAAATTGAAATCTAAGAGTAGTTTGATTTTTCTTCAGATTACATACTGGCATTCTTACTGAGGCCTTTTGCCAGTAATCGCATGGACTACAAGCAAAAAACCCAAAGTAGAGACGTTTTGATATAAAGGTTTCTTTTAACCTTTGATAACTGTGGCCACAAGGTCATGTGATAAATGCTCTTTCCGATGCTTTCCTTTCTTTTGAGAGGTCAAACTGGAGATTTTGCTAAGAAAATATTGATCCTTGGAAGATTTTTAATTTTCCTGAGCTTTGTCAGTGGTGCCAAATGTGAACTGATCTTTTGTACACCCCTGTTGCACAGTCTTTCTCCACAAACCAAACTGAAGAGAAAGAAAGAGCTTCCTTCATTACTCAGAGTGGTTTTCAGGGAGTAAATTTATTGTTTAATATCTGCTCTCTCAGTTTCTTCACTGAAAACAACATTATGTTCTTTAGAAGAAAATAATAAGATTATTATTAAATTAACAAATGCATTTTTTCTGTGTTATAAAATAGTGCAGGTTAAACATATGTCACTTACAAATATTAGTGACTTACTGCAGAAAAGTCAATAATTGAAAAGCTGAACAAACTCAGATGTCATACCAAACTTGGCATCCCTTACTCAAAAAAATGTAAGTTTTCAGCATGGTGTCTGTGTTTTCCAGTGGAGTCTATAGACTCTTTGATCAATGAGAGGTAGCTAAATAAAACTGATTTGCTGTTGGGACAGCTGAATTTGCCATACAAGCATCTGCACCTCCACTGCAGGACTCACAGAGGTCTTGAAATTGAAAATAGCTGAAAAACACTGGCCTAAACTGACCTTTGGCTTTCTTAAAATCTGGAGCCATTTTATGCCCCCCAGCCATGTGCTTTCTGGGCCCTGACATAAAACGAGTTGTACCCATGCCAGCAGCCATTAATACTACTTTTTCAGCTTGGCTGCCGATGCCAACGTGCATGCTGGTGTAATGTCAACTTCTGTTCCTGGCACCAGCTGGAGAACTATTTTAGCAGAGTGAAGAGGCGGGGTCTGGGTGGTGGTCTTGATATTCCGCATACTGGATTTTGTCCAGATACTGGCAACCTCCAGCCTTCAGCTGCCATTCCTGTCCCTAAAAATAATTGGAGCTGATTCCTGGGAGTTGCTTACCCTGAGTCTATGCTATAGAGCAGAGTATGTTCCTTACACAAGAGAGCATAATGTCAGTAGACATTTGATCTCATTTAAGGTTAGGAGTGAGTGTTATCTGCCTTCACAACTGTTCCCCTTCTGCTCTCACCTTCTGTACAATTTTACTTTCCCACACCTTGTGGAAAAGAAATTTCCAGATTAAGCAGTTGGTTTCATAAGAAAGTGAAAAGGTTTTAAGATACAACACTTCAGGTACTAATCTGAATTAATCTGAATAATCTTCAATATTAAGGTACCAGTATAAATAATTTAAAAAAACCCCTTAAAATGGAATGTTAATTTGTGATCTTTATTCTCTGTACTATTAATTCACAATTTGAAAAAAATCATAAATGTGATATGAATCTGAGACAGTTGAAAATTCTCTGATTGTTTAACTAACAAGAACAATCCCATTTGACAACCTCTTCTTTTTCAAAGACAGTTCTGATTCATGTACTGTGTAATATTACAGTTCCATGTAAACATTCTGAAATGCCATAATGAATAAAACAGATGCTTTTTTTTTTGAATGATGGAGAATTCCTGGTTGCAGTAGGTTGACCTTGCCTGGCTACAACACTCCCACCCAGCAGTTGGTTCCCTCCCCTCCTCAGCAGTACAGGGAATGAGGTAAAGACAGGGAGATCCCAACTCACCAATTACTGTCATGGGGAAAACATCTGACTTGGGGAATGCTTTTAAAATTTATTTCGAATTAAAAATTGAACTGGATGGTGAAAATCAAAGAGAATAGAAAAAATACGCTCTCCTCACCTCCCTCTTCTTCCCAGGCTCACCTGCACTCCTTCATCCCTGACTCCTCTACCTCCTTCCCAAAGAGCAGTGCAGGGAGATGGGGAATTGGGGCTGTGGTCAGTACATAATAGCTCCACTCTGCTCTCCTTTGTCCTCACATTGCTTCCTCCTCCAACATGGGGTCCCTTCCACGGGATATAGTTCTTACCAGGGCTGAAGTTCTTCATGTGCTACTCCAGTGTGGGTACACAGGGTCACAAGTCCTGGCATCAAACCTGCTCCAGCCTGGGCTTCTCTCTCCATGATCTGCAAGTCCTTCCAGGAGTTCGAGCGCAGTCTCCCTGCAGGGTCACAGCCTCCTTTGGGCATTAACCTGCTCCAGTGTAGGGTCCTCCCTGGGCTGCTCCCCTGTCGGCCTCCATGGGCTGCAGGGAGACAGCCCGCCTCCCCATGGTCTGCACCACGGGCTGCAGGGGAATCTCTGCTAGAGCACCTCCTGCCCTTCCTTCTCTTCTCACCTTGGTATCTGCAGGGCTGTTTCTCTCACATTTTTTCTCACTTTCTCTCTCTCAACTTCCAGGCAGCATTTTCTTACACAGGCTGAGTGTCTCCAGTGGATCTGCTGGAGGTGGCTGGAACTGGCTGTGTCTGGCATGAGGAATCCCTGTTCCCTTCTTGCAAGGGGCTGCCCCACAGCTCCTGCTGCCAACACCTGGGCACCTGCACCTGGTACATCAGCTTTGTACAAATTGTTAGAGTGCCAAAAAGAGGTCTAAGCAGTGACCTGCACCAACCCTGTCAAGAGTACTCACCAAATACAGGACTGTTGCATATACATTGCATGTGTAAACTGTCATTTGTGTGAGGTCTGAGAAAAACCTGTTTCTGAAGGGCACCTTTTCTTAAACTGCAATCACCATATCAACAAAATCAACAGTTTAACAATATTCATCGAAATATTTTGGGGGTGTTTGGCTGTATCTTCCTTTCTATTGTCACAGGGATTGTATGTTTCACTGGAATTGTTCTTAGAGCACTTCATCAGCAACGGTATAGATTTATTTTTCTGAGGTACCAAAATGGTACCCTCTTATATATACAGAGCCAACCCTCTTATACAGATGAGAATTTAAATGATATTCAGCTTTGTCATCATTGCAGAAGAATCTTTAAAAAGAAACCATGTGAAAATATGGAATTTTTAATACTATTTTAGTGCCCCAGGACTTTTCCTAAACAAAATATTTCCTATGCTATATATATATATATATATATATCCCTTGGTGTGACTCCAGGGTTACATATTTTTATTATGAAGCCTTGCTAAATATGAAGAGTGGAACCTTGTTGCTTTAGGGTATCCTCAGCAGCTGTGGAAATTGTACATATTCATAAAACTCAAGGATTCCTTTCCTTATTAAGATTAGATAACTATCAGTAAATGTGATGTAACTGGGTTTAATTTTACACTACCATTTCTTTACACTGCTTTTGTTGTAAGACATGTTTCTGTAGTGTGAACATGAAAAAGGATTTGGTTTTTCACTTGTTCCTTGCAGTCTGCTATAATAGATCATCACTAACAGCTTGAATTTAGAAAAAATCCTGACAATTGCTAATGCAAAGTTTATTTGCATCTTGAGTTGGCACATATCTACTTGTTGTAAGACTTAGTGAAGTCTATTAAAAGCTTATAAATTTTAATACTTAGAAATTTTATGCAAAACATTAACTGACAGTTTGTTTGAATTTCAAGTTGCAGATGGTATATTTATCTGAAATAAACTGGGTTTTGAAGTTTTGAAGTTAATAGCAGGACTGAGATCTTGGCAGGGCTGCTGTGCTTCTGCATCTCCTTTTGGCTGGATTCACCTGGAGTTACTGGTGCACTTTACTTTAAATTGGTTTGTCTTGCAGAATTATACAAGCAAGTATGATCCTGATGTTCACTTGACCAAGTGCCTGAACTTTTCTTCTGCAACTCTACCAAGTATGTTTCAAAGGAGCATAGAAAGTTACATAGATAAAAGAATGGGCACCACATTTGGTCCTCCATCAGGGAAGAAAATGACTGTCTTTATTGATGACATCAACATGCCTGTGATTAATGAATGGGGTGATCAGGTAAAAGGAAAACATTTGAAAATTGGTGGTCTTACCATTTTTGCAGATGGAAACACTGATATGTGGGTTGCAAAAATGGGACAGTTTAGGTAAAAGGTATCATAATATAGACTAGACCAAGTATATTTACTAAAAAAATTTCTTCAAGCCAGTTTTTGACAGGACTAATAAGCTATCATTCCCAAAAGATCAGGGACAGTGTCAAGCCACAAGTGCAATCACTGTAGCTTTTAAGCATTTTGGTTTGGTTGCATGCAGAGCTAGTAGAATTTCCAAACTAGCGGTCCTCAGAACCAGAGTGGGAAAGGAAGCATTTCCTTCTCTGATCTGCTCTGGACTGTAAATTGCAGTTACTATTATGTGAAATCTAGGCTGGTGATGAGTCTAGAGAGCAAGACTTATGAAGAGTGGCTGAGGGAATTAGGGTTGTTGAACCTTGAGTAGAGGAGGCTCAGTGGAGACATTATTGCTCTCTACAGCTACCTGAAAGGAGGTTGTAGCCAGGTGGATGTTGATCTCTTCTCTCAGGTAACAAGCAATTGGAAAAGGGAAAATGGCCTCAAGTTACAGTAGGAGAAGTTTAGTTTGGATACTATGGAAAAATTTCTTCACCAAAAGGGTTGTCAAGCATTGGAATTGGCTGCCTAGGGAAGTGGTGGAGTCACCATCCCTGGAAGTATTTGAAAGACATTTGGATGTGGCGCTTAGGGACATGGTTTAGTGGTGTGTTTGGCAGTGATGGGTTAATGGCCAGACTCAATGATCTCAAAGGTCCTTTCCAGCTTAAACAATTCCATGATCACAGTTGACATTCGAGACTAGCAAACTGTCTTGAGGTATTGATACTTACAGACCTATACTCTGAAAATCTGAATTAAAAAAAAAAATATTGCTGCTGAGAAAAAGTAACTTTCCTGCTTCTAGTACAGCTCTGTAATCCTGCTCTTTCGCTGCCTCTATACAAGTGAACGTGTGACTATACTTCGTGCTAAATTAACCATTCTTTGTCCCTATATAAGTGCCTGTGTCAATCTGAATATATAGTCCAGACTGAAAACTTAAAGTGCTGAATTTTCTTAAATTAAAATCATGCAAATCTAGTTGAATGTCTGACTTCATGTCCACAACTAGTTATCACACGGCGCTTACATGTGACCAATCCACTGCATCTCAGTGCTTGGTTGCCACGTTGCATGTTGAGAACCCTGAAACAAACACCCTTTTTTTTTTTTTTTTTGGTGATATCTAGGTCACCAATGAGATTGTAAGACAGCTGATGGAACAGAAAGGTTTCTACAGTTTGGAGAAGCCAGGAGAATTCACGAATGTGATTGACATCCAGTTTGTAGCTGCTATGATTCACCCGGGGGGAGGTCGGAATGACATCCCACAGCGCCTGAAACGCCAGTTCACCATCTACAACTGCACACTGCCTTCTAGTTCTTCTATTGATAAAATATTTCAAACAATAGCTGAAGGTTATTTCTGTGAACAGCGTCATTTCCCTGCAGAAGTATGTAAACTGGCTTCAGCATTAGTATCTACAAGTCGAAAGGTTTGGCAAATGACAAAAGGAAAGGTAAAATTACCTATTATTATCTATTAAGTCCTTGAAACACCTGACCCAGGCCTTTTGAACTGTTGTGTGTGTTCATACTTCATATTGTGAAGCTGTGACCAGTGTGTGTAACTACTTGCTGATGCCTCTGTTCTGAATTGGTTGCTCTCAGAACCTCATTAGCTGACTGAAAACATAATCACATGCAGTGTCTTCTATAGCTATTATAAGAATCACATTAGATATGTATAATATAGTAAGCATAGATGATAGAAAGACTGAGAGATCTTCTGGCTCAAGGAACAAGAAATAAAAAATTAGGTAGGAATCTTCTCTAAAGATTTTTGGGATTGTGACAAACTTTAAAGATCTAAATTAAAGAAAAGAAGTCAAATTTGGCAGAGAGGGAATCAGTTCAAAATAAATAAAATCTGGTACTTAGTAATTTCTAAATATTGACTTTTCTATTTCAAACAGATTGTTAAAAATATTTAGCTGTAATTCCTAAGCAAATTTTGCTTTGAAATAGACAAAAAAAAATTATGTATAGAGTGAAATTTGAAAAGATTAAAATTACAGAATAGAAATATGTGTCAAATTTGGTCATCCAATGAGAAAAGTGGAGGAGAGTAGTGGAGAGATAGGAATTTGTTCAATGATATTTTCTAGTCTTGAAAAGTTTGGCGAGGATTGCACAAACAATCACTGTAGACATAAACTTGGCTTACATGAAGAAATAGGGAGAATTCTGGTGAAACTATTGGCTAGTCAATACTGACCAGTATATTCAACAGAAATGGTGCTTATTACTGCTAGTTAACTTCCTAAAGAGAAAACCTAGCTTTTGCTAAGTTGTAAGTTTTCCCCAAAATTTTATTTTCTCATTTTTCTGCTCTCTTTTGTTTTGTTTTCTTTTCCTCATCTTTCCCTTTTCCTCATGAACCTATCCTCACATGCTCTTGGAAAGGACAAAAGAGAGTAAAAGAAATGATCTGGAAGAAAGGGCAGGAGCAACACCACAGCTTAAGCAATGCTGACATTTTTACTGTGGCCTTCAATGCCATCATTAACTAACCTTCAGTGCGTGTTCGTGGGACTTGAAGGATTCAAAGAAACTCAAATGAAATCTGTGTGAAATTAAAGAGCTGCTCATGGCTACTGTCATTTCTTCGTTTTTACTGTTGCCTTTTAAATGCCAAGCATCTATTTCTGCTTTAATGCAGGACTGAAGTTTGTGAAAATTTGCATATTCACTTAATACTGAATAGAAAATATTTTTCTTTAGCAGTTATTTGAATATAGTTTATGCCATTATTTTGTAGATGTTACCAACTCCAGCTAAATTTCATTACATCTTCAATTTACGAGACCTCAGTCGTATTTGGCAAGGAATACTTACAGTTACTTCTGACGTCTGCCAGAGCATCAGTGTTTTGGTAGCCTTGTTCCAACATGAATGCAGACGTGTTATTGCAGACAGATTCATCAGCCAAAGTGATAAAGACTGGTTTGAAGATACACTGGAAAAGGTAGACAAATGTCAGTATTTGCCACAGAAAGAGGCTGATGACATATTTTGTTATTAAACCGATCCTTAATGTATTGTTGTAGATTGTTTCTGTAGAGCACGGTCAAAATCTATTTGAAGATAAGTCCACAGAATTATACTTTGTGGATTTCTTGCGTGATGTCCCAGAGACTACCGGAGATGAAGCTGATGATGCAGAGTTGAAGGCTCCGAAAATTTATGAGCCTATCCCATCTTTGGATTATTTGGCTGAAAGATTACAGATGTTCATGCAACAGTACAATGAAACTGTCAGAGGATCAAAGATGGATTTAGTATTTTTCAAGGTATTGCTGCTTGTAATTATATTAATACCGAAAGTGCCTGGTCTTTTGTACTTACTGATATATAGATCTTGTATGTTCTATCACGTTATTTTGGAGATAGCTCAGAACGGCTAGCTTTGCATCCAGAGAGCCTTACAAATGAACTCTACAAATCTGTGCTGCCGTCTCCAGCTGCCTATGCTCCCACAAATTATTCCATCTCTTTGCAGTTCCTCATCTTGTCTTCCTCATTCTTTGCATAATTCAAAGCACGACTAGTTTGTTTATACAGTGCACATTGCCATCTTGCTTTCCTGGAAGCTACCTTCTTCTCAAAGGTCTTGATGCATGACGCTTTCTTCAGCTTTAGACTGGGTGCTCTGGTAGGATTTTAGGGCATTTCAGATTAATTCTTGCTCCAAGATAAATATGGCAATTGAATAAGAAATGTAGATAGTGTACTTGTATTTTAACTTTGTCAGCCTGTAAATAGCTCAGCTAAAAGGCTGGGGGAGGCCTTTCAACTTTTCCCTCTGTCCCCTAAGGGGTATGCCCTCAGCTCTGCTGACTACAAACAGTGCATAAGGACATTTCTCTTGGGCTAGTCCTGCTGCCCACTGAAGTCAGGGGGAAATCACGTGTTGATTTTGATAAGTCTTTGACATATGCTCCAGAGAAGTCATCTAGCTGTTGAGAGGCAGTTATTTGGTGACATACTTCTAGCTGATTATACATTGTGTTATTTTTACATCTCTTCATCCCCTTTTCTCTCTATACATAGGATGCAATCATCCATTTGATTAAAATATCACGGATTATTCGAACTCCACAAGGAAATGCATTGTTGGTGGGTGTGGGTGGATCTGGAAAACAGAGTCTGACCAGACTAGCATCATATATTGCTGGATATGAGAGCTTTCAGATTACTTTAACAAGGTAACACATTGCAGCATACATAGACATTTGCTCCTTATTTTGCCATGGAAATAAATATCTTGCAATCAACTTAAAGAAATGCAAACATCTCAAACATTTCATCCCTCATTGTGAACTACATTTTTGATCAAAAGTGTCTGTGTAAATGCATGGTCTGTAGATGACAGTCTTTGTTTTTCTGACTTTACACTATTGACACAAAGTATGCCCTTCCTTGGACATTTGAGTCTGCAATGCACCTTTGTGATATCCCAGTAAAATACAATTTTGCACTAAAAATAATATGAAATAACCTTCTGGTATTTGCTGCATAATAAGCAAATGCTGATAGGCATGGGGAAATAGTAATTTTTTCTATAGATCCTTGTGTAGCCAGACTGTATTATTACAACTGCTATAATTGTCTTTATATTTTGTAGTGCTGAAATTCAGTAATTAATAGAAATGTGAAGGGATGGGGAGTAAGTACTGTCTTCTTTCTGCTTCTCTTTTGACATAGGGTTTACTGTGGTAAGCAGTAAGGACCAGCAGAGTGTATTTCACTTTGCAAACTATTTAACATGCTGAGAAATATTCCTTAGAGACATATATCAGGTCTGTGAATAATGATATGAGGTTTCTGGTAAAAGGAAAGAGAAAGAACGATGTATCACAATCTCTTCCTGTGTCCCAAAAGCAGAAGGAAGGAACAAAGGGAACAAAATAAGGAGGGAAATAAAATAACGAAGACTCACAGAACAGAGTCCCTAGACTTGCAAGATTCAAAATGCATTAATAAGGCAAATACATATTTCAATCACTTAGGAAAGGTTCATTTGCTGAAGCTAACTGGAAGCAAGCTTAAAGCAGGTAGCTGAAAGTCTGTATTTAACAAGCAGGTAGTCAGCTTTTGTAACTTGCCACAGGAGGCTGTGAACACAATATCAGCAGATTTGTAATTGGACACCGAGAGGACAAGATGAACATACTTTTTAGCATTCTTCATACAATGGCAGTGGATATGGAGAGGGGAAGAATGGAATGAGCAGTGAACAGTGGATGCTGGCTCATGTTTTCTCTCTAACTATCATTTCATATTGCTGATGTTAAGATTATTGAATTAGATAGACTGTTATTCTGACTCAGTAGAGAAATTCTTGTCTTCTTACCAAAATACCACAAATCACTGTAAAAACTGTAGCTGACACATGCAAACTGAAGAGCTAGATAGTTTTACAAGCTCTGCAGTGCTTGCATTAGGGGTATTTATAGAGCAGAGGTAAGATGGAGCTGGAAGAGAACTTGGACATTTTCTGTATGGCATATTAAATATAAAAAGAAGAGGTTCTCAAATAGTGAAGAATGAGTTATGCATTGCAAGAATTACTTAGGACTTTGAAGAGATTCTTGGAAATAAGAGACTGGTTTCAAAGCAAAGAGGTTCCTAATTTCAGCTTTAATTAGCTAAGGACAAAATCTGCCATTTTATTAACCTTACTTTGCTTCATTTTATATTGCACAATCTGAAATCTGTGGTTGAATTTGTGTGGACTTGATCTGAATCTTACTGTGTGCACCAGCTACAAGAGGCATAATGACACAACCAATCGTGGTCTCCATTTGCGGCAGAGTTGATCAACCCAAATGATAATGTTCAAACACCATTTCTGCGGCTTGATTCTAGTTAAACTATAAATACGATAAAACCCCAAAATAAATGCCTCAGTTTTGTTTTCTCTTGTCTCTTAATGAGTTCCTTTAACCTGCTCTCAATATCTTCAAAAGATAATCCAGCTCTATTTACATAATGGTTACAGGTATCAAAACCTACTTGACAATTTAATCCAGCTGTCTTAACCTACATTTCCAATAAAGAATTTACATCTCCAAATGTGGGAATGCAAAGCAGCATTATAATTACCTTAGACATAGTATTGCTGTAACCATAGTTTTTTCCAGCACATTATTTTGTTGATTTCACATCCTTTCACATGATTTATGTTACTGAGCATTCACTTTGGGAAAATGTTTAAGAAAAAAACCTAAAAAATGTAACCAGGAGATATGGTATTAATTTTTTTTTCTATTTCTTTTTCTTGCCTTAAGGAAGCTATTTCAGATCATAGGTATCTCCTAAAATGATCTGTAATTCTTGTTCTCTCCTTCTTTAATCATTTTCTATTCCAGAACATATGCCACCAACAACCTTTTGGATGATCTGAAAATCTTGTACCGCACTGCTGGGCAAAAAGGAAAGGGTGTTGTCTTTATATTCACAGACAACGAAGTCAGAGATGAATCTTTTCTTGAGTACATGAACAACGTTTTGGCTTCAGGTGAAGTCTCAAATCTTTTTGCAAGAGATGAAATAGATGAAATCACACAAGACCTGATACCAGCAATGAAGAAGGAGTACCCAAGGCGTAGTCCCACTGGTGAAAATCTTTATAATTACTTTCTTGCTCGAGTTCGGAATAACCTGCATGTGGTTCTTTGTTTTTCTCCTGTTGGGGAAAAATTCAGAACTCGTGCACTCAAATTTCCAGGTTTGATTTCAGGCTGTACCATGGACTGGTTCCAGTGCTGGCCTAAAGATGCTCTTGTAGCAGTTGCACAGCATTTTTTAGCTTCCTACCATATTGAGTGTACAAAGGAAGTGAAACAGAGTGTTGTTAACACCATGGGAACAATTCAAGATATTGTGGCTGAAAAGTGTGTTGAATACTTTGAACGATATAGGCGGCGAACATTTGTGACACCAAAATCTTACCTGTCCTTCATTGGAGGCTACAAAGCTATTTACAAAGAAAAGTTTGCCAGTGTTGGATGTTTGTCTGAACGCATGAGAACAGGTACTGTAAAATCTATGATTTTTTTTTCTTTGTTTGTTTCTAAAAGGGTGAGAAGTATCTGAATAAAAGAACCTAAAAGTGTGGGCTTAAATTGTGAGCTCACTTTCATTTGGAAGAAGACTTTATATGATATTTTCAGCTGTGTTGTGCGTGATTAGAAAATATGCAGAGGTTTTGTGTCAATGAACTTTATGAATGTTCAGATTATTAGTTAGCAGTTGAAATACCTGCATGCGAAGGCATGCGAAGGAACTACTGAGATCCTAGTTTTCACATTTAAGCATGCTAAAAGTAAATCTGAGAGAAGGTAAGTAAATGTTCATATTCACTCCCTCTGAAGAATCTTTTGAAGAAAAGAAAAATAAAATATTACCCCTGCTTAATTTTGGTGTTCAACAAATGGGACCACTCACTGATGTTTCTAAATAGAAATCTGAGTGACTTGTTTTGAATATTGCTATTGCTTCACTGTTTCTTCCTCAATATGTCTTTCTATTGCTAAAATGGAATTTGTGCTCCGCAGGTCTCGCAAAACTGATGGAAGCTGAGGTTTCAGTAAATCAGCTCTCAGAAGAGTTGGCTATGAAGGAGAAAGATTTGGCTGTAGCTTCAAAAAAAGCTGATGTAGTTTTATTAGAAGTAACTATGAAAGCTCACGCTGCTGAAAAAGTGAAAATGCAGGTGCAAAAAGTAAAAGACAAGGCTCAGGCTATTGTGGATGACATTGCCATTGATAAAGCAGCCGCAGAAGAGAAGCTTGAAGCTGCAAGACCTGCACTGGAGGAAGCTGAGGCAGCCCTGCAGGTCAGAATCAAATATATTCTGAACATGCATGTAGTTAATAATTATGATTTGTAATAACATGGCTGTGCTTCTGACTTGGGCGGGGGGGCGGAGGGGGGGAAGAACTAGCACTGGCCTGTAAATCCTTGTAGAAAAAACCCTGAAAACTGAAGAGGTAAGATGGGCAGTATTCTACTGTTGGGTAATAAAGTAAAGCTGTTATTGAGTGGTACTATCTTTAAGGACTTTCTGTGGAAGTGCATCTGACTGAGCTGCAAACCTGCAATAATTGCATCACATATAGAGTTCTCCAAGAAAAACATCATTCTTTGCAACTGAGTCAGTGCTTAAATAAATGAATTATTTTCTTTGATGATTTTTCAGACAATAAAACCTTCCGATATTGCAACTGTTCGCAAACTGGGTAAACCTCCTCACTTGATAATGCGGATTATGGATTGCGTGCTACTTTTATTCCAAAGAAAAATAGATGCGGTAACACTAGATAAAGAGCGCCCAGGTGTAAAGCCATCATGGGCTGAGGCTCAGAAGCTAATGAATAATTCAGGATTTCTTAGCATGTTGCTTACTTTTCAGAAGGTAAGAAGTTAATAGGGGCACTACTGTTCCTATAACTATCTTCAGAGTTCACATGAAAGTGACTTCTACCGTAAAGGTAGTTTGAAAAAGATGAGGCTTTCATGTACATAGTTGTAGATACTTTTGTGGCTCTATTCCTCTTAATTTTCATGGTTCATTATTTCAGCAATTTTCTTCTGGGCCACACACAGTTTTGATGGCAGACGAAAGTATCCCAAGCAATAGACCAAATCTTGAGAATCTGAGTGTTATATTTATTCAGTCAGTTCCTGATTCTAAGTAATAATTTGCCTTGGAAGGGCTCACTCTTGATTTTTTAAAAATGCTCACCTTCTCCAGCATTACCAGGCCTGTTTGCCTATAAGGCACTCTAGAACTAGGGAGGTAGCAGGAAATACAGAAGAAAATGAGCATCCTGTCAGGAAAAATACTGACATATTTGGGAACTTTTGGGGTTCTTTCACTAGAAAAGTAACAAAATGAAGAATGATCTGAGAACCTTAGTATCAACTGTAAGAAAAATTAAAGCAAACACAGGTTTTTATTTCTGCCAGGACATAACCTTGTCTTTTTTTATAGCAAGATTCACTGAACTATGAGACAAGGAAAAATTCTCTGTAAAGAAAAATGAAAGATGTCACAGGTAGCTGGACCAGGTTTCAGCAAAACCTGTGTTTTCTGCAATGTTGCAGAACATACTCTTTCTTTTGTACACTGGTTTTTTAAACATCTATTTCAGCTGTGCATTTTGCTGATGCCTTTTCTAAGCTGCTGGAGTGTTTTTGTTGTAAAGATCATTCTCACTATCCCCAAGAGCCGTTTCTCCCAGGATGCCATATAGTTGAGGCACCATGTGGAAACTTGCACTGCCTCTGTAGACAGTTTCTTCCTGGGGCTGTCAATCTGGTCACTTTTCAAAGTGCTATCTTCACTAAACAGAAAGAGGAAATGAGTTTAAAGATAGCAGGGACTAATTATGCACTCCTTCCTCAAGCTTCTCTCTAATGAGGCTTCCAGTTTTGGGACTTATTAATAGTGTATGTATTCCTACTGGTAGTTTGCAACACATTCAGCTTTACTCAGAGGAGTCAGAACAAGTTCTGTGGGATCAAGTTCTTGCAGGAAGTAATACTGATGAATGCGGTGTAGAATACTAGACTACTTCTATCCCTGATGGGGTACTTGCCATCCTGTCCTGTCTCATTTCTGTTTTCTGAGTATATATGACAAGAAAGATCATTATGTTTGGAGTTCTGAGCAGACTACGCTGCTTACTTGTTTGTGAGTTTTTTGTTATTTCCTATTTTTTTAGGCAATGAGAATTAGTGGATGAAATAGTTCTTTGGGTTTAAAATTCTTTACTTAGAAGAAAAAGTGTGACATTTTCCAAGCTTTTGAACAAAGATTTAGGCCATTGCTGATTTGGCTTGGCTTCAATTTTGCCAGCTTGCTAGCTCATAATTTTGAGTAGGAGAAAAAAAAAAAAAGGCAAAATGTTTGTGCAGCACTATGATACATTTTAGTAAATAATCATGGTGAAAACATCACCATGGATGGTCTTGGGAATAATATGAATGTCTCTGTTAGTAGAGTAGCAAGAAATCAGACAAGGCAGCTCCTTCTACTATGCAGAAAAAAGGAAAAGGATAAATTGCTTGACAGTATGAATGGTGGTTGATTTTTAGATGCATTTGAAGAAAGGCATTAATACATTGCCAAAAAAAAAAAAAAAAAAAAGGAAGATTCTAACACCTCTATTGTTAAGCAACCATTGTTACCCTGTATAAGCTCTTCTACTGTCTACTTTGCTGAAGGAGATGAATTCCATTTTCTTCTGACACATAATTATAGATTAACCACGATCATCAAAGATCTGGCTTTTCGTGTTGTCAACAGACTGTGAAACGGGGATAAAAGCTGATATTAGAATAGCAGCTGAAAGAAATCTCTTTTAAGGTTAAGGAAAAGGGTTAGCATCAGTGAAGTGAAGTGAGTGCCTTGCAGTTCCACCCTTTTCCTTCCTAATGCTACATGTTTGACTCCCTTAGCTGTGTTCACATTGGTGCCTGTCTGATGCAATGGTGAGCTTGTTCTTGGAACTAGACTAGAAATAAATTAATCAGTTGTTCACTGACTTATGTTTCTGTCACTATGGTATTATGATATGCTGTTATGGTAGCTTCCAAACTAAGTCACTAAGCATTGGTGATTGGTATTAAAAATGGGGCAAGAACATCTGGTTGAGGGGGAAGGGAAAGAAGTTACAGTGTTGTAGCAACAGCAACTTAGATCACCTTAAATTGTGATGGAACTATGGGTACAAGTAATGTCTGTAAATCTTATGGTCAAACAGGGATATTAAATGGCAACTCAAGTCAATCTGTTGCAATGGAAGTAGTACTTATTTCCACAAGTTCAGAGAAAACTACTAATCTGTCCTTTATAAGAGTGAAAGACAACAGTGTTGTTCTGTTAATTTATTCTGTAAGAAATGATAGCCTCATGTCTTTAAAAATAAAAATGTTTCTGTGAAGCAAACCTTATTGTAAAATCCATTTTAAAAATTAATTTTTCCTTTCCATTGACTAGGACTCAATTACAGGAGAAACTGTGGAGCTTTTAGAGCCTTATTTGGAAATGGAGGATTACAATCTTGAGACTGCTAAAAAAGTGTGTGGAAATGTAGCAGGTCTTTGCTCGTGGACACAAGCAATGGCTTACTTCTACGGTATTAATAAAGAAGTTCTTCCTCTTAAGGTATTTCTGAATACAGTCAAGTGAAAAAAAATGTTGTGTTATTTTGGGTAAAAAAGACCATGAGTTACAAGAGATTCTTGTTTCTTCACGTCCAGTTATGAAGTCAAGCATACACAGCTTAAACACGTCCAGCCAATTTTTCCCCCTTACACAGCTACCCTCTGGTACATTTGTTACTTGTGTGAACACAGTCATTTTTCAGTGGGTTCTTTATAGAGCCCGGCTAGCTGTAAGTGGGAGATAATGATACCCTCTCAGCTCTGGACTTGGTGCCAGGCACTCTGGCTTCAAGAAAACTCGGTCTTACTGGCCTGGAAGGAGCCTACTCATTGTGCTCATGGTAGAATCTGGGAAAGGAGAGGAGAGACCATTCTTGGCACAGAACTAGTCTTTAATGAATTCAGCTGGAATTCATTAGCTCTAAATTCATTCAGCTCTAAAAAAATTTTGCAGTTTCGAACTGCTACATTCAAGAGTACATAGATAATAAAGTAAGTAGTCACTGGTCACAGAATTCTGTTGTAACACTGAACTACAGTAAAAGGGATCAGCTACTGCTGTCTGCATTCCTACAGATAGCTTTATTGTCTTGGAAATGTTTCATTTATGAGCATATTGAAAAAAAGGGCTTTGAATATTTATATAATGATTTATAATCATTGCTTCTACAGGGATTTTTATAGCTCTTTTCTGAAGAAATACATTCAATCAGTTATGCTTCTGCTGTACTTATGTTCAGTTTCTTATTGAATAAGCCACTGTATCAATGGTATATTCGAAACTCTTGGCATAATCTTTTAGTATACCTAGACAGATCTGATTCAAATTCGTTAAAAGCATATTTTTTTATTCAAGTAACTGATAGAGAAGGCTATATTTCTGTGACATATAAGTAGCTATTCCCTTTTCAAATAATGGGATGTTCACTAATGAAAACAGAATTTGAAATCTTGCTATTGAGAGCTGTAAAAGAGAGCAAGACCCAGGGGAAATAGTGGCTTTGTATGCAAATGCAACTCTGAAAGCTGAAAAAGTGCTCTTGCAGTTTTTAGTTGAATATATATGACTTTAGGACTACGTATAAATTTAACTTTGTGTTCAAGTATTTGCATTCTTGTCACACTGTAGCTGATAAAAACCGAAACAAACGTTTCCTGGAAAAGTGGTGCCTATTGTCAGGTATAGCAACAGTCAAAAACATTTTAAAAATTGAAGATGATCGAAGGAGGGAGAAGGTGTTTGAAGTATGCATGAGATATTGCAGGAAGCAGTGGAGTGATGCTAAGAAAATAATTGAAAGTAAATGTACAATTAAACTGCATAAAGTATTGGCACAGGCTGATTCACCCAGTGCTAAAAGCAGGTTTACTGAATGAATTAATCAAGCTGCTTTATCCTAATGGCTTTTCTAGGTTATAAATCCCCTTCAACACCTGCAAAATCGAGGCAATATATTTTTAAATTGCATCTTAAGTGAGACTCAGTGCTTTGTTCACCTTAAATATGACAACTTTTAAAAACTAATTAATAGTGACTTGTATTTTAGTAAATATAGTGTGCAAAAATTAACTCACTCCTAGGAATGGATACTGACATTCTTTAGATATGTGGCCTGCAGCCCAGGGTCATTAGCTAGAATAAAATGTGGAAAGTATAACCAAATGCTGCCTGCAAATACAATGCTGTGTAGTTGCTTATCATACTGAGGTCACTGTGTGTGTGTGAGTTTCCCATAAACCTTCAACACGAGGGTGAGCCATTCCTCTCTAGCTTGCTACCTAGTAAAACAGCTGCTGGCTTAACCTGGGAAATTTGAAACAGCATCTGCTATTTATCCATCAGTGGAAGAATATAACAGCAGAATGGAGAAGCCCTGACTTTTACTGTGATTCTGTTAGCTCCCAATTAAAATACTCTGTATAGCAATATAACTTCCCTTAGAGATGTCTCCTGTGATGTTAATTAAGTTTTCCTTAGGCCTGTTCTGATGACCAAGGGAAATTTGTCTACAGTTTATAAGTTCTGTTTCATATTGAGAATTCTCCCTGTCAAACTCAGTTTTAAATATGACACTTTATTGCCTTTTCTGCTTTCACTTGTCTCCATGCTGAACCAAAAACAATAGCAGGCAATAACAGCAAATTTGCACCTGAGGAAGAGGTAATAGTGAAGTAGTGTTGAAATTTGATAGTTGTCTGTTTAAATAAGTGTGTCCTTGTCAAGGTGATGCCCACTGGGCAGGAAAGCAAGCATACCACTCTGAATTCAAGGCCCACAAGAACTGTGGAATGAACATGTACTCTGGGGGGTGAAGGGGAGGATTAGATCACCTAACAAAACAGAATGAAGTCAGGACACGTAACTGAAAAGAAAAGTTTGGAAAAATACGGAAAGTCTTTTAGTGGCTAGTAGAGACTGTGAAAAGCAGGTAAGAGACATGATCTCTGTGCCTTTCAAAGGTTATTTTAATTCCAAAGAATGGTCAGTGGTATCAAAGAAAGTTAGGCCAAGATTTATTAATGTCACTCTGCATGGATCTGTTTGCATGTGTACATATGTTGTACATATGTATGCATATGTATATGTAGAAGTGTTTTTTTTTTTGTTTGTTTGTTTGGTTGGTTGGTGTTTTCTTTATTAGTGAATTGAAAACGTCAGGTTTGGAATGTCTGCAAAACCTGTGTATGCATTTGCCTCTTTTACAATGTTTCCCTTAATAATGGTGGGTACAAGTGTGCCATGATATTGAATCTCTGAGAAAGCTGATATAAAACCAGTGTAGTGTCTATAGGAAAAATCTGCAGCAATCTGAGACAGGAGCAGTTTTGAGATTGCATTTCCATGAAGAGCTTTCAGCCAGATGCCATGTGCCCAGAACAGAACTGAAGCAAAAGGCAAAGATGATCACTCAGCACATCCCCTGAGGCTCAGGAGCAGAGTGACAGAGTCCAAGTGCAAGAAGACTTCTGGCCTAGTCCAGCAGCAGTGAGTGCTCAATGGACTGTAAGAACAATGAACTTGAAAAGCTAAAATTCTTTAAACAAGAGAAGTGCTAGGAACGCTCCAAATCTTCCTTACCTGTAGTGAACTCTAAAGTTTTGGCAGCCTTTTTTTTTTTTTTTTTTTTTTAAATTGGATTCTCCTAGTAACATTTCCTGAATTTAATGAGCAGCAGCTGTTCTTCAGAGTGATTTGGGGTTGGTCTGGGCATTCCATTCAAGAGCAGGTATAGAATTAAATGGTATGAGGCTTTTTTTTTTTGTTGGACAAGTCATTTTTATTGAACTGCCTTCTTGTATCAGGGTCAGATATGCTCAGTACTTTGCAAAATTGAGTTTGCAGTGAATCACAGAGAAACTTAACGGCTACGTCAATACTAATAAATTAAATAGTACTAGTGAATTTCTCTAGGCATTGGAAAGTGATCATCTGCCCCGTTAAATTGTTATAATGATCCCTAGTGTGAATTCGGTCTTGGCTAAGCAGCATTTTCTCAGCAATCTCTGGGCACCTTTCAGAAGCTAGCCTGGTCCAAGGGCCATTTCCACAAGGCTGTTTGCATTCAATCATACTATTTTAGGGACTAGGAGAGTTTAAAGTGACCTGTTTTATGCTAGTTAACCTCAGTGCCAGAGAAAAGTTTCATTTAAGTGTATAGCATGACTCTAATAACATGTTTATTTGTTCTGGTTTTATGTGGAACACAAAAGGGTTAAAAGGGGCAGGATCACTTTACCACCTGCTATGAAGTCCTCTCTGAGGACAATTTGGAAGAAGGCAAACCAGCTGTTTAACTGTTTTGTCTGTGGCCCTTGTTGGCACAGGCACTGTCTCTGTACTTGCCCCATGCAGGCTGATGCAGAGAGCAGGTAGAGGCACTGGCTGGAGCAGAGGATTGTCTGTCTGGTTCCCCAGAATGCCTATGGCAAGGAAAGGCCGAATCTGCTGTTCTCACATGAGTCTAGGCATGTTCTAGTGTAGCCCCACCTCTCTGGGAGTGCAGGTAAGAATGTGGATCTTATGTCTCAAATTCTCATGATTCATTCACATAAAATCCATTTATTCAGGCTCTCATACTGGATCCAACTGGAACAAATTGTGAATCTCTTATTTGCTGCATGACTCAGAGAGATGAAATGAATGGTGTGAAGCTTGTTCACATAGCAATGCCACTAAAATTAGAAAGGCTGCAGTGGTTC
Organism: Lophotriccus pileatus; assembly: GCA_035583135.1. Lineage (NCBI taxonomy): Eukaryota > Metazoa > Chordata > Aves > Passeriformes > Tyrannidae > Lophotriccus > Lophotriccus pileatus. The sequence goes on along the minus strand of JAWWES010000081.1, from coordinate 89,813,138 downwards.
TTTGTGGTTGGAAAATACATTTCCTTCCTGCCTTCTATTGGCTGGAAATCTTTGCATGAGGCTGCTTGCATCTGTAATAGTCTTCTAGTGCAGAAGATTCTCTTTGGCAGCAGAACTTGCCTCCTGCTCTCATGGCAAAGCCCTACACAGGAAGCTGCCAGCCAAACTGTCAGTGATGTCAACACAAAAGCTGTGTTTGTACCCATATAATTTTGAAAAGTCGAGTTTGGAAAAAAAAAAAGCAACACAGGAGAGAGCAAATAGTGATGATTTCCAAGAGTAATCTGAAAGAAGTAGTTTTTCTGCCTTTGGGAATCACATAGGTTGGTCATCCTGCTATGTTAGCTGTCATTCTTTTGCAACCATCATCACATATAATAGGACCTCTGAGATCATCAAGTTCAACCCTTGATCCACTACCACCATGGTTACTAGACAGTGGCACTAAGTGCCACATCCAGTCTCATCTTAAAAACCTCCAGAGACAGAGAATCCACCACTTCCCTGGGCAGCCCATTCCAATGCCTGATTACCCTCTCTGTAAAAAATTGATTAAGTAACTTACAAATCAATCTAATACTAAAATGTCTCATACTTTGTTATGGTTACCCTAAAAGTGGCTGAGAACCTTGGTTAAATTGTCTGTAAAATAGTTTCTTATTATAAGTCATCTTCTAGAGAGCCCATAAAGTCTTAAGTAAATAATTTTGGTGAGGTTTTTTCATTTTATAATACAATATATTTTTTCTTTGTATTCATTTGGACTATTTTTTCGTTGTCCCTACATCTTCAAGGCTGACAGCCTTTTAAGAGCTTTTAAGAATGGGGAAATCTATTTTAGCAATCTTTTTCACATTTCTGGATAGCTTATTGCTGCACAGAAGTCTGCTTTTCATATTTACAAGACATCATTGCTCATATATATTGGGAATTCACATGTTCATCTTTTTTCCATTGAAGTTCACATCCTGCTGTGATAAATGTCAAGGTAAAATATGGATACACACAGCCAGGTGTAAGTTCTCTGTTGTTCCAGCTGTTCTCCCTAGGTTGTTCCTTCCAACCCTCCAAGCATCTTATTCCCTGTGTAACCTCACTATTTGTCAGCTGGAGTTGAAAAAATAGGTCATAACATTGTTTTACTCCCATTTTTAGCCCTCCGAGAATTTGAGTGGGGAAGGTGGCAGGGGGGAGATAGAAGAGGGCTAGTGCAGGGCTCTTTCTGGATCTCAGTAAGAAAGGCCTGACAACAGATGGCTTAGTGAGGTAACTGCTATAATAAGACAGAATAATAAGAGGAGTTTATAATAGATTGAATGACCAAAAGAGAGAGTATTCTCTCCATGGACAGGATCTGCTCCATTCAGGATGCCATGGGAAAAACTATCCAGACTCTGTCTGATGCTGCTCAATGCCCAGCATCTGAAGGGATGTAAAGTTTACTCACTATCTATGTTTGCCTTCTTCTCATGAATCTTTTTAAAACAGTTATCTTATTAAGCCATTTGTTGTCAGGCCTTTTCTATTAAGATCCAGAAAGAGCCCTACACCGTGTGTCTCTCTCTCTTTTACCTCATCCTTCTCACCTCTCCCTTTGTGCAGGACACAGTACATTAATTCCTCAAAACTCCTTTGCTGTTTAAACTTTTTGTCATAGTCCAAGGTTCACTAAAAATAACAATAGTGCTTCTGAAATCTGCTTAGCAGGATTTGAACAAGACTCACTGATTTAACAGTATTTATCTCTAGGAGATGCTGTTTCATGTGCTCTTTGATAAACAGTGAAGTAAAAATATTTCAGCATTCTTACATGATGGAAATTTTGTGAACAGCCATTTTACTGGTTTATCTCGATTCTGAAATATCTTTTTATCTCTGTGATCTGTCAACAGACAAGGTGGCTACAGTAAACTGAAATTGTGCTGACAGTGCTATTCTCTAGCGTATACTATCTACATATATTTAGATTACTAATATACATATACATAGATATGTGTGATTTACTTCTATCCAATATACATGTATGCAACATACATGTATATAAATATTGGTAAACTACTTCATGATTAGTACATGTGCACTTCTCTGATTCCCTGCCCACAGACTCATCTTTTGAAATACGCCAGACTTTATGCTGCTTCTTTTGCTATTCCTAAATCTCAAAATACAATCTTGACTTCTCTCTTTTTTCCCCCCCATGCAAAGCAAGAAGAATTTGCTGATTTTAACATATTTTGAGAAGAATTAGATCTATATTTTTAGTTAAGATTTTACGTGAAAACCCAACCCATGGTTATACTGTTCACTCAGTCATCCCAGAGATGTCTTTTACTGTTACTCTTCTAGTGCCATGTAACGTGAGTGTCAAATTTCGTATTTGTGATAGAACAGTTTTTACAGATTCTTAGTTTCCATCTTCATAACTCTTATAAAAGAAAAAAAAATAGAAATAAGATACATGATATTTAAGCAAGTTTTTAAAATATTCAGAGTAAATGGAAGCAACCTTTATCTGTAAGTGTGAATTTCATAAGAACTTTGTCAGGCTCTAATCCTTTGCAAACATATATATGGAAATACATTCTGAGTTCACAGAATATTTTTTTCCCTGCTGTTAGGAATATAAAAGTTAAGAGGCCACATTTAAATGACTGGTAACTTATCATGCAAATTTATATAGAGATGTGAGAAAAGTCTCTAGAGTTTTACTTTCCAGAGGAGCAAAAGATGCATTTGTTATATATTTGTTGTAGAAGAAATTAATGGAAAAAGAAAGGAGAAGAGTACTTTTTCTTATCATTATTATTATTTTATAATCAATGAGAACATTCCTAATTTTTCTCTTGCACTGAAAATATATTACAGAAAACATTGCATAGGTTGCCTCATGTATTTAGTATACAGCTATTTCAAGTATGTTGTGATTTAAAATCCTTGGTCATTATGTGATCAGTAGATCATTCTGAAAATATTGAAACATTTTAAGGTTTCCTTGAATAACTTCAATGCTATGCTTTTCTTCCAGAAGTAAAAAGAAAAAAAACTTCTGTCATTATAAACATGTATAATTTTTAAATGTACCCAGTACAGTACAGTATGTGCCATTAAATGAATGTCATTTGCTCTTGCCAAATAATAGGAATTAACTACTCTTTGCTTCTAAATGTGTGTAGGCAAATTTAGCCTTGCAGGAGGGAAGACTTGCAGCTGCCCAAATGGAACTGAATAGTGCACAAATCCAGCTGGATGAGAAGCAAATGGAACTGGATGAGGTACAAGCCATGTATGATGCTGCTATGAAAGAGAAGCAGGCCTTGCTTGATGATGCCGAGGCATGCAGAAGGAAGATGAACAATGCCACAGCTCTGATTGAAGGATTAGGTGGAGAAAAGGTGGGTTTCCACACAAAGTAGGTGAGCAGTTTTGTGAATACTTCATAATGATTGTTAACAGTGCTCAAGAAATTCAAGGCATGGTGACATCTTGATATCATACAACACTTTTTTTAGTTATATGTATGGCTGTTTTGCTTGAAGTTAATGTATCTAACAAAGTGAAACAGTTTCTTGTGTTAATTCTTCAGTATGAAGATTTATGTAATATCATATGACTCATATTAGGATATAGTTCAGATTTAAAGCCAAGGAGCCAAATTCCTTTTAGCTTTAGTAAGAAGAGGAATTAGGCTTAACCTAAATAATTGCCCTAAAATATTTATAAGAAGGATTACTCTCTTTTTCTCACCAAGTATACAAGCATACAAATTTGAAGCTTGACTAATTTCCTGAATTATAATTGAAGTTCAGACTTCTGCTGGAGCCTTTTACAGAATTAAGGGCTGATTGTTATCCTCTGCACTGAGCTTGAAATTTACCTTTCCTATGCAGATTTTTCTGGCTTCAGCCTGAAGGTTTTCAGAGGAAGCAGGATACTCTTTTTTCCTCTCTGATTATTTGCTTTGTTAATTCCTTGGTTGATTTCACACAAAATCAAAATTGGTAAGAGGCTTGACTTCAACCACTGCGCCGTGCAAGGCTAGGACTTAACCATTTGTTTGCATAACTGCACTTCAAAATATATCAGTCAAAAATGTTAGGTGCTTTATCGTATTTTTTTAGTGAATTTCTAAATTTAAGAGCAACACCAAAATAGGAAATTACAGTGCCTTATTGTGGGTTTTTTGAAGCCTTGAGGTGTATCAGGTCTTGTAAGAGCTGTTGTTCCACTCTACTTTTGAAAATTCAGACAAAAAGTTTGAAGACTATATATGACACTTGGAGCATCGGGCTAAACTCACACTGGGTTAAGTGTGTATTTTCTAAATTTGAAACATATAGGTCCTGACGCAGATTGCGTGCAGAGTGATTGGAATGGAACAGAAATCTGGAGAGAAAGGGAAAAGCAAAAATATTAATTAATTATTTTTTATTTTCTAAGTATATTAAAGATAATATTCATGAAATCCCAGAATCGTGGAATAATTGAGATTGGAAGGGACTTCTGCAGGTCATCTAACTCAACATGCACACCCTCACCCTCCACTCAAAGCAAGGTTAAGTAGAGCAGGTTGCTCAAGGCATTGTTCAGTTGGGTTTTGAATATTTCCAAAGATTCCACAACTTCCATTGGCAATGACTTCACTGTAAAAAAAGGAATATTTTGTGTGTTTAATTCGAGTTTCTTATATTCCAATTTGTGTCCCTTTCCCCTTGTCCTTTCACAGAGTACCACTGAAAAGAGTATGCCGTCTTCCTCTTTACACCTTCTCATCAGGTAGTTGTACATATAGGTAAAATCCCCCCTGCACTGTCCATTTTCAAGTCTAAACAATCTCAATTTTCTCAGCCAAGGCTGCCCCCGAACTTTACATCCCTGACTGGTTCTTTCTTGTGTGCAAGTCTGAGGTTCAGCCAACTGCCTTTCGCTCATTAGATCCTCAGTTAGTTGTGCTCAGAATTTTTTTCAGTGCCTTCCTTAAAACTTCCAGGATCGCTTGTATCTTGCTGTGTTCTCCTGTCAGAAGATATCAGGTGGTTGAAGTCCCCTGTGTAGACCAGGGACTGTGAAAGCAAGGTTTCTTCCCATTGTCTGGAAAAGGCTTCATCTATTTCTTGCTGGTCACGTAGTCCGTCACAGGCACACACACATCACCCACATTGGTCTGCCCTCTGATGTTAACCCATAAGCTCTCCACTGGCATGTTGTCCATCCTTGAGTCTCAGATTCAGAACTCCATGCATTGCAGCAGGTCTCTCATGTGAAAGAAAACTCCTCACCCTCCCAGCCTGTCCTTCCTAACAAGCCTGTATGCAGCTGCTGCAGCACCCCAGGTGTGGAAGTTTTCCCACCATGTCCCCATGGTCCCCATGACATCATGGCTCTGCAACCACATGCAGAATCCTGGTTTGTTCTCCATGCTGTGCAAATTCATGTACAAGCACTTCAGAGAGGTGCACAGCTATGCAAATTTCATATAAACAGTATGAAAGCTGTCCCCATCTTTCTGTCTGATAGGCACTTCTTTGTTTATGTGGATATGCTTAGGGTGGTCCTCCATTAGCACTGTTTTATTGATAACAAGGTCCCTACTGTTTATACCACCCCACATATTTTGTTTGACAACCTGGTCCTCCATTTCTTCACATGACTGTTGGTCATCCTGTCTCTCCCACTTCATTCCTCCTTTAAAGTACTTCTTACTGGTTTGGCCAACTTATTGGCAAAGATGCTTTTTCTCCACTAGGTCAGGTGGTTGCCATCACTCCCAAGCAAACTTCTACTTCTGAAAAGAATGATTTAAAGTCAAAAATACTCTTGGTTCAAAGAAAAATTATTTACCAGAAAGAGATAAATTCCTAAGTTAGATTGTTCCCGTTAGTTTTGTGTCTGCTTAAGCTAACTTCTTTATAATATTTTATGTACAGCTTCGTTGGACAGCAAGCAGCAAAAATTTTCAAAATCAAATTATTGATTTGGTGGGGAATGTTCTTCTGGCCACTGGATTTCTCTCTTACTCTGGACCTTTCAATCAGGACTACAGAAATTTGCTGCTCCAGTTGTGGAAGAAAGAGATGGACAACAAGAAGATTCCATACAGTAATGTAAGTGTTCATGCTCTATCCTGACCTTACTCTTTGCCTTGCAAGAGAAATAATATACAGAGCATTTCATTCCAGAAATGTACATAATTGGAAGATTATATGCAGGCTGTAATATTCCATCAAATTTTTAATAAATAAAAATCTGAACAGTTGACAACTGAGCTTGTAAACCAATGTTTGAAGTTCCTGTTTATACTGTCAGGTATTTCAAGACTGAGATTGATGTGTAGACCATTGGTCTGACAAATCTGAGAGATGCTGTCTGAGGTCAGCTGCCCTGGGAGGAAATTGCAAAATATGGGAAACAAAGTAAAATTTTTCAGCTTAGAATGTATTTGCCTTTCCATAAGAGGAAACATCACCTCTGCACCTCCGTGCATTATCAGTAAATACCCTCCTGACGTGCCCTCTACCATGTACCCACATCATTTACTTTAGTTTAATTTGAAGTATCTTGTGGAAATTATTAACTTAAAACCTGGCTTGGTTTACACCACTTCAGCTTGCTCCAGTCTAAGCTTTTAAATGCCATGTGCATTTGCCACCAATGAGGCTGTTCCAGTGACTTTACAGCATCTCCTCAACTGGCCTGTGTCTATGTGAACAGGGGTGGTCTAAAATGCAGGAGCAAGGGTCCCACCCTGCCTCTTCACATTTATTAAAGTGAGCAACCTGCATGCTGGTACTATGATACAGGGCAGGATCCTTTACATGAATCTTGTTCTTTCCTTTTGCCATTATCTTTCTCAGGAGTGCCAGACCTGGCAGCTGTTCTTGTGCATAGGCTTTGTTCATGGCCAGCAGCAGCCTTATTCCTATTCCATGACTTTTAGGAGCTCTGTCTAATGTTCTTCCCTGTACCTGGAAGACATACTCATGCTGAATGCAGAATTTAGGCCGTAATAATCAAAACTGTCTTTCTGAGTAATTTATGTTTTCTTCCACTTGATTTTGTAAGTACTTGTGTACTTTTTCTTCAGCAGTAAACACTGGAGAAATAGTTCAGGGACTCTCTCTTACTTTCAGTACAGGAGTTGAGGCATTTAGCTCAAATGGCTCCTGTTCTCAGCTGTCAAAGCTTTTGACAGCAGGTGCTGCTGAAAAGTGCTGTGAGCTAGTGAGCAGCCTGTACACAGCTGTGACTATCATTGTGAAGTAGTTAAAAGTAGATCACTGATGTCTCTTCTTTTCAGGTTTTGTGAGATTTGGCAATTAAAACCTCTATTAAGGAAACCTCTTTGCTGTGAGAGGTTTGTTCACCTCATGGAAGTTACTTATGAATCTTTTTTATTATTTTTTGGTTAGGTGGTGCATAATGCTTCTTGTAATGTTGATTAACCTTGACCTGTCAGAGTGAACCTCGCAGTCTGTTCCAATTTATGCTATGAATTACAAAGATGATTTATTTTGATTTGCCCAGCAAAGCTCTTTGAAAGCTCCTGATTATAAAAAATATGTAAGGCCAAGATGGATTTATTAATAAAGTGCCAGGAACAGTGCAGTTTCAGGCAAGATTCTTTACCAGTGTCATATGGGAGTTATCCTACATACATTCACCCCAGGGAGGCTCTTTCTCAAATTCAGTTTACAAAATGTTCTTAAAAGCTGCTTACCTCGGGGAAAATCTGTCAAGATTCTTACAATTTAAGGATAAGAAACTGGATGTATACTGTCCTTAGAAAGCAAGGCTGTCCTTAGAAAGAAAGAACTAAAATTCTACCTCTATGAAGGTCTTTTGACTACGTTACTACTTGGCTGCATCCTTGAAAATTTGAGGAATACTTTCTGATTGTTTCTCTGTTGCTTCACCTCCCACCCATATGTCTGGGTTACATGGAGAATGCCATAATTAACGAGTTTCAAAACATAATTACCATTCTGTTTAGATAGTTCCCATTAAAGACAGAATTATTATTTCAATGATAGTGGGTGGAAGAGAGTTTTAATTTTTTTGAGTAAATTAACTACTCACAGAAGGCAGCATATGGGCCTTTCTTGATACTTCACACCACAGGAAAGACAGCAGCTTTGTAGTTCAGGCAAAAGGCTTGACATCTGCCTTACTTTGTCACAGATTAACTGACCATATGAATGATTTAGGGATAACAATTTAAAAAGACCTATTTAAAATTAGTTATCTATCTGTATAGTTAGGCATTTAAATTAGCTGAGTTTCAGAGTTGCAGGGTGACTGATACCTCTTACTGCGATAAGAAAAAATTCAAAGCTGTTTAGATCCTACTCTTCTGCTTAAGGAGCTAAATATGGTTTTAGATTCCAGTTGCTGAAAAATTTGGGTATTAAATGCTTTTAAAACTGTCCTTTGCACAAACGAAAATTGGATTCCTAAAGTTTCTCCATCTTCTGAGAATGGTTTGTGTTGCTTCATTCAGAGTCTTTGCTAATTATAGAAGTAAAAAAATCAAAGGGGTAAAAAGGCTTTGGAGTCTTGCAGCCACTGGTATCAGTAACTCCCATGATTGTATCACAAGTTTCATAGTATTTGAAGTTTTGCTTTAGGCTTCAGATGCTGAATTATGTGATTTTTGCAGGACTTGCAGGCTTTTTCTTTCTTTCATGTCTTTCTTTCAAACATATATGTTTGTAGAGAAAACTTACAAATAGGAATCCTTGAATGAAAAATGTAAGGGGCAAGTAAAAAAAACCCTTCATTTTTATTCTTTTTAATCTCTCAATCCTTAGTAAGGTACTTTTCTAAACTGGAGAGCTTGGTTTGTTATTTTAAGCCCTGTTTTCTTCACATATACATTTTTGAGAGGCCAGTCACTTTTCATAGTGAATAAAATAAAACAGGTTAGTTGACATGCACAAATCAAACTTTAGAAGAATATGTAAACTTTGAAGGGTTTTGACTTAGCAACAGTAACCTTCCATGATAGTTCCTGGTTACTGATCCTTAGCACATCTCCTCTTTTTTCTATTAGTCTCCCACAAGCCATCCTGTATTCATACACATACTTGGAAGGCACTTCCACTTGGAAGCTCTTGTGAGCAAGATGATGCTTCCTCTTGAGCTAGCAGGAAAAGAGTTTTCTAATACCAAAATCAGTTTGTCATTAGATATTGAACTGGCTTTGGAGTTTTTCTAAGCTCTTTGATGCACATCAAAGCCTCAACAGAATTCACTTTGATTATTGCTCAACTGCAGTGATTTAGCCATGGAGCTTTAAAGAAAAGAAACAATAAGCAGTAAATACCAAATGCACTTTATTATGCAATAGGATCACAGTAAGAAAGGACATCCATCAGATATTTTATAATGTATAATTCCTCTACCTGGTACTAATTTTGTAATTACATGTTTTCTATTAGAACTTGAACCTTACTAGTATGCTTGTTGACAATGCTACTGTGGGTGAATGGAACCTCCAGGGTCTTCCAAACGATGACCTTTCAATTCAGAACGGCATTATTGTCACAAAAGCATCTAGATATCCTTTGCTGATTGATCCACAAGGTCAAGGAAAGATCTGGATTAAAAATAAGGAAAGGAATAATGGCCTTCAGGTAAATAGTTCATTTACAATTTTTTTTATGTGTGTGACATTTCATGTTGTATGACGCATGTTTATGACATACAGTTAGGCAGAAATTAAGATAAGAGTGACACAGAATCTTTAATCAGTATCAGGGTGAAATGGCTTGGAAAGAAAAGTTATGCCATATCTATTTTTATGATAAATATTTTAATTACTTGCCATAGTCAAAGACAAACAAAGAGAGAAATGGAAGACTTCCAAATTATGGATCAGATGGGATCAGAGAGTTGGTGCTGCTACCAACTAAACTCTCTACTAAATGGTGATAACATTTTAGGATAAGTGTTTTAAGAGGAAAATAGGGAAAGAAAAAAGGAGGAATTGGAAAAGAATGGTAGACTGAATTAATATGGAAATCTAGTGATCTTTGAGGCATATTAAATGCAAAATGCTAATTTAGACTGCATCGTGATTAAATGCATGTGATAAAAATATTTATTGCTTAATTTATCCCCCTTCCTTACTTTCTATCTAGCAGTGTATCCTGTTTGGAATCTGGGTCTTCTATTTAATTTAAATTCTCTTTTTTTCCTCCCTTCTATTCAGCCTACTCTCAGTGCTTTGTTACACCAATAAGGATAAGATGGGTTATGATAAAAATGTAAACAGATAATATATTTTCAGGCCTGATCAAACATGATACTAAAGAGGGAGTTGATAATAATGCATTAAGTCTGTCTTACAATTGTAGGTTATCACACGAATATATATATGGTACAACATATATAGAGTATACTATGGTATACTCTCTTCACTCTAAATGAGAGTGATGGATGAAAAAAAGAAACTGAGAATGAATGTAAGTATGGTGACATCCAGATGTCACCATGGTGATGTCATTAGCTAAAGCCTTAATTTTCTAAAGCTTGATCTAGATCTGCTTTTCCTAGAACTGTTAAAAAAGGCCAAACATTCAATCACACACCAAATCTAGTTTTTGCTGAGTTGAATATGCTCAAAAGTTGGTGTAGAAACATTGGTAGAAACAGCAAGTATTGTGTAAGAAACAAAAAAAATAATGTACAACATTCAAAGATCTTGGAACAATTGATGTCTTTATTAAAAATATGGTGGGAAGCTCCCCTAAAACATATGAATGGTATTCAGAGAAGTGTTTAGGCATTTGTGAGTGTGTGAAGTCTACTATCTTACAATAGATAACATGGCTTCCTCTAAATTACTTTAGACCTTATTTTGGCTGCCAAAGATTGGATCAAGAAAGCCTAGTGTGAGTAACCAATAGGAAACAATAGAGAGAAAATTGTATCTTATATTCCACCAGCCTTGAGACTTGCATCTCCTACTTAGGATTTCAGAGAGCTCCCAGTCTGAGCACAGGAGTGGCAACAGTGAATCTCCTTCAGTTATGGACCTGCACTGACTCTTTCTGTCCTGCTGGAGAGCCTTTTCCCCAGCAATTTTAGTGTCCTTCAAGCTGCAACTTACTGTTCCCTCCCTTGAGGAGCACTGAGTCCAGACTGGTGCCCTCCAAGGGGCTGCACTTGCCGTGTGCATCGTGCAGAAAGGAACTGTGAACACACAGGTTCCATTCCATCCTCTGGTCCAGTAATTACATAAGGATCTTCTATCACGTACCCACCAAAGCAGGGACTAGGAGATGTAGATTAAAATACAACTTCCTCTCATCCCACTATTCACACACTACAAGTGACATTTGACAGATGAGCCAAAGAAAAATGCCTACCAGGCTTGCCTTGTGTTCAGTATGTGTGAATATCTGGCATATGAAATTTGTGAATCCTGACAGGGCTTAACTGCTGAGCTGCTGAGGACTCTCTTAAAATTTACAGGGCTTTGAATACACACAGATGTGGCCTTTAAATACAGAGGAAGGTTTTACTCATGAAAACGCAGTCAGTCACGGGATTTTAGACATCCTGGCTCAGGTTTCAGCTGTGTTACAAGAGTCCAAGTTCTCCCCTGTAAAGTCCAGGAGGAACAGGGTTATGTCAAGACTGTAAATTCCCAAGTGTTTAGATTATGGCTTTACGTCTGGGATGTTGTAATTTTGTTAGGTCTTGTTAGGGTTATGTTGTTGGTCACCCATACACTAGCTTTATCCCTCAGTTTACTTTGGAGTAAAAATATAGGCAACAGGCTGTTTTGGCAGATACCTGTATGGGTACACTATAACTTTGATACATTATGATAAAGTGAAAAATGCACAGTGGTGGAACATAGTATTAGTTTTTATACTGGTTTAAGAATGTGTAATGTGCCTGTAGATGTTTTAAATATGCTTCTTTTTAAAGAGCATTGCCTGCAAGACACGGATGAATTTTAAAAACATGTCTGCCCTAATTTTTCATTTCTAGTGAAAAACCCAAACCCATGGCTTAATAGATGCCTGGAAAGGCTATTAAATTATCATCTCTAAAACTTATGTTAAATATATTAAATTTATATAAATGAAAAAGAGTTTATGTGATTTTTAGCAATTTTAAGATTGGTAGAACGGAATTGAAAATTCAATATCTGATGTAATATCAGACCTCCTATGTAACACTGGTTCCCTGTCTGAATTCCATAAATATTTCCCTACTTCACATTAGTGTTCTAAACGTAAAGCCATTAATATTTAAAAGGTATTAAGATATTACAGTGATTAGATAGATATGCAGATAAATAAGTAGATAACAATAAATAAATATGATCTCCTATTCTGTTAAGCTTAAAGCAAAACTTCATTTCAGCAGAGGCAATTGTTGGTCCCTAAAATGTAATCATTCGTGTAGATATCCAAGGACGAGTATAATTTTTTTTTTTAATTTCAGTAGATTTTATGCTGTTTTCTATGTGTTTGCAAATGCATGCTGTACTGTGAATCAATCTTCCTAGGTTACAGCTATGAACCACAAGTTCTTCAGAAGTCACATAGAGGACTGCTTGTCCCTTGGCCGACCTTTGTTAATTGAAGATGTTGGAGAGGAACTTGATCCTGCTCTAGATAACATCTTGGAAAAAAATTTCATAAAATCTGGTTCAGCACTCAAAGTAAGATGAATTGCAAACATGGAATTAAAACCCAATAGGACAGATGATGGGTATCAGGTAGTCAGAATACTGATGAGATTCAGACCTTTACAGCGCTTAGAAAATGAGCAGTGAACTCTTGGGGTTGTTTTTTTCCCTGTTAAGCAGAAAGTTTAAAAATGTAAATTAAAATGTAAAAAAAAAAGTTCATAAATTTTTCATTGGATAAAGTAACTGTTTTTTCTGAATTCAGCTTCTGAAAATTGAGTAATATGTTCTGTTTTCAGGTGAAAGTAGGTGACAAGGAGGTAGATCTGATGAATGGGTTTACCCTCTATATAACAACAAAATTGGCTAATCCTGTCTATACTCCAGAAATTAGTGCAAGAACAACTGTGATTGACTTTACTGTTACTATGAAAGGGCTGGAAGATCAGCTCCTTGGCCGTGTCATCCTCACGGAAAAACAGGTATCTAGTAGCTTGCAGTATTTGTATAGAGGGAAGGCTTGTTCGGGATCTGCACTATGAGTGCATATATATTCAACAGCATGGTTGAAATCAAATGCAAGAACAAAATATTAAATGAAGGTTTAAAGACAATGTGGAACTGTTTTTTAATTGGACGGAGGAACTTAAACATTTATTTTAAGATCTGGCCTTGGAAAGAGAAGGAAGAAAGTTATTCATTAAAAATACATCACAAGCATGTACATGACATACATAAAATATCTTTATTCCTTCATATATAGCAATGACTTCTTGTTCAGTCAGAAATCTTTTTTATTTCTGAATTCCTTTTTAAACTTAACTTGAATTACATGAAAAAATGCTTATGAACTTGAACTATTTTTGCCAGCCAGGCTCTAGTGTGTAAGGAGATAAAAGATTCTTAAGGAGCCCTGAACACTGACTTGACTATGCTCTTACTGAAATTTGCATTGATTATGTGGGAGTAAATATAAGGAAGAAAATCCTCTCTCAGGTGAGAGGAAAAAACCTAAGGTTTGGATTAGCAGAGCTGCTGCTTTCAGTAAGTAGCTCAGGTCGGCTTGCTCATGCGAGAGCCGTTCCCTTCTTAAGGGAACTCATTCCACCCTCTTTGACTTCCGCAAGCATGTTCTAAACAGTGTGCTTTAGTGGTGCTGTCATTTTCTCCAGCCAACACCCTTCGACTTTGCTCAAATGAGCATTTGCTGAAGTAAGGACTGAAATTTAAGTGTTCGTCCTTCAGTCTGGTAGTCACAACCAGAGGCTGGAAAGTCATTGCTATGCACAAACTTCCTGTGAATTCTTCCATGGAAAATGGAAAAACTATAACAGCAGATACTGGGGAAAAAGCTGTGCATTAGCAGGGTGGGAAAAACGCTATGGATGCAAACATTTTAGTCTTTACTCCACTAGATGCATGTTTATGTAAGCAAAGTTGAACAGGAACTACTTACCTCTGATGGAAGGGAGAGGTCTAAATCAAGATAAAAGTTAGAGAAATTTCTCATGACTTACATATAAAACTCCTCTCCCCACGCAGAGATATTGTTGCTCTGTGGTTTTGTTTTTTTCCCTGGACAGAACTGCTAGAGAATTCATATTGAATGTGTGTAACCACACCTAGACTGCATTTTGTGTCAAAAATATAGTTAGTGAAAAATACTCATCCAGTGCTTTACATCAGCTAAAGAGTGCTGCAAGGCGTACCTAATTAGTATCAGCACTACTTGCTGCACAGGGTCGTGGTTGCAGCTGATTAACATTTATTAAACTTCTTCCCTTTAGCAGATACAAAGACATCATGGTTGTTCTGTCCCTTCTGTCTCAGTAAGAGATGAATGCCATGGTGTAGATAGCCAGAGCCGATGGGATTCTGATAAATTTAGTTCGAAGGAAAAACAGAACATGAACAAAGATTCAGAAGAACAGGTTTTATATTACAAAGAGGCAACTTTATGATGGAGCCAAAGTAATAGATTAAAGGAACGAAGAGACATTCTTACAGATCAGTAGCAATCAATGAAATGTGATCCAAGAAATGTTTATTTTTCTCAGCTTTATAGGTTGCTCCTGTAACTATATGAAAAAAAATTGTTATCAGCATCTTTTTGTACTTTGATAATGAAGTTGCTGACACTATTTGTGTTCAGAAGAGGTATTTTTTATGTTTCAAATGTGGTTATGAAATTGTCTTGCAAACAAGACTTTCATCTGGTATATTTGTTAATTCCAAAAGATACCTGTTACAAAAGGCTTACAAATCAAATGGGTAGAGTGTCTATTCTTAAATAGAGCATGTCCTTAATGTGGAATTTAAGCATGTACTTAAACGCATGTTTGAGTGTTCTGTAGAACTATTCCTTTTGTGTAGCTTGAATATTTTATTTTGCATTAATGGCATAGAAAAAGGAGTAAATGCAGAAAATTTGAAGCTGAGTGACTGATGCTTAAGTCATCCTCCTCTTTTGGGGATGCAATTACTTGTAGCTTCCACAGAAGCTACATTCTGTAGCCCTAACTATATTTCAAACGAGTTTCCAAATCAGAAGTCTGTGAAACTAAAGAAATATGTCACTTCTTTGAAATATGGAAGAACCCCTCCCCTACTGTATAATTCTGTACATCTCCTTTTCCCTCTAACTTGGCATGTTGACAAAATGAGAATAAATTGAAGGTATAGGTGTAGGTAGACTATTATTAACTACCCATTTCTTACAAGAAGGTTGGCTTGATTGATTAAATAAAGGTAGCCAGCAAGAGTATCCCTGAGGTGTGTTGGACTGTGCAGTAAAGATGCCTCATTTCACTTGGAATTGTGTTGACTTGTATGTCATTGTTCCTTTGTCATTGTCTGTCTTGTGGAAATGGCAAAAAATTCCATGTGACATAAATAATATTTGAAACATTTCCTATTTTGTAAGCAGTAGAAGATGGTATCTTTCAAAATCATGGAATCGTAGAAATTAGAAATGGAAAAGGTCATCCAGTCAACTTGGCTCACACTGTAAAATCCATCCATACAATGCATGTCCTTTATCTGATCCTATTTTAAGTACTTAATGTAATGTGGCTTTTGTCACTGTCCATTGAAAACTGGCTGCAGTGCTTTTTTCATCTCACTGTGAGGAAGCTTTTCTTGGTAATTCTGATGTTTCAATTCCCCAGTATGCTGCATTAATCAAATAAATACAGTGTAGATAGAAATTAATTTGGTATATATATATTCAGTATACATATAAATTGCTTTACTACAGAAATATTTAGTAGTATTTCTGTATTTCGCAGAAAAGGCAACAAAAACTCCAGCCTGACATGCATGAAATCACGTTTTCTCTATAAGGAATCTTTCTCTGAATTAATCTTAAATTTTCTGAGGAAATTTTCTGAATACAGGAACTGGAGGCAGAAAGAATCAAACTGATGGAACAAGTGACATCTAACAAGAGGAAAATGCAGGAGCTTGAAGATAATCTACTCTTCCGTCTAACCAGTATGGAAGGCTCATTGGTTGAAGATGAATCTCTGATAGAAGTCCTAAAGATCACTAAAACAACAGCAGAAGAGGTGAATTTATAATGCACTGTAATTATAACTTAAATATTATATGTAGACAGATTTTTGGTTTTGTTTGTTGGGGTTTTTTTGTGGGTTTTGTTTGGTTTTGGGGTTTTGGGGGGTTTTTGTTTGTTTTCATTCAGAAACACTATATAACATCTGACTTCTTAACAAATAAGTGGTGGAAACACTGTAATTTTTCTATATAAAATGTTGCAATATTAAACTGTTACTTGGATAGTGTTTTATATTCCAGGCCTATTTTGCAGGTGTAAGTTCAAATCAATTCCCATTGAGCTAGGTGTTGTAACAGAAGAAGACACAATGTCTTTGTTGAAACACTGACAGGGGAAAGCAAAGCTGGACTGAAAATACTATTGTGGTTTTAATCAAGACCTTTTCTTTTTGCCTATGCAGTATAAACTACAAGTGGTACAACTTAATCTTCATGATCTTTTTCATTAATTTTAAGGTCAGTGAAAAATTAAGCATAGCAACGCAGACAGAGGTGAAAATCAATACTGCACGTGAAGAGTATCGTCCCGTTGCAGGTCGTGGTAGCATCCTTTATTTCCTAATTGTGGAAATGAGCTTGGTTAATGTCATGTACCAAACATCCTTGCGGCAGTTCCTTGGCATTTTTGACCTATCGGTGGAAAGATCTCGGAAATCTCAGATCACAGCAAAAAGGGTAGTATATATAATCGAGCATCTCACCTATGAAGTCTTCAAGTACACAGTTCGAGGGCTGTATGAAAATCACAGATTCCTGTTTACATTGCTTCTGGCACTGACGATTGACTTGCAGGCCAAGAAAATTTCACACGCTGAGTTTGAGACACTGATAAAAGGTAATTTCTCTAAAAATGTTCTTGTTTACACGTGCCTGCTAATGGTAGTGCTTGCATTAAAAATGTGTTATATCTCATGGATCTACTGTTCTTAAACTGGTGAATGACAGCACATATAGCCTAAGAAGGAATTAAGGACAAATTTTCCAAAACAAGAGCAATATAGATAATTTGTTATAAAAATAATGCTTAGATGAGGATTATTGTAACTGCTTTACACTGCAAAACAGAAAAAAAGTCCATTACTTAGTGAGAGAATCTATAGTCTCTATCACCTGCCTCTTTTTCAAGTTGTCACATACCTATGTCTGAGATTGTAGACAATAAGCAAAAACTCTCTTGATGGTTGATGAGCAGGCATGTGATGCATGAGGACTCTGTACCATGGTTAAGTATCAGTATAAAAAAGGGGAAGTCTGTTACATGTTGTAAAATACTGTTATATTGCATTGTGCCACCACTTTATGTCAGTACTCAGACACAATGACAAATTTTAGTAAGCTTTATAAAATTGGATGGGGGTCGACCCCACGGTCTCCAAGATGTGATAAGTGCAATCTGGTACAAAGATAAGTACAGTCAGGTACTTGCCATCTGAATATCTCAGTTTGTTTGACAAACACTGATTTGCTGTTCAGCTGTGGCTCAGCTGTGCTGGAGGTGCAAATGGGTATGACGCTGAGTGGTGGTTGAGCTAAAAGGCTGTTGAAGTTGCACAGTCCTGGAAATGAATGCACCATGTGCTTTCTTGTTCTTTAGTCTCAGGGAAGGGAGACTCTGCTAATCATAGATCCTTTCTGCATCTGACCTGAAGACTTGGGTTTGAGTATCATTTTAGGGAGTCAAGTTTTATTCCAACTCCACGGATGGAGAAACAGCAGCACAAAAATTACTGGGATATCAGCTTTGGGAGGAACTGAGACCAGTTGTCCAAAGGGTCTTGATTAAATGATTCTTCCATGCAAATTCTAGGCCTCCATGTCCTGATTTACATAAATTTGTACTCCCTAAATTATATTAATAAATATTTTTTATTACTTGTCATTTTTTCTGTTTAACAGTGCTAGTTTTCCTCTATAATACATTTTACTTTGCAGGAGGTGCCGGCTTGGATATGAATTCTGTGGAACCAAAACCAAAAAAGTGGATTCTTGACATGACATGGCTCAATCTTGTGCAATTATCTAACCTGTACCCTTTCAATCAACTTCTGGTGCAAATTGTTAAGAATGAGAAGTCTTGGAAAGCTTGGTTTGATGAAGAAGCACCTGAAAAAGCTGTTATTCCTGATGGCTATGACAACTTACTGGATCAATTCCGTAAGCTGCTCCTTGTCCGTAGCTGGTGCCCGGATCATACTGTTGCCCAAGTAAGACATGCTTTTGTACAATAGTTATGCCATGTGACATCTCCTGTAGAGCTGCTAGTTCCAAACTTATGTATGCTAGTTCCAAGCTTATGTTAGTTCCATACTTTGATTTGTTTTCATAGTACTTGTTGCAGAGTGAGCTATTTTGAAAAATCAGATATTGAAATCCTCATAATAAATATGTGTGAAAATACTAATTTATTTAATTGAAATGAATTGGAAAGCAGAACATGAAATAAATTGTGTTGGAGGTGTAAGAATACCATTTCTTTTGTGTGGCTCTTATAAAGTCAAATCATGAAACCTGTAAAACAGTTGCATTCATCCGGTGGATCAGAAAATACATCCCTGGTTTTTTTTCACAGAAGAAGTATAAAGAGAACAATTCACTTTTATGACAGGTGCATTAAAATCTACTTCCCCTCCATACAGAGGAAGTAATAATTAAAACTGTCTCATGGCAAGTATCATGAAAGAAACTGCAGTAGATTAGCAGTTTCTCCACAGTTCTGTGATGTTTGGAGTTTTTTTCTCTGTATAGGTGTAAAAGAGATATATGAACCTATGAATATCCTCTTTTCACTTTTTTGTTTGTCTTTTTTGTGTTTTGTTTTTTTTTCTTTTATACTATAAAGTAATACTTTTCCTTTCCTTCATATCTCAACTTTAGATGTTTGCATGCTGTGATAGCATCTGTGTTGTATTTAGGGGACATCATTTTTTCATGGACCTCTTTTTCAACAAGACTCCCTCTGTCCATTTTCCTTTTCTGTTCTGCAGCTGGTAAGCAGTAGAGAAGTGTGGGATCTCCATCTGCCACAATTTAAACAGAGCAAAATAATAAAGCCGTACTGCTTATTTATCTTACTGTCTTGCACAACCATCTTTGAGAAATACTGTCTCTGAACAATGGTTGCAAAAAATGTCATTATTTTATTTTTTTGAGGAAAGAGGAAATGTTTTTCTTACTATCTGCTTTATCTCTTCTTTCCCTACTGTGTTTTCTCAAGTATTAT
Organism: Lophotriccus pileatus; assembly: GCA_035583135.1. Lineage (NCBI taxonomy): Eukaryota > Metazoa > Chordata > Aves > Passeriformes > Tyrannidae > Lophotriccus > Lophotriccus pileatus. The sequence goes on along the minus strand of JAWWES010000081.1, from coordinate 89,793,702 downwards.
AAATTTTACCTGCCTTTGCTAGGACAGGAGTTACACTTAATAGTGTACCCAGTTATTTTTTATATATAATAATACTAAGTTATTTTTTTTCTGCAGTTGATGTCTTCCTTAGTCCACCTTGTTCCTGGGTGTTTCTCTCTATCATACATGCCTCAGAGTCTGTGCTAGTCATTGCATAGCTAGGAAATCACGTCAGTCAAAAAAGAATTTCATACACCAGGGTAGCTTTAAAAGTTCTTTTAGAAAATGTCTTAGAAAAGAAGAAAATAGAGGCATAGGGAACTTTGACCTTTAAGGATAAAGTCTGAGCTGTGTTTATGTTTTGTAGAAGGAGATATTCAGTGTAAGAGACTTGAATTGGATAACCACTGGACAGAAGAATTTGTTTGAAGTTCCAACAAATATATGGAAGATTGTAACTGGGTCAGATGAGAGATCTGTCTAATCCACTCTGCTGTAGAGACAGTGTCAACAGTACATGCTTAGAGGAGCTAAGAATGGAACTGGTATAGAGAAACTCTTTTGTTTGGCTACCCACCAAGTTTTAGCAGTTTTAGTCAGTAATTTAGGAGCAATATCTGGGATGTCCTCAGAGCTGACAGTGGATCTATTCTGCATGGATTTTTTTGCTGTTGTTTAGGAAAAAAAGCATCTAGCATCCCGTAGCAGCAGTATTCATAGGATGGCTGTTATGTGAGCAGAATTCTTTCTTTTCTTTGTTTGAGGTTTGCTATCTGAGAATTTCAGTGGTTTTCAACCGAAGTTGAAAATGAAAGCTTAGAAAGTCATTGCCTTCCAATGTAGGTAGTGGTAAATTCCACATCAGTGATTAATGCTAAATTAAAAAAAGTAAATGTATATATATTTCTGGTACCTACTTTGTTTCTTTTTCAGGCTCGACACTACATTGCAGAATCCCTTGGGGGGAAATATGCAGAAGGATTTATTCTTGAAATGGAAGCAATGTGGACAGAAAGTGACTGTCGAACACCTTTGACATGCCTTTTATCAGTGGGATCTGACCCCACTGAAAATATAGAACGTCTTGCAAAATCAAAGGTATCCTTTAAACTGAGTTGCCTGAAGCTGATAAAGACAATTTTAACTGTCCTTTGCACTAGAAATTATATTTCCACATTTTATAGAAGTTAAAATAATGATATTTGTATTCATACTAGTGTTGTATGAAAGTTAATTTTTGACCAGTAGCTAAAATGTGATTACTAGAAAAATGGAAATGTTACAGTCTTGCTTTTTGCAGTTGTTTGATTCCAGTGAGTCCTCCATCTTTAGCCAGCAGATTATGATAGTCCATTACTTAGGAAAAGTACTCAACTGTGAAAACAAAACAATATTTGTGGTTTACATTGTGTTGCATTCACTGTAGGAGCTGAGAGCAAGAACAATCACAGGAAGATACAGAAAAAAAGTCATAAAGATGGTGACAAGAGAAATTAATTTGAAGACCCTACCATTCAGTCTGTTCAGTTGATGGAGACAGTTAACATTTCTTACAGCACAGCATCACTTAAAGGCACTCTCTGCTTTGTTTTATGTTTCACAATGTAGATGCATATAAAATTTTCCCAAGAAGAAGTTATCTACAGTAGATTTCCATAAATTTTCCTCCTTGTTAGAATACATCTTCATTTAATGGTGCGGGATTTTGGTATACACTAAGTAAGACATACTTGCAAAAGTGGAGAATGCCCATAAATCTCTTTATCTTATTAATTAGAATTTGTAGTTGTTTGTTCTCTCTGAAAATCAGGACTCTTATTTGTCTGTCTGTGTTGAAGACAAATTATGTTCTAACCCTCATTTAGGTGTTTAGATTAAGGAATCTTTAGTCTGAAGTTGTTAATCTCATCCCCCAAAACTGTGCAGGCAGACAACCACAATTACACAAATATAGGGAGGGAGAAAAACAGCAATTGGGTGAGCAGGACTTTTTAGGCTTATTGGAAGCAATGCATTTTAAAAATGCATCACAAAAAATTCTATTTTCAAAACCATTTTGATTTTGTAGAATATTTGAAATTAGCTACAAGAATATTTATGGGCAAATTTTTTTTAGCTGTTTTTCAATTTCAGGTGGACAGATTAGAGGACCGTGGTGGGATTCTTGTTTTCATGGCAAACAGTATGGATACAAATGGAGTGTCACCTTTGTGATGATGTTTTCATTCATCTATTCAACATATGTGCCCTGTGAAATGGACTCCTAGAGGGTTATTCCAGTAGGAGTTAGTTTCTGTAATCAATAAAGAGAAAGACTGGATCAGTTGAAAGCAATTCAGAGTGTGCAACTGGAACTTAACTCTGACTTGCATCGAGAAGTTGAGTATTTCTATCCCACTGGCCATGTAAGGGAAACAGGGAACACTAATCTCCTGACAGAGTTACTTGAAGTCAGCCAGTCACTTATAGCCACTCTTGCAAGCAGTGGAGTAGAATGCTTTCCCGTTCTTTCAAATCTTAAGCAAGGCCTTAGCCTGTCTGGGGAAGTGCTGGTAGGTACTCTGTGGTTTTGACTGTTTAGATACGGAAGTTTTTGCTGTCAGTCCAAAAGTATATTGCAGTGGACAGTGCTAACATGTTTTCATGCTTTAAGGAAATGTGTGTAGGATAAATAGAAAGTGAGGTTGGCAAAAGAGCTAAAGGGATTGCCTTTAGCAAAGCACATGGTTTATGAGCAAGGCAACATCAGCTAGGCTGTCATAACCTGATGTTCAACTGTAATGTCAACTGTGAATGAAAAGTCAACCACAATGTTTTCATCAAAAGATGAGGCAAGAACACTAAAGATCTAACCCCACAGCATATAGAAACCTTTCAAGTTTACAAAGGCCATCCAAATTCTGCAAATCAAACTACAGACACAGCTATTTTTTAAAATAAAAATGTATATTAAGATTGTGGAACTTGAGGAGCACTTCAGTAGTTCTCTAGGTTTTGAAAAATATATCTAGAAATAATTTACAGTTTTCAGAAACATTTGCAAGAGGGCTTTGGGTTTACTTTGCTAGTTTGTCAACAAAGTGTACTTAGTGCCTTCTTTCTTTGGGCTTTCTCTGCTTTATTCCAGGCTAAATCTGTAACAAAGGTTAGCTGTACCAAGGATCTGATCTTGGTATATGTATTTGATTCTATACCTCCAAAGTATCCTATTCACTAGGAGGCTGTTGTTGTTTGTTTTTTTGATTCTTAATGATAAAAAACTTCCAAAATACACGCTGGGCCTACTTTTCAAGGATTTCCCTTTTACAGGCATGATTTGTAGTCTTAAAATTGATTTTCAATACTGATGGTACCTCTAAGTGTAATATTAACAATATAAATCAATTATCTGCAGTTGAAAATGTTCAAATTTGTGTCCAGAATTTATTTTTCACTCTAAAATTTAGTTGTTCAGATGGCCTTCTCCCCCAAAAATGGAAATCGTATCTGTGACTACTGAGCTACATAACCTTTTTTATAAACTAAACAAGCTCTATCATAAAACGAGTTGCATTCCTGCCCCCTTTACTTTCACTTGAAGATGGAGTGAAAAATTCAACTTTCTGTAATAAAATGAAGTTTATGATACCTAGCACTTTGACTCCATTGAAACAAGATTTTTTTTTTTTTACTGTAGAGAGAGTTTCTTCTTTTCAGGAATGATGCACAGAACTTTCAACAGAACTGTCAGGGCCACTGTAGTGACTAAAATGCTAGTACTTTCATCTGGATAGCAGTGTGTTAAGATGACACAGATATACTGGTATGACTCACTATTGAAAGAAACATTCTGTATGCTGACATTTCGATAGAGTTCTTTCAGAAGGAGTAAAATGAGGACAATCCATAGTGAAAAATATTTTTTCCTTCTCTTGATGTTTCTATAACCTTTAATGATTGTACATTTGGGAGGTAACCTTGCTGAGAAGAGCAAATTACGAGTAGATGCTTTGTTAGGAAATAATGTATCAGCTGAATATTTATGCAGTCTTATACAGGAGTAGTCACAGTCTTTGACTTACAGGAATGCTAGCTGTACTCAGATGCATCTTAGAAAAGGTAAAGTTTTTTGCTCCTCTGTCAATGAAGTCAACTTCACAGGCTGTTTAGCTGTGCTTCTTTCAGCTACAATTTCAAGTTTTACTGACCTGACAATAGGATTTAACTGCTTTCTTATCTTCGGCATTCTCTTTTCCTTTAATCTTGCCAGGATGTGAAGAATCAAATACAGTAGCTGTATTTATGCTGTTTTGTAAAATCAGGTCAGGGCCCGTTCTCTGACCCTAAGACCAAATGACCCAGCGCAGCTTGTGACATATGCTTAATCTTCTTCTCCTCCAAAAGTAGGGTAGCCTCATCCACACTGTTTAGGAATGAATGTCTTCCTTCTCTTTTGTTTCACAGTAAGAGAGTTTCAGTAGCAGTAAAGCTCAAGATTAACCTCTGTAGCTCTCAGCCAGCTGAAGACAGACCCAGATTTATGTCTTTATGCATCTCACCACTCACAGCATGAGGTCTTGAACATGAAACTGTCCATGAAACAAAGCCTTCTCATCAATTCTTTTGCCCTCAGCATGTATACAGAATAATATGCTCACCTGGGTTTCATAATTCTGGTTTCCCCTTGTAGGAGTCAGGCAACCAACCTAAGCCAGGGGGCTGCTTACTTAACAAAAACAAGAGTAGTATGAACAATAAGCAAGAGAGGATCTGCCTGCACTTCACTAACTGACTTGTGTGGTCCTGATCGCCACCTTGTCTTTTTCAGTTCCCCTTGTGATAACTTGTATCATTTTCTGGTTTTCTGAACAATTGGCTTTATTCTCCCATAGCATCTGGAGAAAAGACTCCATAAAATTCCAGAATTCTTGTGTTTGCATGTATAAGCTTTGTCTTTTCTGAATGTAGAGCCAGTAGATCACCAAACTAGAATCCTCTGAATAAGACTCCACTAAATATTTCCTGAGGAATGATTAAATGTGAACCAATCTTTCTTGTCCTACCTGCTTCACTGACAGTTCCCTTTTAGATGAAAAAAATATGTTCAGTCAGTAAGAAGATATCAGGATTGCTGGGTTTACTCTGTGCATTAATTATTATCTATAGCCTTGGCATCTGCCCTTTTCAAGATAGTCCACATCATAGTAAAAAGAATGGTCAGGTAGCTATTTTGCTGTGTTTATGTCTTGCTTTATTTGGAAAAGTGGGGGAAAGGAAGGAAAAATGTTTCCGTTGTCTTATCCCACTGACTTTGTTAGATCAGCAAAAAAAAAATCCAGTAGGTGTAGTTTTCTTCCAAGTGGAAAATAAAAGGAACTTGAAGCGTTTTACTTTTTTTTTTTTTTTTAAACTCTGTTTTAATACAGTCAGTCTCCATTGATAATAATGGTTTTCTTTGTGGCACAATGTTAGCACATGGACCTACAGAAGCAATACATCATATGTATAATCATTCTGAGGAACTACATATAAAAAAACCCTTTCTTTTTTCATTCCAGAACATTCCATGTCGTGCCATTTCAATGGGTCAGGGCCAGGAAGTCCATGCAAGACACCTATTAAATCAGTGCATGCAAGATGGAGGATGGCTCCTTCTACAAAACTGCCACCTTGGCTTGGAATTTCTTAGTGAATTAATGGACACCATCACAACAATAGAATCTATGAGTGAAGATTTCAGAACCTGGATCACTACAGAGGCTCACCCAGAGTTTCCTATTAATCTTTTACAGTCGTCTATAAAATTTACCAATGAACCTCCTCAAGGTAGGAAACCATGCCTTTTTGGAGTTTGGGGGCTCGTTTTTCACCCCCCACCCATTAAATATCACTATACTTTGTGCAGTGTTTCAGCTAAGTACAGCACTGTTTACACCAGTCTTGCAATGTGTAAAGCACGACTCTTCTGGGAAGAAAATGGATATTTCTTGGTTTTGTAATAGAAATTGATAGTGGTTTTGCTGATTGTGTAGAATCTGTGGAGAATTTCAGGAAAGTGGTCCTTTCTTAAGTTTAGTACACCCCGTTAGTCTTTTCTTTCTGTCCTGTTGACCCCACACAAGGATGCAGAGTGGGACCAATCCTGTGCTCTATTGAGTGAGGAAAAGGGAGGACTCTGAACACCTGACCTCACCCAAAGCTGCTGTATATATCTGTTTCTATTGCTTCTTGTTATGTGACCTGGCTGGAGACTGCTGACTGGAGACTGATCCCAGCATCTTTTATTTTGTCCTTTAAGTATTTGTGAGCTGCTACTGAATCACCCCTTAGCCTCTGTCAAGACAGTTAATAACAACTCATAGTGGATCTGAATACTGGGGTTTACTTAAAAACTGATGAGATTAGGACTTTATGCTATTTGCTCAAGTTACACACTCACTCTATCATTCTTCCAACCTTCTGTAATGCATTTATCTTGACCTCTCTTCCAATTAGAGACATTGCTGGTGGTCCAGGAAGGTTGAGCAGAAAGTAGTGTTGGTTTTACCGTGCAGCTACTTGCAGCTACCAGTCTTGGACGTTACTGGCCTGCTGGGTTTGCCCTGGCATTTTCCTCCATGCACCTCCCTACATCCAGAATCTTTTCCTACTTCCAGGATGTTTCCTCAAACTATGATGCTTTCTGGGCCTCTAAGCCAGTTTCCTAACCTAAGTAGTTTATCTGCAAAAGCCCAATGTATGATCTGCATCTTTGGCAGTTTGGACTCATGTTTCTGTATTAATTGGAGTGCAAGAAAGACATGGATGGAATGAGTCCAGTGAGAGGTCTACAAAGATGCTGAAGGGACTGGAAAATGTGTCATATGAGGAAAGGCCAAGATGCTTGTTTAGCCTTGAGGAAAGAAGGGGTATCTTATCAATGCATATAAATGTGTGATGGAAATGAGTAAAGAAAACAGTAAGACTCTTCTTAGTGGTGTTAAGTGATAGAAAGAGGGGTGATTGACACAAATAGAAATCCATGAAATTCCACTTCAGCATCAGAAAAAACTTAAGTCACCGTGAGAGTGGTCAAATACTGGAACAGCTCAAAACCCACATGGATGTGGTGCTGAGCCACCAGCTGCAGTTGATGCTGCTTCAAGAAGAGCTGTTGTGCAACGTGACATCCAGGGGTCCCTTCGAAGTGTCAACTATTTGGTGTTATTTTGTATAATATGAAAACAACCAGCTTTTCTACATAGTCTCTAACCTGTTGCCCTTCTGCTGTTGAATGTCTCTCTCTTACCCAAGCTACACTGCTACATGCAGGCATTTTTCATATGTTTGTAGAAGCAACTTATATGCCTGCTTATATGTACCTGCTCCCCTATGTATTATAGGGGAGGGTTACTCTGTGTTTTGGACTGTAGCAAAAAGGAATCCTCAAGCCTGACACCAACCTTATTTTTTAACTCCCTCATTGTTAACAAACTGTGTAATGCATTGCCTTGCCCTTTATTTATGTGTTGCCACTGTTGTCAGTTGATGATGTCAGTAGGAACTGGTAATTTTTATCCAAGGTCATATTTAAAGCTTCAGGCATTTAAACCTCTTATTTCAGTATTTATCTTCCTTTGAACATTAGTAAGATGTCTACAAAATATTTGATCTCAAGTTAGTTGGTCTCTTGTTAAAAATTTCTAACTTCTTTCTCTCCTCTCCCCTGTTTATTTTCAGTGCTCAGCATCTTTTTATTGTACTGTGGCCCTCTCCTTATCATTCTAATGGTAACAACCTAGAGCTCCAAGAGGCTATTTTAGAAGTCAAGTTACAGCCAATTTACAACTTGCATTTAGTGACGGAAATATGCCTGGTGTAACAATTGAAGTCAGGACAAAATGCGAACAGTTTTAGTTTTCTAGTACTCTCCTGCCACATTGGTAGCACAATGTGATAAAGCACTTTTGTTTGATTTTGGAACTCTCTTATGATACCCGTGTAATATTTGGAAAAGCTATGTGTTTGAATATTGTTCTGCAGGATCTTTGTGAAGAAGAAAGAAGGAAAAGGACTTCTATTGTGTCATAGGTGGTATGATGACTTGGACAATCTGTTCGCTGTACTTGAATTCTTTTAGTCCTTTTAGACTTGTGTTAAGCTGGTTAGGTGGAAGATACCACAAGAGGGACATGATGTCAGTAACTCATACTCGGGTTGTTTGCCAAAGGCAGATGATGCTTGAATAGTGCTGCGTGAAAGCATCTGGGAGTAGTCAGGCTTATGTATTCCACGGAAGCATAGATTGTATCAGTACCAGCTGCCTAAAGCTTTTCTGGGATATGAGATGTCAGTGCTCAAAAAACCTCCCCAAGTATTAGTATTTCCACTATGAATTTAGACTCTCATTTCATCATCTTGGTGCCTGTAGGCCAGTTGGAGAACCTGCATACAGAATTTTGAGATTTTAATAGGAATCAAATCTAAATAAAATTATCTTAGGTATAAATAAAATCTCATTTTATAAGTAAATATCAAAACAAACTCTTGGGCATTCAGTGCTATATTTCATATGATATTAGGTGTCCTTCTGATTGCCATATAGTTGCTGAATAGTTATGTTTGTATTTCAGTTGTAATTTGTAACATTTAGGATACTATCACTTAATTTTAATTTCTTCCAGACTCCTGAACTGAATTTCATGTGTTATCTAACTAAAACAAAATGTTTTTGAAGTTTGCCTGCTATGACCATCTAAACAGATAATTCGAAGAAAGTATTTGAAGGCTTAAGTAAGATGATACTGTAAATCAGAATAAAGAATTATGCTTAACAGATGTTGGACTTATGGGTTCCTTACTTTTTTTTGCTTGTGTGTTCCATTTTTATGTTTATTTTCTAGGTGTAAAAGCTGGCCTAAAACGAACATACTCGGCTGTTACTCAGGATCTGCTAGAAATGAGCAAAATGCCACAGTGGAAACCTCTGCTATATGCTGTAGCATTTCTTCACTCAACTGTTCAGGTTTAAAAATATATTTCTTTTCTTCTGTCATAAAGTTATATTTCATTTATTAATGAACCCTGTTATTAAATGAAAAACATGTTTAAAGGGAAGTCCTCTGTTGGTAAATTAGCACAAATAAAATAAAAAAAACCAACACACCTCTATTACTGCAAGTGTTTTAGAACTTAAAATTCTGCTCATGTTGGTCTTGTACCTCCAACAGAGATGGTATTCCAGAGGGAAAAAAGGGCAATCAACTAGCGATCAATTAGAGTATTCTTCTGTTAAACTCTTGGGGCATGACTGTGTGATGTCTTTCAACTAACTGTTGTTTTACTAATATTTCAAATCATAAAAACACACTAAAGAAACTTACAGGTTGGTTTGGAAAGCCATAATCCTAAACTGCTGCATTCACAATGGAAAGGTCTAAGAGGGTGAATATGAGTCCTTTCTACTCTGAAACCTGTAGGAGGAGATGTAAGTGAAAGAAGACTTTCGGTCTTGACTTTCAGGAATTCTATTAAAGGAAATGCTTTATAGATTAACCACAACTTTTCATCATTCTGTTGATAGATTTTGCAGTATCCTTAGTTTATATATGAAGCCTAGCTAATTTAGGTCTATGGCATCCATGCGCTGATACATCATGGTCCAGTGGAAGCCTGTTGTATGCTTTTCTTTGGCCCATCATTTCTTTCTTGGTGAAAATTAAAAAATTTTAATTACCAGATATTGCCCTAAGACCTACATACTGCCAGCTGAATCTGTAAATGATTCACTAAGAGGCAGTTATTCCATCTGTGCATCTGCACCATGCAGAGGCAGCAGTGATATGAATATATCTAGTCCATAGGAGGACCACAGACAATGATCATGGCTGATGAGTTTGGACACCCTATCCTCAAACAGTAGCTTAATTTTTTAAATTCAGAAGCTATAGTTCTAGAGTCACATATTTGCTGAACCTAAAAAAGAGGATTTTTTCTTTGTGAAAATGTTAATATTGCTATTATTTATTTGTATGAGGAGGTATTTAGCTACTAGATAACTAATCAAGCATTTGGCCTAGTGTGTGTTAAAAGTACATATTTTTTTAAGTTGGTGAAGTAGAGGTCCAGATAGACTACTGCATTCTGAGCATATTTCATATGTTCTTCTGCATTTAAGTTTCCTTCAGAATTACTGTCAATCAGTCTTTCATCTTTAACTCTATCTGTTCTACAGGAAAGGCGAAAGTTTGGTCCGCTGGGCTGGAATATTCCTTATGAATTTAATCAGGCAGACTTCACAGCCAGCGTGCAGTTCATTCAGAATCATTTGAATGACGTGGATATTAAACATGGAGTGAACTGGAGCTGTGTTCGCTACATGCTGGGAGAAGTGCAGTATGGTGGCCGTGTCACTGATGACTTCGACAAAGCGCTGCTGAATACCTACGCAAGAGTCTGGTTTGGAGAGCATATGTTTAGTGAAAAATTTTGTTTCTACAAAGATTATGTTATTCCCAGAGGGAAAACAGTTGAAGACTACCTCCAGTACATAGAGCAATTGCCAGTGATTGATACACCAGAGGTAAAAGATTTTAATATATTAAAGGGGGCTTTTGTCAAATAAATAACTTAGTCAGGTATATTTTTCAGAACCGTGTGTGTATAGGTCGACATTAGCAGACATATTGTTATGGTGGGTATTCAGTGTAGATCTGCTGACCAGGAAGAGGTAGATGAGGCCTTCTTTAAACAATTGGAAGAAGTCTTATATTCGCAGGCCCTGGTCCCATCATGGAGGACTTTTAACAACCCTAATTATCTGCTGGAAGCGTGATACAGCAGGGTTCAAGCGCTGTAGGAGATTTCTTGAGTGCATTCATGACAACTTCCTGGCACAGATAACTGGATTTTACAAAAACAATTAAAAGATGAGAAGGGAAAATGGGACCATTGCTGAATGGGGCAGGAGAACCTCTGAAAATTGTGGAAAAGGTTGAATGTCTTCTTGGCCTTGGTCTTTACTAATAAAACTGGTCTCCAGGAATCCCAGACCCCTACGATGAAAAGTCCAGATCAAGGAGCTTACCCCTTGTGATAGAGGACCAGGTTGGGGAACATTGGAACAAAATGAACATCAGTAAGTTGATGGTACCTGATAGGTAGCACCCATAAGTGCTGAGGCATCTGGGTGATGTCATGTTCAGGTTTTTCCCGAATACTTTTATGTGGTGATGGCGATTGAAAGAGGTTCCTGAAGAATTAAAGATAGCAAATATTTCTCTAATCTTCAAGAAACAAAGAAGAAAGAACTGTGGAACTACAGGCTGGTCAACCTCACCTCAGTCCCTGGGAAGGTGCTGGAGAAAATCCTCTTGCAAAGCATTTCCAAACATAGGGGGGAGAAGCCCATGACTGAGAGTAACCAGCATGAATTTGTGAAGGAGAAATTATGCTTAAACAACCTGTCAGCCTTCTACAAGGAAATGACCAGCTTGGTTGATTAGGGGAGAACTGTGGATGTTTTTTAACTCAGCTTTAGTAAGATCTTTGACTTTACCTCCCATAAAAACTTCATAGACAAGCTGACAGTGTGTGGGTTAGACAAGTGTCATATGACACATATCTGCCATATGAGGAAAGGCTGAGAGACCAGGAACTCCTTAGGCTTGGAGAAGAGGATGCTCAGGTGGGATCTTATCAATGTGTATGAAAACCTGTTGGAATGGTGTAAAGATGGAGCCAGAATCTTTTTGATAATACCCAGTAAAAGGACAAGAGGCAATGGGCATAAGTGAAGCAACAAGAAATTCCATCTGAGAACAAGAGCCCACTTTTTTGCAGTGAAGGTGGTCAGTCACTGGGAGAATTTGCCCAGAGAAATTGTGTAGTCTCAGTCTTTGTAGGCATTGAAATTCCAAGTGGCCACTGTCTGGATGACCTGCTCTAGCTGACCCTGCTTCAGCAGGTGGTTTGGATTAGATGACCCTCAGAGGTCCCTTCCAAACCAAACTATAGTTTCACAATTCCATACAGGATTGAGCAGGCATGCAATCTGAGAAATAATGAAATTAAAGAAATCCTATGGTCTCATTTTGCAAGTTATAACTGGGAGATTATTCCATTTTGACAACAGAAGGTTGGATATGCTGCCATAAATTGATGGGATAGGCTGCAGGGTAGCTCCTGCTTGCAACCACTTTTACGTGACCCAACATGTGTATATCACAGTAGTCACAATGATGGGGGGATGGACTACTTCCTGCTCCCTCTAGTACAGGCACACATGATGAAGTTAGTTAAAATTGAAAGAGAAGTGAATGCTCTGGATTTCTGTCTCATTTCTATTAAGCTGATAAATGCCATTGGAACTAAGTTCTATTAAAATTAAATAGACTAAACTGAACAGAAAAAACTGGTTTTCAGTTACTGATAATATCCTGGCTGAGAGGATGAGAAGTTTCCAAGGTCATAAACTAAGGATGAAAAGTTCTGAATCTCTGAAGGCAGTGAAAGCGTGCAATGATGCACCTTTTCTAAGTGAGGTTAAAAGCAGACGTGATAATGCACCAGTGGGATCCATTGGAGCCCACCTCATGAAGTGGTTCCTATCAGTGTATGAACCTTGGCTCTATCAGATTTCATGGATCGGCTTTTCTAAGCACTTGGAGACCTATCTCACAATGTTGCAATGTATTTTTAAAGTGTTTTGATGCCTGTAAAAAATCTGTCTGTATGGTTTGAGGTAGGGGAATTTTACCTTTGGCTTTTATGTAAATAGGAGCAAGTCCAGGAATGCAAACATCTTTTTGTCCTTTACATTTTCACTCCCTAGGAAGCAAGCTATGACTTTCTTCTGTCATTCCAAAATCTGTCAAAATTGCTCATGAAAACTTTTAACCTTTTAATCTCCCAGTCTTCTTCATTTCAGAAAGGATATTGTGCTAGTCAAACAGTGTATCTTTGTTTCCTCCCCTTTCCAATTCTGTTAAGAAATAAAGACTGAAGTAGTCTGCTTGCTGTGTCCTTGCTCTTCTGACGAAATTTTGTTCTCTGGGCAGAATGAACACTGACTTCTTAAGAGGGCTATGGAACTCAGTGTATTGGGTTTGTTGGCAAGATTTCAGCAGTGGGGGGCTACAGGGATGGCTTCTGTGAGAAGCTGACAGAAGCTTCACCCGTGTCTGACAGAACCAATGCCAGCCGGCTCCAAGATCGACCCACTGCTGGCCAAGGCTGAGCCCATCAGCAGTGGTGGTAGTGCCTCTGGGATAATGTACTTAAGAAGGATAAAAACCTGCATGTGAACCTTTAGCCAGAGAGAGGAGTGAGAATATGAAGAAGGAGGGGCAGGAGGTGTTCCAGGTGCTGGAGCAGAGGTTCTCCTGCAGCCCATGGTGCAGCCCACAGTGAGGCAGCTGTCCCTCTGCAGCCCGTGGATGTTCATGATGGAGGAGAAATCCATCTGCAGCCTATGGAGGACCCCATGCTGGAGCAGGATGCTGGATGTCTGAAACAGACTGTGATCCTGTGGGAGGTCTGTGATGGAACAGGCTCCTGGCAGGACCTGTAGCCCCCTGGAGAGAGGAATCCACACTGGAGCAGGTTTGCTGGCAGGACTTGGGACCCCAAAGGTGACCCAGCCTGGAGCACTCTGTTCCTGAAGGACTGCACCCCCTGGAAGGACCCACACTGGAACAGTTCATGAAAAACTGCAGCACATGGGAAGGACTAATACTGGAGAAGTTCATGGAGACTGTCTTGTCTGGGAGGCACTCCACACTGGAGCAGTGGGAAGAGTGTGAAGAGTCCTCCCTCTGAGGAGGAGGAGTCCATGACAGTGTGTGATGAACTCACCACAACCCTTGTTCCCTATTCCCCGTCTCCCTATGCCACTGTGGGGTGGAAGAGATGGAGGATTTGGGAATGAATTTGAGCCTGGAAAGAAAGGAAGGGGGAAAGGTGTTTTTATGATTTGGATTTATTTCTTATAATCCTACTTTGATTTGATTGGTAATAAATTCAGTTAATTTCCCCAAGTCAGGTCTGTTTTGCCTGTGACTGTTACTGGTAATTGATCCCTCCTAGTCCTTGTCTCAGACCATAAACCTTGTGTTATATTGTCTCTGCCCTGTCCAGTTGAGGAGGGGATGATGGAGCAGATTTGGTGGGCACCTGGCAACCAGCCAGGGTGAACCCAACTCAGCAATTCCTTTGAAAATTACTTTGATTTCAGAGGAGTGTAGAGATTCAGCAATAGGTTTTGAGGATATATAAGGCTAAAAAGCCATGAAAGACAGAATCCAACATCCTCTTTTTAATAAAAACTTCCAGAGATTTTAAATCAAAAAGAATGAGAGATTTGACACCTTGATTAATATACAGGATATGCAGAGCACTGTTCCACCCACTGGTTTCTTTGTTCTTATTTCTTCATACATCACTTGCATCAAATCACAGAACCACAGTTGCCTCCCGTGTAACAGCCCTGTCTTTGTTAATATTACACCGATATTTGTTAGCCCTTGGACTAGCACTCCAATTTACATTCACAACAGCACATATCCTTCATGTTTCTGGTGTGGGTTATAACATTGCCACAAAATCTGCCAGAGCAAAACCAAACAAATAAGCCCTTACTGTGCAAGAGCAAAAGCAGAAAAGAGTGTATCTTCAAATGCGTATTTCCTTCCATATAGAATATGAGTGTAATAAAGTGCATTGGTATTTTCACTTTTTACAGCTCTGAATATTCAATATGAGCAAACCACTGTGTGTAACACATTAAATCCCATCTTGAATCTGATTGCATACTAGTTGTAGTCACACCTTCTCTCGCATGTGGTATCAGGTCTGTGCTGTGTTCTTTGTGGGCTGTGTAAGGATAAGGTCCCCAACTGGTGTAAATCAGTGCAGGTTTGCTGGCTTTGGCACTGGTGCAACCACTTATATCCCTGGTCTCTGAGTTTCTAGATTTGCAAGTATAACAATATTAAATGGCACTTTTTATTCTGTCCTCAGAGTATGTATATACTGGTTTCCAGAAGCGTCTTCTTGTAGTATACCATTTCTAATGTAGAATACAAAAACAAGAAAAATGAGAAACAGAAGATTTCTTGGTTTTCATGCTCAGTTTGAGGACAAGCCTTCCTCATTGTAGGATCAGTGGTTTGAAGTTTCTAAGAGATAGTTAATAGCTATAATTAAATGAGGGCTTGTGAAATAAGTCACAGTACAAAGAATTCCTCCTGGAGAAGAGTTGCAGTTGTCAGTCTGACAATTATAGACTTACTGATGTTTCAGTGGAAGTTTCTGAGAAAGCTATTATCATTCAGACAAAGGGCAGCTCTGCAGTAATTCTGTGCTAGCTGTATCTTAAATAAAATAATTCAATTTCAGAAGAATAAGTAAGG
This sequence comes from Lophotriccus pileatus, assembly GCA_035583135.1. Lineage (NCBI taxonomy): Eukaryota > Metazoa > Chordata > Aves > Passeriformes > Tyrannidae > Lophotriccus > Lophotriccus pileatus. The sequence continues at coordinate 89,778,373 of JAWWES010000081.1, read as the reverse complement.
AGGAGGAAACTTCTACCAAAATAGCTAAACCATAAAATATCCTAAATATATCACCATCTTAAGGTACTTTGAATATGGACAGTATTCTGTTTGCCATGGTACATGCTTATAAGCCTCAGAGACTGAATTAAATGAAACATGTTAGAAATGTTAACTGGTCTAAATATTAGAAGCGTCTACTTGAACTGGTACAACAGCAATAGACCCATAGAGACAAAGAATTAGTGTTAAGGGGTCAGTCTCCACATATGGCGTATTTCCAACAAGCTGTAGTCTGAACCAGTGGAAAGGAATGTGGAGTACTGCTAGTACTCCACTGCATGATCAATACGAAGATAATCAAAAGATTAGTTAAAAAAAACCCCTTCACTAATATGAGTTAAAATGCTAATGTATATGCAGCCTATGTTAATGTTTCATGTAATTTAGTCCTCGGCCAGTTAAATGGATGCACTTCCACTGACTTGCTCATTATCTGTTGTTTTATGGATCTGAGAATTTTCTTCCTTGTTTATCCATTTTCATGCATTCTTTTGTGTATTTACTTTTAGAAGAAAAATCACATTTCTTTTCCCTATTTTTTTCCCTTTTACTTTAAGGTATTTGGGCTTCACCCTAATGCTGATATAACTTACCAGACCAATCTGGCTAATGAAATATTAAGTACAATAGTGAGCATCCAGCCCAAAGGCAGCAGTAGTGGAGGAGGGGAAACGCGAGAAGCAGTGGTGCAGCGTCTTGCTGATGAGATGCTAGAGAAGTTACCTCCAGATTATAACCCTCATGAGGTATGTGCTACTTTATAATATAGATGTTTTGTGTATGCAGGTATGTATGTTTATGTTTTATGAGTTTTACTGTGCTTCTTAAATTTAACTGACATGTGTTTTAAAAAGCTCTTGAAATTATGCATAGTATTTTGTAAGACTGTCTTGTTTTATTATCTAAAATATTCCCACGCCAGAAACATATATTTCCAGTGCCATAGTCCATTTAGTCATCTTAACTCAGAAGAGCCATTAAAGAGTTTAGAAAGTTCTTGCCTTCCTTAATAGCTTACAGGACTTCAGTGCCTCTTCCTGAGGATTGATGATCCTGTGGTGGTGACAGTGTTCAATTTACCTGCCCCTATTATGATACCACCATGATGAAGAATGGATTTTATCACTGACCTTTCATGCCACAGATTTTTCAGAGTTTGAGCCATAAGAGAGATATTTGTCCATCTTTTCTTGCATTTTTAATTAACACTCTCACTAAGTGGAAAAAATCCAGCATAAAGACTTGCATCATTTTATAAGTAGGATCTGCTGTCTTGTTAAATGTTTCATGAACAGTAAATGTTGAAACCCTCTCATTTCCATGATTTTATTATTTACAAATTTGATTTGCACTGGTAGTGGTTTTTTTCCCACTGCTTACAGTTCAAGCTTGTAGAATACTCAGAATGCAGTACTGCAACTTGTTATGCATGCTCTATTTTCTCCTCTGGTCAACTTAGAATGTCCACTTAGATAACAACTAATAATCTTGGTGCCCTGGCAATATTTCCTGTCTTCTGTTTTACTATTCATCTCAGATTTAATATGTCTTGTATAAAAAGCCACTTACATACTGACATAATTCAACTCAGAACTTCTCTTTTTATTCCCCTGTGGCAAGCTACTTACAGTCTGCAACTTTTTTTTTGGTGAAGTTTCCTCGCATCTATCTCCGTATTGTTATTTTTCCATCTATCCCTGCTTACATCTTTCTTTTTGTCTCCTGCTTATTGAATGATTCTCAGTGATAGTATATAAATAATTTATTTGTAGAATTTGATTAAGAATGGAATCTGTTTTCTAGTTTTCCTATTATTATTTAATAGTAAATAGATATTAGAAATAGCAAATCAAATGGAAGTGGAATAATTATTAATTCTTAATTACTAATTTAATAAATGTAATAATTTCCACCTTGGATCTACACCTATGATTTACACCTTGGATTGTTGTCAGTCTTCTTCCCTTATCCTTCTTATCAAAGTACAGATTTTCACGGAGCTAGATTCTTCTAGTTTCATTCGTCTCCTTAAATATTTTTCTTTTCTATTTCCAGTAGCAATAAAATACTGAATGCCTGGGTAGCATATATGCTCTTGCCATGTGTAATATGTGTATTGAGCTAAATTTTTCAATACATTTTCTAAATCTTCCAAAGGAGTATTTCTTTATTCCCTTGATGAACTGACAACTCTTTTACTTCTGAAGAATTTGTAATACCTAGAAAACATCAGTAATACTCACTGTGCTTTATATTGTAACCAGAGGTTTTACCCCTGGGAAACTTGGACAGTGCCTTTTAGTCATGTAGAATATATACGTGTTTAATCAAAATTTCATTTCAAGATGGTTTGAACAAATACTTTTTTTCCTCTGGCATTTCTTCCATTTAATCTTTGTCTCATTCACTCTCATTCCTTCTTGGTTATTCACTCGGTTATGCTCAAAAACCACACACATAGAGTATTCCTCCCCTTTTAAGTCACTTTATCAAGTGTCTTAGCCTTGGAGACAACCACTTATGGAGCCAGGGGCTGTAGTTAAGGGCAAAGAGTCTGAAAGGCTTATTTTGGACATTCCACTTCACTCTTGTCTCTGTTTTATTGCTGTATTTGGGTATTATACATACTTTCCCATGCAATTCTATTAGAAAAAATCACCACCAGTTGTTTTCATTGTTTCTCTCATCATCAAGTAGTATGACAAGCTATTATCTTTTCCCATGATCTGCCAATCATACATGCAGGGTTTTATTTTCTTATAAGCAATCATCATTATAATGATGCTCACAATTAGAATTTCTTTGCTTCTGTACAGCTTCTCTTACATCTTCTGTGAGCTTCAATTTGCCTTCTTTTGCCTTCAATTTGCTTGACAGCTCTTCTGTTGCGAGTCAGCAAAGGAGATTTGAGTTTGTACAGAGGATATCCTGCTGGATCTGCATTTTCCTTCGGTATTTCTTGTAAATGTATTCTGAGCTCAGGATATAAGTTTGTTTCATTCTCTTATCAGTATGTGTAGATACCACCTCTTTCTGGTGATATCTAGTTTTCTCAGGCTCTGTGCATCTTGATCTGTGAATTACACTTCACTTTGATTAATCATACCATTCTATATACACACTTTTTCCTCAGTCCACATTACTGATGGATGACACGGTACTTTTCCACAGAAACATCCCAAAATTATGCTTTGTTTCTGTAATCTGATAGTTGTTCCTTTACTCTGAGTATCTACAGAACATCCTCTGCTCAGTTTGCAGATGTTTATTATTGGTAGAAATGTATTCCTCTGTATATCTATTTGGCTGTCTTAACTGCACTACAACTTCAGATTTTACTTCTGCAGTGTTATGAGGTTTGATATTCTTTTTTCCAGTTCCTGATTCTTCAATATTTCTTTCTTAAGTTTGCCTAATGAATTTACCCTTTCTCTCATTCCCCAGATCTTAGAACTTGATTTGGTTTTTACAAAGGCTTTCTGTGTTGAAGGGGAATTTCTCTTTTCTGCCATTACTGCCCAGTTCCACATCTTTGCTGTTGATAATGTGCCAGGATTGTGGCCACCTCTACACAATAAGCAAAAAATCCATATCAAATGTGTTTCTGATCTGAACTATCATTCCATTAATCTGGAACCTCTTAGAAAGGGTGGAGAGGGCTGAAGTGAGCTGTAAAAACAAGCTAAATTTTTAAATGAAAGTTTGCATAAACTAAAAAAACCAACAAAAAACCCCAACAAAAGCACAAAAACAAAACAAAACAAAAACAAACAAACAAACAAACAAACAAGAACAAAACACAAAAATCCAGATGTCTAAAATGCCAAAAGTTAAAAAATAATATTAAGGTCCCTAACATATAACCAAGAATTTCATTAGTCAGAGCAGAAAATAAGGGAGAATTTAGATATTCTCTGAGGGAAGAAACAACAGAATTTAGCAGAAGCTACAATATGGCAAATGAAATTATGCTTGCAAGTGAAAGGAGTGAAATGGATCGTGTAATTATTTCCTGTGATGTCTAAAAAAAAAAAAAAGGGAATGAGATTAATTCTGTTGTTTGTCATTTTAAGTCAACATTTGGTCATTCAGGACATTATTACATACTAGATCAGTTTAACAATTCTGAAACACATAAAACTAATATCCTAAATGGTAAGAGACTGAGGGAATGTGTCAGAAAAAGAATTTCTATGCATGCCTCATTGAATAAGAGCAGTAAAAAGAGAAACATTCATTAGTCCTAGCAGTGCAGCTTGGGTTTGCTTTCAGAAGAATATTGTGCTCCAGTAATGCCATGACGTGTTAATCTTTGAAAATCCAGGTATAGAGATGATACTATCTGTAGAGAAAAGGAACAAAAAATCTAGGAAACAAATGAAGCTGATTAAAAGCAAATTCTCTTTGGGAAAAGTGGCAGGTGCCTTTGCCACCTTTGATCAGTTCTTGTGGCTCCCTTTAGAAGGTATGGAGTGAATTTGCTCAGAGCTAAAACCCCAACAGACCAGGTTAGGGACAGATGGTGCCGAAACCAATTATTTGCTGACATTCAGAGCTCTGGATTTTATTTCCTCTTGATACATTGTGGATCCAGAGAAAATTCAGGCTGTCACAGAGAGGCCTTCATTTCTCAGTTATTAGCCTTTGGCAATGACTTCAGTATCAACAACTTTCAAAACAGGGCAACAGTTTTACCCCATGATATCTGCTTCCTCTTTTGTTGTGCTCTTATAATGCTGCTCACCAGTCGAGTAACTTACCCAAAAGACTATAAACAAAATGAGTCACCTTTGCGTGCTTTCTCAGACTGCAGTTTGACACAGATGATGGAAAAGCAGAATAAACCTTCCTCCTGACCTAAAACTGTCCTCATTTTTCTCTAAGTAAGAATTCTGCTTTCATGGCCCCTTTTGCTTCTGGGTCTCACCTCACAGGTAACAGAGAGATTAGTGGTAAAATGATTAGGTCCAGTCAGTCCATGTGAGTGAAGAGAGATGCAAGAATAAATGTCAACCTGTCACACAGAGAAGTTTACAATGAAAATGATCCTTGCAGCTTGAAAAACAGCTTCCTAAGGAATAGCAAGTAGCAAGGGTTTTTTTCCTTACATATTTTTTGTGCTATTGATTTTGCTGTAATGTCCTGTTATGGCTAGGACATTAGCATGGAAAGAGGAGTTCATCTGAGGACCTCAGGCCTTCATTAGATGTTTAATTAAGAAATTTGCTTTGGTCTAACTCTAGTCTGGGCCTGTAGGCTGAATGCCCATTAGTGGTTCAAGTCCCTTAGATTCCCTGAAGCACACCTTTTGGGTTACTTTAATTTGAAGCTAAGCCAGTTTTTGTGCATGGAGTCCAGTTTGCAGTGCAGGTTTTTTGCTACCAAAAAAACCCCAACAAAATTTGGTGTCTGAACAGAAACACTGACATAGATTCTTCTTTAATGTGTCTCTGGTTTATTGACCTACTCGATTAGATATGGTGGTCATCCAGTTCTAGAGCTTCAGCTATTTTCTGCATATTTCACTGTCTGCTTCCTTGTGTACATCAGGGAAGCAGTCCTCGGCACCATTTGAAAAGACCTTTGGCTTGTCCATCTACAGAATGATGGACTTCCCATTTCTGCTGACAAAGAATATAGAAAGTAACTAAGTCTAATTGAAAATAATAGCGTTTACTGAAAGTGATAGGCAGTCAGTACTACAGTAACTTGATCAATGGTCATGGCACAAGTTCAGCAACTGCTTTTCTGCTGAATGTCCTGTAAGTATGTGGTGACCTGAGGACAGCTAAGAAATATGCATAGAGGAATCTGACACAGTAGAGAAACGGACTGAAAATCATGTAGACAAAGCTATTAAGACCATGATTTTAGTAGCTCCTTTCTTAAATCACGTTGTTTTATGTGAGATGACAGCCGTATGAATAATAAAAAGGAGATATTGTAAGTGGGCTTTATGGAATTAGTATATTAATCTCTGAAAGGCTATTTTGGTTAATGAGTTTTGTCTTTTGAGGTTTTTTTCTGTAAGTCGGTATTCATCTCTTTATGTCATAATAAATAAAACACTGGAAGTAAGTCATCTGTTTGCTTGAGAGGAATTCTAAAACAAAAGTAGTTAATCATACCTCATAGTTTGCATATAAAATGAATCTTAGAAGTAAGATTTCCAAGAAATGCACTATGTTACAGCTAGTAAACCTCACTGCAGATCAAGATTGATTTGTGTACGATAAGGTAGAAAGTATGTGATGGATTTTTTGGGGTTTGATATCTGGTTATGTTTGATGCCCCAGACTGAGTGCTCTGAACGTATCTAGGATGGATTAGCAAATTTCTGCATTATAGGTATTTTTTGTAAGTACATGAAAGTTATACCAGAAGAATGTTGCAACTCTTAGAATTCACTATTTAAATTGTACAATTATCAGTACAGTAATATTTCAGAATATTTATTTCATCTCCGCTTTCTAGATCCATAAATATAAATATTTTAGAAAATAACCTCTTTAACAACATTTTCCATACAATATTTTTCCTCAAATGGGAGAAATTCTTCCTCTAAATGATTCCCAAAAGGATCACATGTTTTGTAGTCTAGAAAAAAAAAAGTGTGTTTCTTACTTAATGGATAAAATGCATGGACTACATTCTGTATAATTCCTTTCTTATTAGTAGCTAGACTGCTAAGTATTCTGAAAAAAAAAGAAATCAAATGTTTCTACTTTTTGGCAGTTCCTCTGAATTTTTCAGAAAGCAGTTTTCCCTGGATTTTGTATGGGAAAAAATCAGAATATTTCATTGTGTGGATTATCCAAAAAGTTTCTTATCTTCGCTCTAGTCTTGTGGTAGCTGATTTTAGTATTTTTTTCTCTTTCACAGCAAAAACGCATTAACTCACTCTGTAAAATGTACTTGTCACACTGCAAGGCATTAGCATAATTGGCTGGCACCTATTTCTTGGACATTCTGTCTGACAAACTCATGGGTCCTTGTGATTAAAATATGATGAATAACCTTGCTGATAGCTGTCTCCCAAGGAGAATAGCATAGAAAGTTGAGAAAGAGTATTTTATTGGGCTTGGAGTTGAAACTTAAGAACTGGAAATTGTCAAAGCATTTAACGTATTTACATTAGTGATTATAACTACTCAACTGCTATATGATATTTGTCTTGAAGAAATTTACTATTCAATGTAATAATAAAATCTTAGTAATGTTTATTATGTGCATATACTGTATAGTTTACATAATAATGTATGCAATGAGATACATGAGAGTATCTGGAAAAATACAAAGAATATCATGTGGATTTCTGGCCTTGATGAAATAGCACACATTAACCAAATCTTCTTGCTTCTACTTGGTTGTAGTAGAATTCTGATGACATTCTGTTCTTTGAAAGATCAGACTTTCTAACTCTTACTTAATTTTTTGTTACTAAGCTGAAAATAGGGCCTTAAGTTTTTATTTAAGCAAACTGATCCTATGGGTCAGCTCTTTTCTGATAAATTAATGGCCATATATATATATGGATCTGGGATCTTATTTTGCTGTTCGAGATCTTGCCTTGGTTTCAAGAGTCCCCTTGCAGAATTTCACCTGCAGAGGGAATGACTGACAATGGCAAAGATCAGAGTTCAGGCTGCTTCAATGTGTAAGATGATGCATGTGACTGAGTAGTAGCAAATACACAGAGAAGAGCATTGGCTTTCTGAAAGCTAAGTATAATGGGAAAAAACCACTTGAAAGTCTAAAAAATCAAGAATTCTGGTACTACATGAGGTATAGACACCATGATTTTTGCAGGTGCCATTAAACCCTCTATCATGCACTGTTGTATACAGTGATCTTTGATATACATGGAATATCCAATGTATGTCTGAAGTACATTCTATATGCACCATATGCTAAAGCAAGACAGGGAATGCTATTGCTGGTGTTGCTATGATATGTCCTTAACTCACATAGACAACTGATTCCATGTTGACATTTTTCTCTGTTTAATATGAGTGAAACTGTTATTCTTAAACACTAAGAAGGCCAAAGGCTTCTACTTGAAAAATGCTGCACATAATGGCGTAACAGATTTCTGTGGCATCTGTATTGTTTCTGGCAATCTTGCCTCTCTAGTTAATGTATCCATGAGCATCTTGCCTTATGAACAAGTCACATGCCACTGGAAGTAGCAGCTTTTACATATCCTTGTGCTTGTTAAGTGGAGCTCCATTTGTTGCATTATTTCAGCTCAGCAGGGCAAGAAGAGGTGAGAAAGTTCACTTAGCACAATTTGGAAATATGAAGAAGTCACCATCAAACATACTTTTGTATAGCCTGTGGGTTTTTTTATTTTAAGATCTAAGACCCTGCAGCCTAACAAGGACAGAACAAACTGCTGTGTCCCTTCAAAAAGAGGGAACTTTCCCTCCTTGGAATGATGGAGGAGCTCATTTTGGTAAGCTAATAAGTCACAGTGTGCTAAATTTTACAGTTGGCACAGGACTTGAATGGCCATCTGTTACTAAAAAGTTTCTTTTCTGAAAATATTTTTTGCTTTAAAAAATTATTGCATGGGAAACAGGAGAGTAGATTTTATAATCATTGCACTATTCTTATTTAGGTGAAAGCCCAACTTCAGAAGATGGGAGCTATTCAGCCCATAAACATATTTCTTCGTCAAGAAATTGACCGCATGCAACATGTTATATCAAGAGTGCGAACTACACTGACTGATCTCAAACTGGCTATTGATGGTAAGTTACAACATTAAAAATTGTATTTAATATTTATTACTAACAGTTGTTTATACTATGTAACTAAAAGAATATTTCCCCCCCTTTTTTTCCTTTCTCTTTTTGTTCCCTCCCTCCTGGATTTTTTCTCCTATTTACCATATAACCACTAATTCTAGCCCTTAAAACACTCTGATTGCATCTCTAAGGGCATTCCACCTGAATTTATACTGCATGCATGTGATTTAGTATTGTGGTTCATGTCCCCCAGCACTCCTACATTTCTGTGATTCTCTCTAGGATCCCCACAGAGCACAGAGGAGCTGAATTGCATGATTAGGTCCACAGGTCATGTACCAGAGTCATTTATGAAATTAAGCTGGGACATAATGATGTAGAACAAGGTAGAAGTGTTGCTGCTAATTGAGAGAGGGGGAACTCAGGAGGCAAGGTGGTAAAGACTCTAATTTAAGTTGAGATTTGCAATGTTCATGAAACTGGTTATACCAAATAGGAAGTCTCTAAATGGAAGCTGAAGTGAGTGGCATTGCCTGTCAAAAGAGAGAGGTTGCTTCTTTTAGCCATCACAGGATGCAGGCAAGAGCATTCTGTATCTCTCAGAGACAAGAGTATTTGGCTGAAAGTGAGCAATGGTGATGTAGTAAAAAAAAAATCAAGAGTGCAGACAACTAGAAGCAGATGGAAAATTTGAGCAGAAAAGGAGTGAGGAAAAAGAAGGGATGATGATGTTACTGTCTGCTTTTTGTTTTCACTTCCCATTTTGCTCATCTGCAAGAGTTGAAATATCCAGGAAGGAAACTATACTGTTGCTCAGCCAAGTTTCTTGAATTAAAAATAAATTAAAATGAAGCAGAAATTGGTTGGTTCCACTGGTTAAGATCTCACACAAGTCTGCTGTTCTGTAGCAGAGAGGCAGAAAATATCTGAGACAGTAAACTGTCCCCACAGGGAGCAGGTCAGAATGCCTCAAAACCTGTTCCTTATGATATAGCTGATGGAAGCACTGTGATCTGTCTTACTGGCATTTTCCAGTCTTTTGACAATATCTTTCATGAAGGAAGATTTTTTTTAATGTGTACTTTTGTTACATAAGAATCAAAAGGGATTTTTCCCAGCCTATTTGTATGAAACACCAAGGCAACAGCGCATGCTTCAGAAACATCATACCTAGAAATCTGAATCTGGGAAAGAGGTTCATAAAAGTGCCCAAGACTAATAAGCTTTCATATCCTGCAATAACATATGCAAAGATCAAACTGGAAGAAACAATTGTCCTCTGTTTCAATACTGAGCTGAAAGTTCCCTTCTGTATGTGAATAATGTCCCTTTTTCAGTAAACTAAAATGATGTTTTCCATCCAAGAAAGTATTAATCTTTCCTTGATTATGACAGATATATTCAAATTCTCAATATGTGCAATATTCTGCAAAGGGGTGGATGAGTAACATAATTTATTTGCACGTCATATTCAGTTCCACAGTGGGCACAGTCATCTGCCAGATGTTTAATCAAGTTAATGCTGTAACTTTCATGCGATTCTCTAAAGCATAATTTTCTTAGGGACAGGCAAGTTAAATATAGTCAAAAATTGCTCTGAAAACAAATTTGGATGTATAGTTAAGAATAACAATTAATGGCTTTTGGCAGATTCATGAGGATAACATGGTAGATGGTTAATTAAGGAATGGTAAGAACATTTAAAATGCCAAACTCTCTCATAGTAGGTTCTCACCCAAAACTAGTCAACTGCAATCTCAGATCATCTGAGGTGCTTCTTTTTCTTTATAATGAGGTAAACTGATCTGTCTGCTCAAACAGCTCATGTGACTTTTGACATCTGCCCTGGTCACGTATTTGGCTTTGGCTTCATAAACTTGTTAAGGCCTGAGCACCCACTTTTATCAGATCTAGACTTTCAAGTGAGTTTTTTGTTTAAGAATGTAGTGCATCTTTAGGGTGCGTCATGTAGCTTTTTGGAAGGAAGTCTGAATATTTGATTCTGCAGCTTGGATGTGAATAGATGGACCTTATCATTTTGATGTTCCTCTCTGAGTTACATTTGAGGTGATGTGAAGATCTCCCAGGGAGAGCCCATGTGCAGCAGAACATGAGGGATGTAGAGGAAACTAGCAGAGCCAGTTTTGTCCCTCTGTCCAGAGGGCAGATTAAGCAGTGTTCAGCTTTTGGGAGGGGTGAGGGTACTCAGCATGTGTCTAACATGTTTGTTGGGAAATGTGCCCACAAGCCTGCATCTCTACCAATAAACTTTGCTGCCTAGAGTGATACTTTTTCTGGATCAAATTGTAGTAATTAGACTGTAGCTGCATTTTTTATTCTCACTTATGTCCCAACCATTACTTCTGTTTTAATTACTTATTGATTGTCCAGAGTTTATTTCACAGTTGCCATAATAAAGAGCTTCACCATAAGTCAGAAGACAGCAATGATGGTTATCCCCTCAAGAGACCTAAAATAGAGGCTATATTCCAAATAGAGAAAGCTTTTCAGAGGCAAGACATGGGGCTTGCACCACAACTCCACATCCTAATGGGTTATGAGCAACAGATCTTGAGCTCCTAGCAGAAGGCGACCATATTGATTGTAGGCCTGTATATGAGCTATAGAATTCCTGTGTACTTACCTTCTGCCTGTGGAAGTGTAGATGCCTCTGGCACAGAATACTAATACCCCAGCTCTTTGTTGGAGAGCACATACTTCCAATCCCCTCTCCCACTAGTGAAGATAGTGTCTCTAAATGCATTAAAATGTAATGACCTGTTCAGTTATTCCTAGCCTCTTAGAGTTTTTTGAGTTGAGTTTGTTTGAATGTGGCCTACCTGTGAGATTTTGTGGGGCTCTCTTTATTTCTCCATGCACTGAATAAGAGTGGTAAGCATTCTGATGGCACCCTGATGTGTCTTCTACTGGTGATGAAAATGAGAAGACAGATTCTGTGGGAGCTATCCTTAGGTCCCCTTGAGTGTTTGCCATTAAGTGGGTGGAGCATACTTGTAGCAGCACTGAAATGGGATATTGAATCCTTGGCAGAGGAAATAAGCACAACTTTTAGCTTGGTTTTAATCCTGATTCTTTTTAAATCACTTAACATTCTGCTTAAGGGCTTCTTGTGAAAGAAACCAATCCTTAAGTTGTTTGTTTATACCTAGATTCTACTTTGGTCATAAAACTGCATCCACTTGGCCCTGGTTTCTGGTATCTTACAGCTTTGTGTTTTCAAAATAATCCTTTGGAACTGCCTACTTCAGGAACAAGTGAAGACCATACAAGAAACCTTGGATTTTTTTATCGTTTCATGTCATATATGTGCCACATGATCACAAAACTCCCACTGCTATTTGTGCAGTACTTGCAAAGCTAGGAGAGAGAAATCTTTTTCCTGTTAACATATTTCCTGAGAATACAACAGTTCTGTGGCAATGTAGTCTTACATATGTTATAAGACTCATGTAGAATTTTTATGTCATCTACACAAACTCTTGCAGGTAAAGATTTTCTATTTTTTTCCAACTCAAATACTGTGATCTTGAAAGCAGTGTTTGCATCATGATGATGCAAGGAATTTCTGGCCATTGTATGTAACACATTAAAAGGGGATATAAATTAAGTCCAAAAGAGTCAAAAGAGGTAGCTGGTACTTTATTTTAACGTACACAGTGAAAAACTGAAGCTCAGAAAACTTGTCTTGCCATAGTGCACAGGAAAGGTAATTTCCCATGAAAGGGAAGCCACTGTCTAGCTAAGGTCTGTTTTGACTCATAATGCTGTTAACACTGCTATAGACACAATTTTAGTTTGGCTTGCTGATGATGGCAATAGACCTTTGGGCTGAAAGATCTTGGGCTCTTACTAAGTCTTGCAGTCTGTGCGTGTGAGGCTTGTAAGGATCATCACTTTCAGATGAGGATTTTGTTGGAAAATGATTAAGACTACTCAGTGAGGATATTGATGGAATGTAACTATGGGGAAATCATTTGAGGAATGGAGGGGATATCCGAGTCTAGTATGTCTTGTGGTGTAGTTAATCTTGGCTCAGCAGCTCTCATCCATTATTTACTTCTCATCCTGATAAGAATGCCAGAATGCATCCTGTTGTCTTTCACAGTGTGGCATGTCGTTTCTGGACTTCTTAATAGGTGTTATTACATATGCTTGCCATGATGCTGGCTGTTTTATTTCTCTAGCTCAGGGTAGTGATTTGCATTCTTTTTTCCATGAAGTCGTGCATGGATTTTTGTCTTCAAATTATTGCTTTAAAATTTTTATTTTCAGTCTTTTGGTGGGTACAGTCAAGAGCATTTAGTACTGAAGCTCGTAACTTTTCAAAACAATTTGCAAGGTTACTTTCAAATTGCCTTCTTACTGACTGAAGGATTTAGCTGTTGAAGAGAATTTAGGATTTGTGTGCTTTTCTATGTGAAAAATCACATGCTACTCAAGTTTCTCAGTTCCTTTCATCTCTCCTGACTTGAAGAATTAAATCAGAGGATTCTGCACCAGAAAAGGAAGGTGGGAAACAAAGAGAAAGCAGAACAGGGGCAAAGGTTAGGAGCAGCTGGAGAGAATACCAGTCTACAAGTAAAAAAATGGAGAGAGTGTTGTGCATTTCACGGCTCAGCTGCCTGATTTACTCTTGCTGTTCTGAAGACCTGGAGCAAAAGGTGATGATAAACTGTTGAGAACCTTGGAATTAAAACAGCATGGTGGAGGTAAATGAGCTTCCTGGGAATCATCTGCAAATGCTGAAGTGCCCAAGCACTGCAAGTGGAGGAAGACATACTCAAAGAACTGAAAGAACTGCCAGAAGCAAAGAAGTTGACTTCTATTAGCACAGTAATGGTGGTCACAGAGCTAGCAAAACCATATGAAAGCTTGCAAAAAAAAAAAAGTTTTAGGAATGGGGAAACATACATTAGCTTTTACTGCTTTCATCTAGTACTCTGTATAACTTGTACCTGTGGATGCAATAATAAGTAATGTTTTGGAGCAATCACAGGCAAGTTAGCTGTTGTCATAGGGCAAAAGGGAGGAAAACTTAAAAGTTACAAGCAAGTTGATATTCTCAGCACGTTCAGCAAAGAACAGGGAGATGAGGCTTGGTAGTGGAGGCAAGGTGTGACTGCTTCAATAACAAAGCTGGGTCTTCGGGAGGTAAACTTGAATGGGGATTAAAGGCTGAAAAGAACAGCTTCAGCAGTTGCAAGTGTGACAGTCAATAATAGACTGATGCTTTCACTGAGCTTTTTCCTCTATGTACTGTTCAGGCTAGCTTAACAGACTCATTGTCTAGCAAGTGTTATCCTCCAGCGGTACTCTCCAGTCTTATTATAATGATATCAGCTATTGGCAAACTGTACTTGATGTAGAAACTAGCTTCTTCTCTTCTCATTTATATCCTATATAATTATTCTGGTTGTTCTTGATTCACATCTGTGCCTGGGGGAAGAGAATCAGCCAGTGGACTGAGGCTTTTTTTGGTTCATGCTGGAATTTAAGATCCTTCCTTTGTTCCTAACTTTAGGTACTCATTTAAATGAGATGTGCAAGTTTTCTAGTCCAGATACATGCTACCATGAATGTGAAATGCAAAACATGGATCCAAGTTCCACAGTTTTCAGATTCAGCTTGTGGAAGGGATGGTAACGGAAAGGGGTAACTCCATGAAATAATACAAGGTCCTGATGTAGTCCATTCAAAGCATTATATCTATTGAATGAATTACTGTAAAACCAGCTCACTTAAAAAAACCCAGACTATTTACTTTAATTATCAATAAAAACTAACCCTCAGAATCCTGAGAAGCTTTATTTGGGTTGCTCACTACTCAGCATTTGGATAGATTCAGATGTGGTTTAGAAGGAAGATAGCAAAAAATTAGAGCAATGAAAAAGGGAAATCCTAATTTCCAAACTGTGTATACTGTGCAAACACTATGGTTACAGTACCTATTATTTTTGAAGAATGGAAATGCCCCTATGTCTTTAACTGAACTGACCTGCCCCTTCATCAGTCATTTTCAGATTGGCTTTCATATTTGAGAAAGGGAATATCACAAAATAACCCTGCAAATAACTGAGTTATAAACAGCTGGCCTGTCTGATCCATAGAACATTAGAGCCTGTCATGTTAAATTCATAGGACATTCAGTGTCTTCATATAGTCCAGTGCTCTGAGCTTGTCAGAAGTTAAATATGACAAGTCTGTGGTGTTGTACTACTAATTCAGTTTATCAAATTCTGTTTCTCAAACACCTGTATCACCTTTCTCTCCAGGAAGATGCCATTATTTTTCTCCTGTGGTACTGATTTTATTTCTGACAATTATTTTCCTTTTTAAATTATTTTTATTTTTATCAAACTATTTTAGCTGCAGGAGTGCAGGAGTGCGTCCCAACACCCACAGATGTCATTTAGTGCTGAAATTCAAGCACTGCATGCCTACTGCCAGAGATGACACCCACTCACTAGGAATATTTATGCAGCTATATGGGCATGGCCAGAGCTGTGAACATACCTCATCCTCAAGAACATTTTGGCTTAGTCTTCTCAACAGCTGCTCTGAGTCATAACGGGCAGACATCCTTAGGGATTTCACAATACCTCAGGGCAGAGGCTGGTTGTATCTCCCTATTTGAAAAGCTCCAGCCTGCCCAGAAGAATAGAGAAGGAAAGGAGAAAGTTGACTGTATTAGCCTTAAAACAAGGAAGAACCAGAGATGAAAGAGTTCTTTCTCTCACAGTTCAATGGTAATGATCCCCAGGGCTCAAACTTCTCTTGTTTTGCGCCCTCACTACGGTTGCTCTGAAGTTAAAACCAACATGCACTGCATGACTTTTTTTTCCCTTTTTCTCTCTCCAAAGGGTGAATAAAATGTGTGGTGTAATATTAGGTTTTTCTAAGCAAAGTAATGAAGACACAAAGTGACTTCTTTCTTAAGTGTTGGTTCTTTCCATTATATACTAGAGAAGATTAATACCCAAAGAGAAGGTTTAGTAATTGTGTTATAAAAGACTCTTGCCCTAAAATGTTATTCTGAGCCTGACTACAAAGCAGTCACAGAGAATGCAGGATAGGCAGTATTTTTTAATATTTCAAATTTTGTAAAAGTTGATGGTTTTCTCCTAGCATTTGTTGCATAAAAAGGCGTGCATATAAATGGGAACAGATATTCCTTATCTGCTAGAAGAAATCAAAGCCTATTTGCAATTGATATATTGTAGAAAGTACCAGATTTCCCCACAGTGTAATATGAGTGTTTATGTTGGCCACTGTATTCTTCAAAATTAAAAGCTGGTGTTTGGTTTCTGGATATTCTTTTGCTTCCCCTGAAATGGGGCCCTGCCAACCACAATAGAAGGAAGGGGTTTGACATGCTTACTAATTATAGGCCACATTTCCTTAAATGTATGTTTGGATGTATGTCAATTACAGCAGTTGTTTGTATGACTGATACATTGAATATTGGTATTACATGAACATTTAATAAAAGTGGGGGGTACCAGGCCAGGGGTGTGGGGGCTGCCAGACCATACCTGTGGAATGATAGAACCAGTTTCTGGAACAGAGAAGTTATCCAGAAGCATGGCCATGTGTCAGATTTCAGTACTATTGAGAGTATAGACTGATAAGATGTAGGAACTTAATGGCATATGGAATGGTGAGTGTCACGGAAAAATCATTGTCTTGGTAAATGCCAACATTTTAGTGGAGAGAACAATACTAGGCATGGAAATGGAATATGTGAGTACATGCTGCCACTGCCAAAAAGCAGAAAAAAAATCTTGCCTCTAGCTTTATTCTACCTACTACTTTCCCACTGAGAATCTTGATAATGGAAACGTGCGAAGTTATCATTAATAATAGTGAATCATGAATATAATCACTGTCAGTACATGCTTAGGATATAGATGAGTTACACAGTGTACCTCTATCATTGATCATGCATGTAGGAACCATTAAAATATATTACAAAGTTTTAAATTATTAATCACATTCCAAACACACTGTGAACATAGTGAATATAAATAATGTGTGTGAGGGAGAAGGAGTTGTTTAAGAAACATATCTTTATTTCTGATCAAAACAACAGAAGAAATCATTTATCTTATCGCTTTTAACTTTGAATCAAGTCTTATAATTTTGAGCAAATTAACTGCAAACTGATAAGAATACAGTGCTACAGGTGTGCAATTAAGGCACAACAAAAGAGGGTTTATTAGACTCAGAATGTCATTTGGAAGTTTTAATTGCCTTTGCAAGCTAAATGAAAGTTCATTCTGAATGTTTTACTTATCTTCCAGGAACCATAATTATGTCAGAAGAATTGCAAGATGCTTTAGATAATATGTATGATGCTAGAATTCCAAAACTGTGGTTTAGGATTTCCTGGGAGTCAACTACTTTAGGATTTTGGTTTACTGAGCTTCTTGAAAGAAACCATCAGTTCAGCAGCTGGCTGCAGGATGGCCGTCCAAACCAGTTCTGGATGACAGGATTCTTTAATCCACAGGTAAGATTGCCAGACTGACCTTTATATCTTCTGTGTAACAGTTAAATTAGACCTTGAGAGAACTTCAAGCTGACTTAATATTGAGTATATGAAGTGTAATCTAAATTAATTTTTTAGCATAAATACAGGATAAATTACCTTCAGCATCTATTGAAGAAAATTTTGCTAGACCAAAATAGTGCTACTGAAATAATGAAATGCTTTAATTGTAGTGAGGAAATTGGATAAGTACATATTTTCACATTTCAACATAATCTTCCTTTTTCCACCTCCTCTGTTACAGTAACCTGTTTCTTATTTATTGCATGAAAATCCCTTTGAGTACAAAACAAGGTCAGTTCCAGAACTCTGACACAGGAAGAAGAGATTTGGACTTGGCTCTCAATCCTTGCAAATCAGTTCCTTGAAATGGAAGGTTTGTTATTTATACCACCCCAGAATTGTGCCAGACATGGTCTGCGGAGACATATAAAAAATACAGCCTCTCGTCTGCACCATCTAAAATAGAAACCTGGCATGAAATGAAACACAAAAAAGGGAACAGCTGAGAGCACAGTTAAAAGAAGTAAAGTATACATACCTAGATGATGTATAGTCTTTGCAAAGCTATCCACATTCATTAAAGCTTTTTGTGATTCACAGATGTTTGTGGGAAGTGTGAGTTGTGGAAATGAGTCATGGCGAGAGTATCCAGCCAACAGGTTTCTGTGAAGTCTTAGCAAAAAGCTATTTTGAAGATCTATTTTAATCTCAGTACTTGTTAGCAATGCAAAAGCTAGCTGAAACAGCTGCCTAGAACAGAGAAAGCAACAGTGGCAAATATTCTCTAGGACTACTGCTGGGAAATATCCATCAACCATCTATCATGTCTGTGTCAGCTGTCTGCCGATACAACTTTATAGCATGAAAGTGTGCTCACAGAACCCCTGAGCAAAGGGTTCCCAAGTTTGAGGGAAAGGAGTAGGAGTTTAAATAAAATGATTATGCTTCCATACTTGGTTTGCTAACAACACACTGATAGCAGCACTCTAAAATATTCCAAAGTAACTTCAGCAATGATCAGTCTGGATGCAATCCTAACAGGATTTTGAGTTTGGTGTTTTTGAGTTGGTGTTTGCTTTTGCACTACAGATGAGCAAGAGCTGATAGAGATTTTGTACTGGCCATTTTATCTGGCTTTTTTGTGCTCTGGGGTTGTGGCTGAAATTTTGCCCCCCCCCGATTGGGCATCCTACATTTTTTTGT
Source organism: Lophotriccus pileatus (assembly GCA_035583135.1). Taxonomy (NCBI): domain Eukaryota; kingdom Metazoa; phylum Chordata; class Aves; order Passeriformes; family Tyrannidae; genus Lophotriccus; species Lophotriccus pileatus. The sequence continues at coordinate 89,759,806 of JAWWES010000081.1, read as the reverse complement.
ATCCATATAGGTGGATTTTTCAAAAGAGCTGCCAAATAATCACTGTAAAATGTCCCCAAACAAAATGTGATTTAATAGACCATAGTAGGTGAGAAAGCCTATAAAAATACAAAAATTAAACACTTCATAACTCCTGGTTCTAAGAGTCCCTAAATATATAGTGTGCAGAGATTTAAAAATTTATTTGTGCCGACAATCAGAAGATTAGGATTCAGATGGTTATCGTTGTAGTCTTAATTTTCTGTAGCCCAGGATGTGGGATTACCTCATTCTAAAAGAAATTCACCTTAGAAAATACTCATTTTCTAATTAATTTTTATATTATTAATAGTCATATTGCTGTGTTTAAAATTAGTATTTCATGTGTTAAGAAAATTGATTTTCTTCTTCTCAAACAAGCTGAGGTGATGAGGTATTAGTGCTGCAGTTCTAATGGCTTGTTTGAGAAGTTGTCAGAAAAATCCTTTCATTTGTGAGATGAAATGCAGCTCCTGAGTAATTTGCCTACTTGCATATATCTTACTGTTTGCTTTATAGTCAATGGATAAATGCCATGGATAAAACGAGACAACAAAGTAGATTTATAACACTGGGAAAATGAGGCATTCTGGCAATAAAAACGAATATAATACCTGACTCTACCTTTTCTGGGACTGTTTATACACTAAGATAAATTCAGTAATTTCACAGAAGTTAATCTTTATTTTTAGTGATACAAATGATGGCTGGCTCAGACTTCTGTGCAAAAGAAACCTGATTCCCTCTGTGTGCCTGCATTGGGTCAAGATAACTGGGGTGAACAAAACAAGAAGTGCCATGAATTTTCCTCCCTCATGGAAGTTAATCTGATGTTACTGGATTTTTTCATCAGAAAACTTGACACTAGGCATATCTCATTCCTACCTTCCAATTTCCATATTGTGGCTGGCACTGTTTTATTGTTTGCTTGTTTGCATCTCTGTATCCAGTGGCTGTCACTTGTCCTATATATAGATTTTAAGTACTGTGAGGAATGAAAACAAACAAAACCAACCAAACCAAACAAAAAACAAAAACAAAACAAAAAACAAACAAACAAACAAAAAAGGCATTCAAGAATTACCAGAAATTGAAACAAATGTCATGGCAAGTGGTCCATTATGTCCCTGACAGAGGGTTTTGCAGTGAGCCAAGCCCTCAGCTGTACAGTGACATCTCAAGCCACTTGATACTCTCTTGCTCTTTGTTGCACCATTCACCTTCTCTGGGACACCCAGCTGGGCCTCCATCTCACAGCTGTAGTATTTAAACACTGTCTAGGATTCATTCAAATGAGCAGATAAGCATTAAAAGTCCCACTGCAGACAGCATATAGGTCCTGCCATCTCTGTAGGAATAATCTGCTATCTAAACCTTATCCCTGAAGACAACTCACAGCTCTGAGCTTACTTTTTTCCCAGTGTTTCCATGGTGCCTTTGAACTAATTCCCTTAATACAGTCATTGCTCTGTCCTGTCCTCTTCAGGCTCTTCTTTCTTTAATATTTCAGTTTATCTGGGATGCAGTAGCCCTTTGGGGCCTTCTGGCAGTGAACACTTCATGTATTTTAAACTATTGGTTCTAGCATGTTTCTACAAATTAAAATTTCACAAATTACTGCAAGGATTCTGCTTCCATTTAATGGCATTTCTGATAGAAGAACTTGGCCTTTAATCCTGTCTCCCTTAGCTACACTCCAGAGTTCTCAGCTACTTCAAATGCAATTACAATTATCTGTGCTATCACAAAACCTCTTTAAAACACTTGTCCTGGGGTCTCTGGGATTATATTAATGAGAAGCAACCAATGTCAGTCAACAGAAACATCTGAGTTCATGTAAGTCATCTCACGTTCTCATAGCTGAAAGGGAACTGCGTGGCTACCAAGCTTAGCACATGCAACAAGCATTTCAGCTCTAGCAGCCAGATATTGGCCCCTGCATTCAGTAGCTCATAGCCCATGTTTCCACATCTGGCTCATTCCGTTCATTTGACCCTAACAGTAGCTCAACAGAGGATCAGCATTGTGCAGTGTGAATACTGAAATAAAAAACTTGTTCAGTTCCCTCATTGCTCCTAATTTCTTCCTAGTTGTGCTGTTGGCTCTTTAATTCCCACCTTTGTGCATTCCTCATGTGGCTCTCTATCCCCCCCCTTCCCTGTCTCTACATGCTTTCATTCCCTGTTCTGAAACCTGTCGTGAAAATTATTCTTTCCTCATTGTCCTTTCCATTGCTCTTGCATACTCAATTTTGTGTTTTATTCATTCATCTCCTGGCCACACCGATGGGTTACCACATGGTAAAATAAGATGCACATCTACGGCATGACCACTGGAAAAAGCAAAGGAGTCTACCCTGCCATGTCTGACTAAGGCTCTTCCTGTTTACTGCAGTATGCATGCATATGGACAACTGTCTCAGAGAAGCTAACAAGCCAGGCTTGTCTTTTGGTAGCTTGTAACCATATCATGAGTGTGGAGCTCTTTAGAAGAGAGTTAAATTTCATTCTGTGCTGCTGAAGTGCTGCTCTGAGTTTATCTTTCCGTTGTCTGAAATAGTATGGTATAGTAGTATATAAAGATTTTTCACTGAGCAAAGTGTCAGAGGCATTTCAGTATTTAATTTCATTATTCCAATTCATACTTCCTTAGTATTCTGTAAAATGCTTCATTACTTGTTGACTGAAAAGCATTTTTTTACAATGTTGGTGTAAGAAAAGGTGAGTAATATAGCCAGTGTTACAGAAATTAAAAATTACTTGGATCTGGAACCTCTCAAAACACATTAACTTGGAAGCCTTGCAATCCTCTCTCCATTTGGTTGTTTGTAAAATAGGCATGTGAGTTGAGTTATACAGGCAGCTTCTGGTATGTTAAATAAACCAACTTGGTGGCTTCTTAACACCAGCATGTGCACACCAATTATGTAAGAACGCATGGTACTGGGAAAGTGTAGGAGAGCATCGAATTTACACTACTGAATTTAGTTTATGTGTACATGAGATTTTGTGGGACGAGGTTTTATGCAGCTAATGTCACTTACACAGAAAAAAAAAAGTTGGAAATGGTTAAATTCAAGGCTTTTTCAAAAAACCCTCTGTGTTGTACTCCTCTGTGTCTCCTTAGGGATTCCTAACAGCTATGAGGCAAGAGACAACTCGCATGAATTTAGCAAAAGGGTGGGCACTCGACAGTGTTGTTTTACACAATGAAGTGACCAAGATGATGAAAGAGGATGTTGTTGGCCCTCCTCCTGCTGACATCGGTGGGGTTTACATTTATGGCCTTTACCTTGAAGGGGCAGGTTGGGACCGCAGGAACAGTAAGCTGATCGAGTCACCGCCAAAGGTAAGGATCAAGTGAGTACGACTGACTGTAGAATAATACAGTGTGCTCAGAGAACACCAGGAAGTATGTTGAGTGCCTGCAGCAGTGGTTTCACAATAGGTTTTAAGAAGGTAAAACACTAGCAGGGCTGGGAAGAGGTCAGAGTGCCTACCCAGTAGAAGCAAACAAGCAAACAAAAAGACTTCTGTCAGAAAATGAATTTAGGATGCATTGAACGAAAGCAGACCAGATGCTGGGCTTCTTGGCTTCAGGGGGCCTAGAAGCACCATTGTGTTTGAATAAAATAGTGCAACCTATAGTCAGTCTTCTTTTGACTGACCAAGTGGGACCCTATCAAAATTTCCAAAGCCCCGGCCTGGGTTTGCTATGGAGGTCAGTGTTTGGTTGACTAGAAATCCCTGGTGTTTGTTTCTTGATATGAGGAGGAGTATTAGTTTTGAGATTATGCTCAGTTATCTGTGCATGGAGTTACATTTTGCTGATGTAACTAAGCAGATTTAAAATCTAGCTACGGAGTAATGATTAGATGCTGTGGTCACTGTTCAGGGAAAACTGGGGCCAAGGATGGGAAAAAAGACAGTGGTTGATCTCCCTCATAGAACCACGCTGTCATTTTTCCGTCTATTTCCATGGCATGCAGTTTTCCTGCTGCTTTCCTTTCCTTCCATCAGGCTTCCTGATGTCTCTTGTCCCTGAGCAGCCACAGGCTTAGAGCCAATGTAGTAGCAAGTGTAGGACTTTTGTTCTTGCATGTACCTCTGCTGATTTACTGGTGCTTTTGCTGAAGGCCTTTACTGAGCCTAGTTCTAGTGTTTAGATTCAGATTCACTATCCTGCTTCTCTAATGCTGAGCCCTGTGTCTCTTTCATCATTCTCAGGTGCTGTTCACAAGTCTTCCTGTGGTCCACGTGTATGCTGTTAGCACAACAGCACTAAATGACCCAAAGAAGCAGCAAGGAAATGTGTACTCCTGCCCTGTCTACAAAAAGCCTCGGAGAACAGATCTGACGTACATTTTCTCTTTGTATCTGAAAACAGTGCAGAATCCTGATCACTGGACTTTAAGGGGGGTTGCACTGCTCTGCAGTACAAAGTAGGGACAGAGAGCTATTAAAAAAAATGATCAAGCTGGTAAGATTTAGCTGCAGCCAGTAGGACTTGTGTTGTTATTGTCAAAGTGGTGGCTACCTTCTCATAGGGGTGTGGGAATTAACAAATGATTTATCGAGATTATGTTAATTGCACATAGATCAGTTTACTCTGTTCACAGCAAAAATACTAAATCTATTTATCCTGGGATTATCAGAGGGAAAACATTTGCAGGTGTAAAATTTGGCAACTGTCATAAAGCAAGTGAGAATATAATCAACTAACTTGCTCATAATGGAATCACTATGAAAAAATGATAGTGACAACTGCTCTAACATTTGTTTTGTAGATATTCTTTCTTCTCAATACAATATTTTTTCAAAATATAATACAATTATTTTTTCAGCTTTGTAGTTAAAAACTTATCATCCATAGCATTATAAAATCTGTAATGACAAGAGAATTAAACATATGGTAAAACTTTATGTTTATCTGCACATATTCCAATGCACAGTTCCTTTGGTTTTGCATTTGTAAACTTACTGGATGTTTTTACTAATGGATGCTACCATTTTCTTAAACAGTCATTTGTTTATGTAAACGATCATAGAACTTGTACTAACAGGCATGTTTATCTTTGCACAAGTAGTGGCCTTTGCACATATTAATAATTTCTAAACCTTATAAGGAAACACCCCCCATTATTAGTGGGAAAAAGGTTTTGAAACTTTTCTCAATAAACACATCTGAACACCGATTTGACTCTATTAGCATTCATTTCATTTGCATTACTGCCTCAATCCTACAAACTCAAACCTCTTACCTGTTTTTTTATTCTGTATTTTGCACCAGTTTAGGTAAAAAAAAAAAAAAAAGGAAAACGACACGCAGGCCATTTCTGGGAGTAGGTTCACCTGAAATGGTTGAAGTTATTTTTGTGTTACCCACCATTGCTCTCTACCCTGTAACTGAAGGGTGATTGCTACTTATCTTTTAATAGACAGACAGCTAGTGACAGAAAATGTGTTTGGTTTTTTTCATAGTGCAAATTCAAAGCAAAAGAAATTGCTGTTGGATGTTATGAAAGAAGGGTTTGCAGCTGGTGCTTTGTTAACAATTTTTTGTCTCCTTGTAAACACTCTCAATTTTTGTATAAACACTTTGGTTTATTTTCAACTAGTGTCTCAAAAAGTAGTTCATCCCTTCCCATAACCAGTTTTACTCGGCAGTTAGCAATTACAGGGCACTTTCCATGAGGAAGTTTGATATTCACACTCCCACCCACAACTAAGTGGAAAGTGCCAGCTTTCTTCTTGGAAAACAGAGCAGACAGCAACAGGGTGCATTCCTTCCACTGAGCTAGGAGCAACAGTGATGGCAAGATTATCTTTCCAAGCGACACCAACTGTTCAAAAAAAATATACACCAGGCCTCCCTGCAATACAGCTGTATGTCAAACAATTTCATTGAGAATTTTGTTTCTGAGAAGGCTGAAGGATTTGGCTTCGCAATCATTGATCCTGGAAACTATGAAAAAGATAGAGGAGACTTCAAGCAGCAAAAGACTGTACTGATGCATAGAAACTGAGGTTGCAACCCATAGAGTTCTTCCCATCCCCTGCCTATATGAGGGGATATGGAGTAAATTAACTTTTATTGGAAACTGCATCACTTCCTTTCTTTGTCAAGTAAAATGAGAACACTAAATGCTATATAAAGAAAATCTATAGGCAATTATGTTATAGCACTTAGTGTTCTGCTGTATAAAAACGCAAGGAAATAACCTACTTGAACTCCAACATTTTCATTTCCATAACTAAACCTTATTTGTCAGTTTAGGAAAATGCCAAATCTTGCAGAACAGAATGCAGGCCATATTCCTGAAGAACAACACAAATCAGTATTTCACGGAAGATAGCTACAGTTTTATATGGAACTGGAAGAAGAACATAAAGTCACTTGGTTCCAGAAAGACTTCCTGTAGCTAGTAAAAACACACCAATGGAAACCTCCAATCTATCCTATAAGCAAAACCACTTTGTTTCTTTTTGCAAGTAATTAAAGGAGAGCAGAGATGTAAATTTACTGTTGAAAGAAATGTCTTTCTCTCCCTGACTCCCTATCCTGCTCTTCCATTCAGCCATTCAGTGGAGCAGCTGCTCCCAATCTGACAACATTAATTTGATTTGAAATGTCACTGACATAGTATAACATTGATCTTCCCCAACCAGTGTTCCCTAGTTAGTATTGCTAAAGCTGTTTCACTTCAGATGGGATGTACACTGGACTAAATGAAAGAACTGTCAGGCAGAATACTTGAAATCAAACTAATTATATTTAAATTATAGATTAACAATTAGTTGGGAGTCCTCAAACAATGTATATAGATAACCAAGTTATGCTCTGCTGTTAAAATGAATCCGAGATATTAAATACAATCATACAGCTTTTGGCAATATTGTACAAGTTTCACACAGATAGTAATGACTAACATTGCTTTAGATAAGTGCTTTGAAGGCAACTCCATTTAAGAATGAAGAGAGCAATACAGTCCCACACCCCGTATCAGTGTACAGTCATGTTTACAAACATATCTGATGTCAGGGCACTGTCTCCGGAGTGTTGCAAATAAACAGCATTCCATACTCCAAAGGGTGTCTGTCTCATAATCCCTGAGGCTGTGGCTGGTCGATAATGATGATGATAGGAAAAAAAGAATTGGGTTATGGATTGGCCCTGTACATCTGTGACTTTGTAGAATAGATTTTAATTGCAGTGAAGCTCTGAAAAAGCACAGAGAGTGGAAAACAAAGTAATTCCCTTGTCTGGTCAGTTTTCCACATAAGCCCTATGATCCTGTGTATAGAATAATAGTTCTTTTTAAAGAACTCAAGGAAACTTCGGTTACAATATTCTAATTTTCCTCTCTATTTATCCAGAACCCATGCATTCATCTTATTCCACTTTCACTGCTTCATACCATTGCCTTTCTCACAATCTCATCTTTCTAAAACATGAACATATTATCTCATTCTTTTTTTCTCCTGCTATTCAATTTTGAATATTTCTTCTTCTTTTTTATTCTTTCTCCACAAGAGCAGAAAATGCATTGCTTACTTACATTGGACTTTCCTGTTCCAGAACTCTAGAAATAACCTGTAGTCATTTCAGAAGCTTCCCTTTTCCCCTAAGAAGAATTTACTCTAAACGTGATTATTCCTGCCCCATTTTGTCACACCTTGGATAAAGCAGGAATATCCTCTGCCATTTCTGTGAGGGCCTTTTAATGATAATATTTGTATAGCTAAATGACATTTTCCATAATACTTCCTTTTGCTAATACAAAGTAATAGCTTTGTTACTGTTTTCTGATTAGATAAGTTGGTATAAGGTAATGAAAATAAATTTTATACAGTTGTACATAAAATGATGAGTGTGATTAGGCTGTAAAGTGACTGCTAAATCAATCTTGAAAATGCAGCAGATTTCCATCTCCCTTTGACATTGTGAGTTCCATTTGGGTTAATGATGGCTATCGGCACAAGCCAAGACAGAGGGGGAGCCCCTTCATTCAGTTTGCATGGCTTGACTCTTGTCAGGAAGACAACACTACAGACATCTGTGTAAATGATAGAACAACACCAACACATTTTGTGATATAACATGAATTCACACATTTTTCAAAAGCTGAGTGAGTACATACTGTGTTCTCTCTTGTTCAGTAAGGACAGTATGGTGTGTTTGCTCGCTGATTCCTTATGCTGATTGCTTTAAGTCTAGCAAAGGGACACCATCATCACCACCTCCTCCTTCTTTTCTTTCCTGCTTAAGGACAACTTCTGGGAGAGTCACTCCTATTTCAGTTGACTGGGAAGCACCTTTTGTTGCGCTATTCTTGTCTTTCTTTACCTTAGTGATCACTTCTGTGTAAGAGATTTCTTCAGTGAAGGGCTCTGCTGCTGCGAGCTCAGAGGCAATGTGTACATCGGCTTCCTGGATCCCCTCCTCACCTTCAGCTCCTGTTCGTTCTTTGTTTTTTTTATGGATCTTGAACATCTCCTTTGTTGGGGCAGCTTGTGAAATGGTTTTCTTCATCCTTATCCCAGATTGTTTCAGTCTCTCTCCTGACTGCCTGATCCTCTCTCTCCTCTCAGGGGTCACTATCCTAGTTTGAAGCCTGTTTACCTTCTTGCCAAAATTTTGTCTTGTCTTTTGGATATTTTCCCTTGAAAATGCCTTTTTGATATCATCAATTCGCCTCATGCCTGATTTCTTGAACTTTGTTGCTTTGCTTTCTTCGATGTAATATTCTTCATCAGAAGACAGATCATCAGGTGGGAAAAAATCATCCTCTAGAGTTTCACCTGCTGTCATCTCTTTGATAACAGAGAGAGATGAAGGACACTCAGTTTCCTCCTGTGAATGAAAGCACAGAGTCATCTTCCAGCAAGTGTATTTCAAAAGGATGGTGATTCATGCATTTTTTTTGGTTGGCTTGCAGTTAGTTAGTGCTAACTGAAATATAATATTGTAACATAGTAAGGTAAGCTTGTACCATCGTACTTTATGCAGAATACAAATGGCAAAAGAAACCTTTGCCAAGTTCTGTAGAGACATTATATGCCTGATTAAAGATTTCCTTTCACTGTGGTTCTACCTGAAATTAATGAATGCAATGGTCCTATGAGTACTGGCCTCTAACGGTTTTCAGAGCAGACTTGTATAGTTCATTTATTTTTTTGGAGCTTATCTGCTTCTCTGGGATTGGACCTTGATCCATTATTCCTCACCAGTAACAGCAGACATCCTGCAGACAAAAGAGGCTCTTGTGCTTGTGTCAGCTGTAAACTCTCCAAACAAGTGCCTCAATGATACCAGTAGCTTCAGTCCCCTACTGTTACCAAAACAATTGTCAGCTTTTTTACTATTTGGAGCTTAGCAAACATTTCTGTTTCTGCCCAGAAGGAAATGAACTCCAACATGTTAACTTACATGTGCTGGCTCTGCAAGGGGACAAAGTCAGTAAAGGAACGAGATGTTACTCAGTAAACCCAGTTCCATACAATTCCCTCAGCACCTGCACCACTGCTGAGGTGAGCTTGATTTGTTCCATCTGGAAACATGATAACCCCAAGCAAGCACCTCTGTCTCCTGTATGGTGTCCTGTATGAGCATGCAGAATTATAGAACCACAGAACCAACCATGTTGGGAAAGACCTCTGAGATCATCGAGTCCAACGTTTGACCTAACACTACCCAGTCTACTAGACCATGGCACTAAGTGTCACATCCAGACTCTTCTTAAATACTTCCAGGGATGGTGACTCCACCACTTCCCTGAGCATATACAGGGACATATATACATACTTGTATTATTCATCCAGTGTGTATCTGCTGCATGCTTGGAATCTAGATATATTAGCACTAGGAATTCATGCAGCCTCTCCAAAGAGAAATTGCTAGAGGCTCAAATCTCAAAGACACGGAAGATTTCCAAAAGCTGTCCATGGTAAACAAAAAATGTACCAAGATTCACTTAGTGGTTAGGGACATCAAAAAAAAAAAAAAAAAAAAGCTAAAGGCAATGAAGGATTTATCTGAATAGGGAGAATCTCCCAATATCGTTGTTTCCCTGATCTGAAGACTGCTGTCTACATGGAGAGTACAGACTTGTGGCTCAGTATCAGTGAGTAACTGCTATCTAGAAGTACTAGTGTATGCAGAGTAGAATAATCACAGCTTGCAGGAGGTGTATGAGATGGATGATGCCACCCTCTTCTTCCCTAAAAGCTGTTTACGTGTGTGTGCTCTTTTCCCAGGAGGAGCAGCACTTTGGGGTACAGACAGGCACAACAGCTATATAAAACTTCTCTAATATGTTTCCAATTACTGCTAACTATTTCAGCTGATTTCTGAGGCATGACAGTGTCAGGACTCTACCCTTAGTATCACCATTCTAATGCAGACAAAAGGAAAGGCATCAGAAGTTGTGAACCCATGAACAGCAAGTCAGGCTTACTGAATATTTTGCTGTGAACTTACTTCCAGCCAAAAAGATGTCTGTCACTTTTCCCAGTGACTCATATAGTAGTGAGTCATGGTTTTTTACAGAGTGCTAGTAATACATAAAATAACATACATTGAGCTATTTGACAGAGAAAGCCCACTTAGGAGTCTGTCATCATCCCTTGGCTTCAATAAAAACCCTCTAGTAAAATAGTTGTTAATGCATAGAAAAAATAGGGACAAATTATGTTACATTGATTGCAGCAGAATGTTATTCAACTCATCTGTCAAAATCAGCAGGAACAAAACTACAATGCTTTGCTAATAATCATCTTCATTAACATGTGCAAATTAACATTAATTATATAAAGACTTCTATATACAAACATAATCCCTTCTTTTCTGAAAATTAACTAAAACACAGCTGGGTAATAATTCCTCAAAGTTTTTAAATTATAGCCCAGTCCTTCAGCTAAAATGGTAACAAAAATGTTTCCAGAATGACTATTCTGAAATTTCAGTAAATACAGAGATGAATACAATATGGTGAGAGGAGTATGCCTTTCATATGAAGATTACTTTTTAAAAGGAGGGAAGGCAGACTATTTTCTAGGCAATATTTAAGCTGTCTTCCTTTGGAAGAAGAACAGATTTGCCTGTACTTTTTGGCAATTGCCAGATTTTTATTGTATTTACCTTTAGTGTATTAGCTAAAGAAAAGAGTGCTTTAACTTTCACACAGACATGTTAGAATTGAAAGTTATGAGCAATAACATGTGGGATGAAAGCGTTGTAGATAAGAGACAGAAACTAGAGCCGCAGATCCTTAGAAACATTTTAATTCTCCTACAGAGTCTCAGACTTGATCTTTGATCTATGCCAAAATTTGGATTTTCTCCTTTTCCTTGGTTTCTGCACACATCTTGGAGTGAAATGTAGCAAGGCAAAAAATTAGTGTGAGTTTCTATCTCCTCTCAAGATTTCTGTATGTTACCAAAGTGGAAAGTATTAGTGAACCTGTCTAGCATGCTAGGGAGGTATCAGAATAAAAATACAGTTATTTAGGCTCAGTAGGTGAACTTTCTCATCTGCTTCCTTTCTCCTGCTCCTACCCATTTCTTTTAATCACTAGATATCAGTACGGCAGAGAAAAGAGAGGAGCTCATCCTTCCTAAAGCAGGAACAAGAAGTTTTACTACCAGGTGGGAAACAGATGCGCTCACAGCATATAGCTACCAGCTCCTTTATAGACTCACTGAAACCAAAGACGAAACACCTACTGATTTCAGCAGCACAGAACAAAGCCCTAAATGGGGTGACAGCTTTCTCTTTGTCTGGAAAGCAGATGGGACTCGAAACAGTAGGACTGAGCAGTCCAATCTTAGGGGAGGGTGAGAAGGGAGTTAAGCCACTGACAGTGCTGCTGGCAAGCTTTTAGTTAAAAATCTGCATTTTGCTAGGAAGGACTCGTATCTGCCACTGCCTCCTCACGGGATCTAAGGGAGGATGTAAAACGAGGACATGAGATTATTTCACAGTAAAAGATGATACCAAATATTCAGTTATTTTTAACATGATTTCTTGAACAAAGAGGCATGCAGTCACATGGGTGATTAATATATATGATGTGCTCTGCTTGCCTTGCCTAGCAAATACCAAAGACATGCACATGCACAAATCTGTGGAAGCTGAGCATTTGCCTTCCTTTTCACCCCTCCTCCTAGATGGAGCACCTGCAGAGAGTGCTCACACTGGTCCTGATGTGCTCACTGGCAATAATTGCTCATTGGCCATAATCTCCTTACAAGTTATCCTCCGTGCAACACACTGAAAACAGACCTGGACCTTTCAAAAAAAACACCACTTTTTTTTCCTTCTCTTCCAAGAAAAAAGTTGGTCTGTCCATCCTGTAAGTGGTTAATTTGGAAGTTGTCTTCTTTTGTACAAGGAGTGTAACACATACACTTACATTATGCATCTCCCACCTTCTCAACCTTTCCACTAACACAGAAACATTCGGCCATTTTACACCAGTTTGAGAATGGAGTTCAAACACAAAGAAATGAGATCCCTGCTGTGAAGCTGGCTGTGTTCTGAGTCAATTAATCTGTCCCTTCAGCTAATGTCTGTTCTGAGCGAAAATAGCTCAGGTACCTTGCCTGTAGATCTGGACTTGATGTCTTCAGCAGAGGACAAGAGTGCTGAGAAGCAAAGGTGTGTGTTACAAATGGAAGTGGAAGGGGATAGGGGAGAAAGGAGTCAGATTAGATAGGGTATTGTTGAAGCTGGAAATTTTTTGGAGAAATGCATGTGTGTGGAAGGGAATGAATTCTGCAAGGGGAAAGACTTCAGATTCTGTGGTAACAAAGGAGGGACTGAAAGCATTGGTTGAATGATAAGGGAAAATTCTGGACACCTTTGCAGTTCAGCTGGGCAGGGGGAGAGATACAGAGGCCACAAAGCTGTAAGGGTATCTAGATCCACGGCTTAAGAAACAACTTGAACAGACAAAACTTAAAAGTATAGCATGGTATAACAATTGTGAAATTCAGGAGTGGTTGGTGATGCCCCCGGCACAGTAAGTTTGCTAAGAAAGCATCTGAAACCTGAAATATGTTTTTTCCTATTTTTTGAGTATTTAATCTCTCAAATATGCCCAGGCAAAGAAGTCTGAGCTTTTAGAGGCCTGGCTGAATACAAAGTAAACATACGAGTAAACCTCAGCTTTGGTGAAAAAGGCCAGCATGGCATTGATTTGAATGGATGGCTCCAGGAACAGAGAATATGGAAATCCAGATGTTTCAAACACTGGGTTCCCAAAAAACTCTGACTCCATCACTGACATTTTCACCCTCTGCTCTCATTTCAATTTAATTCACAATTAGAAAAATTTTAAGGGGACACAGCCTGTGTCCTTATTACACTCCTTCTACTCGTCAAGCTTTTCACTGGCTGCCAGAATTCTGGCTGCTCTGCACCCACAGAAGAGGGCACTGACCAGTTTGCAGGCACTGCTGGTGTGTGGAAGGGACCACAGCAGTAACATTGTTTTCCAGTAGGATACAGCAAGGCATTATGAATGAAAGCTAATGTGCCTGCTCCTTAAACTGCACAAAGTGCAAGGTGCTGACTTTTTCACCTCACAGAAACCTTAAAACCAGTAGGTAAATAACCTTAAATGTGGCAATGCCCCTAATCAACACTATGAGACTCTTGAGGTGGTGATGCTCAGATAATTGAAACATGCAGGGAAAAAGAGACTGTCTCAAAACGTGCCTGCTTGATAACCCTGCCTGCACAGTGAGGCTCTTCTCATCTCTGGGCAGGCAAAGAGGGGAAATGGCAAAGCAAACCGTTTAGTGATGTCTCAGGTATTTTGCAGCAGTGGTGTCCTGGCAAAGATCAGGTCAGCTCTAATAGCACCTTTCACTCTCACTGCTGCTCTAAGGAGCAAATAAACCAAAGGGGGCTGCTGGAAAAATGTCATGCCTTCAGCAAGGACAGTGATGCTGGGAGAAGGAAAAAGCGTTGTTGAAAAGATTCTCTCACAACCTTCTTATCTAAATTTCCACTCTTTGGAAGCACAGATGGAATCAATAATTAATAGCAGCAGTACTTTTATTTTCCTAAAGAAAATATGTGTTGCTATTTTAGAGTCCACCTGATTTGCTGGACGAAGCAGTGACATAATGTCACTGTACAAAAATACTTAAGTACATTAACACTTTAAATGATAATTTCAGTAATAACTTTGCCATTTGAAAATAAAAACCGATGTAATATGAGGGCATTTTAATGGATGTAGCCAGTTCAAGAGCTTTACGTCCCTTGTCCTTTCATGTTTTTTGGCACATGTATTTTGGGCATGTATTTCAAAGCCCAGACTGGGCTTCCAAAGTTGGCAGGAAGAAAAAAAAAAAAGTTAATACATTGTCTTACATGCAAATATTTGCTAGACATGCTATAAACTGGTTCTGTGTCAAATAGCTTCAAAGTGTAACTCTAACCAGCTTAAATAAAGGCAACTGTTACCAGCTCCAGAGTACTACTTCATTTCATCCAACACTTCAGCAGAACAAAGCTTTTTAAAGTAAAAAAAAAAAAATAGCAGAGAAAGCCAGAATGGCCAAATAAAGAATTCTCTATCTATCTATCTATCTATCTATGTATCTATCTATCTAATATAGATATAAAATTATATATTGTATATATGCATATATAAAATCAAGGCTCAAAATGATCCTAACAAAACTGCTCACAATGTAAGCAGGGAGAAGAGACTGATAAAACTCCATACCTTGGAGTCATTGTGTGGCACAGGGAAAAGATCAGAGCAACTATCTTTCAGCCTTGGGATGTGTGACAGGGAAGGTGCAGGTGATGATTAACATAAGCACAGATGGGACAAACTGGTGATCACCTGACAATTCTGAAGCAGAGCACAAAGCAGCAAAATGGTCAAAGGCCACCCACCCAGTGCCTGGTCTGGCACCACTACTGTGTCTATGGCAATTGGTGATGCAAATGATGGGCAGCTTATGGGCAGGAAAATGCACAGCCACAGTGTTTAAAAAAGTCCTAGAAATTTGCATCTTGAATGACTGATTCGTTATTCAAACTGGTAGCCAAGGTAAGTCCCTAAAACATCTCCTTGAAATTGTGCTCTAAATCAATACAAAACCACTAATGAAAAACCAATTACAAATCATTCAGTACTTTTACTCATATTCTAACAGTAAAGAATGAAGCTTTATAAATCTCAAATGATCCCTTCATTTCTTCTGCAAACATGTCATTTTAGAATCTCTGCCATCAGGCCAAAAAGCTGCTCAGAGAGAGAAATAAGATTATTTTAAAAGGCCACCTAAGGAGTTTTATCAAGTAAAGTAGATGGAGAATAAACACTTTAGCATGTAAGACTTTATAACCAAGTACTATTGCTTGCTTTTAGAATTATTTTTACATAATAGAAAAGTAGCCCAGCCAGAACAGTCAGCCCCGCTTATTTCTCTTCTGTGAAGCCTAATACACATCCCTTTTATTTAAATTCTGATAGAAATTCATTAATTCAACCATCAGCATACAATGACTACGAAGAAACCCAGCTCGTTCTCTCATTATGGTTGTCTGTAGCTCGCTGCAGTCAATGAGCGAGCAGTACGCAGTTACACCACATCAGCTGGAGAAGCCCTTGGCTTCAGGCCACCACATGCTGCATAAAAAGGACAACTGCAGCTCCAGGGGAAAACAAAAGCTTCACACTTTCCTTGCTTTGCTATTGTTTTGTGGTGCTAGACCAGGGAATAGCTCTGCAGGTCAGTCTGCAGGTTTGAAGTCAAACCGATGAAATTTCTCACTTCCAATTTGTCTGGAAGCCTGTTGTCAGTGAAGTAGAAAAAGCATCACAAGGTGTGATAAGACAAAAAAGTACATTTGTTAATGTTTTGATTCATTCCTTCATCACAAGGCAACTGCTCCTACAAGTCAGCTAGACCGGGGAAGTGCTCTCAAGTACGAATGAAAGCCAGTCAGTCATCAGGAGCTGCTGAACTTGTCTGCCCAAGCAACTGTGCCTCCATATGAACTCATTTCTGAACCATCTTTCAACTAAACAGAGGGAACAGAGACTTATAATGTAGAAATTGTATCCAGTAGATGTCTACAACAGGCCGAGCAAATCAGGTTCCATACATACACTTCTCTCGGCTTGCTTGAAGGGAGTCTGGAGGCCAAACGTACAAACATTTGCATTAATAATGTTGAATGCCCAGGAAGATGAATCCTGTTCCAGATCCTAAACTTACTGTTAGTGACTTCACATATTCCTCATGTCTGTGCCTGTGCTGTTTTGATCAACTTTATTCCTGTACTACAGGAATAATTGCAAGGTTCAGCTATCTTCAGTAGTGCTGAGAATGATTCCCAGCTCCATGTCCCCAGTCAAGTCCTTTCCTGAATCTGTGCCTCAGGAATGAAGGGTATTGACGAATGGCTGGATTTGATGACCTTTAGAGGTCTTTTCCAGCCTAAGTGATTACAGTATTCCATTTCAAGATACACATATGTGCCCACAGCAGCAAGCCACAGCTCCTGTGGTAAGTTGTTCCAAGCAGTCTCTAGGACCATTAAGAAGAGGCACAACACAGGAGGCCCACAGTGTAGCTACGCTCTTCTGCCAGCTTGCAGGGCAACCACAAGCAAAGCCCTGAATAACTGCATCCAGTGCAAATGTAAGTTAAATCAGTATTTCCACCACTCAATGCTAACAGGTGGAGAAAAATCAATGGCAGCCCTGCAAAGATGACAGCCTGTCCACCTGTGAGGATCACTGCAATAGAACAGGTCTGGGGACATCACATCAAACAATGTAAAGTCAAGTTCATAATCTGCTGCGATCTACTGTGAAATATGCAACCTATTTCATTTTAGGAACACAGAAATAGCCCCCTTTTCTTGTATTTCCTTTTTTTTTTTTTTCCTTTCTCCTTGTTCCTTGCAAACATGTCACTAGAAAAACAGTTTTACTTCAGCTGGTTGAAAGCTTTTGATTTTTTTTTCTAGAAAGCACAGGTAATTTATGATCTCCTTGGCTGTGTCTGGTACCTCAGGGCTGGCCCTGCCTCTCCACAAGTGGCTGCTGCACAGCATGGGGCCAGCTCTGCACTTTGGACTGAAGCACTGTGCCCAACACTGCAAACAAAGGCTCCAGAGAGAGGTTGTGTCACTCTGTGACACAACAATTGAGTTTATTTTATTCTCTGTATTCTCAGCAAAAGCAATTACCTGTTTCAGCTGTAAAAATATTTATAAGGTTTCTGCTACAAGACTCCAACAAAGACCCTGTGTCACTGGGCTGCTGAAGCCAGTGCTCTGCTGTCACAGGTAGACAACTTACACCACTTTTTTTTCCAATTAAGTTTCCAGGCTCCACTTTATTAGCAATTTAGTTTTTCTTCTCTCCCCATGGTTTCTAGAAGGTGGTTTTGTCCTGATCCTGATGTCTCCAGAGCTGGAGAGATGCATTTCTGGTTTCAGATCTGACTCATGGCCAATTTACACCCATTTCATCACTTTGCCATTTCTCTTTACTGGACTCCTCATCTGTGCACAAACATATGTATAAATGACAGCCACAACCTCACTTAGCCTCCTGTCTTGATGGACTAAAGCAAGCTAGGACCTCTTGGTCTTCTCTTATTTACCTGGGCTTCCCATTCCTCTGATCCCATTCCTGGGAGCTGTTTTCGAAACCTCTGCAGTTTGAACACAATTTATTTCAAGAGGGATGATCAGAGCTGTACATACTAGTCCAGGCAGACTCTGAGGCATTCTGGGCTAGGGCACTGGGCATTTCTACCAGTTCTGGAAACATCTTGCCTGAAGCCTTTTATGCCTACATTTAGCTTTTTGAAGAGCCATCAAGTGGGGTCTCCATCATTTTGTGAGAAACTAACACATCATTTTCCCTCCTTTCCAAACCGTGGGGCTTCAGAACACAAACTGAAAGGGGCTTCTACTAAAAGTACAGGAATTGGCACCATGTACACTCAAATTAGCACTATTATAGCTGTAAAGATAATTTGGTTTCATGTCTATATTTCTTTCTGTGAACTGACAGCTCCTAATTTTGAGCATTATACCTTTTCTGTACTGAGATTTTTAATCAAAACATTACACAGCTGACAAAAATGGTCTTAGAAACACACCTTCAGGAACCCATTGCAAGCCTCGCTTCCAGTTTCAGCACAATCCACTGTTACCTGTTTCTTTTTCCAGATTATCTGTTATGAGGTAAAATGCCAGGTACATAAATATGAGAAAGGATAAGACCTCTCATGTTTCTGCAACACAGAAAAATTATCAAATATGAACTACCTAGCACTATCTGCCCTTGGTGAGCTATTTAACTTCATGCTACTAAGGATACTGTTCTGCAGGGCCCTTTTGAGCCTGCCATTCCCATGCCCAAATGGTAGCAGATTAATGGCAATGGTTCACATGATCTCCTTTGTCTGTTTCTAAATAGAAATGTTATATTTGCTGCCTTTCCTGTCATGGTTACTCTCACAGGCTTAGCTCAGAATAGCTGTAATTAAAACTCTGTGCCGATGGACAGCGAGCTCATGAGCCTGATCTCTCAGCGCCTTCATCTCCTGAGCTCCCGACACCCTGATTTCTAACTGCCCCTTCAGATGAAGTGCCTCCACCTCAGGTTTCCAGATTATTGTGCCCATCTCGATTTCACCATTTTTACTGCCCTAGTCATTATGCTACAGAAGGACATTGGCCAGGAGAGGACACCCCTATTTTAATTTATATACGCATAAGATCAGCGGCATACGCAAGGATGCTTCTGCGAGCCTTTCCCCATGTGGGTGGTGAAGCAATTGTAGGGCAAACAAATCAGCTGTAGCACAATCGTGGAGGCCAGTCAAGCCATAACCTTACTTGGTTTCTGGCATGTCTACTAATTTTAAACGTCAGACAGCAGTGAGTGAACCAAATGCATCTGTCCCTTCATAGGAATTTGTTATGGTGCTTATAGGAAGTAGAAATAGAAAAAAGTCTAGTAACTGTGACATGGACTTTCTGGTGCCTGTACACTCCCATTCAAAGAGGGACTTGCAAAACATGCAGAAAAGCAAACGAAACAAGTTCTTTCAGTATTTAAAAAAAAAAAAAAATCACTTTTATTTTCGGAATCATTTAGTCTGAATCATTTAAATTGTAAAAGGCTCTTTGACTGCAGAGAAATGATAGCTCACACAGCTGGTTATTCAGACTAACCTGAACAGAAGTGAGCAGTGACCTGTACAACCTACAACATCCTTTGTATTTCCTATTTTAGTCTCAGGGCACATAGTAATCCAGGGTCAAAGACCTCACTAGAAAGTCTGAAGTAACCTGGCATTTTTAATCATGCAGCCAGCCTGGAGAGAAGGGCTGCCTGCTACCATATCCTTTCCTCAACCACATGGCCTTCTAAAAATGAATGTGCTCAATTCCCTAATCATTCTGCTCAAGGATGATCACTTTGTCTCTTTTTAATGTGAGGATACTGCCAACTCTTTTCATCATTGCTGAAGTCTCTTGGAACAATCTCTTTCAGCCAATGATCCTTTTCAACCCGCCTACTCCTCCTATCAATGATAAGATCAAAGCTATCCACTTGAAAGAAAATCTTTAGTATTTAATTGGTGTTTCCTTTTTCCTCATATGCCGATGTTCCGGCAAAAGTTAAAACTAAAACCCACATGCGCTCACTCGTGTAGACATTCAATACCAGCTGCACACAGGCCACTGCCCTCATCACAATGTCCCAAATGGCTCATCCTAAAAAAATCTCACTACAGAAGAGCTGTCAATCACAACCACAGAGTAAACAACTTGGTTATATCCATTTGTAACATATAGCGAAGGGAGTACGCTGATTCTGTGGCTATTAACAGACTCCCTCTCATCGTAGCCAAGCTTCAGTCATTCAGGTCTTGGCACTGCAGCAGTATGCCTACAATGGTATAAATCAACAGTGTGAAAATCACTGCACCTGAGTGAAAAGACTTCCCTAAGTGCACCCGTGCCTTAAAGCTTCAGTGGACTTGATTACCTAGCATGTTCCAGTTTTTGTGGAACAATGCAGTTATCCTCCTCCAGAAAAGTGTTAAAGGTCAGATTCCAGACGAATCAATGTATCTGCCCCTTCTCTGTGCAAGAGGGAAAAGATTTTTCAATCTACCTTACAAAAGGAATGGAAGTTAAACAGGGAGTTGTTCATATTCTCACTGGCAGTTCTCAGGTACAGTAGGAAGAGGAAGCTCAAAAAAGAACAAAAAAAAAATGCTGGTTCCCTTCCTGAAAAGTACCAACTAAAAACTGAACATACAGAATAGGGTGCAGGTCATTCTTGTCCAGCAAAACCAGCAGAGAGCTCAGAAACTCCACAGAAGGCGATTCTTAGAGAAAGCACATATTGTGAGAGCCACCTTTTGTATCAAGTATCTGAAAACACCAATAGCTGTCCTTTATAGCAGCATGTAAATCCATTTTCACCATATTTTACTATATTTTTAAATAACAACTCATGTCTTGCTAGCAGAAAAATTTACATTATGTAAGTAATACTGTTTTAAGAACAAATACTTTCAAAGCATTGATTCTGCTGCAGCAATTATAGTAAAGGCCCATCAATGAAATGGCATTATGCCATTAACCAGAGGAGTCAAGAGATATTTACTACCATTAGATGGGAAATGATTTGCAAGGAAAAAGCAGAAGTGCCTTTTTTCTATTCCATGATGATGATGCAGTTTGCAATAAATGTAATAATAGGTCATATTGGGCCTATTTTTTTTTTAGCTATTTTTTCCCAGTAGTAGAAAATGAAGAAGTTAAGAAAGCCAGATTATGCAGAAGAATTTGTCAGCCATACATGGTGGTGAATATACTCGGTGAAACACAGGGCTCCATTCATTGCAGATGATGTTATTTATGTACAAACAGATGAAAGAGCAGGGTGTAAAGCTGAGCGATGGGGGTGCACTGTGTTACTCACAAGGTGCAGTATTTTCAAGAATGCCTAATGAGGAATACAACTTATTTGAAAGAAGCTTTGGTGACTCGCTGGTGAAAAAGGAGCAACTATGCTTCTGGCAAAAGATTAAACATGTACTTTCTACTGACCTGGGTAACTGGTAAGTTCCAGCAAATGAGGGATCAGACCATTAAACAAGTGGGTTTCATAGCACTCACTGACAAGACCCCATGAACTAAGCAGAGCATGTAAAGGAGTACTTTTTGTCATGAAAGGTTTGTGGGTCTGAGCTTCATTTTGTGCATACACTGTTATAAACTGAGACAATGAAAAAAGCCCCAATTTGTCAGCAGTAGGAGAGCCTGAGCAATGCTGCAAGTTATACAAACCATGTTTTGAAATTATTGTTAGAAGAAAGTCTGTATTCCAGGGAGACTGAAAACACTTTTGCTATTTGCACTTCTACCTAATACGGTGAAAAAAATAACAGAGATGAATGTCAGGCATGGTTTGTATGACAAGATTTACAGGGCCTGCCTCATATTACCTTTCGGAAAGGCAGCAAATAGTCCTTGCTGATCTGCAGTTAATCTTACACCACTGGCTCAGAAACCTACCAAAACTAATAATAGACCCTGTGTACTGCCATCAGTAGGTTTATGTTGAAAGACATTGAGGAGCACAGCTCAATGTTAAAGAAAGCACAAAATAACTCTTATGTTGGACAGACTGCATCTTTTGGTTCGTTAACCAACACCCACCAGCAGCTATCAAGGAGGTGGCCGAACAACAGTACTATAAGAAATTAGGTTTGTGGTTACCTGGTAAATTACGACCCGGAATTTGTTTTTGTTCAGCATCTCCTCTTGTTTTGCTTTCACCTTCCTCACGCTGGTGCTCTGCCTCTCCACGCGCGCCCGCACCTCCTTCATGGTGGAGCTGACTTTGCTGGTTTTCTGCAGTAACTTGTTCACCATGAAGCCTGTATTGCCATGAGCCTGGGCAAGCTTTAACATGTCAATCTGTATGGTCTTGATGGCATTTTCCATCTCCCTGTGCTTCTCCTCTATCCTTTTCTGGCTCGCCTGCACGCTGTCGACAATGTTGGCCACTTTGTCCAGGACTGTCACAATCGTGTAAGCTGCATCTTGTTCTTCTTCCTCCTCAATGACGCTGGAGAGACGATTTTGGTGTGTTCTGTCAGCCTCTGAGGTGTTTTCACGGCGATCCATTTTGCCTGCCTTCAGCCAGGTTGGAGGGAGGCGAAGTTTCGGTGATCCTGCCAGAGCGAGTCTGGCGCTGTTGCAGGGAGCCACGGTGACAGCTGGCTCCGGCGATGTTCAAAGTAGGGTGTGAAACGCGGCTCCTGGACCTTGGTCAAATACTTCTGACTACAAAATATCCACACATGATTGTTCAGATACTTTCAGCAACATGAAACCCCTAAAATTAGGAAGCAATATCTGGAAAGGAACATACGTTTAAAGGGTCACGCTTCTGTACTGATGAGGTTATTAGTGTTAATCCAGGAAAGTTAAGTAACTTGCTAATTAAGCAGGAAAGCAAACTTGCATATTTTTAAAGATCTACTTTTGTTTCATGTTACTGGAGTGCTTTCCTCTGAGGGAATTCAAAAAGCAGTCAGGAAAATTAGCACAGTTGTTTTTTTTCCAGAAAAACAAATTCAGGTCTTCAGCTTGCTGCAATTACCCCGTGGGGTAACAAATAAACACACTAAACCAGAGGCAATATAGTGAAAACGTTGTATTGTGACATGCTTTTCCAGTTCAAAATGTTGAAAGCATTTTTTTTTATTGAACAAATTATTAAATCCTACATGCAAAATTCTGAAAGCCTAAACTACATGTTAAAACAGCTGAACACATCCTATTCACACTTCATCGTGGGATCTTTCAAACGACAACTAACAGTCTATTAATATAACTATGACCAGCAGACTAATTTGGATGGACTTCTTTAGCTCTTGAAAATACTCTATACAAGAGCACTAGTAATTCATTTACTTTTATTTTTTTTTTATTTTAATCACAAACACTATACAATCCGTATTGTAGGTGTTAAAACACGTATTTTCTTTAAAAAAGTTTAAGAAGTATTAAAACAGTTTTTAACAGTGATAAAGTAGGCTTTATTCCAATTGTTCGTGTTCAATTATTCAACATCAATTTTTACAGTACCTAAATCTACTAAGACCTACTTCTTTTGGACCTGCGCCATCTGTTCTACCAGGTAACTTCCCAGATTATGAAATTTATAATTTTCCTCTTCAAAAATAAATTGTTGGAATTATTTATGAAGATGGCAGTGCTTAGACCCAGCCCACACATTTTATAAATATGTTACAACTACACACAGCACACAGCTTCACAGTTCATGCGATAGGCAGTGTCTAAAAAATCAGTTACTAACTTCCAAAAACATTTAAATATCTACGGTATTTAAACACAGTGTTTTCTAGTTCCTCATAAGAAAAGTAAGCTGTAAACATTTTTACCTTTAGTTCATGCCTTGTTTGTTAGGTAATGTGGACTTTTTTTGTTGGTTTGTTGGGGGTTTTTTAAGTCTACAACCATTGTTGGAATAAATCTGTGTTCCCAAAAATATTACATTCCATGGATAAAGCACAAGTCTATTATATAACCATGTGACACAGATACAGAAAATGAACTACTGTATTCAAAAACATAAAAGTAAAGATACTAAAACAGTCCATAGCTGTTAGAGCTGATGCTTTCAGAATACAGACCAACATTGTTACACTAAAAATGTTCAAAAATAAGGCCTCTGAAATAAATATTTCCATTCTTTAAAAAAAGATATAATAAAAATGTACATCACATGGTCAATGTAGGTATAAAAAGCACTAAGTTAAACCATTCTGGATGATGTATCTGAAGTAAAATGGCCTAGGTTTTGCTTCTGCCGACGTCCTCTATTGTTTTTGGGGCATTTTCTGTTAAAAAAAAAAAGAGAACGAAATAAAAAAGGAGGGCTGATTTTATATATGCCACATAAAATTAAGCCTAACAATAACCACATTGACATAGCAGTAGCAAGGAGTCTATGAGCTGTGCTGACCAGAAGGACGTTCCTGCTGTTCCGTACTAGACTGGGGATGTTTGTAGGACCCCACATCACTCAGAAGGGAGCCCTGCTTGAACCTGAGACTGAAACCAGCAAGGTGCTACATCCTTCAGCCTTGATCCAGCAAAACACATTCCATGGTAAATAATTGCATTAGCTTTCCTTCATACATATTTCCTACTTAAAACTCAGTGGATGGTAAGACTGGGTCAATCAGCCTCCTGAAGCTCTGGGCCTCAAGGTGCCTGCCTGCTCGCAGCAGCCTGTGAGATAGAGCCCACCCAGGACTCTCTGTGAGGTGACTCAGGTGATCCCTTTCTTGGGGTCAGACACACAGCTAAGAAAGGACTCACAAAAGCCAGCAATTCTGAACAGCATGGGACTTACTCAGCCTGTCAGACAGCAGGCAGTGGATGATGGAGCAGTCCTGCTGGGACACAGCAAGACGCAAGGGACTGTGAGGTGGGGAATGATCACAGAGAGGCTGAAAGAGGAGCTGAACCATAGCATCACCACTGCTTTGGCCAGCAGGGTGTTGAGGGAAAAAGGGATGACATCAATTGCATGAGCCAAGTAACTGTTTTACATGTGCAAGCAGTGTTTTATACATGTACTTGTATCTTGTAGGCTGAATTTTACAAGGGATGTAGGGAAGGAGGCCTGTATTATTCATTCATAGCAGTGTCACTCTACATCCCTAAATTTGGGAAGCCATGCGCTAATGCAGTAGAAAGTTTTATAACCCAAAGTAAATGGAGCTGAAAAAGTGAAGGACAACTTGAGGAGGAAAAGGCAAAGTGTGGCACGGACACCCAAACACAGGATTTCATACACCTATAACATAACTAAGTCATCCTTAATCTATACCAAAGCTCTTAGTCCTTGTTTGGTTCAAGTCCTTGAACTGAACCCCTTGTCATCAAAAAGAACCCATGGCTCTTATCTCAGTTTTTGCTGAGGGTGAGAGTTTGAGACAACACAGAAACCTGAATTCTGTGCTTCTGCATCTTGACATTTCATAAAATAGGTTCCAATGGACAGCGTCTAATAACGGGACTAGTTGCACAGTGACTAGTAATGGGATTAGTTGCACAATAATTTTCAGAAAATATATATGGTGTGAGGGAGACTTCTTTCTCTGTGTAACGCCATTTACAGTTGTAGTGCAGGGAACGGCACCTTGTCAACCTCTCTGGTTTCAGTGGGTGGTAGACTTACAGCTTCTATAAGGTATGAGCAATGCTTCAATAAGTCCAGTGAATGTCTCACAGAGTAGCTGACCTTTTGGATGTGTTTCAAGGCTGATCTGTTCTGCTGTGTATTTGGTCTGGAGATTCAGAGTGGTTACTGGTGGTTTCTGAATTCAAAAAAAATCCGTCTTTTGTGACCAAAAAACAAAGGGGGAGATAGGATGTTATATAATCCTTCTGTTTCAGTCATAAGGTAGTTTTTAGGGGCGTATTTTAGGATACATGTTGAAGAAAATAAAATGTTGGGCATCATACATTTAAATACAGAAAAGGTATATCTATACAATGTGTAGGTTTTCACTGCTTTTGTCTTTACCTACCTTGTTATGCACATGACAATTGCAACTATAATGGCAATCTGTACAGCTCCAATTATTGCTGCAATAAGGACATGCGTAAGCTTTTGTCTGCTTGGGACAACATAAAGAATACTAAAGTCTGTCTTTTCACAGTGCTGTCCAGTATATCCTGATTCACACCTGAAAAAAAAAAAAAAGGAATATTTCATGGACTGTGTAATTTGACAACAACCCAGTCATTTTGCAGATGAAATAAGAAAAGCAAGGTGACTCCAGGTGAGAAACAGCTGGTGAGAAGGTGGAGGTGTGGTAACACTTGGGTTAGGGAATGGTTTGGATTTCTATGGCATGAGAAGAGACAGAGCAAATAGATATGCTCTGCCTAGGTTAAGATTACTAATGGCCCTCTGAAAAGACACTATTATGGTGAAGGGTCTGATTTGTCAAAAAAAAATAGCTGAAGTCATTCTTATATTGGTGCAATATTTACGAAGGATTAAGCAAATGGGTGAAAAAAGTAGACAAAGCTAAATGAAACACAAAGAAGCATGCTAATGAAACACAAAGTGAACAGACTTGTTCAGCTCCATTGCCAATAAGGGAGAGAAATGACACAGAGGAAAAGAAACCTTGAAATATGGGGGGGGAAAAAGATCCCTTTTCAAAATGCAACCTACAAAAGTGGAATCTTGCAAAAGCCTACTGGACAAAACCAGCTCCAAACCCAAATGCCTCACAACTATTCAAGTGAGAGTTCATGGAAGAATCAAAAAAAAAATTGGTCAGGGATGGGGGAAAAATGGCTGAAGACAGAAGAGAAGCAGCTGCTCCACATGGTACCTTGCCTAAGGAAAGGAGCAGTTAGCTCAATGAGAAACTCAGCAGAGGCTGTTCCTGATCAATGACAGTTCAGGCAATGCTCTGGAGCAATACATGTCCCAAGGCAAAAGAGAATGAAGCACAGCAAGAAAAGGCAAGTGCCACCCAAGACACTGAGCTGAAGTCTACAGAATCACAGGCCATCACTTACAACCCTGAGCAAATTCCCTGTCCTTCAGAATTGACTGAAGTGAATGCATCATTATGGACAACTGAATCATGCTATTGGCCTCCAGCTCTATAGTAGAAAGCTGGAGAAGAAATACTCGCAGGCAGAGAAACAATCTTTTGTAAACTGGATCTGACAAGCCCGAATGCAACACAAAATCAGACTCATCCATTCAAAAGCTTTGTGCTAGGGTAGGAGTTAACTCTGGAGCAACAAAATCGTTAAACCAAAGACCTTTCTACCACTGCTAATGCAACCCCTAATCCCCCTCTGCATGCAGGGATAATAGTCGGGGTTTACATGTTCCTTAATCTTGTGACTCTACTTTCTCCAGCCATGACCTGCTCTGTAAGGAGTTTTGGTTCAGGCATGAACCAAGTTCCAGTAAGAGAAAAACCTTCATGTACTGTAAGTATGCTCAGTGGTAGCTAAGGAAGGAATAAAAAGAACTCTGTATAAGCATACAAGAAGAATGAGGAAAGGGAGCATGTTGGTAATCACGCAAAAAGAAACAAAAAGTTCTCCTTGTTAGTCAAGAGGACTGAATTCTTTTTGTTACTTTGCTTTTGTTTTCATTAAAGAAGGTACCAGATGAAGTGTTATCAATGTGAGAGTTGCTTTAATGCAGAGGAGGCAGAACAAAGCCTTCAGCAACAGCCAAAACAGTAGTGTGTACTAATAATTCAGAGATGCTTCTTCCGAAACACTGAAGCGACAAGAAATTATTTCTGCGAAATAATGAATGGAGATTCAGTTAGGATGAAGTACTAGGCACTGGTTTAAGCTACCTTAAACTAGTAGAACAGATTTAAAAGCTTTCTCCTGCATTAATATATAAAAAGATAATACAGTATTAGCATAATAGCAAGATCAATAGAAGTCAGGAAGGATTTATCAAAATAAGCTGATCAGTCAATTAATTGAGTTAGCATAAAGAAGTTTAGATTTCTTTGTAACTGTGCCTCCTTGATGCAGCCTGCCATAAGGACAGGGCAGCAGGAGATAGACCAGATTCCACCTGTGCAAAGGCCACTAAACACAATGCTATGCAATTGGCTTACACAAAACCTTTCTCCCACCTGCCTGCTGGCAGTCGTGGAGGGCTGCTGTACAATAGGCAAGGACATTCATTGCCTCCAGTGAAAGCAAAAAATCAGAATTTGCTCTGTGCAGGTATTTTCTGCAGTTTTATAGGTCATCTGATACCTCACATGTATCACTCCCAGGAAATGAGGACCAAATTAAACAATGTATATGCCAGATATGTACGAGAATGGGAAGTATTTGAAAATAACAATTTGCCTCCAGCATTCAGCATTACATTTTCCTTGCCAGAGAAAGAGAGAAGGTTTTTTCTTTGATAGAAGTACATGATTACTACGGTGGATTGATGTCTGAGATAAACCCTTTGTTTCCTTAATAACCCTACTCCAGTAGGAAACATGCATAAAGTATGACACCGTCAGTATATTAAAAGGCAAGAAAAATCCAGAGGAAATATGATAACTATGGGTTAAGAACTGATAGTCATAAATTCTTGACAAGAACCACATGAGGTTTGTTGTGCTAGGTCCAGTGCTGAGATACTGTTCAGGCTGTTTAGATACATAGCTGAAAGTAGTAATAGTATAAGTAACTATAAAACAGAATTTAAAGGGATGGTGCATTAATTAAGTTCATCAAAACACTGCCTATTGGTAATTACTAGAGTAATAATGATTATTATAGAAATTATTCAATATACATTGATTCATAAATTAATTAATTACTATGAGATCAGCACCTTCCAGAAAAAAATCAGAGGAATTAAAAATCAATTAATTCAGAAATGAATGTTTTCCTTGAAATACCTCTACTTGACATATTTTGGGGACAAATCCATTATAAAGTGTGTTAAATACAGCTCTAGATCAAAAGAGTACTGTAATTAGATAGTGCTGCCTAATGCCCATCAAGATGATGTTGGGGATACACACAGCTTCCCAAGACAAGTAAAGCCATATTGAGTTCTCTTGATTCCAGTCAAAAAAAAGACAAAAACAAAACAGTTTTATTGGAAAGATGAAAATAAACAAGAAAGGGTCTTGCATGGGAAAAGGAATAATATAAGCTTTCAAATGCTTAAGTTGACAACCGTATTGGCTCTGCCTTTTGGGTTTCCTGCTCTCTGATCAGTCTGGAAACCCTTAAATCTTGGCAGTGCAAAAACCCCCTAAATATCATCGATCAATAAAGATCAAGGGAGAAAATGTGAAAGTATCCAATGGATTTACAGTTGAAGTTTCAAAAGCAAAGGAAAGCAAAGAGTTATAGTATCTTCAGCCACATTAATCTGAAGGTACAAGCTTCCAAGATAAAACTTCAGAAGTGAAACCTCCTAGTAAGTAGGGCACTGCATCTTATTACGAAGAACTGGCCTTTTTCTATAACCAACTTTAAAAGTAAATTTTATTGTGGAGGAAAACAAAGATACAGAATTTAATTGGTGAAATCTAAAGGAAAAAAAATATTTGGGAGCTAAGGAACATTCAGATATCCTGGGAAACACTGAATGGCTTAATACTGAGTGTATTGAGCTGCCAGATCATACTGTAGACAAAAAGTGTGGGCTAAAGAATGTTTTGCAATTTTATATTCTCTAGATAAAGGCTATTACTGTGACAAAGGGCAATAAATGTTAAAAATAAGATATCAATACTCTAGAGAGAGTTTATGACAGGAGCAGTAAAATATACGGACAGTATAAGAACATAGGTCAACACTGAAAGCAGAGTCATACAGAGAAGCGCTGCAAGGCAAAGAAAGGCCTTTTTAATGTTTATTTTGTTTTGTTTGCTTTGTTTTTTTCCTCTAGATAAGACTTAGCAGCTGAAAATAAGAAGACAACACCAAGGCTACACTCCTCAGGAGGATTCAGCTTCTGAACTACCTGACTCACCGAGCCTCTCCTCTGAGAACTATCTCCCTCATGTCTGGAGCAGCTGGGTGCTGCCACAGCACAGGGACATGGCCCCTGTGCCACTGCTTAGATAACTGCAAAGTGGTACATCCTGTAATTATGTCTAGAGAGCATTTTGATTAAGCTTTACAGCAATTTCAATCACATGTTGGAAGCATGCAGGACTTACCGGCAGGAAGCCTTCTGAGTGGAATAAATGAATTCACATTTTCCATGTATACAATAACCATTGAAGCTTTCTGAACAAGGTATGTGGTTTCCAATGTAAATATCTTCTCTTTGATCACTGGCATCTTGAAAAGAAATATAGATAAACAATTATACGTGGCTATATGATACTAATTAAAACCTTTAGCACATCCTTAAACGCTTGCAGTGAATAAAGGAATACAGAATAATGAAGCAAAGGCTTAAATGGGAAGTTTCAGAGGCACCTACAAAGATTTTCTAGAATGTACTGTACTAAGAAATGATCCTCAGGGACATCTAAATATGCTCCTTACATAAGGTTTCTCAAAAATGGGAAGAGTGTTCATGACAGAAACAAGCCAAAGCAGGAAGATCAGCTCAAGCTTCATCAGTGGCACTGGGGCAAAGAGCTAATACAAAGATACAGAGAGCTCTCTCCTATGTGTAAATAGAGGAAAAAATCCCCCCTTGAAAGCGTTAGAAAGAAGCTGAACCACATTTTATGATTACTAGATAGAAAATCACTTGATAAAGCCCAGATTTGACTGGTACCACTGGTCATTAAAACTGAAATCAAACACACTTCAACAGCAGTCTTCCTCAGAGAAACACTTTTACGGAGAGAGAAATCAAAAATATCAAAATGTGCTTAAGATACCCATTCCTTTGGGAAGTGTGCTGGTTTTGGCTGGGATGGAGTTAACTTCCTTCATAGCAGCTCATACAGTGCTGTGGTTTAGACTTCTGGATGAAACAGTACTGGTAACACAGTGCTGTTTTGGCTGCTGCTGAAGAGTGCTCTGCTTCTCGCTCTGCTTCTCCCCTCAGGGAGGAGGCTGGGGGTGGGCAAGAGCCTGGGCGAGGACACAGCCAGGACAGCTGGCCCCAACTGCCCAAAGAGATGTTCCATACCGTATGACATCATGCTCAGCAGTAAAAACTAGGGGTTTGGTATCTCCAAGGTGGCAGTTGCTCAGAGACTGGCTGGTCAAAAGTCTGCTGGTGGGACATTTTGCATTGCCTGGGGTTTCTTTCTTTTTTCCCACTTTCACTTCTTAAAGGTCCTTTATCTTGACCAACGAGTTTTTCTCATGTTTGCTTTTCTGATTCCCTCCTCCATCGTCCTGGGAGAAGTTGGAATAGAGCAAGAAGCTGGCAGGCACTTAGTTGCTGTTTGGGTCAGCCCAGCACAGGAAAGCAGTCCCTTCTGCCCGAACACCTTTCATGCTTCTGTCATGTTACCAAAACTATCCAAAGCTGTGTTCATTTTCAACCATATTTCCCCAAAAATTTTTTTTGTAAAAGAGTCCCAAGCACAGAAGTTGTATTTGATAATGAACTCCTAAAGAGCAGAGATCTTAAGATGTGAGCATAATTACAGAATTACGCTCATTTCCATGGCTATAGTCTATAGCATCACAAATAAAAGACTATAATGAACTGCAGGTGCAGAACAAAAGGGACTGTGAAGAAGAAATCTCCTATAAAATTGCAGATATTTGAAATAATACCAGCAAGAAAGAGAATGTATCTATACAAGACCAAAAAAAA
Source organism: Lophotriccus pileatus (assembly GCA_035583135.1). NCBI lineage: Eukaryota > Metazoa > Chordata > Aves > Passeriformes > Tyrannidae > Lophotriccus > Lophotriccus pileatus. The sequence goes on along the minus strand of JAWWES010000081.1, from coordinate 89,728,413 downwards.
AAAAAAAAAAAAAGAAAGGCATGCTGCCGTGTTAGGTTTTTCCTGAACATTTCTGGAACACTTTTTAATTTTTTTCAGGAGAAAAAAAATCCCAACCATCTATTAGAGGTTTTAGATATAAGGAAGTATGTTGATGCAACTATGTTTGGAAGATATGGAAGACTTGATACAAGGAAAGAATGTTGCCTAATACTGAAAAGATGTCCACTACTGCCCTGATGGAACAGACTATGTTCTGCATGTCTGAGAGGAGAAAAATGTGGATGTCTCATCCCAAAACTATCATATCTCTCTTCCTCCAAGCAGTTAATTACTGTCACATCTGGTCCCAATTAAAGCCTTGTAATAAGCTACAGATAATTATATTAGTCTGTTCAGAGAGCTGTGCCATGTCTGGTCTTAATATATGTACTGACACAGAATGTGAGGCCCAGTGAAAGACTGAAAGGTGTATCCTCTGAAAGGTGGCCACGTAGCCACAGTCACACAGGTCGGAGGTAAAACTTACATTAAGCAAAGAGATGCTGTTAAATGCCGGAGGTGATTCCTAGTGTAAAACAGACATTTACCCTCCTATTGACGGGAATCCGTTTCTAATCTGAGAGACCTGCTAGACTGCTTCAGAACTTCAAAGTGAAAGATTTAACTGGTGTAGGAGCCCTGAAAGAGTGACCAGACAGAGGAGTTCAAATACTTCACCAGAGGAACGAGTCATGCATAAAAACTGAAATCCTCATGCTCATCTTGTTAGAACAAAACCATCAAGCCAGCTGAATCTGGGAGGAGAGACCTTTCTGATGTAACTTTAGGTAGCCACTTGCACTGTGGGATAAGGAGACTGTCAGTATTCTACAGACTAAAAACCATTATACATTCAGACAACAGGGTTTAACAAGAGTAACTCACAGGAACTAAAAGTAAAAGCAAACAGATAGAAATGTGGACTGTTCTCTTATTCTGGAAGAAAAAACGTAATTCAAAGACGTTCACTTCAGGTTCTCACTATCTCAAATGACCTGACTACTGCATTAAAAAATTCAGAACAGCTTATTTTCACGAAGCATACTCCCTCCATGCACATCATTTGCTGAATGTGAGACTGCACAAGCTGTACACATTAATAATAATAATTATATACAATGGCTTTCCCACTAACTAGATTTCAAAGGCAATTTATATGCAATGAATAAAAGGCTGTTACTTCTTTGGAATAGGAACCAAAAGTGGTGTTTCATTACATCACATAATAAGATGTATATTCCATTTGGTGCCTTTTATACCTTCATAATGTAAGTGAAAATTGACATTAAATCACTCCAACTGGTACATCATATGCAGCGAAAATTTGTGAAAAGAGAAAATACATGAAGCTTTTTGGCACTGAATGACTTTTCAGAAGAACATAAGGAATTTTGAAAGCCATGGTGTGATGGCTTTACTCAGCGAGGCCATGGGAGTGCAAAACAAGTATAATGACAGAAAAAACTAAAGACCAGAGCTAACAGAGAAGGTACCAACCCCTTGCAACAAAACCTGCATTAAGACCACTGCTGAGGATAAAGAACAGTGAGTGATGTTCATTAGTGATTCTTTCCCGTGTGGAATGGAAGCACCCATTTGCAGACTGCAGTCTTTTTTCAGGGAAGTTTGCTGCCTCCCTGGGGCCTGAATTAGTGATGTCACCACAAGACTGAGGAGGTTATTACTACCTTCAGACTACTACCCACCCCTGCTCTTTCATGTGGCTACTGATGTAGCAACAAAAAGTCTGAGGTCAATCAAATGAGATTTCAGAAGCCTTGGGGACAATGCTAAAAAAACTTGGGAGCAAAGATAGTGTTTTCCCTCAATCCTCCCAGTAATGTGGGGAGACTTGAAAGAAACAGGTGAGCACAGAATATCAATACCTGACTCTGGGACTAGTGTTTCCACCAAAACTTTGGGTTTTTACATGATGGAAGAGGCTGTGAAACACAAGGTATGCTGCGGCCTGTCAAGTCCTGTCCTGAAGGGTAAAATGCCTTTTTGGGCATAAGATGGTGGGACTGATGGAGAGGGCTTAAAACTAGAATTAATGGGGGAATGGGATGCCAATAGAATTGCAGTAGGTAAGACATGGTTTGGCATGGCATCACCTGGCAAGTGCTAGTGGGAACACTTGCACTGCTCCTGGGAGCACAGAGAGCACAGGAGCATATCTGAAATGCTGGCATACCAACACACACAACATGAGAAACAAACAGGATGAACTGGAAGCATTGGTCAGAGCATGGAGCTATGGTATAATTGGTATTTACGTGACTTGGTAAAATGAGTTCTGCAATTGGAGTGTTGGGATAAAGGGCTACAGGCTGTTCAGGAGGGACAGGCAGGGAAGTCAGAGGTGTTAAGCTATATGTACAGCAAAGATTTGATTGTACAGCACTTAGGATTAGTTCCGATGTGGTTGAGAGCCTCTGGGTGAGGGTTAGAGGGATGGAAAACAAGGAGATGTGGTAGTGGATGTCTACTACTGAGTGCTCAGCTAGGATGTAAGTTATTCTATAAGTAATTATGAGAAATTTCTGGATTGGTATCCCTTGTCCTTATGGGATATTTTTAACTTCCTAGGCATTGTCTGGGAACATAATGCTGCTGTGGTGAACTGGTCTTGAAAATTCTTGATGTCTGTAGAGATAATAACTTCTTGTAACAGGTACTCAGTCAGCCAAGCCCTCTTAGGCTTTCTATTTGTGAACAGAGGACTCACGGGGGATGTAGTCATAGGTGTCTGTCTTGGCCATAGAGATCACGAAATGGTTGAGTTAAATGGTTGAGTTTCCAGCATAATGAGAAAAAATGGACAGGTTGCTACCCTGGACTTTAGGATAAAAAACTTGAAGCTATTCAAAGAACTATTTAGCCAAGTACCCTGGCAATCTGCTTTTGAGGGCTTAGGGCTCCACGAGTGCTGGTCAATTTTTAAGAAGCACCATTTAGAATCACAGGAGCAGACAATTCCATTGTGTTTTAAGTCAAGCAACTGGGGCAGAAGACCAGCCTGAGTGAACAGGGAATTCTTTGTGGAGCTCAAGAAGAAAGAGAATTTGTATGATCACTGGAAGCAAGGTCAGGTGTTCAAGGGAAGAGTACAGAGCTATGGTTTGTATATGCAGGGAGAAAACACAAAAGGCCAAAGCTCATTTAGAGTTCAGTCTGGCCAGTGTTGTGTAAGATAACAAGAAGGGCTCTTTAAAGTGTGTTAAGAGCGAGAGGAGGTCTAAAGAAAGCATTGGACTGATACTTGATGTTGATGGTCATGTGACTAATAGGGATGAAAAAGCTGAGACATTAAAGATTATTAAAGGTAAGGTAAGGTTCATACAGGTGAAACATTTGCAACCAATGTGATTCAATGTGTATTAATTTACTGAAAACATTTTAAAACAACCTAACAAATACAGAATCATCCACTTTTTTTTCAAAAATTAATAGAAAAGATGGGATCATGGGAGGGAGGCTTGTGTTATGTTATTTCATCAGGAATGTTACAGCTTGGTGTTTTCCAGTAAAGTCATTCTCACAGCACTTGGAGGGAGTCTAATCCTGCGGCCATTGTACAGGGTGGTGAGCAGTTGGGCATCTTGGAGGAATACAGCAGGTAAAACTTACAAAACACACACATCTTCCTGCCAGCCTTGCAACATGCTGTAAAAAAGAAGCTGTTCACAGGTCTGTCTCAGTTACAGAAACCAAAGCTGTGAGAAAGACAAGAAAGGACTTGCATGCTCTGTTCTCTCATCTTGTGAAGCCATAACCAAATAGCACAAAGTCTGCACAGTACCTTTCACTTCTGGCCGATACTGCATGCCATCATCTTTCTTTCCAACTGCATTTGTGTCATCTGTTTCTAGGTGACAAATACATGCATGGTTAGCTATTAGGAAAGGCTGTTTTCCAGACCACTACATGTACGTCACTGAGAAGCCAGAATAATATTCAGAGAATTATTTTATATTGCAGTAAAACTCGACACATTCCCACTTTCTTCCTCCCATACAACCAGCTTGGTAGCACACCTGGTCAGTAACCTTGGAGTCCAGACCAACACATGGCTCATCTCAAGCTGCAGGTTTTGAACTAAAAACTTCTGTGCAGTATGGACCTCAGTTATTTTGGTGACAGTCTGTTTTGGTTTTGGAACAGTCCAAGTTACAGATCTAGATGTAACTGGCCAAGAGATGGTAGAAACCTGTTATTCCCAAGAGAAAGTCCTAAATGCAAGCCCCCAAAACTGAAGAGTCATGCACAAGGCAGTAGACAGGGGGTTTTATTGGACCATTCCAGCACTGGAATAGCAAATTATAAAAACATTCAGGTGGGAAAAGACCCTTAAGATTAACAGATCGATATTTGTGTGACTGGGACCCAACTCAATTCACCTTGGAAGCACATTGTACAACCCACAGCAGCAAGAGGGAACTTCCCACACAACCATATTCCTTTTGCTCTCCTACTTCTTACCACACGTTGTGTAAGAACCACTGGATAATGTCTTAGATTTTCCTAAGAGCTTTTCCTGTCTTTCCAGGTAACAACAGCCAAAGAAAGGGTATGTCAACACAGCACACATGTATGTAGTGTAGGAAACCTAAAACTACAGGTGGGCAGTACACGGATAAGCGGATCAGTGACTTCTGATCAAAAATGGAAAAGGGAAAGCTCTACCAAGCCCAGCTATGTCAGCATTTACATTTACCAGAAAAACAAAATTAAGCCTACCTGAGCAGTGTCCAAGATGCCTGATGTCAATCTGCTCTTGCCTCAGACATGATGCTTCTCTAACAAAGCATGGATTGTTATAGGAACTTCCATCAGAAGCACATACAGGATTAAAACTGTATCCACTGCAGTCTATATTACATACACACCTGTTAATTGAAACATACAAAAAACCAAACTTGACATCCAGCAAACAAAAATTAAGTCATGTTGAGTCCTGAGTAAACAGTAGCTCGTACATCAATGTCAGGAGAGAAAAGTGTGCTGCATGAGGATGCTGAAGAAGTCATTGATGTCTCAGGCTTCCAAGCAGAATATCCAAAATTATGAATAGTGTGCTTTATAATAATATATTAATGTTTCTTTTAGTTTTACTATGATATCAATCTCACGGAATACACACAAAAAATGATAACACATTGCTAGGAAGATTTGCTACATTAATACACCAGTTTGTAGTGTCTGTTCTCTTGTGTGAACAAAAACAGAAGAATATTCTACTTTTTCAGGGGGTGTCAGGATTCTTGAGAGGCAAAACAAAAAGGACTCCCATTTCTGTCAGGCAGTAAAAGGAGTTCTATTTCAGAGGCTGTAGAGACTCAATACGCTTGGTTAATTGTGTCATTTCAGCAAGACATTCATTCAAACCTTTGGAAGTTAACAATGGGTCTATTATGATGTATTTTAAACAGGATTATACAACCTGAATTATTCCACATTGCATCCATTGACACTTTGGTTGTTTTGAACAAAACATTTTCCACATAATTTGCAACTAGGAATTGTAAAATAAAAATTGGAAAAATTAAAGACCTAGCAGGTAGCTTGTTCCTAACTACACAAATGTAGGACAGCCAAAGACTCTGACAGGGCTATTACTTGGCTGGTTATGGTTAGATAGCTTTTTAGCCCCAATAAGAAGTCCTGAAATTTTACGAGTAAGTGGCACAGGAAAACTTTCCAGCTTTCCAAGCACCACATCCCTTGTTTATTTTAATCAATTTTCGACTTTCTAACTGAACTTCTATTTTTGAATGAAAGTTTCTGTAGATGTTTCATATTGCTCTGCAATCTCCTCTCCACCTCTGGGCTGCAGAAAATAAGGAGTGAGGCTGCAGAATGAGGGGGAGGACAAGGTGGGCACCATGTCCAGCTCTCAGCCAAGCTCCTCCTGATGTGAGTGTGAGAAGAGCCACTCTGCATCTCCTGAGAAGGTGGCAGTGGGCACAAGGTCCTCTCCTTGCCAGAAAGCTTTACACAGGGGGCATGTGGTCTGTCTATCAGGAGCTGCCACTAGCTTCATCTTGATTTACTCTTGTAAGTCACAGGGAAGGGAAAAATGTGCAAGCTATCAACTTGTTAGTTTTTTTATGTTCTTTCCCACTGTTTCAGGTAAAATTAAACTATTAGACAGATGTATGTATGCCTCAAGCCAGTAACAAATCTTGCAGCAGAACCCAATTTCATCCTGCAGAAACACTGAAGATGGCCATGATACTTTTCCCTCTTCCTCTTTTCCCATGAGCACCTTTTGCTGCTTAATTTAAATATGCTAATTTTGCCAGTAATATTTCATGCTTGTGAACTTCAGATCGTTGCTATACAAAAGAACATCTCTAGTGCAAACAGGGTTTTAAGTGACTTATTGAGAATGAAAAATTGCCCCAATAATGAGTCTCTACACATCTTAGGGACCTACCTCCAAGTACTAATGAAGCATTTAAATATCAATATGATGAACATATGATAATTTTTCTTACTAGAAGTCGTAATGGTTGTAAACCTAAGAACCAGGGTGGAAACACTATTTTGTTTACATGCTCCCACATGATTTTAAGACTAATAAGGGGTTTATTAGGATTTACTATAATACAAATAATAGGCTAATGGCTTAGCAGTTGTGCATGTTTATTGAACAAACTAGCAGAGAGCTAGTCCTAATTTGTATGACACTGGCCATGTGCTTACAGATACCTTCACTCAACCTCAGGACTCAGGCAGCACCACTGCCTGTGAGCATCCATCCTTGTCACAGCTGAGCCTATTTGCATATGTATCTCCAGACTAGTTCCATCTGTATTTCTATGTCCAAACAGATCTAAATCTGTCTGTAGTCACCATCCAAGGTCTGTAGCATCTTAATTATGGTTGGGTTTTGTCATTCCTGGTGACAAATAACGTGTGTTTTGAAAATATGTTTTTCTTCCTCGTGGTGACATTACAAGCTAGAGCTAAAACTGCTTGGAAACTGCTTACATTTCCATGCTTTGCTGTGTTTAGATTTAACATCTAATGTTAAATGCTTATTTTCTTATAACGGCCAAATGCTTGTTTTAGGGGTAGTTGTGAATTTCTGAGCCTGGTTTTCTGATAAACACTCTCAGTCTTAGCTCTAATCATCTCTTCAATGTACAAAAACTTCAAATTATCTGCCTGGTGCCATTAGCTACTGCTTTGCCTGCCACCATGATGCCAAATGGTACATCCAGCCTTCCCCAGGTCATTTAGTTACTGGTTACTCACATATAAAAGCAGGTGGTTCAAGTACTCTGTGGGGTAATGAACAGTTGAACTGGACTGATGCACTTCAACAAAACTGAAACTATTATTCCAACATAAAACCCTGAAGCCTTTCAGAGGGCTGAAAGGGAATGAGTTAAGGTGAGGACATAGCCTAGGCATGATACTCTGAAGGGAGGAGGACCTCCACAGATGCCGTAGGGTGGAGGAGAGGGAGCCAGTAACACGTGTTAGAAACCTGCACCCCTCAGAGAGTCTCTGCAGGATGCAATGAAGTTGTCCTTGCTCGTAGACAGTTTCCACTAGATGAAAATTACAGTCAGGACTGCAGGAAGTGCTAAACTTGAGATGGGAGCAGTGACATATGGGGAGTGCTGCTCTTGACAGAAAACATGAAAAGAATGTTGTTTTTAACTGCTCAGTGTTTGTGAAGGAAGGTAAAACCGTGGAAGAGCAAGTTGCTGCTCTGATGGTGCACATCAAACACATTGAAATCGGAGCCTGAGTCCCTGTGAGAGGACAGGACCACCACAGACTGAAGTAAAAGAGTGCTCAGGAAAGTATTGGAAGATCCACAAACAAATCTGCTATGAAATACTGAAAATATGTTACATCCTGAAGTCAGAGCGCTACAGAGGGCAGACAATAGCTTGATCCTGAGATGACAGAAAATTCAACAGCCTGAGGGGAGCCAACTCCCCCTACCAGCCAGTTTGGGAGCTAAAGCCAGGCAGACATTGAAGCTCAAGGTTACCAAGCAGAGCCCACTGCATTGAACCATCTCACAGAGCATAAAAACAGCACACAAAGTATGTGAGAAGACATGGCAGATAGTGTTAATGAGCTAAAAGTGGGGTCTTAAAGGGCCTGTCTTATCAGAGGCTTCTGCAGGCAGGACAACCTGTGCGAGGCATCATGGACTGTGGGCCTTGTTTTTCTTCACAGTTAAGCCTAAATCTGAACACAAAATTGCTGTCCTATATTGTAATCTGTTCCCTGAAAAGTCTCTCTTATGCTGAGGAGAGAGCACAAAGACAGCAGAGGAAAATTCAGAGCTGTTCATGTAGGGAGGGCAGGAAAAACATGAGAGCGTGAAGAGGGAGCAGGGATATGTGGGAGGAGCACAAGAAGGGCACCCAGGAAGAGAAAGAGTAGACCTCAACTGCAACATTCCTAATATCCCACCTTTAAGCACCAACTCTCACTTTTGCCCTAGCTCCCACCAGCATTGTGTCCACGTACTTCAGTCCATGACAGCAGTGCCACATGCAGCTCACTGAGCCCGGCTGTGCAGCCACGGACACTTTCCAGTATGCCTTGGGCTGAAGGACTGATGAACAGCAGCCCAGCTGTGAGGCTGAACCCCTCTGGCCACCAGCCTCCTAGGGGCACTAGCCTGAAAAATGGGTTTCAGGGGCAAAAGGAGGCAAAGGTTTTGATTGTCTTTCTAAATTCATATATCCAGCTTAAAACTATTATGCTATACAATTACAGACATGGCTAAAAAAAACAGTAAAAAAAAAAAATAGAATAGTATCCATCACAAAACAGTATTTGTAGTAACAGAAAACTATTCAGATATAGAATCTTAATTTCTTCTGTGAGAAATAATCTATCTAGAACCTCTGAAATACTGCTATTTTGACACCTCAGTATATTTTCACAAATGTTAAAGGCTGGTCTGAGTTTGGATGGCTAACACAGCCCAATGAGAAGTCTCCACGTGATGATGTCAGTCATAAACAACTGCAGAACAAGATCTTGTATTTAAGCTGGTAGTGTGGAAAGCATGAGGTCCAAACCCAGGTCTATTACTTCCATGCTGGAAGCAGACCAGGAAGGTGCATATGGAATAATTGCAGCTTAGGTGAGTAGCCAGCCTGATTCCTGGGGTCACACACTGCACTGTGCCCCCAGGCAATGCAGAAGCTTCAAACCTGTCTCTCAGGCAAACAAACAGTGCTCTGACAGGTATGTTTATTACTTAAGAGTGACCCCACAAGGGAATGAGGAAGGATCTTAGGAAAGAAAACCTGGAATCATGCATATTTTCACAAAAAGAAAAGTAATTCTTTTGAAATCTTGCAGACAAAAATTCCACAGTACCTTTAAATATAGAATCATTAATGTTAGAAAAAGATCATCCAGTTCAACCATCAACCCAGCACCACCACCACATGTTCATCATCAAACCATGTCCTCAGGTGCCACAACCACATACTTTTTGAACACTTCCAGGGATGGTGACTCCACCACTTCCTTAGGCAATTTGCTCCAACGCTTTACAACCCTTTCAGTGAAAAAATAAGTACCTGTTATCTAATCTAAACCTCCCCTGGTACAACCTGAGGCCGTTTCCTCTGGTCCTGTCACTTGTTATCTGGGAGAAGAGGCTGACCCCCACCTGACTACAATCTCCTTTTAGATAGTTGTAGAGAGCAATAAAGGGTCCCCTAAGCTTCCTTTCCTCCAGCCTAAACAACCCCAGCTCCCTCAGCCTCTCCTTATAGGACTTGTGCTCCAGACCCTTCACCAGCCCCCCATTCTCCTTCTCAGGACACAGAGCACCGCAATGCCTTTCTTACAGTGAGGGGCCCAAAACCGAACACAGGATTTGAGGTGTGGCATTGTCAGTGCCGAGTACAGAGGGACTGCTGGCCACACTACTTCTGATACAAGCCATGATGCCATTGGCCTTCTTGGTCACCTGGGCACTCTGCTGGCTCATGTTCAGCCAGCTGTCAGCCAACATCCTCAGGTCCTTTTCTGCCAGGCAAGTCGTAGTATCTTCCATCCTAGTTGTATCATACTATCTTTCTGCTAGATATCAATTATTTATTACTGCTATTTGGAGTAACTTCCAGGAACAACTGCCTGAAGTCCAGCAGTGATGCAAGCATAAATTCTTACGTGAAGCTGATCTTCAGCTGCTAAAATTGAGGATAAGCACAGAAAACCTGCATAAAAAACCGCAAAACACTCAAAAACCTACAATAAAAGGCTTCTCTGCTCTCCCAGTTGCTTTTTCAAATTGCCAGCCTTCCCTCAGGCTTGCCAGAGGTGTTGCCTCATTGGGTAAACCAATCATCACATCTCAATACAAGCCAAGAGAATGGCAAAATCTTATCCCTATTACTGATACTGGGTGTTTTGCCACCTTTGTTTGGAGCTGAATGAGGATTCCACAGCTTGAGCTGCACTGCCACTCTGCTGTTGGCTTTTGTATATGTTTCACAAACATGATCCTGCTTAGTCCCCCATGAAAATAAAGAAAAACTACCAACTGGTGCCTTCAGCCTAATGTATGGCTGCTCAGCACTACCTTCAGAAGAAAAGTGACACTTAATGAAAAGTCACTTAACAGAATTGTGTACTAAGGACATCTTGAATGTGCTTGATGAGTCCTTCAAATTTTTGCTGTAAAAGCCACACTGGAATAAAAGGAATGAGAGAACTGCAAGAGGTTTTTTCACTATAACCTTCCTATTGGTTTTAACCAAAAGGATTAAAACAGGTAGTTAATTCTTCCACTGGATGTCTTGCTGAAGGGGGTTGCTGCTTAGTGTCCTCAACAGACCTTTTCTCTCACTTAGCCTGGGACGTATTCAGATGCTTTCCTGATGTACTAGGGCATACAGAAAAAACCCCTTAACTTTGGCACCTGCCATGACAGAGCTGACACCCTAAGAAAAAAGGCAGCAGCTTGCTGTGAAAATGTGCTTTTATAAGTTGCATGTGTAACACTCATTAACACCATTAGTTTAACAGAAAAGCATTTGAATTTTCAGGAAAGTACAAAGTGATATAATTAAACCACACAAATTTTTAGGTGGTTTTAATAAATAAGAAATGAGGATGTACAACTCATTTTTGAGAGGCTTCTAGGTGTAACAAAGAAAACGTGCTTAGTAAAGTGACAAGCTCAGGCTGTAAGAGCACTTGCTGCTATCAGTAAATTAATTAGATCCCCAGAGATCAGAACACATTTCAAGGCTCCCTTTTGTTTTCAGGCTTCAAGGTGTACGTGGTCTGTTGGAAGTTCTGTGTGCTTAAAAACCATGGTAGGTTCAAAGAAAAGAGAAGGGAAAAAAGGAAAGGAAAGCATTACCGATCTTTGGAGCAGGCTTGGCTACTGGGGGAGAGTGCCATTTCCAACCAACAGATCAGGCTACTGCATTGGTGCCCATCTGGGGTTTGCTCACAAATGTATTTTTCTGGCCTGGCCTCACAGGGAGTGCTGCTCGCTATCCCTTCCCAGGAGCCGACAGCAACAGTGAGCTTTCTCAGGTACTCACTGATTTATTGGCACATCTGCTTACAAATGTAAAATGGAAACACTAGAGTAAAACAAAGTGTGTGAAATGCACACAGATGGATAAGGGTATGCTTGATGGAATAAATTTAGGTGAATTGAAATATCAGGAGTGTTGCAATTGCAGTTAGGAATATAACCATGCCAAATATAGGATTACCTCTCATTTGATGTTTCTTCTCTTGTGTGCAATTGCTCCCAGATGAAATCTGAACTAAGAAAATCTGGATTTCAAAGTGATTTTTCTACCTATTTGACTAGAGCTGAATCTTCATTAGGTTTTTGGTGTGTTTCTTAAAATCCCGTTATAGCACAAATGAAGCAGAATTCAATTCTACAAGCTTCTCTGTGCCCTGCTTGAACACTCAGTCTTTACTTCTGTCCATCAATGCAGAACATGCTTTGAATACCATAAGCTTCAGCTACTTTCCAGACACCCCCACATTTCCATTTATAATTTCATGGCATGGCTCCCTCTGACCACTGTAGAAATTTAGTCCTTACCTGCAGTGAGCTTCTCTCAGCATACACGGTGAACTGATGTTTCCTCTCTCAAGAGCAACCTAACCCTCCCTCCACCCTCAAATAATAGGAACCTTCAAAGACTTTGCAGACATTGCTGCAAAGATCATTAAAAATATACATTAAAAAACCAGGCCCGAATTATTATCCATCTAGGATCTATTCAATTTCTTAATAGTTGGTAATGAAAAGAACATTATGCTATTTCTCTCATATGAGAATATCCTGCAGCCCAGTTTTTCATAATTCAGTAATCCCACAATACAATCTTAAATCCCTTGTTTAAGTTGAGTTTCTCTATTGTCTGAATAGTTTGTTTTACACACAAATACTTAGGATTTTTTTTTTCTCTGCTGGACCAGAAAGCTGTGAATTGCATTTAAACAGGATTAGAATACTCCACATTATGAACACCTACACACAATAGCATAGCCTAAAAGGGTTAATTAAGAAAAAAAATGGTAAATGAGTGAGAAAGTAGTCAGAGGAAAGTATAAACTCGCATGCTGGACTTCAAACAGCCCAAATCTTTCCCTGGAGGTAAATTATATAGACAAGGCAGAGACTAGGACTTTGAAATGTCCACACTGGTATTTCTAATTGTTAATAGTTATGCTTCTGAATTTCTGGTTTGGTCATTGTGTAAACAGACCCTACATTAATTACAGGCCAGTTGCATCTATATGTTGATGAGACACATTTCCTTTCCAAAGTAAATTCCGTAAAATGGTAATCTCAAAAGGTCTTTTTGAGGATCAGTTGTCAATCTTTCTTGAAAATCTACATTATAAGTCAAAACAGATCTTTGACAGCATAGTACACTTATTAAAAAGAGACTGAATGTGTTTAGAATCTCATTTCCATATCTCATCTGTTAAAAAAAAATAGGTTAAACTGAAAACCTGAAAAATTTGAAATTTTACAGTGAAGCTATTTTTAAGTTAATGATTCTATTATCAAGGAAAAAAAAAAAAAAGATGACCAAGATGACCACACAAGTGGGGCCTTGACAAGGTGGAGGAACCTCTAGTAGTCTGAAGATGACAGGAACACCACAGTACAGACAGCAGGTGGATGGGCAGTGGAGCAGCTCTGCAGAAAAGGACCTGAGGGCCCAGAGGAGCAGCAGGCTGGGGGACTGTACCACAGGAGGGTCACCAAGAGGGCAAGGGAAATGACTCTTGGCCTTCATTCAGCACTAGCGAGGTCCCATGTGAAGCACCGTGGGGCGTTTTGGGACCCCCCAGTAACAGTAAACACAGAGAAACTGGAGAGGCTCCAGTGGGCGAGACACTGCAATGGATAGAGAGCCGGGGCATGGGCTGTGTGAGGAATGGCTGGGGCACCGGACTTGTTCAGCCTGTAGAAGAGGAGGCCAAGAGGTGACTGCTGTCACCAACAACGTAAGAGGGATTATCAAGAAGACAGAGGGACCTTCTCAGAGGTGCATGGTAGAGGAGTGAAAGAAAACAGTTGCACGTTACAGAGAGAGGAATTCTGATTGAACACAAGGAAATTATTCCTTAAAGTGAGAGAAGCTCAGCTCTTAAACAGATATGCCCAGATGTCAAATCTTCCTTCATGGAGATGGTTAGACCTCTCCTGGAGAAGCCCTTCAGCTCAAATGAATGAACTATCCCTGGCTGCAGTGCAGGGCAGTAGCCCAGACCAGATGACCCCTTAGAGATCCCTCCAATCTAAATTACTCTACAGTTCACTATTTCATTTTGGATATTATTTTCCTCATGTTACAACACATTTTAAACTGCCTTTTAAAGCAACATTCCTTTTAAGACTTGCAACATGTTGGCATGTTATTTGGGTATCTAGCAATGTTTTGTCATGCAAGAGGAAAGAGACACCCCACAAAAACAGTGCAAGAGCAGAGGATGTAACTCCACATAAGCAATACTACTTTTTATGTTAGAAAGATACTTCACTTTCAAAGAAAAAAATGAGATGAAACTCCCATTCTTCAACTGAATTAGTATATTTAAAATGTCCATATTAAAGTAGTATAATACATATAATTTTTATTAATACAAAAATTTGTGGAAAAAATGACTAGATAATAGTAAAAAGACTTTAAAAACATACAGAGATCAGAATCATTTGGAAATTGAAGTCTTATGGAGAAATATATGTACTTAAGAGCCCACCTTTCTAATCACAATAGTAAAAAAATCCAATTCCACCAGTATGTTTATATTACCAGTTTCTTGCCAGTGCTACAGGTGGCTATTGTAAAAAACTTTAAAAACATTGTTATTCAGCTCTCAAAAGACTCTAAATAATAATTTCTGTTTCAGTCATATGCAGTTAACTGAAGTATCATGTTGTTTATATAAAAAGCTATATAAAAATTACACTGAGCATTATTTACCTGAGTTTTATGAAAATTCACCTAGAGTTCTTAAAAGCCACAGTAGCATTACAAATACTAGACAGCTTTCACTGAAGAAAGAGTTGATCTAAGTGCTACACTGAGGAAAACTATTTTGCGACCACATCTGTCTTAATTCGTTTTGCATTCATGCTGTATTATTTAAAGTGTTTTAATATTACTGACTGAATGGTTTCAGGCAGCAGCTTTTCCCATGACATATACCACCTGTTTCAGTTCTGTTGCTAAATAGTAAAAAAAATCACAGCCAAGCCACGTGAATCCTGTTGTTTGCATCCTGTTACCTCAGACCTACAGAAAACCACTGTTCGAACAATACTGAATATTATGTGTTTATGCAACTTAGGACTAGTGCATCCCTAAGTGATTGTCTATGCCCTTGAAAAGATTAACCACAAACTAATAACTTTTTAAAATACTTACAAGTTGTATGGAAAAGAAGAAAAATATGGAGAAATATATTTCTGTGATGTTTCCTCAGCTTGATTCTTTTTTGCGTTTAGATAACGAAATAATGTACTGACTTGCAAACAGTTGAATACAATTTTTTTAAGTATGCTGCTTGTCATGACCCTCTCCACACACACAATTTCTGTGTCTCAACTACTCCACTTAGAATCAGCACTGAAATTTTTTGTAGAGGCAGTGAAAATTATGAAGTTGTTTATATTTTTGCATTCAGTTTACTATGCATTGTTACCACTTCTGGTTTAGATAGATAATGTTTCTGTGAAATCAAACAAAATGAAGATACAAACCTAAAACTCTGTGCAAAGCCTGAGCTCTTCAGACTGTGTGTGTAATCTAGCCTAATAAAAGCATATGCAGCATCTTTGATCAAGAGATAGCCATAATGTTTTAACACCAAGCATGAAAATGAAAAATCTGTAACTTTTTCAAAGGGGAAAATACAATTTAGGAGCAACAAAAAATTAACATCACTGATTTGTAATATGGAGTGTATCTCAGCTCTGTATAACTGATCTTATAAATTCACTTTTAAAAAGCACCAAGATTTGGTAATTACACAGATACAGAGATAAATTTAGGCTTGGAGGGATGTGTAGAGGTCATCTAGTCCCAGCCCCTGCTCGAAGTTCGTCCCAAGGCTTTGTCTGGTCTAATTCAGACCATCTCTGTGAATGGAAACACCAGACACCATGTTTGAGTATTCATTTTCCATTACATCATACCAGAATTTCCCATGCTTTGACATGGGCCCATTTCCCATCATGATAGCACTGGGCAACTCTGAGAAAAAAGAACCTCCTTAGACATCGCAAGTTCAACTCCAAAAATAAGGAAACACTGAGTGGTCTTGCTCCTGCTTCTGTGTTGTCAGGATCATCCTACAGTTTTCACTGAAAGTAGCAGGTGCCACCATTTTTTGCATACAACTCTCACAGCTATCCAGGCCCAAAAGACAAACCACAGCCTGTATGGAATAAAATAGTCTTTAGCAGGATCTTTCCATTATTGGGAGAAATTCTGCCTATCCTGTGCTCCAGGCTGTTGTGGCTGGCCTCTTGGCAGGTCCTGGGATTCCTCACTAATGCCAGCTCATTTACCTCAAACCACTCAATACTTGCTGGCATCTATATCTCACTTCTCACCAAGGCACTAAATCTTTTATCCGTAATTTAATTTCCCTATTCAAAAATCGGTATTCAGATTTTTCTTGCTTCTCAAGAACACTCAGAGCAGAAGGAGATGATGTTTATAAGGTCTAAGATTGCACAGCTTGGAAAAGAAAATGAAAAAATGCATCATTGTATATTTACTGTATGTATCATGAATATGGCTCGAGATTATCTATTAAACATTAGGAAACAGTTCAGCTAACTCATCCAGGTACTATGATGAAACAAAATTCTTTATAAATGCCTTCTGTAATCATGTAAACACTCTATTAAGTGTTTTAGCATTACAAGGTGAAAGCAAGGTCTATGCAGGCCTAAGAAACCTACTTGAACAGAACTAAATGTATGTCTTGTCTGTGGTTCAATAGACATTACACTACTATTCAAAAATTTTCAGTGGCCATTCTCATGTTTTAGAAAGGAAAATCAAAATAAAACATTTCTATGAAATTAGGGTGTTTCATGACTAACTAGAATTAGGGGTGATAGTGTTTGTAATACAGTGCAAAATTGAATTAAATAATAATTCAGAGCAGCAAGGTTTATGCAAGGTTTATACAAGTCTAATGAAAAATACTTGTGCTGCCAATAATTTTATATATTATGATATAATTTTA
>JAWWES010000081.1:89650060-89711537 GCA_035583135.1 Lophotriccus pileatus | reverse complement strand
TTGTGAAGGTAATCTGTGTTAACAGACCCTGATTTAATCTACATTTAAACAGTGAATATCACCAAAGCACGTTTTAATGGTCAAAGATACTGGGGGAAAAATTAAATTGTATAGGTTTGAAAACTGAAAAAAAAAAAAAGGAAAAAAAATGATCCAATAAATTCTGAATTACCTTCATGGGAATATTTCTTAACTTTTGAGTATTTTCTACATGCAAGTTTTTGTTTCTATGTATTTTTTTAATGAGGACTCATTAAAGAAATCTTAGAGACAAAAAGATCACTCTCCTCCTGTTGTCAAGGAGCAGGAGCATTGTTTCATTTTATATGAGTAAGATGTAGGGAATAAATCTTCCATTCTACTCAACTTTATTCTAATTCTCTTATAGATACTATATAGCTGCAGGAATGCCAGGTCCACAAGTGCAGAATGACTAGGAAAGCTTTTACTGAAGTTGAATGTTTCAGGATTTATTTTCCAAAGCCAAAAGCACATCTCAGTGCCTATAACAAACAAATCTATACCTATCTTGCTAGTCATAAATGAAACAGAACAAGGCAATACTGCAGAAAATTATTAGTATTATAACAACTACAGCTCATTTTTCTCTCCTAAAAAGAGCAAGCCTGCTTCCATACTGTGACATTTTATGAAATGTGAAGTATCGTGCTAGTATTCATGCGTACTATTACCATTTTGGTTTCCCTTGTATGTTATGATTTAATCTCGAATAAACGTCTTGAATATTAGTGCTAATCTGCTTTACTGCCTGAGATGTCTTCATGCTGATATCCCATAATAAAATCTTGTGCAATTAAGACATATTTCAACATTAAATGGATTCTGCCTGGAAGACAAGAGAAGGGAGAGTGGTGCTTCCTCCAATTAGTGATGTTCAAGTACATTACTCTGAGATGCTGTTCCCTCTGTGTGCACAAAAATGTACCATTTGCACGTCTCTCAAACATCCTCACGCACCGCGTCTGCAGCTGCAAACCCAGTGCCTGCCATCAGCCCAGACCCCAGTTAAGCCTCTTCCATACTGGTGGCCACTGCCAGGACAATGGCTATGGGAAAATAAATCCCTGTTAGATGGGACTTCTTTTACCTCCTGTAAAACCTTTAACACCTCATGGGGCTGTCTAAAGAAGTCCTTTCCTTCATGACGTCTCTGTCCTTTCTGACAGCCACACAGTGTGTGGACAGCCAGGGTATACTCTAACCACCAAGGGGGGAGATAGGGTGCATCTGCTTCTGCATTATGGATTGTCTTTAAGAGCTTCTTTTTTCTTGATAATTTGTTTTGAACTTTGACAAGTAATTAATATTTCTCAATGAGTTTCTCTTGGGTGCATCTAAGAGGTCAAATGTGACAGTGGGTTTGGCTCAGGTCCCCAGTTCAGCTTAATGCTTAGGTCCAAGCTTTGCACTGATGGAAATAACTTCCTGTAACACTTCATGAACAAGCAGAATACAAAGAAAAAAAAATCTCAGGGATGAATTATCAGTATTACTTTGCATTCCTGTTTGGGTTTTGGGTTGTTTTGTTGGCAGGATAAAACAAACCAAGGTCCTTTGTTTGAAAAATATTAGATAAAGACTGTCCAGTATAACTCTTTGTTGTTTTCTCCCTTTACCTAGCAACTGCAGATGGTTTGTTCTTTACAGACACATATCAAACACATTATTACTGGACAGCATCAAAGCTTCAATTAGTAAGAACAAACATAGTCAAATACAAGTCAACTACAACCAAATCAAGATCACGTACTTTTCTTTTAATATTTTTCCCCTTTTGATTAGTGATATTGTTAATGAAAACATTACATACCCAACATTTTCTGCATCTTCATCACACTCAGCCCTATATTTGCAAACTCCACATTTTGAGTGTTTTCTCTGAACTTCTGTCCCAGATCCTTCATACTCTGAAAAAAAATACAGTGCTGTTAACTGAAAGCATGATTTGCAAATTAATGTCTGATTTTGCTTACCTAAATCCATTTGCCTTCAAGAATACTGTCAACATGAAGCTATTGTATATTGAATCTATTAACCTTAATAGTGCTTCCTTTTTCAAAATCCGTCAATTGGAGGTTGGTAGAACTGTACCAGTGATAGAAAAACATCTCTGAAAACACTAATGCTTCATTGATTGGCTCTCCCTTTATTCTTATTTCAGTCATTTTTATTTATTCCCGCTTCACCAGACACATAACTGGCATTGACATATGTCCCAGTCACATTTACTCTTAATTGCCACTGATAATGTATAAACCCTGTCCTTTTTGATGTCCTTGAATATTAGTTACTGGGGATTTAAACAGTATTTTCTCTGGCAGTCTTTAATTATAGACATCCTTATGCAAGGTTACTCCTTGCATTTCCCCCCTTTTTGATTCCCAACTATGAGATTAGACAATGGCCATATATCATATATGCTGTGGTGTATTTTCCAGATTATGCTGTTTAGTTCTACAGGAATAAAGGGCAAAAAAGTCATCTTAACAAGAAACTAGTAGCAAGGCTATGTATCCTAAAAAGTAAAATCAGTATTTTAAATATTCTGACTTTTAAAACATTTACACCAATCTTACTGTTGACAGGGACATCAAAACTCTCCACCAAGTAAAAGTGAAATAAATTACACTCTTACTGTTTCACTAGCATTAGCCACTACTATTTTTGATTTTTAACAAAGTGAAAAAGGAGAGCTAGATATCCAAAACAAAAGTACCACAGAAATCTTCAGAGGGAGTCAAGAACCACCCAAAGTATCACAGTCCCGTGGCAGTGCACAGCTCACTACACAAGGCTGTCGGATGGACAGAGATCAAAGTGATTCCTTTTCTCACAGCAGCTTTATGTGCTGTAGCAACAGTAAATCAAACACCACCAACGAAACAGCTGCATTTACATTCTATAAATGTAAACAGGAAAAAGAAATCAACAACAGTCCTTCCTAATCTTCCTGGATTTTAGCTGAAAGGAATCTCTCCCTCCTACCTCTAGGACTGGGTTTCCATGAAAAACAGTGCAGGTGAGATTCTCAAATTGACTTCTGTCTAAAGCATGCTGTGCATTTTCCAGAGATTAATACATATCAAACTTTATTACGAAATTGCCACTGTAGAAATTCTATCACCACTCCTACAAAGTTGCAGTAGAGGTCATTTTCTTTTATCTTTACAAATGTACATCTCACTTTATTTCTCCTTCTTTCTAGATACCATATTCCTATGCCTGCATTTGGCATTTTAAAGTGCCCTTTAGTGTCAGATTTCACTTTTCCATACCAGTAAATGATCTATGGTTCGAATAAGTTAAACAAATGGCACTGCTCATGGCTTTCATTTGTGGTATTTCCACTTTTGCTATTCTTATGACCCTTGATGCCCTTTGTCAGCATGTTGACACCTTCTGGAGTTACAGGTACAAGAGTTGGACATATTGCTCCAGAAGAGTTGTCATCAAATACCGTCTATGACATTCTTCAGTTTAAACATCCAACAATCATATCACTTTTTTGACCATTTTTCTGCACTGACCATCACTGTTCACATTTACTTTATCTACCTTATTCCCCTGTGAGTCCTTTTCAGGGTCAACAGTATGTAGGAGAGCGGCCAACATCAAGGAAAAATCACCTAGATCCTGCACTCACTGCAGATAACTCTGTCCTCAGACATTAAAATCCTTCCTGCTTACGTATCCTGTTATCTCAGTGACCTGTTCCCTGTCATCATCCACACCAAATCAGTACTGACCCATTTTCTCCCAGGTCACCAGTGGAAGGGGTCACAAGGCTAAGAACAGTCTCTAGAAACACACTCATTTTCTAACCATTTCTTAACATTTAACTATCTATGGACTTGCAATATTTTTGCATGTTAGATGTGCACGGCATAAATGTTGTGCTCTCTAGTTACTTACATTTGTGTGAGATTAGAGATTGCACTTGACTGAGAAAGGTTATGGTTTTGAGGTGGTACACTTACATAAAATGTTCTGGTGTACAAACGCCTTTCTTGTAAAAATAAATTTTAGAAAAGGTAGTTTTCTCCATAAAGTTTTCCACGAACTCATGGCAACTGGCATTAAATAATTTCCCTTCCCTTAATTTTGTACTCAGCTGATTTTTCCACCTTCTATTTCACTGCTGTGCTTCTGATAGGTGCCAGAATGAGAGGCTGATGCTCTACAATCACATTTATCTTTTCTGAAAATATTAGTATATTATTTATTATACTGAAGAAAGGGAGACAAAAAAGTCATTAACAGCCCAGAGAATTCTTTACCACTGATTTTTAAAGTTTTCAGGTGGAAACCAGGCAGACCTGCTGGTTACAAACCATGTCTTCAACACTTGGTGCTTCTGCAGTACTGATAGCATGGAAAATATGTCATCATATGATATGTATATATATCTGACTTGACTACAAATGAAACCAGAATGTTTTACGGAGCACTTCCACTGCACTATTAGCATTTCAATTTTGTAATGGAGCAAAAGAAGTAGCACATACACACACATACACACTTCCTCTTGAGCTTTAGATGTTCTCCCTATGAATGCTTCAAAAATATTTTTATTTTCAGAAACAATAGCCCACAACTACTTATTCACTGTTGCTGTATACTATTTGGTATAAAATTCTCTCTCTCCTTTTCCCTCTCCCTAAAATGGCTTTCTCCATCTTTCAAAATTAGGTTTAATTTTAAAAAGTGTGGCCTTTTTCTTTTTTTCCTTGATCAGAACTTGGTGGACCTCATGTGTAGAATTATTTATCTCTACAATAATTTGTTTTCATATAATAAATATGTGCAAGTCAAGAACACCTGCACCTCAGGTACTAATAACTTACACCCTCCAGGATTAGGTGTAATACAAATAAATGCGTAATGATGCCACATTTCCAACTTAAGTGATAGTCACCTACAATTTTCAGAAGCATTTTTCATGACTAGCTGCATTATGTTTCAGCAGTAGCAGCATTAGGCACTGCATATATTACAGACTGGAGTTCTATTGTGGTTTAGGAATGGTACTCCCCAATTCAGTGCCCCCATCAAGACTCTCCAAACCAAGCACCACTCTTTTGCTCCCTCACTTTCCCTTCCCCTTCCTCCCTACAGTGGGATGGAGATGAGAATTAGAGGCACAAAAGGTAAAGCTCATGGGTTGAGATAAGAACAATTTACTGGAAATAGCAATGAGATAAGAAAATGAACAGCAATAACAAAAGCGTACAAAAGAGAGAGTGGTTCACATGCCAGAATGCCCATGACCTGTCTGCAGCCACACTGCCCTGACTGGAAAAGAACCCTTCCTTCTGGAAGGGTTAAAATAAGTTAGCCCATTAATATTTGAGAGCATGTTTCTCTGGTGTAAATGTGTTCAAACACGCAATGTATCCCTTGACAGATTGCCTCTTCCTTATCCTTTCTCCCCCACATTTGATTGTTCCTACATAGGTTGCAGTCATTAATTTTAATATTCCAATGAATCAGATCTTCCCAGCAGATTTCGGTAACAACAATTAGGTCAAAATATGCTCCCAAATGAGCAATTCAACCTCCTCTTGTTTATTATGCAAACTACTAATAGTGATGAGTAGATGATTACAGAATTTCTTCTCCTTGGTTTTGCTGGTGTCTTAATACTGTTCTTTGACATCCTAACTTCATGTTGAGTGAAAGCTCATTTTCCCTCTCTTTTCAGCTTCCTTACATGTTTCAGGGCAGCGCCTCATTAATGCTCTGTCCTTCAAAAGAAATGAGGCACAAA
Source organism: Lophotriccus pileatus (assembly GCA_035583135.1). Classification (NCBI taxonomy): domain Eukaryota; kingdom Metazoa; phylum Chordata; class Aves; order Passeriformes; family Tyrannidae; genus Lophotriccus; species Lophotriccus pileatus. The sequence goes on along the minus strand of JAWWES010000081.1, from coordinate 89,705,749 downwards.
GATAGGATCAGTGACTCCCAGTTGTCTCTCTGAGCTGCTGCTCTCCCTAACACTTCTCAAGTCATTATTCCTCTGCAGAAGATGGCCAGCTATATCTTCGGAGCTGCAGGGTAGGAGTCTGCAAATGGACATCAGCTCTAGAGGAATTGGACAGCAGTAAATTGCTTCCCTCAGCAACTCATTTGTGTGTTCCTACAATGGTAATATGGCTCAGTTTCTGCTGAGGGCTTTCAATCAGACTTGAAGCAAAAGCATCCGTCTGTGTCAAGGTGATGTTTGGTCTGCCCTAAGGCATGGCTTGGAAAGGGAGCTGTGCTCTATATCCGTATTTATCACTGTTCACAGTGAAGTGGGGGGAGCTTGTGGAGAGCTGCAACTCCTCAGTAGCCATGTGCAGATAGAATAAAGATTCTTTTGCCTGGAAAAGCCCCTCTGAAAATTAATTCCTATCTGGTTTGCGAGTACAGTGGTTTTTGCTGCATCTCATGGAAGCAACTAATCTCAAAAATATTTTTGAAAAATGGGAAGGGCCACAGAAAATCTTCTTCTCCAACCCAAAGTACAGAAGAACTTCCATCTCTCGATTAGACTGTGATTCTTTCAGTACAGCCAGCACTGGAAATTCCTCTCAAAATACCACAGTCCACAGAATCACACACTGAGGACTGCAATTCACTCAACAATTCAGTGACTTATTGTACCTTCCATTAATTTTTAGGGCAACTTGAACAAAATACTTAGTTAAAATGCAAATTGTTCCCATAATTTGAAACAAAGCTGCAAACTTGCTCTTTTGTCTGTAAGTATATATTTAAAGGAAGTCCAACAACTACTCTTAGCTATCCCAATCTTCTTGACCACGATGCTGGATCATACAGAGAAGCAATATTTGGCAGTGTGGAAAGTCCTGCCCTCTTATCCAACCACACAGCTGGTTTAATAGCAAAGCCTGGCTTGGTATAGCAGATACCTATACCTGGCTGAAAGATCCTTTCCCTGTGCAATGTTGACCACGCACTGCAGCTGTAAGTGTGCTCCAGTAAAGACATCAGCCTTTGGAATTTGATTGTGCAAGAAGGGGCATTACAGGTTTAACAAAAGGATGTCGGGTCTATTTATGACTGAGGTGCCTCAGAAGGAGGGGAGTTTGAAGTTTGATTCCCTAATCACAACCCAGCCAAGGTGATATGCTTGCCCAGTGGTTATGACAATGACAGTATGTGCACTTATAAGCAAAGGACACGAGGATGTGCGCTGTAGGACTCCCTACCAGCACACATGCCCCTGTTATATCTGTCAGGTGTGTAAAATACCTAACACAAAACTTCTGGCTTGCTTCTGTGCATATGACATTGTGGATAATGGTGGGAAAAGCTGGCATACTGTGAGACTGGATCAGTTTTCACACTGCTGAAATCTCCAGTTGGAGAACTTTAATAAACATTCACTCCAGTGCCCTCCTTCAAATCCACTTAATACCTTTTTCTCCAAAGGAAGACACAACAACTTCAGACTAAGCACCAGGGAAATTATGCATGAGTAGATGATGGTGGAAAAGAGAAAGGACAAGAAAGCCATCAGAAGCCAATGCAGGTGTCCCACAATTTCATGAACACACGGAATGCCTTTCTGTAGGTCCTATGCAGGCTGGATGAGATGAACCTGCTCTCATTTGCTACCTGTTATGCTGCACAAGAGGCAAGAGGAATCTGTCTTTATGTGCCACTGGCTTTGGCATCCTTCCAAGCAATCTCTAGCTTCCCTTGAAAAGCCTGCTTAGAATAAGTTTCCACCAACAGAATGCCTAAACATTTAAGCCCTTTGCCTCTGCTTTTACGAACCTTTGTTGAAAACACAGTAATTCTTGCAAGTTTCATTTCAGTGTTAATCTTATCTATGTCGAGAAGAATCTTGACAGAAATAAATAGGGCTATTTGAAGCTAAAGTGATACTCAATGACAAGTCATGTGATGGAATCTGCACTTAAATCTTTCTGAGTCTCACACCATTACAGTAACAGGTAAAAGGCATGATGTTACCTCCTATCCAGGGTGTTAATCACCACTGAGTTTCTGCAGTCATATTAAAATACATTCAAACAAATCAGTAGCACTATTACAAATTAGAATAAAAAATATTCGAGGTTCTAAACTGCGTGTGTTTATTCCACCCTGACTGTGTGACAATTACTGGATAAGTGTTGTCCCTAGTGAGGGAAGGAACAGATGGCAGCCTGGTAAAAAGCACATACTGTATATCAATTTATTAATTACTAAATGCAATCTGCTAGACGTTCATCACAAGATATTTCAGCTATTAAATTTCAGAGGGATTAGAAATTCAAAACAAATTATTTTAATAATAATTAACTTAGCTATATGTATTGCAAGCATGTTATTTTCTTACCTTAAAAGCCTGAAATGATTGGGTGCCATCTGTCTAACTACCATTACGTCTTTTTTAATATCAAAAGTGCATTTTGCTCAGGTACACAGATAAACACTGAGCAAAAAGAATTAAAAATTAATGTTATGGGCATAGAAGGACACTTAGAAATCTCACCCTTGTTGGCTGATTACCAGAGCACACCCTGCCTCTTCTAAGACAGCAATTTGTTTCTGAGAAGCTGGCTTGAAAAGTCATTGCCATTTGCTAGCTCTTTTAGGGTGCACGTAACAAATGCTGATGTTTTTCCACACATCCTTTCCAAAGGCCTAACTATATCGCAAAGTCAACATGACAGCTGCAAGCTAGCAATCTACCTTTTTAAGTACATGTGACAGCCTGAGAATCATTTTTTTGCCCCAGTCTACAAGTTGTGGAAGTACATTCAGCAGGTCAAATAGTGTTGCAATTTATAACTGTCAGAAATGAACAAAAACCTAAGCCTGTACCTTTTCCTTCACCAGTTTTTGCCTCAAACTCTAACAAAACAGTGTTTAAACAAAGTGGTTTAGTACCTACTTTTATGACTGTATTCTTCAGAACATGGGAATTGCAGAATGATTCGTAAGAGAATACAGAGAGAGAAGACCACATCTTAAATGCAAATTTAAAGCATCCCACCATCTGCAGCTGTGACCTCAGCTAAGCAACTCTTTCGGGTCTGAGTCCCCACTCTCTGACATTGCTTTCTGTAGGGGTGAAACCTAATGGTAGAATACTGAGGTTTTTGAGATTTCTCTAATCTTTGAATTAACAATCATATTCTCCTCTTCAAAGTGGCTTCAGAATACCCATTGTCACAAGTGACCAACTTCTTGCTTCATAACTGCAAATTTTATGATGTTAATTGAAGCTTCAGACTTCTGAAATTAGCAAAATGAGTAATTTTATTACAACCCTTTATTAATATTGCGCTATCAGAGCACAGAAAATGGAAATAGCTTATTCAGAATGTCAGAGGGCAACTAGACAATTGTGTCACCCTTAAAAAATTTATTACTTCACCTCATTTGGGCGTACTGAAAAAATTCTCCCAGTCTTAATTCTTATCCTAAAATCTGGTATTTTCCTAACAGTAAGCATGATTCAGGGAGAACCTGAACCAGTAGTTCCATGGTCTTTAGCTTTTTTTTTTTTTGGTGGCACATGGCAACTTCTAAGGAAAGATATAATCTAAAACAGTCTTAAAGGAAGAGGACTTCTGCAGGCTTTTTTATTGGTTCTAAATGTCCTTAAAAAAAAAAAACAAACCAAAAACATAAAAATGAATTCACCATCACACATTTTGGGAGTAGGAGGGAAAATCTGCATCAAGTTTCAGAATCATTAATGTGCTTGTTCTGTGTTTGGGTAATGAAAAAGAACAGTGTGAACCAGTAGCACAAATCTTAGCTGCACATGAGGCAAACAGCAATTTCAGCAGTGGAGACTGTCACAGGGAGAGCTACAGCAACCGAAGAGCACAACTCAGTCACTTTCTTCATGTACTTTCCTTCAAAGTTAAAAATATCAGTAAGCTACACCTGCACAGCCATTGCAATGCTTCCTGAACAAGCAGCTGTACTTATCCATTCCGTGTGTGCAAGCATCACTGGTGCATACACAGTCACACTAACTGCATGTATAAGAAACACAGCAAACACTGATTCTGTGTTTAACAGCTGAAATGTAAATCCCAGGAAGAAAACACAAATCTGTAAGCTAGCTGTTTTGCTCGCTTGCTGGCTCTCTCTCACTCCTTGCATATTTCTACTTCCACTGAAGCTTCCTTCTGCTTCCAAGCAGTAGCTGAACCCAACCTACAGGGCACAGAGGCTCCCCATGAAATTTGATTCCCATTTGCGCACCCTTACCTAAGAATATGATATTAAACATTCAGGCATGGGTGATTATTTTGTCTCAGAATACCCTGACTTCCTCCAAAAGAAAATGGGGAAGGTTGGGCCAGGAAGGAGTTGTACTGCAGGCAGTCCCACAGCTGGAAGGAGGGAGGCAGGACTGTGGAGTGCACCACTGAGCACGTCTACCATGCAGGTCATCCTCTGCCTGGGATCCTATTCTTTCTTATTGTCTGCTTTCCAAACAATGCTTCTTCAGTAGGTTTCATCACTCTTCTAGAAGTTTGGTTAATTCTAAATTCCCTTAACTTGTAATAGCTCTTTAAGGTTTTTAATGCTTCCCTGTAACACTTATACAGTTACCTGAGTTATGGAACAAAACCAATTCCAGATACAAAAATATTGTGAGTACAAAAATATCCTTGAATTTTCAGCCAGAGCACAGTTCAATAGCCAAACCAACAGTGGATTCCATCCTTTGAAGGACTGCTTTCAGACACAGAAAATGCTGAAAACTAACTAACTGTTCAGCAGAAATATTACCCTACACCCAGTTTAGCGAGAAAGGTGCACAGGGACAGGAATAATTCAGTGTGTCACAAATAGCCTAGATATATTAAAAAATAAAAAAAAGTGTCAAGTAGAATTTTCAATTTCTCTTTTTTTATACTATTTCTTTAAATCTAAAATTAAGAACTAAACCCACCTGTTTTAATACTGAACAGAAGCAGGAACATTTCAGTTGGCCCAAAGGCACTCAGAAGAAATCCAAATAAATGAAGGGCTAATGTCACAAAACTGCTGGAGGACATAGTGGGTACATGGTTCCTTCTTTATTCAATACCCAGGCAGTGCAGATACTCACCTGGGGCCAAGGGAACCAGATTCAATTCCTTCTGCCTGAAGTGAACAGAATCTACATATTCCACCTCCCAAGACAATGCACCAACCACTTCTGCAAGGTATTGAGGGACCACCAAATCTCCTAAGCCTACGCCATTCTATTTTGCATAAATAATTCAAATTCGCTGGCATGCTGAGTGCCAGCTAACAAAGCCTTTCCATTGCATGCATCCTTCCTCCCCATCTCTTTGTCCCAGGCTCAATGAATATTTCAAGTGAGAACAAAAAGAAGAGCAATGACAAAGAGACCCATTTGGGCCTGTCTTAAAAGGAGCTGGTGGACTTGGGTTCAGTCTCCTGCCCTAAATCAAGCAATGAGTATATCTGAACATGGACCTTTCACCTCTACAGGGAGCAGCTAAAGAAACACAGCATGTTCTAGCCTACTGTTCTCCAAACTGCTCATAAAATTACCTAAAGAATCCCAACATCTGTCAGTCAGCTGCCAATCCCTTCCAGACCAACACAGTAACATTTACAAGGGACTTCAATGGGGATTTTTGTATGCAGTTGGTAAATACTGCAAATAAAAAGAATCTCTACAGCAAACTTTTCTAAAACTGTTCTAAAAATAAAAGTGAAACATGGACTAAATTACTGTCATCTGTCTCCTAGAAGAACTGCATAGCTCTACTGAGGCAAGAAATGCTCGGCTTGCAGGGAGCATCTGTAGTGGAACAACAGTCTGGGTAACAAAGAGGGAAGTAGAAGCAATCAGAGCTGGGGAAAGAGCAATCTCAGGAAGAAGAGCATAAGAAAAAAGTCACCTGTGAAGGTAAGAAAAGGTATTGTTTGAGCAGAAAAACTGTCCCTTCAGACACTGCCCCAAAAGGAAACAAAGGTGAAAATGGCCATGTGCTAGCAGCAGCCCAAGAATTTACTGATAGCATCTTATTAAAGTGGAGGGAAATGCCTCCCCTTCACCTACAGGAAAAAAGAGGGAGCTAGCTCCTGATTTTTGAAAAGTTAAGTGTTAGTTATGTTCAGCTACACAGCGATGCCATTGATGGTTTTCCACAAAGGTACATTTTCATGCAGCTATACAAGATTTACAGTATTTCAAAACTCAGTCCCAACAGTATGAAATACAACATCTTCTTAGTACAAGCAAAGCCTAAAAGCAAAACAGTTTTTCTGTGTCTGTATACATCTATATCTCACATTTTTCATTCTATACACATTATTTCTTGTAGTATCAAAAATAGAATTAAGATAAATTTTTTATTATTTTTTTTTAATCCTTGGAAGAAGATTAAGATGTGTTCAAAGACAGAAACACTTCTACTAGTACCAGCTATGCTACATCTCCTCTTTGAATATACAGCTTGGAACAGAAACCCATGAAATATTTTATATAACCAGATATCAAAATGCAGTAATTTTAGCTTATTTTAAGTTGTCATAATTTTTCCTTAATTCATACACCAGCCATGTATGTAAAACTGACACACATATAGTAAAAAAAGGAGAGACCAAAAGTTTTAGTGGAGTTTGATACTCACCTCCTTCTCCTGACCCAGAGCCATTATCTGAAAAAGAAACAGAGGGGGACAAAAAAAGAGAAAGCAAATCAAAACATTGCTTCAGGAGCAGCTGTTTGTTAGGAACTTGTAACTGTAAAACATTACACAGATGTTACATTTCATGAGCCAGCTGTAAAAACAAACATCCCACATAAAGTCTGGCATCCTTTAATAAGTTTGTCTGTGCTCATTGTGCCCTAGTCTCTGTTTTCCCTGTCAAGACAATTTTACTCAAGGAACAGCATCATTCACTACTGAAACTAAATTGCTTTCTCAGACTTTTTTCAATTGTTGGAGATTCAGATTTGTCAAACCCAAAAGAGGTGAAGAGTACAAAGTCCGATTTTGGGATTTTTTTTTTTTTTTTTTTTTTTTACCCTCTGGCCCCGGTTTGGCATTGCGAGGAGTAATGCATAAATAACCTGACTGCAGAAGTAGCTCCAGGAGAAAACTAGTCCTCAAAGATGACTTAAGTCACCTAATGACAAAATAACTCCTCTCAGCTGAGTCAATCACTTTGTATAAAGATGCTTTAACGACACAGTTATTTCACTGACATTTGACTGACTGGATTAGCATCTGATGAGTGACAGTTTTCGACTTGATCCCATTTGCATTAGCAGTTAAAGTGTCAGCAGGACTTGAGCTTCCTCACCACCCCAGGCCAACTAACTCTACTTCAGAGCACTATGGAGCTGGCTAGGGATTTTGTATGTGCATTCCACTGGGCAGCACTCTGCACAGTTGTCAGCTAGCACAGCAGTAGAGACGAGCCCTTAAACACATGTTCTGAGTCACAAACCTCCCTCAGCCTTTCTTCTTCAAAGGAGGAAGAGAGAAGAGGATGCGATGGTAACTACTGTCAGTGAATTGTTCCCCACCCTTATTGGCTTAGCTTCTCTGGTAGATGAGGAGAGGGCCAGAGCATACACTCTGCTCATCACGCACCTCTCTTTTCATGCCTGCTTTGGTGATGGAGAAGGCAGCTGAATTTTTTCCACAAATCTGAAAGAAGAGGGAGGCCAGACAGAGAGAGGAGTGGGGGAGTTCTTACTTCCACACATGAGCTTGTTGTTCACATCAGAGGAAAGACCAAACTCTCCGTTTGCTCAGTTCCCTCCTCCGCTTTTCTTTAAGGAGTTATATTTCTAAGAATAATTCCATCTAGTGAGTGGATGAAAGTGTGAAATTCCACGTTACTGGGTCACTTCACACATTAAAAATAATCTCCTGTCACATGGGGTATCAGGAATAGAGATTTGTTTTTCTTTTGCCTCAATTTTCCTTTCTGTCCTCCTATACCACTATTCTGTGTCTAACAGACTGAGCTTATTACGTTACAGAAATTAATGCAAAAACCAGAAGGCTTCTTCTTAGTGAAGTGACCCACTTTACTGACAAAGCAGACAATCCCATATGAAATGCCACTGTTGAGTCACTGAGAAATATGCCTTATGATGTGGTATTGCTTCATTAAGAAATTTGAAGAGTGTGATTTACTTATATGAGTTAAGTGTATAGGCTTATTTGTAGTGGTGAAATTGCACCATAAGCTGTTTTGGGGGAGAGAAAACTGACGTACAAACACGAGCAAGTTCAACATGTCATTCATGTGAGAAACAAAGGCTAAAATGTCCCAAGAAGGAAACCCAACTTGTTCCATGTTTTTATTTCCAGCTCTGACTGACTGCTTTCCCCTGTGCGTTCAGCCCTGAGGTTAGAAATACCGCTCAGCCCCAGCATGAGGGGCTCTGGTTGTAGCCCACGTGTTATGTGGCAGGGGAGGTACCATCACATAGACAGTACGGGCTGTAACAAGAGATAAGTAAATTTTAGAGCTGAAGCTCTGACCACCTATCTCCATAGATCATTAAGCCCACTTGGCAGGACATCATAGCAATCGGATAGATCCATTCCCACTTATCAGGGTTTTCAGATCACAAGAAACAAACAAACAAACAAAGTGTCATCTTCTAGAACACAGTATCAGCTTTCAACTTTTCCCTGGGAGCTGTGCTACGATTCTCATCTCCAGGGCAACATGCTAAACTAAGCTGGTGTTCCTGCTTTTTATTGAGCCTTGGCTAGATTTTCCCAAGCAGCTGCTGGTTAAAAGAGTAGCACTTTTTTCAAGCTTACTTGGACAAGAAACCCTGCTCTTTTCAGGCTCTTAATGAATTCAGGATTTCCAAAAGTGATCTCCATGCACCCAAGATCTGTCAAGAAAGATGCTCAAGTAAGCGAAGATGCTGAACACAAACAGCATTCCCCCAGCCACTGGTCACTAATTAGACAAGTAGTGGCTGACCTTTACCTTTACTTGATCCACCCTTTTCCAAGTAGACTTATAAAGACTGAGATCAGCCTTGCCAAGAAGGACTTGGGGGTGCTGACCTAATTGTGGCCTTCCAGTACCTGAAGAGAGACTACAAGAAAGGTGGAGAGGGTCTTTTTAAAAAGGGCATGTAGTGAGACAACAAGGGATTCAAACTAAAAAAGAAGGTTGAGATTAGATAGTAGGAAAAGTATCTTTGCTATGAGGGTGGTGAGGAATTGGAACAGATTGTCCAGAGAAGTTGTGGATGACCCATTCTTGGAAGTGTTCAAGGCCAGGATGGATGGAGTTCTGAGCAACCTGGTCTAGTGAAAGGTTCCCTATCCATGGCAGGGGGGTTGAAACTAGATGATCTTTAAGGTCCCTTTCAAACCAAACCAGATTCTATGATTCCATAAGTCTATAAAAATATGCTCATACACAAATGTGCAGGCTTCTGTTGCAAGCTGTTTTTATCCATGAAGGAGTTTCTGGATAAAATACAAAGAAGCACTTGGATCAGGCACAGCATCTGAATGCTGTAAGCATTAGGCTACAGTCAGAATACCCTTTTTTTTTTTTTTCTCTCTCTGAACAGGAGCCATTTCTGTACTGTGGGTCTGCTTTGGTGCAGAGGCAGAAAAAACTACCCAAACCCAAAAGAGCTTGCAGCCTCTCTCATTCAGGAGGGAGCCTTTCAACTCAAAGCAGCATGAAAATTGAATCCATTGAGGGCAACAGCTCCAAATTGCTAAGAACAAACAGGAGGGCAAACAGTCCACTGACAAATTTTAAGCAGACTCTTCCATGAGCCACTCCTAAGAGAATAATTTCTTCAGTCTAACAGAGATGCAGTGTTTCTTTCTGATTCAGCAAATAGCTTTCCCCTCCTTATTTTTTTTAAACTTAGAGATCCCAACAGGAAGCAATGGACTGTGGGTTCCAAATATATACAGTACACTGAGAATCTCTAAGTACAATCAAGTACTACATCATTGTGTGGTTACATTTTCATGTGCAAATCTGGCAGCAGTCAAAATCAATATTAGGATCTGTATATGCAGTCCTGACATTTCAGCCATAAATTCCTTTTTCTAAACCACCATTTTTAATGTCAAAACTTGTATTTTGTTCATTCCTAAAGCACCTATAATTGATTCTTTTTCAAAACATTGCTTATTTTAGAATCTCAGAAACTCTGACAGCCCTCAGACAAAGAAAATAAATATAAAAATATGCTGCTAAATCACCCATGTCCCTAAAAATTTAATCAAAATATTACCTGCCAAGAAATAGAATAATGATTTAGTGACTAAATCACTCAGTATAGTCTGTTCCAGTGCTGTAGCTTCAGAAGGTATCAATCCTTCGCAAATGGGAAGTATGAGATTCAGAAGTCTAATGTACTTTAAATATTAAATAGTTGCTACAATACTAAGGGGGAATTTCATCCTATTGTCTTGGGTGCATTCCTCCGCGATGAAGCCTTGCTTTGAAAAAACAAAAGTCTAACAGGAAACCACTGAGTGTATACTTGGCTCCCAATGATGTCCTAGAACAAAGCACTTTCATAGCAAATTCAAAGGCACACAGTGAAAATTAATGGGGGTCTATAAAAGATGTTTTAATTTGAGTATTTGATCCTCCATAACATGTGTAACAGATCAGAAGCACAAATATATTGCCATCTTGGTGACCTACAATCCAACTCAGGGCATGGAGAAGTTCCAGATGATAGCTTTTATCATTCAATATTCTCATGTCACCCAAACAGCATCAGGCACTTGGGAAGCAGCAAGTACCATTCAAGTAGAGCTCTGCTGAAGCATTTAAAATCGCAAATGCAGTATCCAGCCTGAATCACATCTTCAGTTTCAGATACGTGTTTTCAGAACTTTCTGGACAGTTGTGTTTCAGCATGTTTCTTGATCTGTTACACTAAGTGCTAGAAATTTGGCTGTGTTTCCTGAGTTCTTTCAAGAAAAGGAGAGGAAAGTTAAAAAAAGTTCCCATACTATCTAACTTAGTAGTAAATAGCTGCCCTCAACCTAAGGCTGACAGGAATCAACTTTTCAATTTTTGAAATTTCTTTTCCTTAGTAGAGTAGAATGCATACAAAAACAAACACTTTTTGTTGTTCCCAAACATTACCCTAGAATTGTTTTTTAATGAGGGAAAGAAACTTTCATGCTGTGTGTCTGTATCTTGAAATACTTTGGACATGAAATGAAAAACCACTGTTTACTTACACATCCTTAGTTCAAACCTTCATACTTCTTGGACATTGACATAGGAATGTGTGAGTGCTCTAAAACTGTATTGCACTTTTTTCCTACTTCTGCAGCACCTGGTGATAATTTACAGGTGGGAGATTGGAAAAGAAGGTAGATTCAGTCATCTGGCTGAGGAATGCTGGAATTATGCTTCTGTGCTGGGCATAAAACACAGGTTTCCTTCAGTATTAGGACCCACAACAGAGATTGTTTTGGGCCTTAGTAAACAAGAGCCAAACCTCAGTACAGGTCTGTGCAAAGACAGTAGAGCAGCTGGTGTGAAACACGGCCAACCTGCATTTAAATGAGGTAACTGTGGGACTGGCGGCAGCGAGGACTTGGCCTAGGTACACTGCCCATGCATTTACCCTAACTTCCAGATAAGATATGCAGCTACCAGTGAGTTCCAGGCTGATACCTCTAAATTGTCATAGATAATTAACCAACATAAAGCTAGCAAGGAGTGTGCATCTGACCCATCGTCATGCTTTTGGCTGCTGTATCGACAGAACCTTGTTTAGGTTAATCCAAGTAAGCATTTTGTATCCACAGATGAGGGATATCCTAACACTTATTTTTTTGTGTGTGTTATTTATGTATCAAAGAACGCAGATGTTGATGCTACTGAGTCATTTAATTTCATTGAGAGAAAGCCAGCCATGTATCTGGTCTCACCAGCCTTGAATCTGTCCAGAGGTTCAGAAAATCTCAGGTGGCTAAAGTTTCTTTGCCCAGGAGCATGTTGTCATATTCCAGACAGTGAAAACATGTCCCGTGTATTTTAAACGTGTGCAAAACCTATGCTTTAAATGTGTAGAAAGACAAAAAAGGCAAGTCCATTAGAAATGTGAGGTAGCATGATTTTTTAAGTTATGCATATTTTCAGTGACCCAAAGTCAAAGATGATGCCTTGGATACAGGCAGAGTGGCAGTCAGGATGATCAGTGTCTCTTGTTGGATGTCACACTAATTCTGTATATCCAAAAAAATAAAAGTCCTAAAGAAATTAGTAATTTGAAGTCTGCTCCAAATTTGCTGAAAGCCTTTTGATGAATATCAAGACTCCTTTATAAACACCACAGAAGCATTCACAATCTATTTTCCCAGATAAAGTATTTCAACTTTTAATGTTTATTTATTAACCTGTTAGCATATCAGAAGACATATCAGATTTCTTCTCCATAAAAATATTCCATTGCTAAAGAGGACATGGGGTTTCCACATTATTTCATTCTATGAAAAGCATAAAAATTATAATTGCCGGAATTAAGGGCAAAACTAAAGAGCTAACCATAAAACACCATTCATTAGCGACACAAAGTGATGTTTTACATACCAGAATAACAGGGTCCTCTTGATACCACTGTTATCTCCTTCTGATGCTTGCAAGCAGCTCTCCTGAGGAAGCATTCATTTTGGTAAGTGTCTCCATTTGATCCACAAACTGGAATATAGTTTGTGTGACACTGAAAAAGAAATTATAAAGTAACCCAGTCATACAAAAATTGTATGGTTAATCTCAACTGCATATTAATATACAGGAAGATAGTTGTGTTACTAGCACTAACTTATAACCCGTTTTCACTAAAGGAAGATTCAAAATATATTAGTTTTACAGTATCACTATATGTATTCCTCTTGGATCACTGAAATAATAGTCCAACTCCATATGGACTGAACATAGGAATTCAGTAGAAAAGATTAAAAGAACAAAATAACTATAGTGGGATTTTGTAATGGCTACAGGGAATATGTCAAGCATCTACAATTATTTGAAGGATAAACACTGAGGAAGGAGAAAACTTCTTCAAGATAATACAAGAAAGTATGACTAGGCACAGGGGGATGAAACTGAGCAGAGGAAAATTTAAGAAGAACAGTGCTTAAGGGGAGATTTGCTGACCTTTTTGGTCAGAACAGTTTTACAAAGAAGGTGGAAAATAATCTTACAAAGGAGGTGGAAAACAATCACCATCCTCATTAAATTCATGAACATCGTGAGTCTTTTACTTGGTCAACAACTATAATAATTCTTTTGTATTACTATACTGAAAAATTTCAAGCTTAAAGCTAGGAACATTTTATACAGTTAATAAAAAGAAAGGTAGGAAGGAAAAAATATCATTCCTAATAGCTTTTGCAGAAGTTGCCTGTATTTTGCCATTTTCTTTCATTCTAAGAAAGATGTCTTAGAAATCCCTTGTATGTATGTTGTGCATTAAAATGCTGGGACCACCAATCTGCCTAACATCCGAGACTGCTGCATTGCTTCCCGCTGGAGAACTGAACCCTGCTCCACTGTGTGGAAAAGCACACATTGTTTGGGGGTGCAGTGCTAACTGTGATGTCAGACACCCTTTGCATCTTCAAAACCCCAAGGCAAAAAGAACCCAACCAAAACGCACTGATCAAATACACAGAGTATCCATCAAGTTTCTTAACCATATAAAGTTTATGAATAAACTGCTACAGTTCAACCAGTGAGAGTGCATGCAGAAATAACATCTGTTAAGCTAAACTGCCCCAAAAGGACAAGAGTTTCTCCTCCAAATTCCAAATGAGAGTCTCCCCCACAACAGTTCCTTTGTGCTTTGACATACACAAAGGTCAAGTATTCAATTTTTAAAACATAATTTTGAAGCGTATTACCTTCCAATCCTTTGTCATCCTGCCATAGATGGTCAGCTGAGAATGAACTAAGCAGGTACAGACAGAAATAAATTACACTGCCAGCTCTGAAAATTATTTCTAACAGTTTTGTAACACTTTCCCATAATGAGTAGCTCTCAGACGTCTAACCACAGAGCTCAGTCCTGTCACATCTCATACTGAACAGTCATGTCTAGGGAATAATTAACAGGTGACTCTCAAGGGAGACAATACTTTTCAATAGATAATTCTCTTAATCAATTTTAAAGTAGCAGTGTGATGTTTAGAAGTTACAGGTTTCTGTCCTGAGGATAGAAAATGAAAGACAAAGTGATTCCTTTTTCACAATTTTGTAAACTTTTAGCAATTTGGTACAGTACAGCCAAGAGTTCTCATGCAAATGTCCTTTCAAGTGGAGTTGTTTTCTTGTGAGGAAATCCTCTAATACCTCAAATGATCAAAAGGGAGAGTATCTTTGCATGGACAGGATGTGCTTTTTACAGTGGGCCATAGGAAAATCCATCTAGGCTCCATCCAGTTCTGTGAGATTGATGAGGTCACAGCGTCTGCATGAGTTGTAAGGTTTCCTCACTATTTATACTCCTTTTCCTATTGTCTTTTCGCAGCAGTGATCTTATTAAACTGTTTGTTGTCAAATCTTTCTTACTGAAACTGAAAAAGAGTTCCATGATGTCTCTCTCACCTCACCTCACCCCACCCCACCTCACCTCCTCCACCAGTTCATAACACACTCACTAGGTGTTGATCAGTTTTTCTTTCAGGTTTTGTAAAACTCATCCAAAATACAGCAAAAGACCTTTCCAGAAGTTGATGAACATGTGATAACTCCTCTTTATTTACACCGGGGGGGGGGGGGTGGGGGGGAAGATAACAGCATCTCGCTTTATGACTTGGCAAAAATGAGAATTCCTACAATATTTTCAGAGAGGTTGCAGCCTGCAGAGTTCTTGCTGCCATGGCTGTTTCAATGACAATGCTGAAATTACCGTCATTACCAAACACGTTCCTAGGAGGAAAAAATATGACTTCCTGAAGTTTCAGAAGACTGAACAGTTCAGAAACGCTGCAAGGCCAGGAGTGCTGGCAGATAAAGAGGAAGAGGAAGGAGTGGTGATGCCTGGAAAGCAACCAAAACCTCTACGCATTTTCCTCAATCTGAGGGAAGTTTGTTCCAGCCTTGGCCCTAGCTCAGGGATGGCTGTGCATATTTGTACCCCTCTGCTCCCCAAAATGCGCCTCTGTTGGGCGGCCAGGGCTGTAGCCTCACACCTGGTGGCATTTCCCCTCCCAACCAACTTAATTATAGAATTGCATTTTTCTAAAAACTGCAGTTTTAAGAGTATAAGTAATGCCTTGTTGGATCAGACCAATGGCACATTTACCCACATGCAGTGGATGTGATATTCCAGCCGTGAGGAATAGAAACACACTTCAGGAAGAACAGGCTGATATTCCCACCTCTTCCTTTCAGTGCCTCTTCAGCTCAACCCCTGCACACAAATGTGTCTATTTCCTTTTCAAAACCTTGCAAAGTCAGAAAAAAATCAGCTATCTCTCAGAGAGTCTTGCATGTGGAGAAGCTAACACTTTGGGCTAGATATTCCTGCCTGGGATATTTTGGTGCTGCTAGTTGAAGACAAATAATTAAGGTTGAGAACTACAGGAAGAATTCAACCTGCTGTGTCTGAATAATAGAATACTTTCCTCTCATCCTTAGACTTTTTTCCTTAGAGTATGGGATAATTTTTTTCAAGAAGTACAAGTAAACTTAGAAGTAGCTTAAAAACAATACTGTTTTTTAAAATGGGCTTGTCAAGACATAGTATCAGCTTATTATATGGGCTAGTTCTTTTTTTTCAGTTGTCATGACCTGGATACTAAGAAGTCACTGCCTACAGAAAATAAACTAAACCTTTGCTTAGCCTAGGGTTGCATTTCTTTTCCTTTATTTTTTTTTTCTAATCACTACTGAGCTTTGATTTTACTATTTTTTGTAAATAAAAGTTAGACAGAGTGAAGGCTGATGAGAAAACCTATTCTAAGAATTTTTTCTTAGACAATTGGATCCCATTGTTCAAACAGAAAAATGCCCCCAGCATAGGTGAACAGCACCACATCAAAAGCCAGCTCTGAAACACTGGAACCCCAAAACAGCATAAGATCACATACACATTGTTACTATTCTGGTTCTCCGTGATTTATTATTTACTGGAAATAGAACACACAATTATTTTTAAAACACTGAAAGGCAGTCCATGCCAGGGTTGGTTGATAACAGTGCCAGCTCTTCCAGGTTGATTGTAAGTGTCATACATAATATTTGATACATTTGTCCTGGCTATGAAGTGTAAAGAGAAAGAACTACTGTGTTGTTTGTTCCCCAAAAAAAAGTTGGGGACAGGAAGGAAGGAAGGACTGCCATGATAGTTACAAAAACCGTAAACTAAAGGCTAAAAAACTGACAAAGCAAATAGAATTTTTATTTATTTAAAAGTCCAGAAGACCTTTCTATTAAATTTCAATACTTTTGCTTTCCCTGAGTGAAGCTAACTCAACTGTTATAATTCACAAATTTTATGATCACTGGTGATCCCATTATTATTTGACTTTCTAAATGCCTTAAGATCTTGCAGGGTTTAATGTGACACATTTAGCCACCAGGAGAACGTGGAAGAATCTTCCAAATACTGGGTATTAGAGAAGCAATTCATAGTAAGTACAGCATTTAACCTATAAAGCTTCATCTGACGTGTGTGACAACTCTGGGCTGCCCTGCTCCAAGTTACCTCCCTTACCACCTCGGGTCTTGGGGCAGGATAAGTCAGGGTGGGGAGGCACAGAGCGGTGACAGCTGGTGCTCCCCACCTCTGCTCGTGCTGGTCACGGGGCCATGGGTGTCTGGCAGGTGATGGCCCTCTGCTCTCCCCCACCTTGGTTTCTGCTACTGGCTGGCTCACCAAAATTGTCGGGGAACTAACACGGAAGAAGGTACACTCTCCACTTGCTCCCTGAGCACACCCTGGTGAAATTCCATCCCAATCAGTGCCGCTGAAAAAGGAGCTTATGGTTAGACTCCATAAGCCTGTTGCTGAGGGAAAAGTTTAAAGCAGTGATTCTACAAATACTTCAATACGCCTCAAGGATTTGTCAGAAACAGCAAAACAAAAAGGTGAGCGGCCCTTACCTGGAACTGACACGCACATTTCACACCATCGCCCTCTTCCTTGCACACTCCTCCATATTTACATGATGATTCATCACACACTCTTACGTCGGATTCCCTTACATTTAACTCTGCAAAAAAATCAGAAAAAGGAGACAGAAAAGAAATTTTAAGATGAGGGATTTTGAGGACTGCATTGTCCTTAAATCTTCTGAGCCCCATGCTGCCTTACCCCCAGTAGAAATTAAAGGAAAAAAGCCAGAGCTGTTCCCTGGGCTGACCTGCATCATCCCCATGCTGCTCCAGGGGCAGGTCCTGCTCCCCAATGGCAGCTTTGCCTTGTTGGCACAGTGGCTGTGGCTAAATGCTGTTTACCAATTAAACAGATAGAGAGCAAGCATGTGCTTATACTGCCCAAATTCCTTTCCATGTCTCCTGTGACACAGATGCCCCAGTACAAAACCCTTCTCCACAAAAGTTGAGCCCAGCAGGAGTCAAGACCTTCACACAAATTATAGCCCATGTTTCTCACCCACTACCTCTTTTTGCTTTACTCTCCACAAAGGTCCCGAGGAAGAAAATCTAAACCATCAGAATTTCTCTGCCCAGTTTTCCAGTTTCTGCCATAGCCACATTGTTATCTTTCAGAATAAAAATAAACCTAAGTGTGTTTAAACTATTATAATTTGCTTGCGCTGTAGGAGCCGGAGTAACGAACCAGAGCTGTGTGTCTTAGCTGCTGCATAAAAATATGGAGCACAAAGACAGCTCCCATCTCCATAACCTTGAGCAGGGGCACAGCTGGTAAGAGGAAAACCAACGGGCTATACACACCAACTGCATAGGTTCTAGATCCAGTCTAAAGGTTGCCTAAATGGCTTCAAGCTTTTATGGGCATCACAATCCAAGGCTAGGTTTAAAACAGAATAAATATATTCTTTTAAAATAAGTATTTGATTTGAACTATATATAGGAGAGAGAGCAAAAGAAGGCATCAGTAGGATAATGGAAGTGGTCAGTGTTATCCTAAATGTGACCTCGTCTGGCTGTATGGGAACAGTGCCGGTACCACGCATTCCAAGGAAAAGGTGAAAATTACACCAAGGGCTCTAGAAAAATCCCCTGCTACTGTTAAATGTGCAGTGGTATCCAGTGACATAATTCAAAGATGTCTGTGCTACAGCTCAACCCAGAAACCTTCAGGACTCTATAGCAAGTATGATCCACTAAAGAGATCAATTGACAGTGGTGTGATTTAAAATAATGCCTGTGACTTTTAATAAGCAAGCCCTATCCAGAAAACTGGCTTAAAGAAAGAACTGAACACCAGCCATTCAGAAATGGGGAAAGGTAGGTCAAAAGCAGAAGAAAATAATCCTCGCTGCCACTTAAACTGGCAATCACCCTCCTCCTCACAGCAGTGTCAGCGCTTTGGTATGACAGTGACAGACACCCTGGAAAACTGTTCCTATGTCTTTATGTAGCATTATACACCCACACATATAGTTTATATAAATTCATAAATAAACAATAATTACTGTAATAAATTTTACCATATGGCATACGCTTCTATATTTAATATAGCATTATTATGTATTTTTTTCATAGCACTGAAGTTGGGGGATTATGGCTCAATGCAAAGTCCCTTTATAATCCACTTTTTTTTTCAACTGTGAGAATAAATTGAAAAACATATCGATTCCTTTACCCCTGTAGGTCCGTCATTCCCAAAGGAAGGCATAAATGAGGAGGGCAATGTGTGTAACACTGGGCAGATAGGTAACCTGGTTGCCATCACAACCCTGTGTGTGTGATCGCTAATGTTATTCTTAATGTCACCGTTTATCAAGCATGACTGCTGAGTTGTAGGCACCAAGCTAATGTGACAGAACATTGCGGCTTTTCCATTTAATGTGTTCATAACTCGGTCCTGAAGGAAATGTGCCTTTCTTTCTCTTCATGAAGATCTGTTCCACGAAGATGAACAAACTAGCAAAATTAATTAAGAGGAAACAATTGTCATACCTGAAAGTGTCCAACTTTAGGTGATATCGCATTTGAGAAAATGCAATTATAAAAAGGAGTAACCATACAGACAAATTAGAGCATGAACAGCTTTCACAATTCTG
This sequence comes from Lophotriccus pileatus, assembly GCA_035583135.1. Lineage (NCBI taxonomy): Eukaryota > Metazoa > Chordata > Aves > Passeriformes > Tyrannidae > Lophotriccus > Lophotriccus pileatus. The sequence continues at coordinate 89,686,491 of JAWWES010000081.1, read as the reverse complement.
TTTTTATCAGGTCAGGAAAATAACAAGATGCTGATCCCCCTTCTCAACTCTCAGTGGAGATCGCTGGACTCAGTGCTTTGCAACATCCTACCTGGTACCCCCAATCAGCAGAAGAAACCCCTTGGCAGCTCAGTTCCTGCTTGAATTCCTGAGAGTCTGCACAATGTCCAAGTGCCTAACCAATGTAGTGCAGGCTCTTCCTCAGTATCAGTGTCCCCTGGTGTGGAGAGGGCACACAAACACCCAGGAAAGAGCCTCTTCACCACAGTGGTGGGCAAGGGACCTCACTTTTCTGCAAAGGAGGGGAAGGACACAGTGGGGTCAGAAGGAGACCCCAGCTAGCAGTTCAGCTACGGTTACTTCATTTTAGGAGTGGACTGTGTTTCTTTCCACAAAAATCATAAATACTGATTAAAAGCTTTATGGCATGAAATGAATGCTGTTTAGGAAAGGTCATGCAGAGACCAGGCGCCAGCATGATTTTCCAAAGTTGTACAATAGACAAGATACCCTCGTGACTGGCACTTGAACATGACAGGTGAACTTTATTCTATGGCAGGATGTCACCTAATCCCTTATTCTATTCAGTGGCAAACTCCAGCAGCAGCAAAATCAAGCCTTCAACATGTGCACAATTGCATCTGATGAAATCACAGGCACTGGGAAGTGTGGTGGCCATAATGACTTCCACATACAAAAATGAATAGATGTGGATGGATGCTAATAGAGTGAGGAGGAACTGCAGATGTCTCCCATGTCTGAAATATGCTCTCTTTTCAGTGGATTCCCCACAGACAGAGAATTAAAGCGGAGTTTCTGCAATTATTTCCAGAAGAACGGAATCATTATCATCGTATGTGAGAACAGACCTATGAGAGGAGAAAGAACATGTAGTAAATGGTTTAGGGTAATTTCTCACATGTTTCTTTAATGCCTATCACAACTCATTTCCCAGACTTTGCTTAGCAGATATAAATAAGAGAAAGCCTCAGTGTGATTCATTACGCACAGTGAGAATATGGTAGGTAGAAATCCATCAATTCCCAAGGGAAAATATAATTAGCGCAATTAAATCAGGCTTCCAAATTTATGGTAAAATTAATGTCCAAAGACCTGAAATGAAGTATTAAAAATGATTTGCTAGTATCTGTTCAGCCAATGCACTTCCTGGTCGTGCAATGACTAAATGGCACAAAGCAGCCTGCAAAGATCCACAGCGAGGTCTTTTAGGTTTGGGGTTTTTTCTCTTTTCAATTTGTATCTCTTTTCAATAATTTTTTCTTTTCAATAATTTGCATCAAATTTCAATAATTTGTATCAAATTTCAATAATTTTCTCTTTTCAATAATTTGTATCAAATTATCACTGGATGAATAGAATTCATCCTGTGATAATTTGACACATCACTAAAAATGAGGAAAGGCTTCTCTATTTTGACTCCTTTCAGAGAATCTGAAATACAGCTCAATATAAGTAGCTGGAGATTGGCTTTTTCCCTGTGACCTCAAAGTGCACTGCTCTGAGGCTCTTGTTATAAGCAAAATTACATGCCAAAATTATGAACCTGAAGATAAAATCAAATCTGTAGCTTTAAGTATATCAAACATGCTGCTTCCATCTGGATATGTTGAGAATACAGTAAAATCTAAGATGGGCAGATGCGTTAACTTTGCTTTTTCAAAACTCGTGTTTCTTCTGTGGTTGGCAATAGTACATAGTAATGATGAATGGATATAAGGAACCAACAAATACCTTTCCCACGTGAAAGTGAGCATGTGGGTTTAGTAGCAGTGCTCCCAGCTTTGTCCCTTTTGAATACTGAAGCTGTGCCTGAGAAAAAACTCTGCCTGCCTGCCTGTCTCTTGCTATGGGTAAGACCCCAACCAGGAGAGGTGCCAGGATCCATCATGCCTTTTGCCAACGGGTTTGGTAAAAGAAGGGAAGTAACTACACTTACGTCACATTAGAAGGAAAAGGCGAGGCATCTCACTGCTGCTTTCCTGTCCTCCAAACAGTTAGTACTTTGTGATGCCAAGTTTTAAGTTAGGAAGCATGACCTCTTGTGGAGGTCATATACAGACATACACACACACACAGACTTGGGCAAGTTCATGGAGAGTTCATAACTCCACAAGTTAAAAGAACCCCCAAAATTGTAAGAACTATTGAGTTGAGTCAACAGTGGCTTGGGAAAGGGCTCAGGAAAAATTATGTTGCAAAGGGTATGTTAGAGCCCACAAAGTCTACTGGAGCTTTTTGACTGGACTCTACTGGAGTGTTTTGACTGGATGAGCTCTCAGGACCACAGAAGAGAGTCAAAGAGAATCAAAATCTGATGAGCAGAAAACCTATAATCTACTCAGTTTTGGGAGTCAACCTTATGACTCTGGTTTGGCTTTGGCAAATCACTGGCTTCTTTTGGTTTCAGCAAATCATTCTGGTTTTGACAGATTATTTATAAATTAATGGTAAACAAAGTGTGGGGTGGAAAAACCCAACAAAATCTTTCCCTTGAGGATTATAAAGCTGAGGTGCTCACAAGTACAGTAATAACCTGAGTCTTAAACCTAACTCTTGAATAAAGCTTCACCTGCCAGTCACACCCTCTGCCCCACAACAAAGATGACAGCCAGAGCCAGGCTTTTGCCCCCGTGATTCCCAAGCCCTGCCTGCCCATTTCAATCATGGTGAGCTCAAGTGGCATCACAGGTAAAGAAAGTCACTGCAAAATAGATTCTCCAGGGGAGCGTTTTGGATGTCCCTGGGATACCTCTGCTCACCTCCAGCTGCCAGCTCAGAACAACACAGTCCTCCTGTTAAATCCTACCAATCCCGTGCAGAGCATGCCAGCTGGTAGTGGCTTCAGTCACTTTAGATTTCCATCACCTACAGTGACTTTGACATTGGTTCAGACACTTAGCTCACATGCACACCTCTAAACATAAACATTTACATTTAGATGTCTTAGTCTGCAAGCTCAGCCCCAACCCACTGCTTTTCAAAGTGCATCAGAACAATCATTCCTGCAGTAAGTCATGAAAATGTTTATAGAGCTGTTTCACCTAGGCTGTGGACAGGAGGCATAATTTTGGGAGTACCCAAATGTGTGATCCAGTCATTCTGACACTAGATACACGTTTGAAGTGAGGCAGTGTAAGTTATTCCCCATTGCAGCAACTGGGTACAAATCTCACAGAAAAATAGAAGTTACAGCTGTGTGCAACAGAACTTGTTTCTATTTATTTTATTACAGGTCTTCAACTCCCAACTGTTCCTTCTATACTAGTTTCCCTCCTTAGCCAACCTTTCTCTGCAGCTGCTCCACTACCCTTTCAATGCTAACTTCAAAACATCAGAGCAACATTCAAGAAACACGCTTTTGCTTTGAAAATTTAATTAAGAAGTATAAGGGAAAAAACTATCTCTGAACTAGGTGGGTCCTTTTGTAAAGCCACTGTAGAAGTAAGGATCAAGCCCAGACCCTGAAAAACAGTGTTTTCCTTACTGGCATTACAGTACCCTAAGAGCGAGGTTAGCTAAGAATATATTTTTTTCTAGAGACTTTGTGGCTTCTTTTAAGATACTGAAGCCATGTGTTGGACTACCAGTTTGCACAGTAGAAATATGGACAGAGACACAGATTCAGGGACACAGATACACACAGAAGTCTCAATTTTTTGCAGGAAATGGGATGCAAAGGTTGTTGAATGGTGGTCATAGAAGAGTTCTTTTATCTTCTCCAGATTCAGACTGACACATCCACTAGCACAAACCTGATATCTTTTAGCACAACTTCTGTGCTCTGTTTCTGTAGCAAAAAGCAAAACTAGAAGCCAAACTCACCTAACATACAGCAAATACTGAAGGTAAAGTGTTCTTCCACCTGCTTTGCGCCTGTGTGGTGAAGTTGGTTTATTTTAAAACAAGCCAGCACGGACAGCTGAGATGTGTACATGTACACAAACTGTGCTGGGGGAAAGGAAGCCCTCAGGCTTTGCAACATTTTCTTTGACATCTGCCACTGATACCATTGCAAGAAAACACTGAGTATTTACTCCTCCTTTTTCTCAATGTCATGGTCATAAGGTGTTTCCCTGAAATAAAACTCATCCTAGCAGAAAGTGAGTGAGCAACCACTGCTACCTGTCCCTTGGTCAAGGAGGACAGAATCATAGAATCATAGTGCTGGAGCAGGTCCAAAGAAGAGCAACGAGGCTGGTGAAGGGACTTGAGCACAAGTCCTATGAGGAGAGGCTGAGGGAGCTGGGGTTGTTTAGCCTGGAGAAGAGGAGGCTCAGGGGAGACCTCATCATTCTCTACAACTACCTGAAAGGAGGTTGTAGCCAGGTGGGCGTCAGTCTCTTCTCCCAGGTTCTGCCAGGGCAGGTTTAGGTCAGATATTAGGAATAAAGTTTTTACAGGGAGAATAATTAGAGGAATGGGCTGCCCAGGGAGGTGGTGGATTCACTGTCCCTGGAGGTTTTTAAGATGAGACTGGATGTGGCACTGAGTGCCACGGTCTAATAACCACGGCAGTGTTGGATCAAGGGTTGGACTTAATGATCTCGGAGGTCTTTTCCAACCTGGCTGATTCTATGAGTCTGTGATCATAGAATATCCTGAGTTGCAAGGGACCCACAAGAACCATCAAGTCCAACTCCTGGCCCTGCACAGGACCACCCCCAAGAGTAACACCATGTGCTTGAGAGCATTGTCCAAACGCTTCTTGAAATCGAGACTGGCTTAGTGCTGTTACCACTTCCCTGGGGAGACTGTTCCAGTGCCCAACCATTCTCTGGGTGAAGAACCTTTTCCTAATATCTAGGAAAGGTAGATATTAGGAAATATAAATACTTAAGCCTCCCCTGACACACCTTTATGCCATTCTATCAGGTCCTTTCACTGGTCACTCCAGAGAAGAGATCAGTATCTGCCCCTCTGCTTCCCTTCATGAAGAAGCTGTAGATGACAGTGAGGTTTCCCCTCAGCCTCCTCTCCTCCAGGCTGAACAAGCCAAGTGACTTCAGCTGCTCCTTGTATGGCTTCCCCTCTAGACCTTTCACCATCTTTGCCCTCCCTTGGACGGATGCCTGGCTTTAGAACTGCAAACAAAGGAGCAAGTGTTGTTTCTTTTTTCGTGGGTTAGAGAACAAGGTATTACTAAAATGCGGTGCCTTAAGAACCCCGATCTTCCCAAACAAGTATGTGTCATTAGCAAAACCTGAGATTACCATTTATTTGGTAACTAATAAACAATCTCTACATTAGGGTTTCCAGAGCATTTTACTATCCCCATGTTTCAGCAGTTGTGGATGATGTAAATTGCTATAATTTGCATTGCAGAGCTTTTGTCTGCCGAATTTATTCTCAGAAATTGTCAGAGGTTATGGGTGAAGAAAAAGAGAGCAGACAAGCCCCTCAGACAAAATTAGCAATTACTTGTCCACATAAATAATACTTGTTTGTGTCAGGCAAGGCAAAGCAAGACAGAATGGATCACACTGTACCGTTCATATGAAAAATTATGTTTTTCAGAAAAGAAAGCAAACAGTAAGACAAACTACTGGGAAATAATTCAGGGAGAAAGAGGATGCCATTCAGACACTGTACATCCCCTTTGAAGATGGCTATTGTCACTGATTTCAGGTGACATTTTAGTAAGAAAAATTTATAGGAAATTAAGAATGTGGAAAGTGGAAAGAGGAGAACAAGGAAAAGAGCTTTAAAAAAAAAAAGCAATCAGAGAAGAAAAAGAGGAAAATGAAAATATTTAACACAGGAAAATCTAAAAGAAATGTAAGTTTTAAATAATCAAAACAGTTAAAAGTCAGTTATATGAAAAAAAAAGAAACAAAATTATTAACGTTAATTTACCCTAAAAAAACCATAGATAACTGTAATCTAATGGAACTGAGATACTCCCAGACTTTTTTTTAATTGCTCAATTAATTGCTGCCTTGGGTGACTGATGGCAAATCTGTTATTTTCAAAACAACCTTAAGCAGTATTACAGGACTAGCAAAACCTGTTTTGCTGTGTCTCAATGTAACATTTAACGCTCAGTTGTGCAGAAATAAGAAAAAAGCTGTGCTTTGGCTCTTGAGAATGCTATCTGAGTGAATAAAGCTTGAAATATTTCTCTAAAGCTACTATTACAAGACTGCATTAGCTCTTGATTGCTTAAGTGCTGTCCAATATATCTAGGATGATTATACTCTTACATTTCTAATCACTACAGTCTCCTTTTAGAACAGAGGAAAACTGAACGCATACATGCTGCTAAAAGAATTAGTATTCTTGCACACAATAGGAAACCACAGCAAATTTTAACAACTAGCAATCACACAGCAAGGTAGCAAGACTGGCTTCAAACCCGAGAGTCTCCCACACTGCAATATTCACATTACCAGTGTGCCTCAAGACTAACTCTATTCAGTGTGAGAAAAGTAAGGAAAGTGTCACAGTGACGAATGTTTGTATGACAGTTCCGTCAAAATATTGGATGCGGCCGATGGTGCATTTCTGTTTCCATCAAGGAAAAAAGAAGTATCTGCAGAGAAAGTTAAGGCACTCTTTTTCTTATATTAAAGGCTTTGACAATATTTCAGAAATTCTGTATAATCTGTAGGTGAATATTTCATCAAATGGTACAAAATCGACAAGCTGTGGAGTTGGTTGGAGACAGGGAAAGATGCAGAAGGAACCTGGAACGATTTTCTCTCTCATAAATACTTTTGTATCAAGGTCAGGCAACACAGCATTCTGGCCTTCAGGACGTGGCTCTGATATGCTTCTCCATCAGCGGCTATCCAGGACACCGACTTCAAAACTTGCTTACAAAGCAAAATATGTCTTGCTACAAAAAAAGTTATTGAATGTGATTATGCAAGGCCATCACAAAAAGGTTAATAAGTTATGGCATATTTTTACATAAAATAAAAATAAAGTATTAGAAAAGAAACATGCTCATATAGCATATTTATAGCAAGATTGATTACAACATATATTATCAATCTTTAGTTTCTAAGGAAACCAAGGCTGTAGAGGAGCAGCAACTCTCCAAACATGTCTCCACTGGTTTGTTCCAATAACTTTTGCACTCCCTGGGAAATTCCAGCCAAATCTGACCCTGATAGAGGCTCGAGACAATGAGATTCCTACAAGCTCATGGAAAATCAGTGGTTGCTCAGAGAAAGGGGATCCAGTGTCATTGTCAATTGGAGGAATTGAGGGCACATACAACTGAACAAGGCTCATGTGACAGGATCATAAACATGTATGATGTGTTTCTTTTCACAAACACATGCAAATAAGTGTAATTGACTGTTTTCCACTCATGGCATTGTTATGGTCCTTGCATATTGGAAAATTAACCTTGGATCATGTAAACACGTGGACTTTCAGGATACTAGGTAACTTGTGCTGCTGAATGCTAATGCCTATACAAATGGATGTAATTCTGGCAGGTTAACCTTAAAAATAGTGCTCTTACACTTTGCCAGCCTTTTTCAACTAGTGGGACTCCTAGGAAATTTTTCATTTGCATAAATTATACTGTTAATTTCTGACCATTGTGCAGCATGTGCAATTACAGTCAGTGAGAAAACATTATTTGCCCTTGTTCCCTTAATGTTCCCTTGCTCTCTTGCTCCGTCTCTCAGTCTGCAGAGTAGATGGCCAAATAACAAAAATATCTCCAAGAAAATTGCCAAGGGTCTTATATCTCTCCTCTCCTCTGTCTCTCACGTTGCTTTCTAGCATCATTGCCTATGTAAAAACACAGCAGGTAAGCTCCCATGGAAGCTAGAGCTTTGGCTAATGAATTCTTGTCCAGAAAAAAACCTTTCTATGCCAGTTACAAAGCAAGGTGAACTCTTCAGTCTTATTCATAAAATAAATCTGACTGTTACTTCCCTAAGCCTGTAGAGGAATGGCAAGCTGATCAAACACTGAAACAACAGAGCTCTCATTTATACTCCTGAAGAACCTGAAGACTGAAGCAAAGTTAAATCGCAGTAACAAGAGACACTAAAGGAACTAGTTAGCTTTTATAAACATTGCAGGGAAATTCTTCTTTGATTTGTAGGTGACATACTTAACAAGTTGATTCTGAATTGCAAAATAATATTGGTCAAATTCTGGTCCCATTCCTGGCAAAAAACTTCAAGGCAGGTAGTCTAGGGACCAGCTTGCCAGACTAACAGGTGGAATTGAGGTGTTATGCTCTCTATTGCCATCAAGTCTCCAGAATTACAGTATTTGCTTACAGGTGGGGGATGGATGGATAAAGGATCTACCTCACACTGGTGCTAAAACCTGAGCTCCTGTTGTCTGCTCCTCACTTTAATTTCTTCTAGAGCAGAAGAGAAACAAGCCCTGGTGTGAACAGTGCTATGATGTAGAGAAGATATAGCCTTTCTATAACCATGTCAGTCATCTCTCCTTTTTGATCACTGCCTTCAGAGCTCTGGGCTGCAGTCAGAAAACAGAGCCTTCATCCCTGTGAGCAATCATCAGGGAAGCGGTAAGAGGGCCTGATAACAAGTCAGAAGAAGCCTGAGCACATCCAAAGTGTGTCCATTTACCACAGGGTCCATATACTTCACTTTCAAGATCATGCCAACATATGCTTGACTTCAATGCTCTGGAAGTCCTAGCATGGAGAGACTTGGAATCTGTATGTGGATTTACACACTCCTCTAAGGAAAGTTACAGAAGTTGTTTGGGTTCTTGCTGATCATTTTACCTCATTTTAAAGACATTTGGGAGCACTGGGAAATCAAAGCCAACCATAATTACTCATCAACCTCACCACTTTCCCTTTCCCTTACTCTTCTTGTGATTTCAGTGTCAGAGAAATGTTTATAAAGAACTGAGTCTTAATCCTTGCAAGCTCCACAGGCAAGCATGTTCACAGCTGTGGTTGTCAGCTAATACACATAGGGATGAGCTGACCTTCTGGGAGCCATTTTCTGGCGACTTATTTCAAAAACTTTAAAATAAATTCAATAATGATTTAAAAAAAAAAAAATCTCCCACGGATAATGGAAAACACTTAAGAGGAAACTGCTGGGCTTTCATGATAAAGAAACACAGCACTTACATAGATGATACAGCACCACTCAGATTATTACACATGCTCTGCTTATTACACAGGTAATAAATAACTGCCAGAAATTGTATGTTTCATGGGAAAAACTCCGAGAAATATTTTTAAAAACGCAAAATAAATATATATATACATACATTCCAAACCCCGAATTTTCAGTAATGGCTCCTATGCTACTGTCCTTCCCTTCCTCTTTTCCATTTATCACATTTTCTTTTAGAGTTAAAAAGACAAGAGAAGAAGAAAACTATCTGGACTGTGAAGTCCTTGCATTTCTCAGCTATGAACCCAAGAAACACAGGTGCCTTTTGGTGAATTCTGTAAAAAAAAAATACTGTTTTCTACAAAATGGTTTTCAATGAGGAACAACTCTATTTGAAATGGTGTTTTGCCACTTGGTATACATAATTTGAGGCTCCAATCTACAAATGCCTGGGCAGAGACCTAACCTTGAGCATCTGTGATATCTAAATAAGCTAAATGGAACTGATCACGTGCAAGACAAAGAAAGTCTTCAAGTGCTTGTAGGATCAAGGACACAAGCAATTTTTGAGGACCTGATTTTTCTGCAAATAATAATTAACTTGACTAGGGCTTCTGTCTATTGGTTACAAATGCATAGAAATACAGAGTGAAAAAATATCTTAAAGCACTGTTTATTCCTCAGTTTTTAAATTTTCCCTTAAAAGCAGCAGAAAATATCTGACAAAGAGTTGTCAGATAGTGTATTAATCTAACCCTTAATTATTCACTTTCTACAGGAAAAATGCTGCAGTCTGCAAGATGATTTGATAGCAGAAATCTAAAATGTGGCTTCAAATAGCTTAAATTTTAAATATTACTCACAGCTCCCAGTAACTATCATTAACAGCTATGTGAAATATTGTAATACCTAGAGGCTGCAGTGAAGATCAGACCCTCCTTCTAAAAGACATGGATGAGAACCAGTCCATTACTTAGAGCATAAGTGCAGAAGTCATACGAACTCTGATAAAAATTAGATAATATTGTGTCCATTTCAGTGGATGTACATGAAGAGGAAAAAAGTATGTATAGAGAGAATGATTTATTCAAGGCTACAACACAAGGCCAAGGCAGGATACCACAACAGAACTTGTCCCTCTCCAATTGTTTTGCTACAAGGTCATCTCTTATCTTTCTCATCATCCTCCCTTTAACAGAAATATCTTCAACATCACAGCTAGAAAATCATTATAATCACCAAAAAAACAGATCAGACACAAAATGATTTAGGGAGTACACGTCGGTCATTTTAAAAAGTCTGAGAAAAAATGAATACTAACTCACTAAGGTTACTAATGCTAACTAAAGAGCTATGTTGATGTATTAATGCAGCTTGCAGGACTCATGTGCTGTATTCAAATAGCTGATTATCACTGCTCAGAATTCAAACTGTGCTGCTGGGATAAGAGTCTAATGCAGACAGTGCCATGCAAACCCAGAAACATGTCTCATAGCCCCACTGGGAAAAACTCTTGTTCAGGAACACAACACTGTAGGGGGTTGGCTCTAGAGCAGCACCACATGAAAAAATGGAGGAGCCCAAACACATTTGTGGGATGTGCTTTGCCTTGGGGAAGGTAGGACAGAGGGACAAAGACAAATAAGAGAACAAATGAGCTTGAATCAAATACAGATAATTTTTTTCAGAAAGGACACTGTCTTTGTGAGGGTGCGAGGAAAAGGATCTTTGCTTGCAGTTCCCACCTGTGCAGTCTTCTCTCATAGAGCAGTCAGCGTGTCCCTGTGCACCCAGGACCAGTTTTCTAACTCAACCTCAACACACTCCATCTTTTTCAGGAGCTGATCAGATTTTCAGGAGCTGATCCATTCCTCAGATAAACTCTAAGAGAAACCACTCCTGCAAGTCTCAACTATGCATGTAGCTCAAGGCTGACTGAACATAGGGAGAAATCTGCTGCGTTCAGAGAATCCAACTAATATTTTCCAAAAATGCCAGCAAGTCATCTGTCATCTGAAGATGATGGGGGTAACAAAGATTTAGAACTCCTAAGAAGGTATGGAAACTGTAAACCTGTCACATATCCTATTTCTAAGTTTGCAAATTTCTGGGAAAAAAAAAGTAAATTTCATGTCTGCATAACCTCCACACTAGAGGGACTACAGATCAAACTTGACAGATTATGGTCATGGGATAGGAAGATCCTCATCTCAGAACCAAATTTCAAATCTAATTCAAGTTAGTAGTGCCTGACATTAATTTTCTATCTGGAAGAATCTGACTTGCCTTCACCAGAGAAAATCAGTAAAGCATTTCCCATGCCACAAGGACCCATTCAGAGATACTTGTGAAAACTGTTCTGACAGCTCTGCAGAGGTGGGCCATCATCTTCATCTGAATAACTGAACGGATAGATGGGTTGAACACTTGGTGAGGGATTCAACATTACAAGTGCCCGTCTGCACTAGCATTTTCAATGTTAATAGAGACTGAAAAAGCTGAGGCAAAGAAAAAACTTACAGAAAACAGTCTTCTTGCAATGATAATCGTTATGAATGTTTTCCATAATCTCAGTCAAGGTCTTTGAGCAAGATCTCCACTGACACTGCTGATCGATTCTTTGTATACAGAATTACTGAAGGGCCTGTGAAAACAAATAACTGGAAACATCTTCCCTCCAATTCCCTAATGCTGTTCACAACGGTTTCATATAAACACAACCTTACTTGTAACCAGGTGAGGGAAATCAGCAGGGCCTCATGGCCATCTCTTACATATTATATTCTGCTCCCAGCAGCTGTAAATTCAACACTTCACTAGGCATTAAATTTACTCTCAAGAAACATTTTCCAAGAGAGGTGACAGAGTTATTGCACTGTTGCAGCTGCGGAGACAGATGGCAGTGCGCCAAAACTCCAACGAAATTTTAAATTAGAAATTTGACCATCTGCTAGGGGCGGGGTAAAAGGGTTTTTATGCTCAGGCTCCTCCCTTAGTTTTGTAATTTCCCAGGTACTTAAATGCACGATCTGGTGTGCAACAGATGCCATATGCTTTCCAACAATTTCACATTTGGAGCTCATAAGCACTGGAATGTCTTAAATATTCAAAAGAACCAGGAATTACTTCTTAAATTGCATTATGCTCTGCTATTACTCAGGTCACGACAAAGCAGGGTAGTATTTTGCAAAAACTTCCAGTTACTTTGGGATACTCCCAATAATAAAATCTGCTTAGGTTTACCTACTTGTTACTTGAAACAGGAGCTACAAGAACACAACCTTTTTTTATCACCACCTGCATCCTAACTAGCTCTTCAATCAACAGTTTAGCTGGTATATCTTTACACATCAGGTAAACTGTTTAACAGCTTCTTTCAGATGCATGAAAACAATGGAAGGAGCAGTCTCTTCAGATAGGGAAACCATACTTCTGGTGTCTGACCCTCATATAAGAATGCTACGAAATTCTCAATAAATGAGGAACTGGAAACTTTTTATTAATGCTTACATAAACATTGACTATATTAGTTTTATATAATTCTAAATCACAGCCTACAAGAATGGTAGAAACGTATAAAAATGGACCTAAGGTATCACATTATACATTCATAGATGGGAAAACACACAATACTTTGGAACGGAGATGAATATGGCAGGTCCTGACATTAAAATGTGTACTCCAGTAGCTCATTTAATTAACAGTGAATATCAACACTTAAAGGGTACTGCTTAAGTGTATATTCTAATACTGAATTTTAATTGTATATATCATTATAATCCCCCATGCCTTATTCAAATGATCACTCTTGTTTCTAATTTTGTTATATGAAGTGGGGGAAGAACAAAGCCCCTGAATACACCTAGAGCCACGTATTAACTCAGTAGCTACTTCAAAGGCCAGTTCCACTTGTCAATATGAAATTTAAACAAAACAACAAAAAAAAAGGCATTTTCACTGCTTCTTACAGCAGATAAAAGACTCAGACTTTCTAGGGGATATTTCCACAGCCCATGAGCTACCTCTTTCTTTCCGCTGCTTCTGTCTGCATAATGTTCTACGAAATACATTTGGGGCTTCTGTGTCCATTATACACACATCTTTAAAGCAGTCTCGTTCAAAGGGCCCCATGAACAGGCTGAAAGAGCTTCCTTCTACAGTCCAAAGTGGCACCAGAGACACTTTAATAGGGTTTCAATCCCAAACACTATATCTGCACCCTACCTCGGCCCCTTGTGCACAGAACAAAGAAATTCGCAATACTGACTGTGTTGGAACAGTGTTTTTTCCTAGAATGCTCTTTGCAACCTGAAGACTTAGATGACATACCTTTAAAATACTAAAAAGTCACAAAAACTATTATAAACAGGCTGGATTGTTTAGGGACAGAGAAATCAGATTTCCATAGCAATGACCTTTTAGGATTATTACAGAGAAATGCCAAGGAAATTTAGCCCAGTCTTATTTTCGGTACTTTTTTAGTACATTTTAGTAGCTTTTGAAAAGAATCATACCTGATATTGATGGCTAATTATGCAGTGACTTTATCAACTTTCTATTCCTATTAAGTTTTTGTCACCATGTGCAGGTTTCCCATAAAAACTGATTTGGGGCTAATCTCTGGATGATTTGGTGACTGTGGAAAAACATTCTGTTTACATGAGGCTGTCTGAAACATTAAGGTATCAAACACATAAATCTGCTATTGTGCCACTGCAGGACTTCAAAAATATTATTAATATGTATTCTGTAATACCTAAGATGTCTGCAGGGCTTTGAAACAGATGAACACAAATTTCAAAGGCAAGGTAAATAGTAATTCAGTTAGATCAAAATACAGAAAGAATAGATAATGAAGAGCAGTGCCAGGAGTCAGAAAAAAATGTCAGGCATTAACAATAAACCAGAAGAAAAACTCTTGAGAGGGGTTCAGTAATGCCTCTTAGCTGCCCCACATAATAAAAGTTTTCAGCATTGTTTGCTGGACATGTTATCTTTCTAAAATTTATTTCAAATCATAAATTTAACATCTTTACTTTAAATTTAGACTTTAGACTTTCATTAACATGGCTCACATCTGAGTGCTTTTAGAAGATTTCGGGGGAAAGAGTGGGCTAGAAGTGGTGGCTGTTTAGAATAGCAAGAGTCTTTTATGATGTCATTTGCTGGTGCCATGCAATTGTACACATTTTTGTGCATTTGGAACTTCATGCCTTTTCTCAAAGTTCATGCAGCTTTTTGAAACAGCCATTAACCGACACATTAACATGAAAAACAAATGCTTTCTGTCGACTGCCATCATATGACACTTCTTGACATCCTTATGCAAAACCAGACTACTGATTTCCAGGGCTGTTTCACTGTACATGCCTGAGCTACGTTTTTGTACGGATAACAGTAAGCGGCTCCTACGCTGCCCTGGGATCACTCCCTCAGCACGCAGGAGAGAGGTAACATGGGACTGAACTTTACCACTTCTAACTAGCTCAGAAAGCGTGAAACCCCAGAGAGATCCAAAGAAATGTGTTTTCTCTCCTTATCCTATTCGTTTCTTCTTTCTCATATCAACCTCAGTTATCCTGCATTGCTCAGCAGGACAGCATCCTTCAGCAGATGGAAAGGACCTTTAAAATTATGAAAATGTTAAGACTTAGTGATCAGCTTCAGAGTTCACTCATCCTGTCTCTGTTTCCAACTCTGTTGTAAGTCTATGTGCATCTTCTCTATTTTGTATACAGAGAAAAAACCCAGCTTTGACAAAGTCACATTTTTATTGATAACCATGATCTTGCATAATTAAGGTAACTGAAAAGATCCATAATTCAATGCTAGTATTAAAAATATAAGTTATTTAAAAAATGGGCTGAATATTTAATCTTTGAGAAGCATCACACAGAACCTATCAGCAATTTAAAACCTACCATGGTGGATAGGGAAATTTTATCCTATTTTATCTGCAAACGATCCCAACTTTATTCTTTATAAGACACCTCTTATTTGTCTTTTCTTAGACTTGCCACCTCATTTTCTAATTTCCACAGTAACTTAGGGTCAGCTTTCAACCTGGAACTTAGGTTGGAGCACAATGGCAGCCAATCCTTGGGAAAATAAACTAGATTGGGGTAGGTATTTCAAAAAGCACCATCCACATTTAGAATATGTAAAAAGTAAACATAACAATTTTAAAGAAAATAAATAAGAAAGACTATAAAAATGGAATACAGGTGTTTGTAGGGTATTCTTGTAATAACTACCCTGCAGTTTTAAAATAATTAGGAGACCAGTTCTCATTATAAACAAACCTAAAGAATAAAGACAGCAGCAAATCCGAAACAAAAAAAGCAACTATATGAAAATACAATTATGCAAGAAGAGTCTACTTGATGTACTTTTAAATTTATAGGCAATGACGGATCAGTAGATCTCTCTTTGGAAACACTGACTGCAAATAGAGCATCATATTTTCTACATGAGGGGGTAACATTTATGCTGGAACTGATAAAACTTGTACATATTATAGAACTGAAACAACTTTTCTTGCCCAAGTCCAGCACAAGTTACTTTATCTGAGTAGTAAGATGGTGACATTCTCTGATTCTGTCCCTTGAGCCCTTTTTCTCACCTATTATATATGGTTTGAACAATTCTTCAGATAGATTATTAAAAATAAATGTAACATTTCCCTTCCTCTTTCCAGTATCTTCATTTGAGATCTAACTCTAATGGTGTCTGAAAGCAAAGACCTGTACGATATATTACAAACCACAGATACGAAAACCACTGCTACACTCATCATGGGAGTATTTTCTCTCTTTCAGAGGACCTGAATGTTGTACTTCCTGCAGCCTTTCCTCACAATTATTTATGCTTCCTGTGTCTAACATTTCAAATATCTCTTAAAGAATCTTTATGGTCTTGTGCTCTGATTTTTTTAATGGCATTTGAAGAGGATTCTGTGAATGATGCTCACTCAGTATTACAACTTTTTTACTGTATTATTTATATTTAACTACTTTATTAATATATTATGTTAGCATACTTTTGCAAGAGCTTTTTACTCCATACTTTCTATGATAAAAATGAAACACTGCATTTTTCTAAGTGAGTAGAATTTACACTTAATATAAACTCTCTCAGCTTCTGCATTTGAGCAGTTGAGACATACCCCAAACATGTCTCAACTGCTTAAGAAGGAAACGTGGGTTCAAGAGAGTCACCCAGTACTCTCTAACCAGCTACCCAGGATAGAAAACCAGGGGTTCGCGGCAGCAGAAGCTGTCATGAGTGCTTCTGCCCTGTCACCTGAGTGAAAAGTCAGATGATTTAACCCTCCAAAAATTCCCTGGGACTTCCTCAAGAGAAAATGGAAATGAGTACTGGTTTTATACCTGGTTGCTACAGTTCAGATTACTTTAGATCCAAAATTCTTTGGTCAAGGATCCCTCCTGTAGGTTCTACATGACTCAGAATGGTGTATTATGACAGAAGCAAGGGGGAAACCATAACCTATAGCATTAAGAATTTTTTAACATTATTTAATATATAGGACCACAGTCATGTGGAAGGCACTGGTCACAAATACAATGGCTGATGGTCCATGCTCAGGAACAAGAAAGAGCCTTCAGAAAAGACAAAAGTGCAACAAGAACTAAAGCAAAGCTTCTTTGTCTGAGTGTTTACTGTGAACACGGGGAGAGGTTCAGGTTCCTTCCTTGTACACAAAAATTTGGCACCCAATGGTGGCAAACGTTCAGTTTCCTAATTTGTGTAGGGTTCCTGTAGAGTGTTCCCAGGCAAATTAGCAGAAAAGCAGTGAGAAGAACAAAACTATAGTAGGAAAAAAAAAAACACACACACAAAAAAACCCAAAACCAAAACATAACACAAACAAACAAAAAACCAAACCAAACAAACCACAAAACAAATATGGTATGCTATGGAACAGCATACATGACTTTGCAAAAGGGATCTGTACCTCAGAAACCCACTGGACTCCTTTGAAGGAATAAAGAAGCAGGTGGACAAGGGAGATCCTCAGATGCCTAAGTGTGCATTTCATAAAAGCCTTCATCAAATACTTTAAATAAGCTAATGCATCAAAGTACTGCTCACATGGAGAAAGGGTTGTCTAACCTCAGAAAAACATTAAGGCATAGACAGTTACTTTCAGATCAGCAGGATGCACCCAGTGGAATCCAAGAGGGGTTCTGTATTCTGCCTTGTTTTTCAATCTGTTCATAAATGATTGGAAAGGGTATGAACAGTAAGGTGAAAAGACTTTCTGTTTGCGTCAGGGTGCTAATACAGATGGCTAATGGAAAAGTTGGAGAAACCTTACAAGACTGAGTGACTGGATTATAATATGGATGATGTAATTCAATGCAGATAAATGTAAAATTAACCATATGGAGGAAAATCCAACTTTCTATACACATATATATTAGTGATACATCCTGAGACTGCTATTAACATTTAAGAACAAAATTCTGGCATTATAATAAGCAGTTTTACAAAAATGTCAAGTCCATATTTAGTAGTGATAAAAAAGCCCAAACTGAATGTTATGAATTATTAGGAAGAGCATAAAGCATAAACCAGAGTACATTATTATGTCACCATATAATCTGGAGTGTACCCTACCTATTTAATAATGTGTGCTGTCTGGTCCATTATTGCAAAAAAGGACACAGCAGAATGGAAAAAAAAACGTTCAGAGACAACAAAAGGAAGATGAAAAACATCAAACCTAGTTCTTCTGCAGCAAAAATGGAGTTCTTTTCAAAGATATGTACCGAAACTCACCGTGTTTTTCTGCAGCTGCTGTACAATGAGACTCCTGATGTTTACAGCTGTAAAGCAATTACAAACATTTGGCTGAAAATCACCATGTAGATAATAACATTATTACCCAGTACCCTGATAGGAGAAAGGGGAAAAACTTTTCTGAAAACTCCTGTGAAGTCTTAGGGTGTTGTGTCACAAACTAAATTTAAGGCATAATCTTCTAAATTATCCTACACAATTTGTGTCTCTATCCACTAAGAGTCTCACAGTCTCTAAAGAGGCTGTTTAGCTTCCCCCTGAGATAAACAAAAAACCCCAAACTGCTATTACTATTCTTATTTTACTAAATGCACTCCTAAGTCCTAGCCATTTCCATTCCCACCACTCAGTCCAACTCAGAGAAAAGCATTTTCTCAGCATGGAAGTTAAAGAGGGGAAGGAGACATTTCCAGGGATATAATCCACATTGCTTTGTGATCGCCACCTGGCATAATTTCAGCAGCATTTTGGCTACCTCCCAAAAGGAACTCAGGGAGTTAATTTTGTCCTGGTGAGCACAACATTCAAGCTAGCACCACACTGTATTTGCTGTGCAAATCCCCAGTAGATTGGATCTACAAGTGTTTTGCTTAAGCAATTGACCATTTCAGTCAAATACATCTGACCCATTCCAGGGAGGTGTTATACTCCCTTATCTTCCTCCACCTTCCCCACCAGGAGCCCTGAAACACCTCTTCTTGGTTTTCCACCTCCACTGCTTGCCCCAGCCCAGTCTGAGACTCTCAGTACACACTATAGCAACAGGGCAGATGCCTGAAGTCTTCTCATACACTGCCTTACATTGACAAGGCATTACAAAAAAGTGAATACACCAACTTTCCCTTGCTACGCTGTGAAGTCAGCATGTCCTTGAAGATGGCCCAGAGCAGCCATCATTCCTCTTCTGTAGGGAGGCAACAAAAAATAGAGGACTCAAAAGAAAAGAGGAAGAGATGAATTCTTGGACAGCTGAAGCTGCAGCCATGGATCCTCCTGCTTCACAGCTTACCTGAGTCAGACCTGTGGGCGTCCTGAGCATTGGACTGCTTTTCTCAACCTCTGTTGGTGTACTTCACAAGAAAACTGAGGTGTGCTGCTCCTGGTTTTAAGTGTGCAACTTCACATGAAAAGGTATAATAGCCAGTCTTATGACACATGTATCTGAATAGCTTTTAGAACTATTCTTTTAAGTGCTACTTTATGGGACACTCTTTATAAGTAGGTGACGGTGCATTTGAGGAAACATTGGTGCATTTATACGTGCAAGTCAAGTTTTCTTTATATTTCACCTCTCTAAAATCGAGTCCAAATGGCAAGAGAGATAAGGTGAAGTCCTCCCTTTACCCACAGATAAACATAGTATGATTAAAGTATTCTTCCAGCATCGTAATGATGCAGGCAATAGTAAATAAGGGTTATCTCCCCTTCCAGTGTGGGGAAGAAAGAACGGAGTTGGACTTTTCTCCAGTTCTAGGTTCCCTCAGTGTTTACCACATCCAGTGCCAGGGACAAATCTCCATTCCACCTGTGACACATACCACGTTCTAAGCCAAATACACTATCTAAGGATGTGTATACAGAACAAAACAGATGTGAAGGACTGAAGGAGAAGCAGACAACTATTATACACAAGCTGAAATGTAAGTTAGTGGCAAATTCGAGATCATGTTTTCCTGAAATTCAGACAAGAGGTCTGAAGTTTAGAGTCCTTAAGACTATAAATGCTTTTATCGAATTACAGTATTTGAGGCACTACACAGAAAAGCTTTCGTATATAAAATCCATCAAAAGTGACATCAGTATTATGTTACAAATGATTGAAACTCAACCACTTCACATAAGCAATGAAGATACTTTCCAGCATCATTTCTCTATTTAAGTTACCATTTTGACTACAGTATGGCTTAAAATTGTAGGGTCAAAGAATATTATACAGTAGGGCAAGTGGTTCAATGAGATTTTCTTAGTATAAATGGGTATCCTAAGTGAAACCACTTGATATCCTTGCTATAAACACATTTTAGCCTAGAGGTAAATTCTCTGAAGAGACATAAGCACCTGAAGACAAAGGGAATAAAATAAATAATGTCTCCTCAACCATAACTGTGGAATACTCAGAGAGATATTAAAATAAAATGCCATGACAGTTTATCAGGTGAAAAAAGTGCAACCTTTATGTTTTCCACCTCCTTTTTCAATTGGGGTCTTTCCTCTGTGAGCGTGGCAGTGGTTAACTTTCCTTGCTACCCCTGGAAGATGTGCTGGTACCCACTGAGCATCTTATGCACATACAGAGAAAGCAAGGAGAACAACAGGTTGGTAGTTCACTGGGTCCTGCAGATGCAAAGGCCTTTTAAAGCAATCTGGAGCTGGGAGGAAGAGGGAAAAAGGATGCACAACTCGTTAAGGCTGAAGAAGAAGAGACCTGGGCAGAAAAACCAAAAGGGAAGTCCAGGAAAGCCTACTTTAAGGCAAAGATTCTTACATAAGAGGAAGAAGATCCCTACTTCAGACAGACAACCTGCAGTGAACGCGACACAAGTGACCACTCTTCTGAAGCCCTGGGCCCCAGAGCTACCCCTGTCCCAGGGGCAGAGTCCTTTACGAAAAACTAGACTCCCCCAGAAGCATTGCCTGGATATCCTAAAGCGATGGCAAAAAAAAGTGCTACAGGACCTGTGCTGTAAAGTCAACAGGGAAACAATGAGATTCAAAGGAAAGTACTGAAATAAATAATGTTTTGTCTTTTTGACTGAGCAAACTGTTGGAGATATGATCCATCACGCATAAGTTTTTGTAAATTTTTTAGTCTTTTCAGTCTTTGGGGTTTTTTTTTGTTGTTTTGGTTTTTTTAGTTTTTTTTTTTTTAATTGAAGAACTTTCCAGGCTTGTTTTCTTTATATTAATCAGGTTGCTTGAGAAGTCACTGTCCTGTGATGTTCGGAATTTCCAAGACAGCAGAAAAAAAGTAAAAAAAAAAAAAACCAAAACAAACATATTGCCCTCCTCAATGGCAATGTTCACAAACACATTCAAAGATATTTGAACGTCTAACTCTGTTCTGTAACCTTGATGTTAAAAAAGAAATCTGTTTATAGATACTGGTATTCCTTGAACAACATATCATTTATCACACTTTCTACTAGGAAGTGCTGGAAACAACTTAATTTCCCAACAATACATTTCTTTGTTTGCATTTTTTCTGTTGCGGGAGAACTTTACTATTAGTCTGTCTTTGGATTGCAGTGGGATTTTCAACTGGCCAATTTAGTCCCACAGACTTTAAATAAAAACAGAATTATGAGCATATTTGAAGATCCTGTCCTAGAAGTAAACTTGACTGAAAAGGTAATTGAGTCAAATTTGAAAGCTGTATCCATTTACATTAGGAATACATTTGACATGCTGGTAACAATTATTTCCATATTTCTAACAGTTTAGGATGGGTGCTATACTGGATTTCCTTTATGAAAATATATGAGTGGATACCACTGAGAGTATCTTGAAAGCTCAGGTCTGAGAAAGACAGCCTGAAAGGAGTCAGTTCCAGGCAGGATAAGTGACCTGTCTGCTCTGCATGCATTGTTACACATAAGTCAAATAAAGCACAAATCAATAGCAGCATTTTAAAGGCTCTAAGATGTTTTGCCTTGAACTCTGTGTTTTTTCTCTCACCTGGCCTTCACAGGAAGAGGTGAAAAGAATGCAAGACTCCCTTCCCCTTCCCTCTGCTTCATCCTCTAAAGGAGAAAAACCAGTATCCCACTTCTGAGGAAGCACTCATTCCCATGCCAACCACAGTACAGCTGAGAAAAGCAAGGCAGAGGCTGAGGAAAATGGGAAACAATAAATTAACATATTTCATCTGAGATCTCATACCACACAGGTAACATTCACGGGGGGTGGGGGGAAATAATTATGTCCTTTTCAAAAGCCCAGGAGTATAAAGAAGCACAGATAATTATTAAAAGGCTGAAGTGGATTGCACACTACTTGAAAAGCTTAAGAAGTCTACTCATTTACAAGTAAGAACTACAAATGATCACAATGCTTTATAATCTGACCCCATCTAAATAATTCAATATTCACTGTGTCCAATGTAAAGCAGACTTCTATTACAAATGTATTAAATCCAAATTAATTAATGCTGAAACCTGTTCTCCAGCAAAATAATGCAATGTCATTGAACATTTTCTTCCCCCTTAATATATGGTTATATTCCAGTTATAGATGATTATAGTCTTCCAGTGAATTCTAGTGCTGTGTTACAAGGTGCTGCATCTGCAGTGTATGCTCCTGAGATTGGAAAGCTAGCATACAACTCAGTGTAAATGTCAGAACTAGTAATAACAGAGATACTTGGCTGAAGAATGAAATGCTTCTTTAAAGCCCTAAAGATTTAAAAGGAAATTATGATGTTCTTCAGAGGAAAAGATTATGCTCTTCAGAAGTTCCTGGATCAGAATTAAAACCTAACACTAGTCTTGGAGTCAGACCCTGTACTAATAGTGAGTGATTTTTCAAAGTAATTGCCAAGTGGATGTTCAAATAAGGTAGCTTCTAGCTAACTCTGAGATGTCCAGATGTTAAAAATGGGTTTTACAGTTCCCATATCTTCTTCCAAAGACATCAGGTTCTAACTACTGTGTTCAGTTATTGTTCAATCTCAGCAAAGCAAAGTTATTTCAGATAACTAGAAGTTACACGGGATTATCTATTTAGCTTTGCTTAACCAGCATCAACAGGAATAAAGCCATGAGGCACCCTGTCCTCTTTAATTAATTCAGTTCTCTTCCAGCTTTAAAGATGAGGAACTATCAACCATTCCTATGCCCTAACTACAGACACAAATAGTCAGGTATTGCTGCCACCATCACCAGCAATAATTATTCAACACTGCAGTTTGTAGGCTTGCACAGAAGCCAGGTCGCTTGGAAATGCTCCGTCCCAGGGCTCTTTTTCAACTTCATATACAGTTTTCAAACTCATACACAAGTTACAGACTGAAACATAAAGTTCTTATGAGGCTAAGAGAAAGAAGGGGCTGGGATGAAGGTATCCCCATGTTTCCCATGAAGGAAGGAGGACAAAGAAGAGGCCAGGAGAAAGAGCATGGTAAAAGAGAGGGAGTGAAGAGAACCTGCTGAAGAAAGGGCTGATGTTGAGGTGGTGGTACTGAGTTGAAATATGAAAGCCAGGTAATGAGCATGAATTGCCATTTGTACAAAAGAAGTTGCGATGCAGAGAACTAACGAGGATTGAAAAGGTTGATGCCTCAGATTGCTGTTCTGCTTCCTCTAAAATTACACAGGAGAGCACAAGCAGCATCAGTGCTACCCAACCTTGTGCTTAAGGAGTTGTGACAAAAACTTTCAAAATCTTCTTTCAACCGCTTGTTAGAAGAGAAGATACTGTTGGCAACATTTAACGGAGAGACAGCTTGCCAGTTCTTCCGTCAGCAGCATCTTACAAGGCATATTCTGGGGAATTTCCAATGGGAATAGAAGTAGCCCAGCCAAAATGCCATAAATAAAATATGAAGGAAGATAAAAATCCTACTACTCAAAGGACAAGACTTAAGTTGCATTCATTGCAACTGTGATATCAAAAATTCTCTAAAACAGCATATTTCCTTTGCCTAATTATGCAAAATATGCTATGTTGGGTGTGGGAAGAGAAGAAATAGGGGATTCCTTGTGTTTATCATTTAAAAACAAAGCAGTTTTCTAAGCATAGTATTTCAATAACAGTAGAACAAGACTGGGGCAACTTGTAATGCTCCAGAAAGAGCAAAGGGAATCGAGACTAAGGGGAAATTCCCTCTTCTCTTGACTCTCCAGGATAAAGATAGATGGTGAAAAAAGGGGTCAAAATTCTTCATTGTTTATAAAGTAAGAAGCTTAACAAAGAAACACACAGGTCTGGGTAAAGCAGTCAGATGCCTAAATACAGGAATTTTAAAAATGAATTGGTTTTGCTAATAATAAATCACACACTTGCACCTACATGGATTGTGCACAGTGTCAATGGTTCTGAAAGGAAGAAATTCCTTTCAGTTGAACCTCAGCCAATCTTTCTTAGCTTACGGAATATTTGTGAGTGCTGCTGATAGTGTTTTGCCACACACACACACAGAGACTGGAAGCCCCTGAACTGACAAAGAGGACACCGCCTGCCTCTTTATTGCTCCTGAAGCACAATAACAGAAGCCATGAAAAATCTGTCTCCTACAAATTGTCTTGTCAAAGGTAGAGGCTCTTTCCTTTTTCATAAAGCATAATTCACAAAATGCTCCTGAATTGTAGCTTTTCATTTCCACTCATATTTAACTGACTCATCTGAAAGAACTACCTTTGAATAACAATTTATTTTCTTTCACATACATACAGAGCACTAATATTTTAGCTTGGTTTTAGCATTCTGTTCCACTGAAAATACAAATGGAATGTCTAAATTGAAACAACTCTTTGTCTATAAAACCCCAGTGAAATCCATCAGGAATGCTCATGTTTTCCTGTAAATAAAGAGACTCATAGAGACCAATGTCTTTTTATAAAAAATTCCATCATTTAAGTATTATGCCATTATATATTGTGTCTCTTAATTAGAAAGGCATTCTTAGAGCTTACTATTTTACTTTAAAAGCAAATAAACATTTTTTGCCATAATCATAAGTCTGGAAAACAAATCTTTGTATTTGAAAACATAAAATTTACCCTGCAATAATTACAGAAAAGTGAAAGAGATACTTCTTTGTTATGTTGGATAAATTACTATAATCATATTGGAAATGCAATAGGTTTTCCAGTACCCATTTTATCCGCCTCCCTCAGCACATTACCTTAGTGCTAATCTGAAGTGTCATTCACAAATCTCAATTTATTTGTATAACTAATCTCAATACCAAAAGGATATAATTTTTGAGTAGTCTTTGTAGTGTGAAAATCACAGAAAATAGGGTTAGAATACAAACAATACCCATATCTGTAATCTTCTATTATCATGTCAATTATCTGGCATTAGTAAATGCAACTAGAGTTTTATTCAGCTCATGTCCCCACTGCTCAGGGCTGCGCATCTGACATTTGTGCATTTTGTCCATTTGCCCATAAGCTATTGAAATGTTTCTTGATATAAAACGCTCTCTTTTTTTCTCTTGGGATGGAAAAAGGGAACATAAATTATCTGACATTTTCTATAATAGCTATCAGATGTTTCATAGTAAACAGGTTATATTAAACAATCAGGAGCTCTGAAAACCTCATCATCATGTCCATGGATCAGGATGCAGCAGCAGACATCCTAAATTTAAAATATCAGAGGCACAGACACACATTCTGCCAGCTGGCCATTTCTGTCAACAGCACACATTTGCATTGTGACTGTGTATCAGATGTTATAACAAGGAACCACACAAACCACTCTGTCTCCTTCTGCTACTATGGATCCACCTCCTCGCCCAGCATTCACCTATCTGCATCCTATGAGGCTGTGGAATGCAGGATAAGGAGTGAAGCAAGCCATAGATGACGCTTTATGGTATCAAATAAGGGGAATAGCGCCAGTGTTTTTAAAATCTTGTATTTTGTGGTGCATCTGGCACTACTTAGGCCGATTCATGCCCAATAAAAAAAAACAGTAAACAATCGTGTTTGCTGATCACTTTTATGTCTGTGGAGGCACTTCCCTGGTTCTGCTGCACCAGGTGGCCTTGTGATTGTGGCTCATCCTGCACAATATCCTTGACAGCTCAGATGAAACCAGGGATGAGAAGACATGAAAGACCCCAAACCTGAGACTTTAAAGTCTGGTTCAGATGCTGGTCAAAGCTGGGAACAGCTGCTCACAAGTTGCAGTCTGCTTGGGTCACTTTGAAAGAACACCTGCTTATAGCTGGGAACAACAGTAAAAGTCATAATATTATTTTACGGGGAGGCATGAACAATTTTTTTTCCCTTTTCTCTTTTTCTAGTAACTCAGGAGTCCCATCACTTGCTACCAAAAGTTAAGATTCAATCCTTAGGCTGTTCCAGGCTCAGCACATAAAGATTAAGGCACTTAATGCAAAGGCACTTTAATGCAAAATATTGATGTGGTTAAAAGTTAAATAATTCCATCTGTGGTGTTATTCTGAAATGGGGTAAGACTGCTGAATTAATGTCAGAAATAAGCCTTCACCTTTTATGTTAATAAGGGTACACATCATCATGTAAATATACTTCACAATGTTTTTCCTTTCTTTCTGTTAAAACAAGCTTTATGAGAAGTTGTTTTTAACTTTGAGATATCTCAATTGGTTTGAATTTATTTCCTTCCTTTTCGCAGTCCAATAGTGCACTTTATATTCCCGGTGAAATTACTAGTGGTCTATAGCTATCTTGATAAGGTGTCAGATGATATTACCAATATCACTGTAGCAGTAAAATGTTTTCCTTCAGTAATATATTATCATTACCATGAGAAATAGTATTTGCCAGCAGCACTCTCTAGAAATTTTAAGTAAAAGCATGTCACTTCATCCTTAAGCTTTGACTTTTTTTCCTGCTAAGCACAATTGATCTTTGAGATAAGACCTAAGAAAGCTTTTAAATTGAGAAAATACATTATTGCTGAGCTCTACTGAGAGTATAAAGCGGGGAAAGAATTGTCATTTGATCATGCTGTTCATGAGAGAACTGTAAATCCTGCATATTTTACAAGATCCCATTTAATTAAAAAAATTAATAATGCTTGTGAAAATCAAGATATGTATCTGCATAATTCCTTTCTTTAAACGTCCATTTTAGTTTATTTCCTCTTTCTTTCCTTTCTTTCCCTATCACATTTGCATAAGACTTTCATGTAAGGCCTAGAAATATTTTTTCTCTTATTACTTTTTCATTTTTCTCCTTATTCTCTGATACTGTGCCCTTATTAGTTGGTATGTTCTGTCTCCCACTTGTAAAGCAAAGGGAATACTGGCTAACTGCATATTCCCAGCACCTGATGAACTGGAACTCCCAATAAAATGACTTTGTAAAGGGCAGAGCTGGCTTTCACAGTTACACACGGAGAGAAATGCAGGGAAAGAAACAAAGAGAAAGAAGAGCTTTGAGGCAGTAGGCTGATACTTAAAATGTTACTTCTGATGCTGAATGTGAATTTTATGTATTAAGGCATCTTGTTCCCTGAAATATGAGTAAGAAGAAACACATAGATCTTAATTATGCATTCCTGGGGTCTGAGAAAGATAGACAAATTTGAAAAAAGACCATCAAAATAAGTGAGATAGAGAAGTTTTTATTAGAGAAGTCTTTATTTCTCCCTCCCTCTCTCTCTCTCTTTTTATAGAGTGTCTGAGCACTTGCTTTGCAAAAATCAAAGTAAGTTATATGTGCAGTTAATTGCAAGCAAAACCTATGGAACTTTCCAGTGCACATCTAGACCCCACCTCATTTCTAGCAAACGTATTCAAACTCCAGTACTATTCCACTAACACTAAGCTAGCTTCCTTTCACTTTCAAAATCAAACTCTAAATTATGATCAAAATCAGTAGTTTCTGCAAAATGCTCTTTTTCAAGATTTCTGCTGTGATTGAAACAAAAAGGTTTTGATTCACAGCTACAGGAGAGCATGTGAATCTAAAATCTTCCCTACACCTGATTAAACCAGAAAAGTCATATTCAGGTATTTTGGCACAGGTGTATTCTGCAGTCAGCAACACACTTCCTACCAATGATCCCCTCAAAAAGGATGCTGTTGTGAAACAGCTAGCTAAACTGGACATGCCAAGAGATTGCTTACATACACACTCCATCTGCTGTTGTCTTTAACATTGCTCCTCTCACAGTCCCAGCAAGAGAACTTTTTAATTCCAAGACTAAGCTCTGACCTCCCTGTTAGTCTGGACAGAGCTACGAAACAGAGAGTCAAAGGCACCAAGCCTTTGCTACCAGGTAAAGTTATTGCTCTGTTTCCTTCCAGAAAGCACCATCTGATTGTTTAGTGAAGAAATACTGTAGCTTATTAGGATGCCATAAACTTAATTTCACCTGAAGTCTTGATAAGCTGCACAGACCAACAGAACACACAGGGGATATTACGCTGCTACCAAACAGTGCATGATCTACTTGTGATGAATAGGCAGAGCTAGAGACACACCAAACTATGTAACGCCTGGGCAATTTGAGGATAAACAACATCTCCCCAGTGATTCATGCAACACCTTTGCCAAATGTTTCATCTAATATGTAACAGAATCTTAGGGAAAAAACTCACTCCTTCCCTCCTGTAATAGAGCCATGCTCATCTCCTGAATCCGTGTGTTACCCTGCAATACCTCCCTTTCCCTGGCAAGTCTGAGAGATTCTGGAAGTGCTTTTCATCAGCAACTCCTACGACAGCATGCTGGAGTAGAGGTTTAGCTACCTAACCAGTGGTTTCTAGCACCATTTTAGAAGTTATAGGGTATCTGGGGGTCTGCATACAGCTGAAAGACATGTCATGGGATTCCCAGGAGGACTGCACCCTTTTGGTGCAGTAGCTTTAATGCAGGTGGACATTCTGAGATGGCACCACAGTTGTTAATGTAGCAGGCATCTGCTGTAATACTAAGATACCTAAATTTGCTGCTAAGTAGTAAGCAGGGACGTTGTTACAACTGCTACCAATATAGTCACCCTGTGTGTGAGGTACTTGTCATAATGTTCTGTATCTAACAGTAGGCAGGCTTCAGCAATGAAAAAACCACTCAAGAGATCCTGAAATATGTTAGAGCCAGTGAAAAACTCAATGACAGTGAGAGGCAGTGAAAAACAACTGCTCCCAGTAATAGTGGAAATACTTCATGCTGAAAAATGAACTTGTTATCATCTCACACAGATGATGTGATAGTCATCCCGTGTCTCAAAGTACACTTGCTACATAAAATGCCCTATCTCTCCCAACAGGAGCCCAACCATCCATTTCAGGCCAGAAATTGCAGAGAAAGTACTGGCTCAACCTAACTGTGACAATATCACAAACCCGCAGCCTAGAGATCAGCCCAACAGCACTAATATTGTCATATCTACATATGGCACTATTTCTGAGTCTGGGCTGTTGAACCTGCCTGCAACTTCCCTCGTATTAAACCTGTTGTTCAAAAAACACAAAGCCAATACTGGAAGCCAATACTTCTAAAAGTTCAGAATTGCAGAAATCATGGCTAGAAGCCAGTTCCTTTTTATTAGATAAGATTGTCCTAAATTTCAGTCTTCCAGAGTGGCAGAACAGGAGGATCTGTCAAAAAAAACACACATTTGTACTTCAGAACTAATGCCATGTGTTTCCTGGAGTAAACATCTCAGATGAGCTCAGGGGTGGCCCTAGGCACTGAATGCCCATTAGCACTAGGAGCATGGTTGGGACAACTCTTAAGTGCACATTTCAGTTCAGTTTTCTCCAAAATGAATCCAGTGCATGTTCACCAAAACTACATCACAATGTAAATCAAAGCAAGTGGGGACAAGTAGGGGATTTGCTTTGGACCAGGAGCCCATTTCTGAGCTCAGATGCTAACTTTCAGAGACACACTGTCAGCTGAGAGCTTCTCCCTCTCCAAGGGTTGGATGAAACTTCCCTGCCTTCAGAGGGCTGCCTCAGCTGCCTGTCTTCACTCAGGAGATGGAAGCTTTCTTCAGAATGATGGTCTATTGATGGGAAGTTTTTAATTCAGCTAGTAATTCCCTGGCTAAAACATACGCTGTTGAGAAACATCAGATCTACAGAGTGGAAGAAAAAGAAAAAGAAAACAAATCTCTGCAGGCTCTAGTGAGAAGGAGTGATATTACTTTTGATTCTACAAAGCTGTTGGCAATTTTTGTTGTATTTTAACACTTTTTCTTCAGAATGTCCAAAATAAAACCAGCACAGAAGGAAACGCAGGAGAAGACCCTTCTGCTGCTCAGTGCCTCTGAGGGGCAGAGAGGGCTGGGAAGTTAACCACAGGCAGAGTACCACTGACTTGCTCCCAGAAAGTCTGCCTTTTTATCAGTATTCTTAGCTGCTCCTGAGTGTAGCAACTGATCACAGAAACCGCGTAAGTCTGAAAAGTAATTCATCCTGTCTGAATGGCAGGTATTCATACTGGAGAGGATCTATTTGTGCCCATTCACATCCACATTCAAAAGCATTTTTTCATCTCTAAAAGTCATTCTTGATAAGATCATTAAAAAGCAAATAATCAATGCGTAAAGCATTTACTTCAAAACTTAATCAAAAACTACAGAGGCAGGTAAATTATTTGAACATTTATCTCCATCTTATTTTGTTATTTGCACTTATTTCTGGCTCCAGAAACAACTTTGAGGCTGAGCTTTGAAGGGACACCCTTTCCTGAAAGGAACCAAGTTTCTCTTAAATTTTTGTTCAACTGCTCACCCCAAATTCATGTTACACTGAGCTCTTCCCTGAGGATTAAGGACACATCTGCCTGATAAAAGAAAGCACTGAGGGCAATATTCATGAGTTACTTTACCTCTTCAGAGCACAGAGCAGATCCACAGAGTGCTCAGAATTTGATAAAAGAGCACCTTCAGAGAATGCGTTACTATTCATCAATTAATTTTTACAACGGACTTTGCAGACAAAAGTCAGTTCTTGAGTAGTAAATGTTATTGTAAGTCACTCTGAGGCAAGGAGCACTCAAATCCAGGAGCAGGAAAGAAGGTTGGAAAATTCTGAATGCAAACCTGAGTTAAGGAGCAGAAAACAACAGTTTCTGAAAAGCAGGATGGAAGGTAACTGTTTCGGTAGGAGCTGCTCACAGATGAAAGTGAAAAAGAACGAGGAGGGAAAAATGAAAGAAAACTACAATCGTTTTAGCCTTGCAGAGAAAAGATAAGGGCAGCAGAAAAGAATAATGATTTAGTGGTAGCTAAAGTGATTACAGAGAACAAAAGGGCTCTTATAAATTCACTGTGGCTGTGAAGGGGGAAGAAATACCAGTGAGAAATTATGACTGTTAATAAATAAGGAGGGAAACAATACAAAATAGTACCCTGAAGTGGCTGAGCACATGACTGCTACCTTAAAAATCCCAAATTTTGGTAGAATGTTTTTCTAAGAGGTACAAGTAATTAGGAAATTAGTAGATTCTTGTAAACATTATTTCAAATAAATGAAAAAAAAATGTGTATAGAAAACTTAAGTAAAAAGCTTTACCTATGCCAGTGACTTAATTTTATCAAGGAACTCTTCCTGAATGAGTGGCTTTTTTTAACTCTACAAAACTGGACAGTATCCATGAGGGGTTAATATTGCTTTTGTTTAAATCCTTTTGCAAAGCACAAAACTACCACTCAAAATATATACATACATAAATCAAGAAGAACACTAGCTCATCAGTAGGTAATACTGAATGTCATTTTGCCTCAGACAAACTCCATTACCAGTGTAAAATACAATCAGTTTTCAATGTAGTCCTGTGGAACCTATCACTGAAGCTCTTTAAATCACGTCTTTCAATACAGATAAAAACTAAAATAAAGTAAATTGGAATCTGATAAAGCATGAGCACAATAACGCAATACTCAAAATTTAAAACACGGACAGTTTCAGAGATTCCGCTGGCCCAGTGAACACAGACAATGCTCTCCCGTGGATTTCAAGCATGATGCCACTTCTGAAAGCCAAGATTTGACCAGGCTTTGTGTCTGGCCCTTGGTAGCCAGACGCTACGGCAGACTAAAACGTGCAGGGGGTTTCTCCATCCAGGGGATATCCACGCTGCCCGCGCTGCTTGCGTACGGCCGCAGCCAACTTTCTCGCTGTGCCGCGTGTGCCAAGGCACGGGCAGCTACCGTCCACCTTGCAGCAACTCTGCCAAGCCTTCCTGTCTGCAAGTCACACACTGCGGGATTTGCAGATACAAGGCAGCAAATACAGCTCAATATATCCTCACACGACGTCTCTCAGGCAGCGAAAGGTTACGAGTAGTTACCAGCAAAATATTGAAATTGCAGGTGACTACTACTGCAAACATTACTGCGGAAGAGGAATAAAAGGGAAGCTTCAGAAAAATTGGGAGCTTTCTTTCTGATTTTCATGTATTCATTCACAAAAACTCAAATATATTAGAAATTACTTGAATTACTTCAGTGTTAACACACTGAATTCTGCCCACTTAAGGAAAAAAAATGTGACCAAAAAGTGTAATAAAATTGAAGAATATAAAAATATTAATTTATTTTAGCTCAGTGGACTGAGCATCCATAACTGAACTCTGATCTGTAAATACAAATAGAGCAAACTATAAAACATACAACACAATTAGCATACTTCAAAGCGTACAGGAAGACATTCATCACGGAAACAAAATGCTCCAACTCAGGAAACACCACTCAGATGTGGCAGTGATGTCCACAGCCAGAACTCAGTGCAGACAGGAGAGAAATCAGCTTCGTCCCAGGGACAACCAAATACCAAAGTCAAAATAACTCATGGCATCTGTATGCCTGAATTGCCATGATTAATTATTAAAACTCCTTTCACACTAGGAGGTCTGAGAGCCTCCTAGAGACCTGAAAGTCAGAGGAAGAGACTCCCTTCCCCAAGACTGCCTGAGCACCTTGGCCGAGAGTTGCCTCAGGAGGGGATTATGAGTGATGGGCAAGGTGACCAGGGAAAATCCGCGAGGTCCCTCTAGTCAGGGCACAGGAGGAAGCACAGAAAAAAACCAAGTCTTTCTTCCTTTGTCTGTGAAAAAAAGCATGGAGGCTTCTTATGGATGGATGTAATCAACAGCAACATCCAGCCCTTTGCAGCCCAGGTCAAGGGGAGAGAGCTGGGTGAGAGGCAGAAAGAGGAGCGCGAAGAGCAGAAGTGTCTGAGCAGAAAGAGACAGGAGTAGGACAAAAAGAAAGGGAATCTGCTTGGCTAGGGGAAGAGTTATGGGAGGCCTGAAGACAAAAGAACAAGAAATTTAAATTAGTGACAGTCAAAGGTGTCAGCACAAGGATTCAGAGACAGAGGTAATAAGGTCATCATGACAGGCAAGAAAGGGGATATTGACGGCTGCCTTTCAGGGGGCTTTGAAGTAGGAGGTGGAGGTGTCAGCAGAGATTACAATAAGTGAAACAGGAGGCAACACATAGATCTTGCTTTTTCTGTTGGAATAGGGACAAAAGGCCAGCCAGGGTAAATGTTCTTCAGGAGTAATTATCAGGATTTAAACAGACCCTAAACGTGCAGGTCACAGAGGTGGCGGCAATGGTGCTGAGTTGCAGATGTAACACTAGCAGAAGAGAGAAAGAAAGCTTTGCTGTGCTTCCTGAAATTAGGTTTGAGGAGGTGGCTGTGCTTAAGAAATAGGAGTAACAAATGGAAGCCCACACCAAGCCTGAACAGACCTAGATATGTGGCTGTGACAAGCTGCCCATGAAGTTCCCAGGGAATGCTACAATCCTTTACTATTCCCCATACACACTTGCTGTCTGCCAGCATCTTTTAAGGAAACAGCACCAGCAGAAAGACATGGAGAACAGCAGAGGAAAGACACTCAATGAGAAATAAAACTCAGGTAAGAGGAAGGATATTTGGTGAAAAAGAAGGCAAACCAAGAGGAAAAGAACCATATTGTGCAACTGAGAGTCTGATCCCAAGTCCATAAAAATGTAATGCTCACATAAACTGGCTGGAGGCTGGGCGATAGATGAACAATTGACCAAAAGATATTGCATGAAGAGAACCAATAGAAGAGGAAATTACTGGGGGGGTGTGGGAGAGAGAAAAAAAAAAAAGACCATACTCTAACACTACACTTTTTAAGCAAAGGCAAGTGTTACAGTGAATCTAAGCTCCCACAGTGAAGGGACTGATGACAGGTCCAAAGCTCAGTTCAGGTTATTTGTCCAGATCATTAGAAACTTCAGTGAGAGAAATTCACAGGAAAGAAAGAAAGCAGGAAAATTATGTGTTTGAGCAAAATAAGAAGGGAATGGCGAGGCAGCCATCAGGGTATTCAGAGACCAAAATTACTCAGAACAGGACTATGGGAGGGAAAAGGGTTTTTTGAGGACAGAAGGAGCCAGCAGTGCTTGCTCTGAAGAAAGGCATGCAGGCATATGACCTAAGCATGCGGATGACAAGCTGTAGCAGAGAAAAGTGGAAAAAGCAAGACAGTATTTTCAGCAATGGGTCCCTGGGTGGTCCCAATATTTCTTCTGCGTGCGCACAAGGTTGACATACATGTCAGGCATGAGTCAGAGTTGGATGCTTTAAATGCACAGTGGTGACAGAGGGAAATGGTAGCCCAAGGATTAAAGACAATCTGGGCAAAATGAGAGGAGAAGTGAAATAACTAGAGCAATGAGGGGAAGGATGGGACTGGGAATTAGGTGTCACAGATTTTGATGGACGGGAGGTCACAGAAAGGCCTGGTGAGGACAGGCAGTGGGATGAGGATGGGGATGTCTCAGAAGAAAGGTGTTGGTGGTGGTCAGATGAAGAGACTGGGTTGGTGGGAGGTCAGAGTGACTGCCTCCCCATCGCAGAGGGTGGAAAGGGTGAGTGTAAATGTGTCATTTGCTCAGTATTTCATGATCCTGTGTCAAAGGGCAGGATCGCTAATAGCACAAGCATTAAAATGTGTGACAGGTTGGGGTTTTACATGGTTGGATTTCTTTTTACTTCTGCGGGTCAAAATAAATGCCTTC
The DNA here is from genome assembly GCA_035583135.1 of Lophotriccus pileatus. Classification (NCBI taxonomy): domain Eukaryota; kingdom Metazoa; phylum Chordata; class Aves; order Passeriformes; family Tyrannidae; genus Lophotriccus; species Lophotriccus pileatus. The sequence continues at coordinate 89,651,902 of JAWWES010000081.1, read as the reverse complement.
ATTATTTTTTTCCATTATTTGGTATAAAGCTGTATTAAAAAACCCCACAATCATAAACACGAAACATTTAAGCAAGTTTATAGCAAAGTAAATAGATACAGAACACCTTCATAGATAAAAGCATCACAGCACTTCAAATCCTTTAAGTGTTGGTGTGAACAAGAGCAACTTGATTTTAAACTATCACTATTTTCACCTTTTACTGTAGACCTTTCTGGCTTTACTGCATTTGTATTGCATTCAATAAAAAACATATCACTTGTCCTGAAATTTTGCACTTACACACCTAGCACCCTTCTCCTACAAAGGAGTTGGATTGATAAAACTTCCCAGTATAACAGTAAGATACCGATTCTGCACACAATCTTCTATTTACTTTAATTATAAAGAGAGTGAGTGACACGGGTATGAAGTGGTCCTCTGGCTGAGGGTCAGTGTAGATGGGGTGCACAGCTGCATGATCAGGAGGACACTAAGAAGTTCAGCTGGCATCTAGGAGAGATTAGAAACACTTGTAACTTGATTAATCTGTAATTTAACTGTGGGGATAGAAAAAAACTTGTTAGAAGAAGCTTCAGGAAGATATGGAAAACACATTAAAATCTGCCTTTTAATTCATATATTTTTTTTAATTTTAGTGCTGTTCTGAGGTTGAGGCTTAACCTTCAAGGCCTTTTTGTTAAACACCATCTGGTAAAACCCAAGAACTTCAGACTACAAAATTCACAGAACGGTTTTATAGATGCTATTTTCTTGTTTAGTGGAATTAATTGCTTAACTGAACAATAAATTTCTCTGGCAATCCCTTCTGGCCTTTTTCTCATTGTTGCTCCATTTTTAAGCACTAACCATCACCTTCCCAGGAACCAGCAACACTCAATTCTGCACATAATGACTAAGTGAAAATAAAATGCCAAGTTAGCACCCTGAGCCTCCCTGACACACAGACAGGGTGTGTCTCTGGACAGAAGAGAAGATGTTGATCAGAGACTTCATGGTTGTATTTTTCCCTCTTATATGCATTTCCAGGAGCTGGACTCATCTTTCCCAACATCGTGGCAATCAGCTTTCATGGAAGAACTACATCATCTACAGATATCCACCACTGCAAGCACTCAAAATTTCTTATCAAATCTGTACACAGGAAGAGCTGCGCCTCCTACTCAAAAACTTTGTTTCCTTAAAAGTATACATTGCCCTCTGAAGACGTCAGCTGCTTTATTAAGCCTATTTATAGATAAGTAAAATGAATACCAGATGGCCTGCACAGACAAGGATTTTGAGGCACACTGCAGCCCATAATGTCTTGTCTTTGACTCAGCAAATGTTGATCAGGAGCAGCCATCTGCGACCTGGAATGAGCCTCTCTGAATTTTCTCCATTAGCAATTGCGGCAGCAGCACAGGCTAAGAAGTGTCAATTAGAATTCTTAATGGATTATTCTAGTTTTGATCAAGACAGAGGGAGCCACGTGGCAAGGGAGCAGTGCTGCTGGGAACTGAACTGATTCTGGCAGGTTCTTCCATCCACTAACTCACTGATGACTCTTCTCATCTTCCCAGGTGCCTGGGCAGCTCTCACATAGTTTTTCCTGCCATGAAAATGCACAAGAATAGCCTGCTTACTGAATGTATAGTTTTAAACATCTTTATGAGCACAGCTTTTAAGAAAAGAACCTCCTGTCTCACATAGCTAAACTTCTTTTAGAAGTCAGGCTTAGAATAGTTACAATGAAGGTGAGAACAAAACCTTTTGAACAATAGCATTCAATTTTTAAAGTAAAAATTAAAATGCTAATTCAAGCACAGAGTCTTTCTTTCTATTTGTATTCCACTAACACAC
>JAWWES010000081.1:89602553-89649960 GCA_035583135.1 Lophotriccus pileatus | reverse complement strand
TTCAATTTTTAAAGTAAAAATTAAAATGCTAATTCAAGCACAGAGTCTTTCTTTCTATTTGTATTCCACTAACACACAAAACCCCTACTTTATAACTGGTTTACAGAGGAGGCATTTATAATTAACTTATTTTCTTGACAGGGTTATTCTTGGATAATATCTAAATATTCAGAAAGACTAAGTTCTCTGTGCTGCATGGTATACTAAAGGAAATTGATATACAAGGCTGAGGAAGGCTGGACCTGGACAAGGCTAAAAGACACATTTTTGCTATTTGGAACAGAGACAAAATCAGATCTGGTTCATCATTTCAGCTGGCTTTTGTATTTTTAATTTTTTTCTAGAAGAATTATAATCACCACTTAGATGAAAAAGGTTATACAATGGAGAACACTCATTCCATAACCATAACCTTTACAGAGACCCTTTCTGGCATCACAAGTCTCAGATTGCTCTAAAAAGACCCAAGGAATTCATTTATTTACCATCAGAGCTAAAAGAAGAAAGCTAGAGAAGCAAAAGCCAGTCTTTGCTTAAAGGGACCACACACTGGTTCTTTAGATTTGCAAGACAGGAGCACAAAGACTCTCATAAGTCTATGCTCAACTCAGATGTGGTCTAGAAAAAAACTCTAGGAATAAAGGACTTAAGCAGGTAAGAAGCTATTAAGAAAAAAAAACAAAAGTCCTAATTTAACTGACTTGCTCTCTTTGGAGTTATTGTGGTAAAAAATTTTCTCAACTAGTGGGTTTAAGCAACTCATCTCCCATCTTTAGTTTAACAGGATGCGTGATTCTCCAGCTCTGGAGATATTTAATACCACTGATATCTACCAGGACAGGAACTGATCAGAAAATCCATTTCCCCAATTCCTAAATTCCAGGTATCCTCCAGTTTCCAGAAGTAAAAGTACATGTTTCCTGCTACTATGAGACTGGTGAGGAAAGATGATGGCAAAGAAAAGTAGCAGTATGACCTGTTATTCCCAGTCTAAAGCTTATAAAAGCTCCCTGTATTACATATTACAGAGAAACAAATGAAATGTTGTTTGGAGCATTTGCTTTTGGATTTCTATTTTCCAAATATTTCTGTTGACCATTACTGACTATTATCTGATCACTTACTTGTAAGAGACAAGACTTTCAAAATGTCTCTATTGCAAACCTTGTCAGATATTGACTATTAACTAAACTATAGCTTAGTTTCCTTTTTAAGCAACAGAAGAAGTAAGTGAGGAGGGAATAACATCTAAGAAGAAAGTGCCTATGTTGTGCTTATAGCACAAGGACTTGGTGAGGCTGTCCCCGGCTGGTGTGGTCTGGGTTTGTAGGGACCATATATTTAATTTTCCAGCCTTTGCTGAGGACTGGGTTCTAGAAGTCTGGACAAGGCACTGGTTGCTGACTAGCTAGAAATGCAAGCTTATTAAAATGCAGCTGTGGAAATTAAGATGTGAGGTCCATATAAAATCTCCAGTTACAAAGATGTTCAGATAGGTGGTTGCCATTTCTTTGAAGAATCAGAAATCTATTTCTCTTAAAATTTAAGAGATGTATTACCTTGTTGGGAGACTTTTCCACTTTAGTTGCAGGGAAAGACTGGATGGTTTTTCCTTGCTGCCTGAAGAGGCATCTATGTTGCACCATGGACTGGTTCTTATTTCGTGCTGCCACTGCTATCACCCCTTTATTTTCATTTAAACTGATGATATCTGCATTGTCACTTTCCTGACCATGGCAGAGGAATTATGCAGGAAATACTGATTATTGTCTGCTGGAAACAACTTGATAGCAAGACTTTGGCTTCCCCCTTCCCCTGACATTGAGTACTGTGCATCATGCACCAGTTCCTTCAGCAGAGATGCTGACCGGCATGTGAGTGATGTGCAAAGCTGGGCCTATTTGCTTTCCAGCCAGTTGAGCAAATTTTGCTGTTGTTACACTAATTCTGGGAAAATTTAAGTCAGCCTCTGATCAGGTTCTCCCTTGGCATAGAGGATTGGCTCAATTTGCTAAGAACAAGAGAGCCCCAGAGAGGAATCCTGTTTCTCTCTAGCAGAATGAAAATTAAGGACAGGACAAGCTAATCAGGAGAGATTGCGTAATAGATGCAGCTCCTTATACAAATAATTGTGCATCATATGCTCCTACCAATTCAAGTTAGGCTAATGTTGTCCTGGGTAACATCACAAAACAGCAAATGGGCAATGAAATGAGTATGCTGCCATCTTTGTTTCTTAATTTATTTTTATTATTGTGAAGCGACAGTTTTATGACAGACAACAAACTTGATATTATCTCTGGTGAGATTACTGTTTCTTTGTGAAGTGTAACTCTGTTGGTAAACAGACTTTTGCAAAGCACTTAATTTAGAATTATTTTAAAAAATCATACACAGATATCTGTGACATTTATTGACTTATAAATCAGCAGTAATTGTGAATCAGGGATTATGATTTCTGTGAGGGCACTGTCAGTGAGTGCTCGGATACCTGTTCTCAGCCAAACGCCATTCAACACTTTTACCGATGGTCTGAGAGAAACTAGAGAAAATATAGTTTTCACCCAAATGAAGTTCACCAGTCATACAACAAATGAAAGGGTGAATGATGATGGAGAGAGGTCAAACTCCAGAGTGATCTGTTTTGCCTGGTAGCTTAGGCTTGCTGGAACTCCCAAACAGCTTTTAATAGCATGATACAAAGTCATGGGCAATGGTAGGAAAAAGATAAAGAAAAAACATTGTTCATGTCCATAGAACAAGGGGCTTTGTCATGGTAAAAATGCCTCATAAGAGGATTTAGAGGTCACAAAAATGAGCTTGAAACCTGTAGCTAACAGGAATTGACACTCCCGTTCCCACTTCTCCCCCAAAAATGGGAATCCTGTTAAAAGTCTACTAAGAGATCGCGGACAAATGAATAAAACCTGAATCTGCAAAGCAAAAACCCCGCTTAAGTGATTATTGAGCTGTTGAGCTTACTCATTGTCTCCTAGATCAAGAGGCATGAAGATCTTCAAGACATGTGACCTGTTGGGCTGCCCTTCTGGGCTGCACTTGCCACAGACGTGTCCCCAGTCAGCCACCACTCCAGCCTTCACACTGCTTGGAAAGTCATCCTGATGTGGATAAAAAGCATTTCCCAGGACAGCATTCCATTTGACACTTTGAAATATTGGTGAAAGAGTCCTCGAAACATCCCCATTTTGAATCTTAGTCCAACTCAGAAATAGCCTAAAAATTATCATCAATCACTGTTTAAAGCTATTCCCAATTATTTTTGAAAATATTTCATTCTCTTTCTCACTTTCTTGATATACATGTATCATTTGGCTTTTTTTGACTTCAGAAGAAAACATTTATTTATTGTTTCCCTGAGTTGAGCACTTTTCTGTATAACTGTTGGTGATCTTCTACTCTGTCCACATAGTAATGAAAAAATATCTTTTTTAGGTTTAGGGGGTTTTTTCCCATGCTATTGTGTCTTGGAAATATTCTGTGTTGTTCTTACCTCTGCTGGGCATTGATTTCTTGTCATTTGTGTCCTCTTGCTTTCTTTTCCAACCTACCACTCCTAACATGAACTCATATCAACATTCTCATTTTCCATTTCATAACCAGATATATGTGTAAATACACACACACACACACACACACACACATATATATACACACACCCCTCACCCCCAATATGAACTAGGTGATCTCTGGAGGTAGTTTGCAACATATTTATTCCCTGATTCTACACACACATACAATAAAATAAAATAAATAAATGGACCTATTGATGTGCATGTAGAAACTTTAAATTTACCTGTTAACTCCGCTTCTCTCCCCTCTGTACTGAACTGTGGATGCCTAAGTATATTAAAGCACTTGGTACAATACGGAATTTGAACTTTAATTCAATATGTATGCTCAATGAAAATAGTTTTTCCTCAGAGCTTAATTAGTATTATAAGCTTTTTGAAACTGGGTCTTTTAAAAGCCCAGGTACATATATATACACCATCCTAACACATACTTGTCTGACATTTATGCCTTCGTCACATCAATTGTGTGCAAAGAAAACTTACCATTTGTACCACACCAACAACTGCTTTTGTCATGAGTTCCCTTTTTTTCTATGCAGGGCAGCATTCCTCTGCCACAGCCACCTGTAAGCAGGGAAACTGACCCTGGTTTCTAAGAGTAGAGATGTCAAAGCACTGCTTAAGATGGACTTTCAGCCACGTCAATGACATTTTCCAGGCACACACATGGCCACACACTTCCCTGAATCACGTGCATCTTCTTTCCATCATTGTTGGGGTTTGCCAAAGCAGAGAAGACCAGCAGCACCCTGCTTCCAGCCCTCTCCCCAACTGCCCTGGTCATGTTGTGGTGCCCCTCCAGCAGCTCCAGTCCATCCGCAGGTGCCCACTTTGTCTCCTCAGCCCACCCCGCTCTGGCTTCAGTCAAGCTCTGGCTCTGCTCCCAAGAAGGTGCTGCTGGGGCCCTCAAACCTGAGCAACAAAGCTTGAATTAGAGATTTTCAAGGGCTTTCGTTCCCTTAAAAAGGCAATTAATGCTCTCACCCCACCCATCCTAGGACTAGTAATTGAGGAACTCTGCTCTGTAGTATTTAGAAATTTCTCGGACAAAGCTCTTGAACCTTGGCTGCTTGTGTCAAAACAAAGCTTCATGTATCCACTAAAACATCACTGCTCAATTATCTGATCATATTGAGCACGCCCCCCAGAGCCATGGGGTCATCTGTGACAGCAGGGCTTGGGACAACACCTACAACACATCCACAGACATCGAGGACAGCTTACAGATGCAAGCTGCGTGTCAGTCATTTGGAAGCAGGCTATGTAATTCCTGGCATCGAGTTCTAGCAAACTCCCTCTCAGCTTGAAGCTCAGAAGCTGATGATGCTGTATACAAATACCTCAGCAGAAAGATGGCTCCTGACAGTAGAGAGCACTTTAATTTAGGAAACAAAAGGACAACAAGGCTTGGCTGCTGGGAGCAGAATCTTGAACGAATTCAAAGCCTCAATGTGAAGCAGATTTCACACTGAGGAGAACTAACCACTAAGACAACATACCTGGGGACTGGCAGATACTCTGACTTTTCAAGTCTTTAAAAATCAAGTTTGGGAGGTATGCCTAGAAGCCATATTTTAGCTCAGATAGAAATTATGGATTTTTATATGGGCATTACTAGATGAAAGTCTACACCATGCACATGAAGAGGTTAGGTTAGACGCTTACAACAGTCTCTTTTGGCCTTAAAATTGCATTTCAGATGATCTTCCCTCCCATTTTACATTTTGTGATGATTTAAAATTGTAATTTCTCCTGGCTTAAAAAAGGTAATACACACACCCATGTGCTTCAAATGAGTTTAACTACGGCTTACGTTTGTAAACCAGCCATAATACACCACATAAAAGCTGTTCAATATTCAAATATTCAAATGCTATTATTTGCAGGAGAATTTTGCAACTCTGCAATAATGCTATGTTTCCATTTCTCTGTATATTTTCAGTGACTACATTCAAAAGACTACCTGCAAAAATCCAGCTTTAAAATATTATCCTCAGTGAGAGACTAGGGTGGGAGAAATGCACAAAGTCTTTCAAATTCCCTTTGAATTTGTCTTTAAAGACATAAAATAACAAAATAATAATAAACAGACCTTCAGAGACAGAAAAACACTCTTTTTCCACAAATAATTAGTTTTACAAAGTCATTTGAAATCCAAATGCCCTACAAAAATGCTTCATATGCTTTTTCCAATACAAAAATTGGTGTAATCACGCATTTAACACAATCTGCAGTGTATCATTCAGTGAGTATCCTTCCACATATTCCGTTGATAAGTGAATTAATCTAATACTTATATATCAGACACTATGATTTATATCAACTGGTACTATATGTTAATCATTCAATAAGTTCACAGGACCACTGTGCCATCTAAGTTCTGTAAAAATACATTTTCTCCAGCATTAGTTAGTAGACTGGCCAGTTATTACGTTATGAAATAATAGCAATATTACAAGGAAGAGTTAGGGAAAAAAGGCATGCTTTACTATAAGTATTAGTAAATGATCTGATAAGTATTTTGATCTAGTAAGGGTTTGTCTATTTTTTTTAATTATGATTTTGTTCTAAATAAAGTATTTGCATTTCTTGTTAAGCAAATAACATTTTTTACACAAGTCCTCTGTGGATACTTGCCACAATACAATTAAATTCACAAATTGCAGTGTCTTTTTTTCTTCTCCATAGTATCGAAGTATGTATGAGAAAGCAAATTTAGTGCCTTGCAAAAAATGTAGACGATACCATCTAAATTTCACAACATGAAGTACTAAAATACAATACAATATAATGTTTTTATTTTCAAGTATTATATCATATTTTAATCCAAATTTATCTTTGAAATCTATCTCCTCTGGTACTCACACCACCCCTGAAAAGGATACTGAAAAATGGAAGAACTATGCTTCTTGTTGTCTGGGGGCAGGTTGATGGATATACAAGTCCCTGTTAGAGAACAGGCTTCAGGGTGTACGTCTACCAATTTAGCCCTTGGGGAATGGTGAGGCATTATTCTGCACTGGCAAGAGTACTCAGAGTGTAGGAACAGGCACTCTTTAGTTTTTGTTGGAAACAGTAGAAAAATCTGCCAATCTCATTGCTAAAATCATCACTGAAACTGGACTTACAGCACTGAGGAATCTGCTCTCCTACTGTTGCACACAGATAAAGTCTGTTAGACTTATGAAAGTGCAGAGTGGGCAGGGAACCATACCACCTCCATAATCAGAAGGCTGTGTCTCCAAGACGAGGCTACCCAAATGATGCCTTCCAGAGTGGATCTAAACAGTGAGTCAAATTTGTCTGGACCTGAGGTCTGGAGCAAAAAGAGGGAGAGACATATTATCTGCTCACACATCAAACATGCTCAGGGAGATTGGATATGGACAGGGTGGACAACCAGCTCTGAAAATCTGTCCAAATTGTCTCCCCATACACCCACAATCAATATCTGCTGTCTGCTGTGAGTACCTGCACATACTTCACATACTTCAGAGAAGGGATAAGGGGATGTCAGTAAAAATGACTCAAGTCACCTTAAGCCACAGCTTTAGCAGCAGGACTAAAAGCAGCATCCAGAACAGCTGAAGGCAACACTGGATGCAACTGATGGATTAAATCATAACTTTGCTTTTTCACTCATCCTGTACCAAGCATGCTTCTTGTACAAGGACACACTGAGTGTGTCTTCCCCCTGCTGTTCCAGGCACTGGGAAATAAAATTTTGATGGAAATTCTTGCACTCTCCTTATTGCAGGGTCACTTTCAGCTAAACGCAGAGAGGAAAAAATGTTTCTGATGCAATTCATGAACAGTAAAAGGTCTTTATTCTGCCACAAGAAAGCCAACTTCCGTGCAGATGAAAAAAGCAAAAAAAAATGTAGAATAACAGAAGTGATTACAAAGATCTCCTGGAAGATGTGAGTTTTGATGGGGGAAGATGACAGCCAAACACAGGTCATGCCTGAACACACAAATATTAGGAAATGCATTGTCCCTTGCATATCCAGTGATGGTGTTTGTGATGGTCCTTAGAACCAGAGACCGCACACTCCGCCTCCTGTCAAGGTGCTACATCTCCTGCCGAGAGGATTCGTACTGTGCTTCACACAGTTTTATGCTCTTGACGTATCTGGTCCTCCAATTTTTACCTCATTTGCATTTTTCTACTTTTTTTAACTTTTGCTTCACTAATAAACTCATTAAGGATAGCACTATAATCAGCATACAGTTTTCCCAAAGGGATGGAGACAGAAAAGGGAAGGATCCTATGACAAATGCCATCATTTCATTTAATGTGCTGTAGACAGGTACCCAAATACCATGTCTGTGGGCTTGCCACAGCAACACATTAGAAGAACAAAATGAGGCAGAAGGGCTGCCTTTGTCTTGTCTGTCCATAAGCCTGTTATGAAATAACGAAATATCACAAACCTAAGGAGGAGAAGAGAAGACAAGGAGAAGGCTTTTTGTAAGAAGAATCTCAGAGAGGGAAAGGGTGGCAAAAACACAAGACAGACACATAAAAAAGACAAAGATCTACCAGATCAGGAAAGATCAAGAAAGCAATGGACTGTACAAGAAGTTTCTGAACTCTTGTGTCCACTGTGAGTAGCTGGAGATGCTGGCATATTTCTGACGCACCGGGTACCTGCCAGAGGACAGGATAGTGGCTGAATTCAGCAAGGACCTGTCTCCCAAGGATTGCAAGACCATTTCTCCCAAAGAGAGATATTGCGAGAAATATTCTTGCTCAAGAATGCATACTGTTTCTACCAAAATAATTCTGCTAGCATCCTAGCAGAATACTGTTAGCATTACTACACTAGTAAAACTACTGAAACTCTAGTGTATTGTCACTGGAGTACATTATATGGGGAGCGTGCCTTTACAAGCACAAAACCATGTTTTCATCCAACCTTTCAAAAATTAGATACATACATAATGCACATGCCCTCTGTCCAGCACTAATCCACTATGTTATTTACCCATCAGATAGCTCAGTCAAACCCAAATACTGTCCAAATGTCAGACAACTTGACTCATGTTGTCTCATGGACAACCTTAACATAAAAATCACTCTATGTACACAATAAGCACACCAACAGAGCATTTGTTTTGTCTTCCTCACAGTGTGGAGTATGAATTATGGGAGCAGAGTAGGACGCTGATGGCCTTGTGCTATGGAAAGAAAAGCAGACACTCACTACAACATTGTCTTCCTCTCTGCTTCCAGGATGGATCAACAAAGTTTTTCCAGAACTATCAGGTTCTTTTTCAGTCTGGTGGAGGCATTCAAGGGAGAAATGTTCAGCTACAAGACTTTATGATTAATCAGTCACTGACCAGTGTTGCTTCTGTGACAGCACACCAGGACACTGTGTTTTCCTTGCGTCTGAAGAACCCGTAACTGCGCCTCCTGTAGTTAACATACCTTTTTCAAGTACAGCTGTGAAAATTAGCTTTCACAAAAGGGTCTTGCTTCAAACAGAAACCTCTGTTTTCATCGCTTTTTATCCAACCATTTTTTTTCCAAAACACAAATTCTCTTACAATTCTACTATGCAACAAGGCATTTTGTTTTTACTAAGTGACCAAATCAAAACACAGAACAATAACAAGAGCATTTAATTATGAGCCCCTTATGTTTTGAGACCTGGACAGAAAGCAACATTAATTTTCTAAAAATATTGTAACACATAGAAATTATAGTAAATATTTCAAAAACAACTTGCATATTTAAACTTTAGAATAAAATTTTAAATATGAAAAAAATCCACCTATAAGGAAACATAATGATTTCAGAATCTAAAATTGGGATACTAAATTTCATCACAGAACCTCTTGCTATTGCCAAGATAAAATGTAATGAAGATCAGCACGTCAACATTAAGCTCTGACTATGTAATAACATAACATGTTGGATAATAACTATGTAAAAGAAAAGAGGGATAAGATTTATTTTTCTAAGTCACACAGGTAAACTTACACCATCATTTCTTCACAGAGACTATGGGACAAAAATACAACATCGGGTGATTCCATACTTTTAAACAATATTTATCAGAGGAAAAAAGGGCACAGTTTCTTTGTCACCAATCTAACTTTCTTCCTCAAAAGTTTGCAACATCTAAGAAAATAATGCAAAAATTAATTGAATTTTTTTAAGTAGAATAGCCTCTAAAAGAGTTTAGAAACTTCTGTCATATCAGTCTCATTCATTTTAATATGGAACTCTAGGAATAAAATCAGAGTATGCTCAGAAAATTCTTACAACATAGTTTCTTTTTAACTAGAAAGCATAACTAATTGTTCCAATTAAAAATCTCAATCAAAAATCATTAATCAAATGTTCTGAATGAATTAGATATGAATGATAAACATAGGAAAAACTCCAGCTTGTGCATATTCCATATTTCTGATTCCAAGCCAGAAAAATGCCTGGGCAATTTAAATTTAAAGACTTCATCCAGTCACTGAGTATTAGGTCCAGCATCATCTGTGTCTTAATTTAATTTTTGACTAGAATATACTTTGAATATATTTTTATGAAATTAATTAGGAGATTTTTCAAAGGTACCAATAAACATTAAGTAATTTCATCTTTGAAAAATCTCATGAATGATAAATATATGGAATTTACTGTTGTATAAAGATATCACAGCAAATTAAAAATTATGTGAGTCTTCCAGGGTGGGGTATTTTTTAAGTATTCTTGATCTAATATCCAAATCTGTTAAGTCTGAAATAGCAATAAATCCTTTTGAAAGCATCTTCATTTTCAGTATTTAAAGCGGCTGAGCACTCCAGCTCTCATCTAACAAAACAGCTAAGAACATAAGTATATGACTGCAGAATTAAGCACGTGCATATTTTTAGTATTAGAGGCTTAATCTGTCATTTTTCCTCATGGTCTGTTAAATAGAAAAATATATATATGTTTCTAATGGGAAACCACAATAACTGATAAGAGAATTTAGATAAATATACATTAGCAGGGTAAAAGGTTTGGTTTTCTCAGTTTTTAAGAAAGACAGGAAAAAATAGAAGAAAGGAATTACATTTTTGATGAACTGATTTCCATTGTCCCGCTTCCTGATGTAGGAGGGTATTTTCAGGAACCTTCAACACGTTTCTCCTTCCTAATTGTTTACTTTTTCTCTCACTTAGCCAATTCCTCAGCTAGATGCAATATCATCCCTTATAGTCTTCTCTCTCTCTTAACACCCTTTCTCCACCTGCTTGTCCAACACCCTGGTTGCTGCGCACAACCTCTCCTGACAGGGTCTCAGCACTGTGCTCTCCTCACTGCCTCCTACCTCACAGCCACCCACTGCCTCTTCTCTCCTGATGATCCAGTTTTGCTCCCTAATGGCTAGGAAGAGTTCCTGTTCTCACCCCATGCTTTCTCCACTGTTGGAGGCCAGCAAGATTTTTGCTCTCTCTTTCCAAGCTGATGTCTCCAAATCCCTTTTTACTATTCTTTCTGTTCCTTTATTTGCCTCTTCCTCTTTCTTCAAATTTTGCCTTGAACTAAAAGCAATTTTAATCTTCATTCACTTCTGACTGACAACTATTGCCTTCTCACTTGTTTTAGCCTGTCTCAGTCCCTTGATCCAGAAGTAATAATGAACTCTTCCCTCTGATCTTTTAATCTTCAAATTCCTTTTCTCCGAGGAATAGCTTTCCTCACCTGCCATCCTGCCACATGTTTTCTGACACCCCACCAACTGCCCACTCCACACTCCCGTACACACTGACCTTCAGCAGACTTTTCCTACATCGACACACACAACTATTTAATTTCCTAGGAAAACTCTCTGCTTTCATTACTTTCCTGCTGGCCTGTCCACTTTTGACTCCACACGGTAAATTGTGCACAGCTGGTTTGGTAGCAATGTGGCTGCAGTAATATGAAGTTTAGCGTGAAATGAAAAATTCACTGAAAAGCAGGACAAACAGTCTGACATTTCACCCACCCTCATCTCTTTTCAGTCAAAACGTCCTCTTCCTGGACAAAGACAGACACTGCTATGTCTTATTTTAAAGTCTTTACCCTCATCAGCCTAAATCTATCACCTTTAGAGAAGTTATTCACCCGCTGTATTTTTCACAAGTGCACCTTTCGGTGGCTCTGACTGTTCCCTGTCTCGACTTCACCTTTCTGGCAGCATGCCCGCTTGGCTGAAAAGAGTCTTAATGAACTGAAAATACAAAAAGGGAGCACACAAGTGTAAACAAAGATAGGCAAGACAGGAGCAGAACAAAAGCATTGCCTGGGCACTCTGGCACAAAAAAAGGAAGGCAAAAGCCCAGCTGGAGCTAGCAAGGGACATTAAGGTTAAAAAGAAACTATCCTACCACAATGCTATTTGCAAGGGGAAGGTCAGGAAAGATGTGAGACCACTGATGAATGGGGAAGAGACAAGTAACAGGAATCAAAGAAGAGGCTGTACCACTCAGTGTCCTTTCTTACAAGTCTTCATAGACAAAGCCTGCTCCCAAGTCCCAGCAGCCATAAACCTCTTTCAAAACACAGAGGGCCAGCCAAGAGTCAAGCAGCAATTAAGACAGACTACTTAGAGGAAACCAGGTATGTTCAGATCCATCAGGACAGGTTTCACCCAAGGATCCGATAGAGTTGGCTGGCAATCAACTGTGAGAAATGAAGGTCATACAGCAAGGTCCCTGGTGACAAGTAAAAGGCTAACATTATTCCCATCTTTATGGAAGGGCAATGAAGGGGACACAGGGAACAATCACTGGGTCAGTCACATCTCAGCCCCACGTGAACATCCTCTTGTAATCCACCTCCAAAAACAGGAGAAGATGACTAGCAGGAACAGCCAGAATGGATTTTATAAGGGAAAATCATGATTGACTCCCTCACTCTCTTCAATGAAGGAAGACTCTGAAGGGAGAGCAGTAGAGGCGCAATATATTTAGACTTGTGATACCATCTCCCACAGCAGCCTCCTTTTTAAGCTAAGGAAATATAGGTGGGATGGACAGATTGCCTACAAGTTGACTGCCAGGCTCAAAAGGCTCAATGACTTGACATGCCATAGGTAGCCAGGGACAGTAGAGGCATGTACCCTTGAACACCTTCATCTGTAACCTGTACTCAGACAAAAGATACCAAGGGCCAACACACAGGTGGCATCAGGTTGCAAGGACGTGCAGGAGTAGAAGGATGGTACAGCCACTGTGTCCTCAGTTTCCCTACTGTCCAGTGCCGAGCAAGACTGCTTCCATAAACATAAAGGGGGGGAAAAAAAAACCTGTATGTTTTACACAGTGATTCAAATCGACTCTTTTGCTTAAGTGGAGAGGGTTCACACAGCTCTCTCAGAAACAGCCTTTTTTCCTTGGGGTTTGTGATCACGAGCCAAGCTGGAAGATGCAGATCTTGTAAGCTGAGGTGATGAAGCAGACCCCAAGAGACAAGGAGTTTCAGCAGGTTAGAAATCATTAATGTTTGTTACTTGTTTGATTAGATGATTAAAATATTTCCAGAGACACCAACTCAGAAAAAGATGATTCCCCTGAGACAAAAGGTTTATGTTTTGGTTTGTTTGGGGTTGTTTTGTTGTTGCCATTCAAGGTGAATGCTCTTTTTTTGGTTAGATACCATCCTTTCTTTGTTTAATCCCGTGGGGTTTTTTCTCCCTACAACTGTGTCTTGTTTTCTTTGCTTTTTTTCCCTACTCATAGAAGGTACTGTAAATTTAATAGCTTTGCGAGGCTTATGTATATTGTTATTGTTGTAACTGCATCAGCACTGCCATTTAATGATAATGTATTCCCAGTATTTTGTTAGACAAACATACAATGGCTTTTAACTTGCAATAACTGGAAAAGCCCTTTAAGAGATGCTTCTCATTATGCTACCATATTATTTTACAGGTTTCAAGTTTTTCAGTGGGGTAAGAAGTTTAATTGCTCCTCATTTTTTGTAGAACAGTGCTTAAAATCTTGCATTAGATTCCTGCCTCATCTTTTGCCATTTCACTCTGTGTCCATAATACCTTTCTTGCAGTTAAAAGTCCTTTCGTGCAGATAGATTGTGTCACATGAAATGGCAGAAATAAAAATAAATACATTTAGTGAAGTGTAACATGAAGAACAAGGCAAATTAAACAAGAAAATGAATCATACGCAGTGATTCTACGCTGGCTATGTAAGACTCTGAAAAAGGAAACAAACCCTTTCTGTCTGATAGACTTCAGTTACGCTGGAAACCTGCAGAAAACTTCCCTGGCACTCTGACTGTGCACCACACACTAGTTCCTGTTTTCAGAAAGATCAGTTCTTTACTCCACAAGAATCCTGCCCTCTTTGCAGAAAGAGAAACACTGAAATTCATCATTTCAGTGTTGTGATGAAAATCTATGGCATAAGATGTATTTGTGGCTCTAGCAAGGTCTGTTCAAGCCAGGGAGACACTGAAGTTTCACTCTGTGACGTGTGTTCATGGAGAAATACCAAGAATTCACTCAAAAATTATTCCATGTAAAATACATATATGGCCTCACCAGCCAAGCAAAGCGGTACAAACTTTTTTCTGAAGGTTTTATCTTCCTCTTTGGTTAACCTCTGGAGTTCACGCTGCTCCACTGGCTGAGCAGCAAAGCAGTGGCAGGAGTTCCTGCTACAGGACCTTCTCCAGGTGTACCAAGGGCACAGTTTGCAGGCAGTTCACTGGTGCCAACAGGGACAAGGACTCACATCTCCTTGCAATCTCTTCCTGCTCTCCACCACGTGGCCCTCTCAGATCTAGTACTTATCACAAAATCATTTAGACTGGAAAAGACCTGCACAATCATTGAGTCCAGCCTTTGAGCGATCTCTACCTTGTCAACTAGACCACAGTGACATCCAGTCATTTCTTTAACACCTCCTGAGATGGTGACACTAAGAACCAAGAAATAACACTAAGAAAAGAAAACATCCACTTTTTCCTGCACTAGGGTTCTGCACATTTTAGCGAGGTGACCCATTTAAGAGTGGGGTACATTGAAGGCTGAAGTAGGACAAGGTCTGTGGTGGGATACACAGAAAGGAGCAAAAGGGTGAAACCCTGGGCAAGGTCAAGCCTCAATAATCCTTCTCATAAAACCATGCCTTGAATGGGGATTTCTGTCACATTTAAAAACCAAACCCAAACCACACCCCAAAACTAAACACTATAACTTTCCCTTCCTGCTCTGCAAAAGTGTTTTTCAGAGTCATCTAATGATATTATTCAACTGATTTTTTTCTAAGAGATACACAGAATAAATACTTGTTTCATTTGTATTATTTTCCATTTCATAGCAAGAAATAAGACAGTCTTACTGACCCTGAAAGAAAAAGCTGTACAGAGCTTCTGCAGGATAAGTTGTGAAGGAATCTCATAAACATGCCCATAAAAATGAGGATATTTGACTTACTCAAGAAAAATGAATCTCATAGTCCAAAATGTTGGCATTTTCTAACTTCTGAACAGCTTCTCAAGCAAATGTGGAGTTCTTTGATTTTAATGCAACTTGCTATCTCTAAAGTTGCAATAATACACAGAGAGGGGAACTGCTCTTGTTTTATGTTAACATATAACATCATAAGATCAGGTTTTAAGTTGCTTATAGCATGCAGGCTTCATTGTTTTCATAGAAAATTTCCAGCTGTGTAGTTTTTAAGAAAGGAGTTGGGGCACATACACTGTTTTGCTTGGTTGTTTGTTTTCTTCTAAGAAACAAAATTGTAATCATACCATTACAGTGTTTGAGCTTTCCCATGTTTGCATTCAGCAGCTGAGATACAAGGTGTAGTGAAGGAGGCATGATTGCCAAGGCTCAGACCATTGTATTCTTCTATGTGAAAATACACCCAATACACCTGAAATTTTAAGGTGCTGTAAGAGGTTTATCTGTTACACACCAACAGCAAAATTGGTCACATTTTCCCCCTTTCATGCACTCTTTTTTCATGGTGTTCCAGGTGAGCTGTGGCTTCAGCACCAAAACTCAGTGCTGGCAAACTTGTATATTTGTCATACGTGTCATATTCATATGGGCTCAGTGGTTTCCTTGCCTGAGAGCCGAAAAGGTTATGACTACAAAGCTGAGAACTGACTGGAAAGAAAAACACTTGGCAGGTACAGAAAGAGGACCACAAGGAAAGCCAGACAAGAGGCACCACAGACTGGAAGAGGCACGGATGCTTAAAAAATAGCCACTGGAAAACACGGGATCCCAGGCCTGGAGAGAGAGCTCAGGGTTGATAGGTCTTTGCTTTTCAGTAAATATATAGAAAAATTCCATGTCTGTTTTTCAGGTGGCTGGTTGACAGAGCAGAACTACTTTCAGTGGTATCCATTATGCCATTAATTCAAGTGAGAGGTCTCTGCCAGGATATAATGGTTTTAGCCTTCCTCACAGCCACTTAAAAATCAGTCCATCCTAAGAAATGTCTCTGTTTTCCCTGGCTTACTGGGGAGGATTGTTCTTTTTTCTAAAGAAACTTATGTTAAGCAAAGCCATAATAAAAGCGCAAATCAAGTGCTCTGAAACAAGAAGATTCCTGAATAAATGTTATTTGAGCAAATGTAATTTTTATGTTCTCGTGCAATGCTAGACGAGTTTCTCAAATCAGATTTTCCAGACATGTTCACTAATGGGGCATTTCTCGTCATCTGGATGCTTTTCTTCCTCAAAGCAATTCAAGCAGGATGCAATAATTCACAGTAGTGGAAGCTGTTCATTGAATATATCAAGTTCAATTTAAAAAATCTAAGTACCCTAATCCACAGGTTTTCTAACATACAAGTTTTCACCCAGACTTAAAGTCTAATTAACACCAAAAAAAAAGTGTCAAGCAGTTTTCAGGTTAGTCTGACCAATGTGTAAGTTTTAGAGATCTTTGAAAACACATCCAAAAAAATTACTGGTTAAGTTCCTGAGGTGGTAAATTTGTGAAAACAGAACTTATAAGAGCAAAATTATTGAAAGAATATTTACAGTAATGCCCTTAATATCTATTCTCTTTAATATATTTTTAACAAAGTTTTAAATTCCATTGACAAAATACAATTAAGCATATAGTATATAGTGGGGTCAAAAAGAAAGAAATGGGTGATCATGAGAAGTAGGCTTGAGTGTGGAACTAGTGACCAAGGATGCTCAATGCCATGGCAGGCCTCTCCCAGCCATGTGGATGACACACTGTTAGCATGACAGTCAGCATATATGACAGCTCTTTTGTGGGAATGCTACCTCTCTCTTTACAGGAACAGAAATACCTATTTCTAAGTTGCAGAACTTAGCTGGAAATAGGAAATGAAACATCAACTTATTTAAACAAGTGAGATATCCAACCAAAAAAATTTAACGGTTGTTGCAGTCTGAAAGAATTTAATGCCAGCACTGAATGTTCTAAAGCTACAGGCTTCTTCTAGAAGAAAACAACAGGGATACACTTCAGAACTTAATTATAGGGAACCATACCACCGGATCCCCACAGACCCTGCCAGTCTACATCGAAATCAAGAATTTATAAAAATATCCTAAGTGGTAACTGATTTCAAAAGACTAAGTACCTTTTCATTTTCAGAATACTAAATAGAAGCTAATTCCAACAAGAGAGTATTTTCTGTGCAAGAGATAAAAATCTAAGTTAAATCTCATAGCTTCCAAATTAATACAAAAACCTCAGTTTTCTCTTGCAGTTCAGTCTCATTAAAAATCCTTTAGCAGATCTATAAATTAAAAAATCATTGTGGTGCATTCTTACGATACATAAGACTTTGTAAAAATAGTATTAGATTCCTATTTTGTATACAGAAAAAGGAAATAAATTAACTCTTGGGTAATATCCCTGAAACATTAGCAGTATGAATGGTGCTGAGCGTAATTAGGTTTGCAGAAACTCTCTCCTCCAAACACTCATACACTATGCTATTTAGGGCTAGTTTTGAAAACTGTAATTAAACAGTCAGAAAACCCCTGGAAAAGAAACAAAATAACCAGACACATAAAAGTCACAGGGAGAAAACAAACAAACAAGTCCCTGGTTGATCATTTAGGTTTCTTAATGAGTTCTGGTAATTCCAGTAAGTTACAGAAGCCAGGAAAGACCTGAGCAGCCACCTCCTTTCCTTTCAAACTTATAACAACTATATTATGTTTCCAAAAAAACAAATCACTGCTCAGCTTACTGAAATAACATTTTTCTCCCGTACACATTCCTGTCAGATAAATCTATAGCTAATAATTCCTCTCTGCCTGCTCGTTTATCCATACTGAAACACAAGGAGAAATACAATTCCCAGAGCGCCTGTTAAGCCACTTTGCCAGCCTGGGAAGGATTTTCAGGGGCTGGGAGTTTCTAAGCCGGGCTACAGCATGGCATCTGTGGAGCAAGGCATGCTCTCCTGCTTCCTGGCCTCTAAAAACGATGTCTGGAACAGGGCTGGTAGAGCCACCAGGTTTGCAAAGAACTGATGGAAGTCCAGCTCACTCAGAGGCGACAGCATCTCTGCAGGTTACCACACTGGCAAGCCGAACAAAGCCACTAAACCTGCGATGCTCAGAATTTCAGAGCAACAAACTAGCCTTATTTAAAGGACAGACAGGGGGCCACCTCTTCTTCAACATATTCATCCATTTCTCCCTTTTCCCATCATGCTACTCACACAGCTCGAAGCAGGTGGAAATTATTCACGGTTCCCTGCTGGGGATTCCCTCGGCAAATGTAAGGGTGGATTAGAGAGCTCACGAGTTGCCTTCCCAGTGGTTCTGGGGCCGAGGAGCACAGCTAGTGGACACTCTGCCAAAATGTGCCTGGTGTCAGCTTACAGCTGTTGAGGGAGACTCCCTAATTGCCATAAATTAGCTGTTATTATCTCTTGGACAGCAGAGAAGCAAGGAACTTCGACTTGTTGTCTGCCATTCTGCCCTTATCCAGATGTTGCAAAGGACATCTTGACTTTGCCAGGTGCTCAAACAGTCAGCCAAGTAAGCAAGGAGCAGAACCCTATCCTCCCCCCAGGTACAGCAAATTACAGCGTTATCATCCCTGCTCTGAATCGTCTCATTGCTGGGGCACTGACAGACCTTGTGTTGCTCCTAATCTGAATTTAATCCACATTTTCTGTTTGAATGCAGGGCGAGAGTCACAATCAGTTCACAGCCTTGGTCAGCTGTCTTTAGAAGTGTTGTCCACACCCAAAATGGCAGAAAAAAATATTCAAATATTTTTATATATTAGGTACATATTTATATTTTTCAAATATTCATAAAAATAGAGTAGGAACCCCACACACAAACACACACACTTACATGTAAATGCATGCATGACTGAATTCTGCCCTTCGTCTCACATTCACACCTCTGAAATTAAAGAAAAGGCCAATTTCAGTCCTGAGATACACAAACACTGACTGAGATATAGTTCCCATTTACACCCAGGCTGAACTGGGTGTAAACATGTCTCTGTGGCTTGGAGAAATACAGGCAATCGAGTCCATCACTTTGGTACAGGCTTGGCTGCAAGACAATGGAAAATAATTGTTTTACACCTCTAATCTATAGAGCTCTATGAGACTGTATTTACAGGTTCTTACTCCCTACCCTGTACATAGAGAAATCTGGTTTTCACAGGGACCATGATCCAGGAGCTCCTGTTGATTTTAAGCAGTGGTTAGCAGTTCTGGAAAAACTCCATAGGTAGTGTGCTTCACTCTACTTTTTAGGTAGTCAGACTATCAGCTCCTTTCCCCTCTATTTGTAGAAATTTTTTTTATTTTTAAGTGATTCCTGAAAAAATTATAAGAAATTGAAAGACAATTTGGGCATCATATTTGCATGATATACATGAGACTTTTGGTGTGTGCTTTGCTAGCTATTTATCAATCTACCAATCCTCACCTCCAAGAAAAAAACCAAACCAAATAAGAAAAGGCTAAAAGCAGAGGACAGTGTGGCAGAAAGGTCTCCTAGCTCCTTGGCTGTTTTAAAAAATGAAGCATTTTCTCACAGAGGACACACAAGAGCAGGTAGCTTTCTACAGTAGAAAAGAGACATTTTTCAACCTGTTTCTTTCAGCTGCCTGCAGTCACAGAAGTGCATTGCTGTCTTGAGTTGGAGAGGGGACCCACAGACAGATTCTCCACCTGTGTCAAGTGGCCTCACACCAGCATGGCCAAATCTTGCTGCTGCCCTTCCTCCCTGCAGACACAGTGTCATAGCATACACAGTGTCATTTCCCAAACAGCCTATCCTACACCTAATCCACAGAAAAAAAACAAAAACAAAAAACCAAACAACCAAACACCTTAAAAGTGGAAACCGGGACAGGAGCCACCCCTTCTTAGTCTTTTCTACACGGAGACTCAATGCTTCCCAAGAAGAATAAGAAAAAGGTAATGAAGAGCTCTTGGTGGCAAAGCTATTTTGATCTCTTGTAGCCTAAGTAACTGAAAGGGGCTAGGGACACATTTTCAGGCATTTTAAAGAAAGATGTAATTATGGGATAAAGTTAGTATCTTATAATTTTGCATTAGGTAATTCTGAATGCACTGTAGAGTGACTTTAAATAGCATAGAGATATCAATTGCCATCATGTAGAATAGTAGTAATTAATTTCCATGCCAGAAAAACCTATATATTTGGGAAAAAAACTGTGAAAGCAGTGAAAAACTTCACTTTCCTAAATTAACTCTGATTTCCAGATTTTGATACTGAATTTTTGAATCATTATGTTTGAATAATATAAGGGATTTGGTATCTAATATACCACTTTAGATTAGGTTTACCAAGTGTCTAATAAAACAGGATGTTCATCTCTTTTGTCTTTGGGTGAGGACTCTTTTATTACAGTGTAGTATCTTTGTTTTAATGCTGCTCTGCAGTGGATTGCCAGCTCATTAATTTTTCTGCTATAACACCCAAATCCCTTTGCTGATCAGTGTGCTGAATGATTGATTCCCTGCTCCCAGACTAATTTTTTACATTGGACTGCATTTACCATCTGGTAGATAAATCATCCAAAACACTCAAATTCGGAGTCTGGTTCCAGTGATCCTCTTTGTTTGTTCAGTCAGCAGCATGAATATCACTTGCAAATGTGGAGGTTGTGTTCTCTCACCTGGATAACTCTTCCAAATTGTAGACAGAGGTTTTAACACAGAGCACTGAGATAAAAATAAACCTCTTCTCGTTTACAGAAAAAATAAAAAAAATAGGTGTCTGTTCTTTGCATTTTCTAGCCAAAATTTTTGTTCCATCCCTACCATAGCCACTAGTTTCTCACATGAAAATGAGTATTTCTTACAGCACAGAACCAATTTTGCACATTTCAAACACATTTTACTACTTTCGTGAAGGTGTAAACACCTGTGCAAGTGAAGAAAAGGACATCCTTTGCAGTTAAAAAAGAGAAGAAATACAACAAAATAAATTGCCTTCCCAACCCATGTTTTATATGACAAAACAATTCTACAACCTCAACAGGAGCCTGCCTATTTTATTTTCACTTTTATAACCCTGAAATGATACATCCATAAAATTATACTTCCAATCAAGACAGAGAAAAAGAACTCTGCCTCACAGAATTGTCTAGGCAAACTTCTGTGAGAGGTGGAGGATGAAGAGAAAGCTGCAGGAGGAACGTGGTGCTTTAGGAAAGGAACTGTTCATCTGCCCGCCACTGCACACGGATATATCGCTAGGGGGGTGGGGACAGGACGGACAGCGGGGCCCCTTTCTTTAGCCTAAGGATTTTCTGCTGCTCTCTCCTGCCCTAGAGAACCCATTTGGCACAACACACTGACCTCTGTCTCTCCCAGAGGGATCAGAGAGAAGCAGCACACAATCAGAGTCAATTCTAATTAGCAAAATGTAAACATTTCATTAGATCAATGCTTCCCTGAATTTTAAAGCAACAAACTGCTATCCAGCCACATTTTTTTATCAAATTTTCTATGGAAATACCTGCCAAAAACACTGTTTTAGCCATCTCCATCAACCAGCTAAAGACTTTATATCTTGTTTGTGTGTTTTATGAACACTCTCAAGAACTGCAACTTGTATTTTCAAAAGCACTCACTCGTTGTGAATACTTAAGACTATTTTGGATGTTCTGCATATACACTAACATCTTTAACTATTCCATATCTCAAGCTTTTATGTTGCTTTTGTTAAGATTCTTGTTTGTTTTAAAATTTTAAAGGAAATTTAGCAAATTCTGCAAATGAAGCTTATCCAAACATTCATTATTTGCAGTCATATGTGAAACTGCATGTGAAACATCTCTGAATCGGAAAGCAAGTAAAACTCCTGTAAGGTACAACTCCTCCATACGCTTCAGGTGTAGGCAGCAGGACACTTTCTCACTCACTGTTAAAATATGTGTGTTCATAGAAAGTTTTCTGTAGTCATATACGAGTAGATGTCACAGCATGTTTTCACTAGGGGCTGTGTGTTCCTTCTTCCACCATCGCATGCAATAGTCTCATCAGTTAGTAACTGAGACTGGTTAAAACACTTCTAAAATAAAGATTTTGCCAGCCATAGGTGAACACTGACATGTGTCAAACTCCTGAAGGTAAGTGGGAATGTGACAGTCTGAGAAATAGTCAGGGCTGGATGTGGGATAATAGCAATTGGACCCCCTAAAGCTGAGCGTTCTGTGTTCAACTCAAACATGCTATGGTGATCAAGGGTAGATTAGTTTTCACAGATCCAACTCTCTGGCTTGCCTGACCACCCCCATTCACTCCATCTGCTTCCACATGGATCCTGTGAGATTAGTGTGAGGCAGAGAAAATGCCCCAGGGCCTTTTCTTGAGGAACCCGGCTGTTGCCTGCCAGGAAGCCTGGCAGCTGGAAGGAGGCTGCCTACAGCTCTGTGGCTGGGCAGAGCCAGATTTCAGGACGTTTTGGCCTCCAGACAAGACCAGAGAAGAACCACCTCATGTCCTGAACACCCTTTTGTGTGTTTGCCAACATTGTACCTGTTCTTTCCTTCAGCTGTGCCCCACAGAATGCTCTAACATCTTACAAAAGTACAGAGAGTTTTGCACCTGTTTAAGACACACGGCAGGTCTCCGTCTGGTAGAAACAGGTGGGGAGGACTCAGCAGCTACCAAGAGGAGTCAGATCGCTTCAGAAAAATTACTGACAGTTCTGTCTTGTTCCTGATTTTGTTCCTTTTCAGTTTAACATGTTTTCTTGCTGGTCTTAATTAACACTACGTTTGAACCATGGATGAGGATCCCGCCAGCTTGAACACGGTTATATAACGTGGGTGTTTCAAGACTGTAATTGCAACTAAATTTATTTTTATAATAGTAAATCAAAAAAGAGGTATTACAAGGATTTAATTTTATTTTAAACCATATCCTTTTAAACACTGTTGCTATAACACATAATCTATTATCGGAAAAAGTCCTGACTTTTCAGTCCCTGGAAATTGTCTACTATAATGAGAATTTAAATTATCCTAAAATAAATGCTGATTTGCTAGTCAAACACTGCCTCCTCACAAACCGCACTATGACCAATGAGGCAGCTTTAGAGCAACTTAAAAGAAATTGAACACTGATATCAGTGTAACATTAAATTGCTCTTTTAAACAGAGAAATTCGCATCAATAGATATGCAAATGCATGCAGAGCCTGGTCTGTCTCCCAGATCCCAGTCAGCCAGGTCTGGGGATGTAACTGGGTCAGTGAGAACAGAAGTCTTCTAGGTACTCATCTAGCAAAGACTTTCACTGGCATCTTGCTCCACAGAACACACAAGTTCCCTGGCAAGAATCTTGAAGACAAAAAAAGACATGACATTTTTTCTTTTAAAATAAGCAAATAAATAGTAGAACATATGACCCATAAATCCCAAATATTTAAACAACTAATGGCACCACTAGATACCTTTCTAATAACACAAGATTAAATAATTCTGATCTCACATCCCCTTGAAGCCGTCTGTGAACTACATTAGAATCAAAGATACATCATAGCTGTTCATCAAGACAAATAGACAGACTTCAAGATCTTCAGGAAACTTTAATTTCATCAGATCACAATTCTGATTGCTGAACTTACTCCTAATCAGATTTTGTCTGTATCTTCTTATCCTTTTGTAGAAGAAAAATATCATACAAAGAAGGCCCATTTTCCAAGAAATGGTTTCATAAAATACAATTTACTATCAACCAATTTAGTCAAACAAGCCCTTCTCTACACAGGAGCTCCGCAAAACACAAGTCTACTCTCACACTCTTTCTCTTTTTCTTCCTTTATTTCTCTATATTTCTAAATTGTTACAATTTCAAGATGATCTAGGAATAAACTACAGCAATTAAAGGGACTATTTAGTTTATAGCATACTATTTAATTATAATTTTTTTATTATCTAAAGCTATTTTGGGATAGAACAAATTTTTTAAGAGTAATTCTATAAAGAATGTCATTGGTCTTAAGCTCTATCAAGTATTACACTGTTCAGAAAAAGACAGGCTTTCATCTCAATAATGCCAACATGTCCTCTATCTCCACTTTTGTCCCACAGCATCTATAAGGACATATTGAGGAGGATATGCAGTAGTCTAGAGTCAGAAGAATAGGTCCTTGTTCAACATCCCTGGTGCTCAGCATTTTTCCTTCCACAAATGTTACAGCTACTGTTATCCTGGGAACTACTGCCACTATCTGCTTTGTGGACTCTCACCAAAGTCTGACCACAGGCTGAAAAAGTCACAAGCCTTTCCAGGTGGATCAATTGTGGAATGTGATAATATCTTTATAGGAAAAGGGTAGATTGAGCCTCCTGTCAATATTGGTGAGATTCTCTGCATTTGTGCTTCTCCACCCAAAGTGCTTGACTGCAGCTTCTTTCTTTTTTTCAAGTCCAAGTAAATATTAACTCTCCCCTTTATGCAGGTCTACTGTCAACTCTAGAAGAAAACTGACAAGCAATAAGTATAAAATATTCATCCTTACATCAATAGCAAGAAAAGGGCCAGACTTGTTGTCTTCCCCGTAACAGGAACTATCAGAAAGATCTTGGTACAGAATGTTTTCTTAGTAATATTTTCCACAACAAACACAGCTTCTCTTCTCCCCCTTTCAAAAAACAATGAAAAAATTGGATTGAATCCAATCCCTTCAGTCAAGCCTCAGTTGCTTCATCATGCTACCAGTTCCCACTAGTGACAATGATGGAGTGACACCTACTACAAGATGATTTTCTGCTACTCTGACATTTTCAATTCTACTTTAATTACCTTTTGGTTCTTTAATCAGCATAAGAATCTGTACTGCAAGAACATTTCATGTCTAGGCAATTGCATTAAAGGGAAACAAATATGTGCATGCTACTGTCCGAGTTTTAATTTCTCTTTTTAATCACTGTTTTTACCTTTTACTTACTGTTGATTTATATTCACTCCTTTTGATAGTTTCTCAAAGTTATATGTATCCTGACTGAGTTTAGATTATTTACTTCGTAAGTTCAATTGGCACAAACATGTGCCACATTTACTTGGTTCAACTGTTATAATTCATTTATGGGAACATAACTCATAGTATCTTAAATAAAATAACTAATTATTCTAGTCCCATCTACCATTTCAGATCAAGTTTATCTATGCAAACATAAAAAGAAATGTACTTCTTAAAATAGTTAGGCTAATTTACCTGAACCTGTACCTTTTTTCCACCCCTTGTTCTTACATTCACACCGATGTGGCTACACACCTTTAGCATAAAACAGTAACTTAGAATGATATACCAAACAAAACCCCTCACCCACTTAATTTGAACAAAAACCACAAAGGGTATGTCTGTTCTAGCTGATAAGCACAGATGAAAGCCAGTCTTGAGGCCACAACTCATTCTGGTTCAGAGTCCCCACTGAGCCCAGGCAGAAACCACGGCTGAGCTCCAGAAACCAGCAGTGCCTGAGGTTTATATTTTTCCAAATCTGTGTTCACATCTGCCACATGGACTGGGCCAAGGGAGATACATGCTAGGGAGATACATCCCTGTCACAGCAGGGACAGGCTGGACCCAAGCTTCAGACAATGCAATAGTCTAGAGAGAGAAAGAGTGAACATAAAACTCCTTTTGGCCAACTCACTAATAAACTGATGTCTTCACCTCAGTGTAAATGTAGCAGACGTGAGTAGCTTTAGACCTCCATGTTATCCTAAGAAAAGCACTTAGAACAATTCACACATATAGGTAGCCAGTGACAGTAAGCTTGGAGGATCCCTGCTACCGGATCCAGAGGACAGACATGAAGTTTTTTAAGAAAGTACAGAAAACAAATGCACCGTATCTGCATTTAAACTGGATCTCATGTTGCTTATCTCACTCACCCTCTGTGCTCTTCCCAATTCTTCTTCCTCCAAAACTCTGTTCACGTGAGGGAAAAAGGCATGCTTTGAAAACAACAGCATATGATGTGACCGGTTATTGCCACCCATGTCCATCTTCTCTGAGCTGTTCCCCCCTCTTACCTTTTCTCATAGTGCTTCCTTACTCTTTTCTGCTTGTGTAGCAGTCAATATCTTCCACTCTCATCCCTCTTCAGGACTCACTCTTGTTGTCCAACCTTCAGATGCCTTTGCCCTACTGATGATGTCTACCTCTCCGTTCTCATCCTACCACATTTTAAAGTATTGAAACACATGAATTTTGCTTACGCTTGTTGTTCTCTTGGCTTACCATGTTCTCACCTCCCCTTCTCTTTTTTTTCTACTGTTTCCACAGCATATTGAAAGTTGAGATAATGCTCAAGGATGATTCAACTATACCTTTCTCTGCTGTTCTTGCTAAAAATTTGCAAGCTTTTTGACAGCTTGTACTTCCATGCTCAATAAACACCCCATCATAGATTCAGCAATCACCCTATCACAGGATAGATACTTTGTCCCTCTGTTCCCTTCCCTCTCCTTAATCTTTAATTTCCATCTACTTTTATCTACAATTTCAGATACGTTGACTGTGCATTCATACCCCTCAGAAGAGGAATTTTGTAAAAGAGGCGTCCTTAATTTTTCCTTGACCTTATTCAGTCCTAAGTAAGCTATTCTGACACAACTTTATCTTTACCCAATTCATTCACAGAGAACTTAAGAAAAAAAATGGGGACAGCACATAGCCTATGAGACTCATAGGTGGTGCACAGAATTGTCCCAAACAAGCCTATTTTATCACTTGAGGAATACCATGCTGAAAGGCTTATCCACAGAAACACAATCCTGTTAATTAAAATCCCGGGTGTACAGACCCAAACCAAGGCACTGAGCAATAATATCTCTCATTGAGTCTGCGTACCTTCCATCAAAATCCATGGCATCTGGTCACTTATGATCAAACCCCTGTGGCTGCCACACATGAGACCGGAGCGTATCTCACACTGGAGATTCAACCAGACTGAAACTGAAACTGAAGATGCCCGCACTCAGTGCGCGTCTCTGGAGAGTACGCTCGCGAATTAGCTATGTGTTGTACTTACCTTTACACATGGGGTGCTCAATAACTCCCTGTAGTTCACAGCTACCTCACAGCCTGAGCAGAGCAGCAGGCATCATGCCACCTGGCTCACGGACAGCCCACAAGTATCAGAAATATTACAGAAGAAGACTACAGGCAGTGCTGGGAATAATGGAACATCTCCAAAAAAATCAACCTAAGACTCTCTTTTCCAGAAAGAAACACCAATTTTTTTTTACCCTATTCTGGGTAAAATGAGCTATTTTATTTCCCTAGCTTAGCAGGGGAAAGGCTGGCAGATGAACAAACACATACAAGTCCACATTGTCAATTAACTCCAGATATATCTTAATTCTCTGTTTCCTTCTCTAATCACTTGATCGTGTGTTCTTCCCTTGGCCTGGGATGATGCAATTATATCATCATTTAACAAATGGCCAAGCTGCAATGCATGTGCCAAAGGAGCACAGTCAAGGCTGAAAAAGCTATCTTAATTTTCATGTTGTCTCCCTATGTCCTCCACCTTGCAATGTTCTTTTGCTACAGCAAACTTTTTATTAAGCACCATATTCTGTAGCAATAAAAGAGCATTTCTGAAAAGAATTAGCAAATAAATACAGGTAGCTGCATCATCTAGTGATGATAAAATGTTACAAGACCAGGAACCCTCTCAAGAAGTGTAAAAAACTATTCAGGGCAGCAGGTCAAACTGATGCACATATAAAAATGATAAAACAGTAAAGGAAAAGAGAAGAATTTTTCTTCTCTGAGTAGGGAAAGTAATTTAGAGAGTTCAAACATTTGATGAAGTAGTAGTAGTAGTGTTCTTTATAAACAGCAATGTACATGATAGCAGTCCACTGAGAAAGGTGCTAATGCCAACACCTGGTCCCACGTGAACCTACAGGAAACTCATCTTTTTCAAATAGTAGCTTCTCCTGTAAAAGTTAATGAAGCTATGCAAAGGTAAGTGAGGGGAAAATCTGACCCAGATATTGTATGTTGATGTTAGTTCTTTCAAAATTAAAGTTGATAACTGAAACCCAGCAGTTTTGCACAAAAGTTAACATATAGCAGAATCTGACTACTGCATTTGAAATGAAATTTTCCTTCCGTATTTTTGTAGTTACACTAAAAACGGTGCCTGCCACAAGTATGTATATAGCACATATATTTGCTTCTGCCTATTTTTAGTAGACCTGAATAATTCTGAATGCCTTCGATACAGCATATGGTTTTCTAATTCCAGGTTGGAAAGCCCTCTTTCTGCGGTGGTTTCTAAATAATGGTATCCCTGTGTTCCCCATCATCTTAGAAACTTCCTCACATATTTCACCAGCCTCCCATGTTTAATCTTACTGATTTATGCACATGCCATGGTCTAATGACCCACATGTCTCTGACGGGTAAGCCGCTAAAGCCAGTGACACATTAACCTATTAACCCCTCTTTAAAAATAACCATCATATTCACACAAATAGAATGAAAAGTCAGGCAGCAACAAATAAGCAGGACTGTGGTATCGCACAGTAAACAGTATATATCTAAACTAGGTAAAATGAAGAAAAAAGGAGCATATCAAAGTGTATGGCAGATTTATTATATTGCAAAAATCATTTCGCCACAGTTTGCTGGTCCGTGAATTTCATTGCCCGCTTTAGCAGCATTATCCGTATTGTAAAATGTAATTGGGAGGAAGATCACTCGTCCGTTCACTCATTTCTTGAAATCTGTTGTACAATTTGGGGACCTCATCCTGCCAGGTACTGAGAGTTCCTTCCAGTGTGGAAATTGCCTTCCAACCCCACTGAAGACAATGGGAGCAGGGTGCTCTGCACACAGGGCGAGAAACCTTCATCACCTTGGAGAAGGCACTTTGCACAGCTCTCGCCGGGGATTCGTGCAGTGGAATAAACCTATCATTTTAAAAAGCAGGAGGAGGCATGCACAGCAATCTTTTGGAGAAAAAAAAAATAAATTCCCTTTCATAGATAGTAGTTTTAGAAGAAAAACGAGTCTTTCTGAAAAACTGTAAACTTTACCTTGTGTGTATTTACTTGGTTCTACTTTAAAACCACCATATCCCTCAAGATCTAAGAAAACGTGCTGCTGTCATGCCGAACCAATTCATACACACTGCAACCTTATAATACCAGTGTCTACTTATGTGTATTATGTATATGTCATGCAAACAAAGCAGAAAAAACCCACAAAACTAAAAGGCTTATTCTGAGCACATCAGGGTATTTTGCTGCCTACACCTCATCCACAGCGAATCTACACAACAGCCGGCAGAAGGACGGACGGGGAGCCTGCCCCAGGTTTGGTGGGCACCCAGCAAGAGCGAGCCCCGAGAAACAGCCCGTGTGAGCGGCGTCCGGGGCTGCGCTCACAGCTGCCGCCCGGCTCGCACGCTCTGCCTGCGGCAGGACGGGGCCGGGGCCGGGCTGGCGGGGAGGAGGGCGGAGAGGAGGGGTCGCGCTGCGGGCAGCCCCCGGTGCGGCCGGCGCGCACCTGCCGGCACCGCGGCGGGGGGCAGCGGGGAACAACAGAAGCCAAGAGGCGGCAGCAAAACCCTCTCCTTCGGCGGGGAGAGGATGGAGAGGAGGCTCCCCCCGCCCCGGAGTGGGGCATCCCCCCGCCGGCCGGGGAGACGGCCCGCCGCACCCGGGGCCGGGGCGGGCGCCGCTTCTTTGTTTTCCGCCGCCCGCAGCGCCGGGCCGGGCCGGGCGGAGCAGGGGGGCCACGCTCAGCCCTCCCTCCACGTGCACGCGTGGGCTGCCCGCAGGGATGGGCGCGGGGCGGGAGCCGGCGGGGCATTACCTGAGCAGTTGATGCCTTTCCCCTTGCCGCCGCCCTGGCACTCGGAGCCGGGCAAGGGATGGGAGGCGCGGCCGGCGGGCAGGGCGGAGAGGGCGAGAACCAGGAGGGCCGAGGTGTAGCACAGCGCCAGCGGGGGTCCCGCCCGCAGGAGCGGCCGGGCGGCGGCCGGGCTCTCTCCAAGCATGGCGAGGGGCGGCCGAGGAGCAGCGCCGGCGGCAGCGGGATGGCGGTGGCAGGCCCGCAGCATCAACCGGAGCCCGCGGCGCCGCCCGGGCGGGACCCTCCTTTCTCCGCCGCGCCGGAGCGCACCTTCAGCATCCCCGCCGCAGCGGCCGCACGGACTCGCCGCCGCCGCCGCCGCCCGGGCACGGGCAGGGCTGTTCCCGGCGGTGGGGCTGGGGGCTCCGCGCCTGTCCCCCGGCGCTGCCGCCTCGCCCCGGCCGCGCTCCTTTGTGCGCGGCGCCCGGCAGCGCCGCCGCTCCGCCTGCAACAAAGGGAGCGGAGCAGAGAGGCTGCTGCTGCTGCTGCCGCCGCCGCCGCCGCGGAGGGGGAGGAGGAGGAGGAGGGAGAGAGAGAGAGAGAGAGAGAAGGGGGAGGAAGCACACGTGATGGCAGCCCCCTCCCCCGCGACCGGAGGGGAGGTGAGGGGCTTCTCCTCGCTCGGCGGGCAGGGCGAGCAGCGCCCGCCTTTACGGCGGGGCCGCCCCCGCGGGGACCGGGTGGGGAGTCCCGGGGCTGCGCCGGGTCGGACCAGGCTAGTGGTAGGCACAGAAGACTAGCGTGCGGGGATAGCGCTGATGGGTGAATGAAGCAGAGAGGGTCCCCAGGGGCGTCGAGGAAGGAGGGCCGCTGGCACAGCGTTTGTCACTGTCCGGGATGGTTTATTTATTATTCACTAATAAGCCAGCGTGAGTGGGGTTAAGGAAGAAAGCAAAGGGACCATCTCTGCTATTGCTGAATTATAAGGGATCTGTTTAATGCTTACTGAACAGAAGCCCAACACATATAGCAGGAGCATTTGTACCGATGCAAGTAAATAAATATGTTTACAGTGAAGGCAGTGACTTTTTTAACACGGTGCTTTTACTGTCTAGGGGTTATCCAGTCCTTTATGTGGAGACCCTTCAGAGGTAAGAAGCACTGCACGGGTACAGGGTGCTAGGCACGTGTCTCGAGTGTAGACCCCTGGTATGTATCTGTGTGGCTGAAAGCTTTGTGTAAATTGACAGCACGATGACCATTTTCACACAGGGAAAACACAGGATGGTGCTTTACATTCAATGAGATTTTTTCCTGTCTCAGTTCTCAATTTCACACAGGTCTTTTAATCCATTGTAGAAATCATTTATTTTTCAGGAACGAGAACTGCCTGTTTCCTTGGTCTCTCTGCTGCTGTATGCCACTGATGTGCTGTATGGTATAGAGCTTGTGTGAGGAGACCTGGCTTGCACTAAGGTATAACTCTTGTGTGAGGAGAAGTTTGAGTAATTTGTTAACCAGAGGAGTCAAGAGTAAGGCCATAAATCCAGCAGTAAGCTTTGGGAAGGCACAGTGGTCAGACACATGAAGTTAAACTGTTGCCTTTTTAAATATGGCAGTGAAGAGATAAGTCCTGTATTACTAAGACTGAGCGATTTCCTTTTGGCATAGGGGGTTCAATACTGGCTGCTTGTGCCAAGTAAATGTTGTTCTGTAAATACATGCTGATGCTAGATGTCAGAAGACCTCCATTCCTCAGTAAAGTGGGGCACGTTACCTTGCATGGTGCTGGTTCTGCAGAAACTGGGCTGCTGAGGTACACTGGCCAGGATATTTAAAGCTTGCTAGATCTGCATACTACTGTCTGATCTGCTAAGCAGGTAAACCTTTGGGATGGCACAGGGACTGGCACAGATCTTGCGGTTTGAAGGTAGAACTTTGGTGTTGTAGGAGCAAATGCTCCGTATAATTCTTTCCATAAACACAACTGAATCCATCTTAAACTAAATATGCTGTTTCCTGTACTTCTTGCTGGAGGACTAGACCAGCACTGCCCTCGTTGCTGTGTTAGAAAGCTCCTTCTAACACCCAGCCCAAACACACTGAAGACCAGTTCATACCCCATTTGTCCCTTTGCCATCCAGTGTTTCAGTTAGGCATTTCTCTTTCTGTTGCATTTAAATCTGTAATATATTTATAGGTGGTAGTCATAGCCACTCTTGGCTTGTCTAACCTATCAGTACATTTTATTAGTCTCCTTCTGTAAGGCAGAGCCTCTGTAACTCAGATTTTACTGCACTAGATAAAGTTTGAATTCAGCTTTCTTTAGCGTAGCTGACATGCAGCGTGTAACAGCTTTCACAAACTACGTATTCTCTCCTAATTTCTTCCAAAATTACCTTTTCTTATACAGCCTATTTGCTTTTTATATGACTGAATCTCACTGGTGGTTCAGTCATGCTCTGAGTGACAAGTACAGGCAACTCCTTCTATTTGTCTGTCATTTACAGTCCACATAGAAATGCTTTTTTAAAATGTCTAAGTACATGACCGTGTCTTTTCCATTGTTGCATTTCATCTCATTTCTTTTATTCCAGTCCTCAAGATTTTATAGTCATCTCTTTAAATATTGTGAACCTCCTTTTTATTGACAGTCCTGCACAGTTCTTTGTGTCTGGAGCGCTTCCACATCCACAATAATGAAAATATATGCAAATATAAACTATTGGTCTCAGAATAGACTTTAACAGTAACAGTACTTCTCCCAGTTCAAACATTCCCCTTCTAGGGCAGTGAGTAGTCAACTGTAGGGAGTTCCCAACTGAATTTGCAGCTTTGTTTCAGTTCCCCATGTCTTTCAGCTTAAGCAGGCAAACTATATTCTAGAATCATAGAATTGTTTGGGATGGAAAGGACCTAAACTACCATGTAGTTCCAACACCTCTGCCATGGGCAGGAACTGCTAGACCACTAGACCAGGTTGCTCAAAGTCCTATCCAGCCTGGTCTTCAACACTGCCAGGGATGGGGCATCCACACTCTTTCAGTTTAAAGCTACTGCCTCTTGTCCTATCCATAAGAACCCTTGTAAAAGGTCCCTCTCCAGCTTTCTTGTAGGCCCCCTTTAGATACTGGAAGGCTGCTGTAAGGTCTTCTGGAGCCTTCTCTTCTCCAGGGTAAACAACCCCAACTCTCTCAGCCTGTCATCGTAGGAGAGGTGCTCCAGTCCTCTGATCATGTCTGTGGCCCTTCTCTGAACTTGTTCCAACAAGTCCATGTCCTTCATATGTTTGAAGCCTCAGAGCTGGATGCACTACAGCAAGTGGGTCTCACAAGAGCGGGGTAGTGGGAGAGTATCACCTTGCTCAATCCACTGATCACACTTCTTTTGATGCAGCCCAGGACGTAGTTGGCTTGGTGGATCATGTTGAGCTTTTCATCAACCAACATTCCCAAATCCTTCTGCTCAGGGCTGCTTTCAATCCATTCTCTACCTGTATTTGTGCTTGGGATTGCCCAACTGAGGTGTGGGATCTTGCACTTTGCTGTGTTAAATTTTGCGAGGTTCACACAGGCACACCTCTCAAGCCTTCAAAGGTCCCCCTGGATGGTATCCCTTCCCTCCAACCTGTTAACCACAGCTTGGTGTCATCAGCAAACTTGCTGAGGGTGCACTTAATTCCCCCCGTCCATGTCACCAATAAAGATGTTAAACAGCACCAGTCCCAATACTGACCCCTGAGGAACATCACTCGTCACTGATCTCCACTTGGACATCAAGCTATTGACTGCAGCTCTTTGAATGTGACAACCCAGCGAATTCCTTATCCCCCAAGTGGTCCATCCATCAGATCGGTGTCTCTCCAACATAGTAAAAAGGATGTTGTGCAGGACAGAGTTAAATGCTTTACACAAGTCTAGATAGATGATATCAGTTGCTCTTCCCTTATCCACCACTGCTGTAACCCCATTGTAGAAGGCCACCAAATTTGTCAGGCATGATTTGCCCTTAGTGTGAAAGCTTTTAACAAGTCCAGATAAACTGTAAGTAAATCTTACAGGGTTTGGTTTTGGCTTTTTTGTTGTTGTTGTTGTTGTTGTTGTTGTTGTTGCTATTTTTTGACTCCTGGGATGAATGACATGCCACTTTTTAATCTAGAAAAGCCACATCTGAGTAGTGCTATCTCTCTGGATGCATCTCTAGCTAGCTTAAAGTGAGGGATACAGTCATGCTTGATTGGCAAATTCACACCATGCCAGCTGGGTATTCATTCTTATTCTGTTCTCTGATACATGTATTAAAAAAAAAAACAACCCTAAACACTTTCCTGCCAGCCTAAAAAGCAAAAGAATTTAGAAAGAATTTGAACAAGCTGCTTCTGCAGAGCAAATTGTTGCAGAGGGAGGGAATGCCACACCAACAAAATGACAGATCTTGTATGTCTTTGAGATCACACTAAACTCTGCCACATTTGGTAACTTCCATCTTTGGCAAGTAAATATAACTTTATTGCAATTATCCAAAATTTCACTTTTGCTCACCTCCAGCTGCACTTCTGTGAAAGTAGGAAGCTCTACAGATTGTTGGAAATTGGCATCCTTGGTGAGTTCTTGAACACCACCGGCGGTTTTTCAGTCCCTTGCTGGTACACACATAGTTTCTGCCCACCACCCTCACACATACCTTATTTTTCTCCAGTAATTGTAGAAATTAGCATGTACAACCAAGGAAAGCAGGGAATATGAAAGAACAGAGAGGATCTGCCAGACCAGTGAGAGTGATTTCATTTGACAGAGATCTGGATAGAGTACAGATACACTTAATCGTGAAAGCACTGTTTTATTTCATCTCAGAGAACAAAATGGAGAGCAGAGATCTATAATTTAGTGAAACCATTAAAGTGTTGTTTGGAGGCCCCTGTGGCCCTATGCATCAGACAGTAGAATCGTGTTATTGCCAGGTATTTCATCAGAGACCTGTACTTATTAGTTTCAACTTTCATATTTACCCCCAAAAAATCCTGTTTCCAACTCCTGTAGTTATGAAGAAAATATTAAAAATATCAAGAGTATAAACTGGAACAGGATTCACAGAATCAAAGAAACACAAAAAGATTGAGGCTGGAAGGGACCTCTGAACGTCATCTGGTCCAACCCACCCTGCTCAGGCAGGGTCACCTAGAGCCAGTTGCCCAGAACTGTGTCCAGCTGGTTTTTGAATATGTCCAAGGATGGAGACTCCACAACCTCCCTGCGCAACCTGTGCCAGTGCTCGGTCACCCTCACAGTGAAAATGTGTTTCCTGATTTCAGAGAGAACCTCCTGTGTTCCACTTCGTGTCCATTGCCTCTGATCCTGAACAAAAGATCTCGTTGTCTAGCAAAATGTAGAATCGGCTTCAACAGAAGGCTCAGTTCTGTCATATAAATCATTTCACTTCTGTTACTTGATCAAAAATACTCAATTTTTTCAATAGTTGAACTTATTTATCTGTCCCCATTGTTTTTTTATTTATCTTCTGTGCCCAAAATCTCAAATGACACCTACCTAAACCTGCCACCCTCGGTATTTGCAACTTGGATATTATGAATAAGCATCTTCAGTGTATAGTCCCACTGTATTCTGATAGAACAAAATGAGTGCACACCCAGGAAAGGGCCAGGTGCCACGAGCTATGTAATTTAGTTTCATACATAGTTCATTAGCTAAACTCTGGTTTTAATTAAAATTTCTTTTTCAGCACCACAGTATTTCTTCCGTATTATTCCTGAGTGCTTCATCAACCAGAAGCGTGACCCAGGATTTACAGAAAGGTCACTGTGTAGGATTTGAAAGTCTGTCCAACAGACCCTGCACGGGGTTTTCTTGCCACACTTACCCATGCAAACATAACTGTGGAGAAGTTTTCTTGCTTTTGTGGAGAAGGCTCTTGGCTGAAGAGGAAGAGTGTTTAGCAGAATACTCTCTTGCTCCTTTCAGTCCAGACTAAATAATGTGGCACCAGTCTCAGATCAATACTTGCTCTTTGTTAAAGTTTCACATGTCTAACTTCTGGTCCAGAAGCTTGATCAAGTGATTCAAGTATTTAACCCCACTCAAAACTAGGGGGGGAAAAAAAAAAGTTTAGGCCAAACTGAATTTGCTGGCATGGTAATGAGAACAAAGTGAGGGCAAGAGCTCAATAAAAGCCAGGCTTGATGCTACTCTAGGAGGCAGGAAATAGAAGGCTGACTACTACTTTGGCCCTCTCCCCACTAATGTAAGTTCATTGTGTCTCTGGGGCAAACAACATAGGCAGTGAGGCAGTGGCCATTTTACTGAGACCCCACTGCCCTCTTAAGCTGTGTCCTTTTCCAGGGCATAAAGCTGCCTAAATGCTTTACCAATTTTTGAAGCAGAAACATTCTGGCTAGTTGTTATTAGGAAGCTGAGAACTCTTTCTCTTGTGCTATGACACTCTGTTTTTGATTTTCTACTCCACTCCCATAATTCTTCTCTATTCTCCTCCTTCTATATTAATTTTTAATTTTTCAGCTGTTTCCCTACATTTTCTGCTTTCCCCTTTTCCATTCAATATGTGCCAGATCTGTTTCTCTTCTTACACTTATTTTGCCTCTTCTTTCGCAGATTATCTTTATTCATCAAAAGGCATGACTAAAAGGCCATTTGGGTCAATAAGATGATTTTTAAGAACCAAGCTAGAGATACGTTTCTTCTCATTGAATTTCCTGTCACAATGTCCCCATGAATCAAGCAATATCACTGAGCCCACTTTGCTGCTGAGAAAACCAGGACACCAAGAAATTTCTTTTTTTCCTACCAGCAGCCACAGGAGACAGAGGGTTCTACAGCAATTGCAAAACAAATTCCTTACCTTTCAGAACCCAGTTTCAAATACATGCTTCTCCAGTGCATTTTGGTTCCTCCCAACACTAACACCTTCTGCTGACTTTTATTCAGAGTGGTGGCAGAAACAGTAGTGGAAGCCTGAAAACATTCTCAAGGCTGGCCCGAATATGTTTGCCCATATTACTCATTCTCATGCATCCATTGAAAACTATTTTTCTCCTTTCTTGGCTTATAAAATAAGATATGAGCTGTCATTTAACACCTTCACATATTTAGATCTTTTAATCTTTCCTCATTAATCAATGCTTTAGTACATTAATCAGCTTGTTACCTTTTCTCAGTTTCTTCTAATTTGTTGACATCTTTCTCTTTTTCAAGTACTGCCAGACTAACTGCTGATTGGTAAAAAGGATTTCCAGATGCTGATAAATGCTTTTGTCACTTATTGATCAGATTGTTCCAATTGTTTGTTAGTGAATTGTATTTAGACTGCAGCTAATTCCCAGCACAGTAATCTCTTTGTGCCTAGGCGTACCGAGAAGGTCACATCTCACTCAGTTGTGCAGTTCTACCACTGTGTTCATAAAATCATGACAATTTTTCAATCCTGCTTTTAGCTTTTGGCACCCTCAAAGGCAAAATATAGTATATTTCGTTGAACTTAATCTCCATTGCCATAACAGCTCTTCGTATTCAGAATCAAATGGGTGTTCAGTTTGCTTTAAATGTAGTCTTCAGTTAATGAGTACTAGGGCTCTTGCCAATTATGCCCTTTGCTTTGAGAATACCCTTCACATGGTTATCTGCAATCTTAATCAAAATGCAAAAGAAGATTAAAGAATGACAAGTTTTATGTTGTGTTTAATTGTCCCCAATGACTGGTTTTAGTAGTACATTATATAGTAAAACATTCTCAAACATTTTTGTGAAGGACTTCTGTAATGTCAATTTTATTTTGTTTTAATTATTGTTACAGAAACACCCAAGTGGATGCAGCATACAGTTTGTCAGCCTACTAAGTCATACAGAAAGGGCCTACTACTTCTCCATGCCGTGGCAGTGTGTAATTCAGAATTACATAAGCTTTTCTTCATTGCTATATTTCATTGCACTTCCTAGTCTGATTTTCTCCAGCCTTCTGCTGTTCTCATACTCCAGTTTTGCATAACTTTTCGAAGTTTATTAACCATTTTCATTATGCTGTACGTTGATTTCTATCATTATACAATTAGCCTTCTCAAGCATAGCCGTATGCTTTGTTATGAATAGCTATATTTCTCAGACTTGTATCATTACTGAACTGTCCAAACTTCACTTTCTTAGTCATTTTAATGTTTACACAACACAGACAGATTACTTTGTTCTTGATTCACATTATATATAATGCTTATAAGCGCAAAAGCAATTACATTATCATTATGTTAATATGTAACTATATACTTCCAAGAACACAACTGTCAAGGAGAAACTATGTATTTTTTAACACACACAGTGAATGTGGCATATAAAAGAAGAATTAGTCTAGGTGCCAACTCTAACCTTATGCACATTCAGGTTGGTAAGATATTGGTATGGTCTAGAATAATGACATTCTTAAATGATGATATATTCTTATCTTGTTTCTCCACAAAAATTCAGAAAGAAGTTCTGAATCTCACAGAAGCTCAGTATGTGTCCATTAACACAGTAATATACTTTTTCCAATGGAGCACATTTCTAAGTATTTGCAAGCCATTACTTATAAATGGGAGGTTTATTGGATTTCCAGAACCTTGTGAAATCTCCTTTGGTGGATAATAAAGCCAAATGAATACATTTCCAGAGGAACTTGTCTAATATGATTACATTTGTGCCCAGAAATATGAGACTATTAAGGATTTAGATTGTTCAGAG
Organism: Lophotriccus pileatus; assembly: GCA_035583135.1. Lineage (NCBI taxonomy): Eukaryota > Metazoa > Chordata > Aves > Passeriformes > Tyrannidae > Lophotriccus > Lophotriccus pileatus. The sequence goes on along the minus strand of JAWWES010000081.1, from coordinate 89,611,345 downwards.
CATCAGCTATCTTGCTCCATGTCTTTCTATCTGTCTGCTGTAAGTTTTCAAGATAAGTCCATGACCCATTGAGTGAGCTCTCACACCATTTGAAAAGCTGGTGCACCTTGAATTGGGTGCAACTGGAAATGTGGCACTTTTGCTTCATGCATAGTAATGTTTTTGTAGTGAATTAGGATGATTTCACAATGGCTTTTCAATTTTTGTTTTTAAAGGTAGCTGTAAAAAACATTTCCATCAATCAGTTACACAACTGCAATAAAAGTCTGAATTCAGCTTCAATCTTTTCGACAGAATGATTTAATAAGTAGTCTTTTCATATCAATAGTGGAATTTCCACTTGGAAAGGTAAAAGATGAACAGAAATGCAGATAGGGCAGATCTCTTGACTTACTGAAATTACAAGATTTGTTAGTATGCATCAGTGTCTTCTGTCTTAGCTTCTGCTCAAGAAATGTTGTGCCTCTTCCCCTAGATGGATATACTGAGATAAGCATTCATTTGTTTGAAGACCACCTGCTTCTGACAGATTAAAAGTACTTTCTGTTTAAAGACCGAGCTCCTTCTGTGGGATACTCCCACCACAGCTCTGCTGGTTTGCAGCGGCCGGGCACTGCTCTCCAGACTTCCCAGGCCATCAGCAGGCTGGAGGGCTTTCCCTCTGTGGACTGCTCTGCCACCTGACATGAGCAGAGATGACTGTTGTAGGGATGAAACCTCATCACCAAGCTACCGAAATATTGGAGTCCTTGTTGTCTCCTAACATATCCCAGTTTCTCCACTGGAGTGTGAGGGGCCCACCTTTTCCTTTTCAAGGCACATGGCTGGTGTAAACACATCCAACATACAGCGTCTGTGTATACTCTTGAAACAGCATTGTTCTGTATTTAATGGTTGGGGTTATTTTGTAGAAAATACGGGCAGCATTAGGGTGCAGATTCACTAGGTATTGTAGTACAGTATCAATTACACACAGTTTTTAAATGTGACATTTTTGTCTGTATCACAGGATGCTTCTAAGCTTGTAGCGTTCAAGTAAGTCCTTCTCCCTGCCCAAGGATATGTGTTTTGTGTCGGGAAGTGGCACTAATTGCTTGTAAGTAGGGAGCAAGCTAAATTGGCTGAAATATATCAATCAATATGAAAGCACAAGCTAAAACTATTAAGAGAGGTGCACTCCATCTTGCACAGAGAGAAATTATATGAGTATCGTGCAGCCCCAAGAGATGCAATGAAATGTTATTTATATTTGATTATTCCCTCCCTCCCTGAAAGACATTGTGGATATCGATGTGAGTCATAGTTAACTTTCAGAATAACATTAATCCCTTTGTTCTTCATCAAGTCATGCATGCTATGCTGATGGTCGAGATGATGAAAGGAGTTTTGCTTCGTAAGACCCTGAACTTGCTGCACTCCTTGCTTTTACAAAGGGAGAAATGGAATTGCATCAGAGCCACAAAAACAGCAGATTGCTCTAAAAAGACATATTTTACCAAAGCACTTTCTATGCCTACCAGCATGGTCTGTAGCGAACTTATTGTTGACACAGCTCTGGATATTTATATTCCTTCTGGAACAGCACAACATGATTCTGAATGTCGTGTGGAGCTTGACAATAGGATTGCCACCAAAGGAAAGAGAACTGGTTCTGAACTGTGTTCTGAATTTCAATCTGCACACAATGAACTTTCACATGAAGGCTGAGGGGAAGTGAGACATAACCTGCTTTTGATAGTTGAGTTGAATTTCATGGAGCATTTTTTTAATCTTGTATTGATTAGTAACAAGTATCACTGAGATAACTCACTCTTAAAAGAATGTCTGAGTGAATTTGTAGTAATGATGGTAGCATCTAATCTGCTTTTAAGCCTCCATTCTTGGAATAAGAAATGTTTCTGTTTATTCAGCATAATGTTTTAAATTGAACAAGGGGATATATATCACAGTTTTTTTTAATTCCATTTTTATCTCGTCACTTGAGGTTTTTGAAATGTGCAACATCTATATTACTTATGTATGTTACTTTTGAAATATATTTTAGTATGCAGGAAAGTATGTTTTCCAGATGGATGTATTAGGCGTATTGGTTCCTGGCATGCACCGCTGGAGATAAGGGCTCTTGTTTGAAATAGCTTCCTGTACATACCATCTTTTCACATTATACCCACTTTTAGCAAGAACCTATCCTTGGGAACAAATGGTGGAAGGGCTGTTAAAGTCTCCTTATGCTCTACAATATCACAGTTTCTCTGGCATAGCTGCTGCTGGATGAGCTCAAAGCCAAATCCAGTCAGTATAATTGAGGAGAAAATGGTTAAACTGTTCTCACACTAAAAAACAAGGTGCTTTGAATTTGCCCTCCAGAGTGCACATGCACTTTTCATAGCCTCACTGTGCATGGGTCTCCCACACCATCAGGATGGAGGTTTTTATCCTGGTCTCCGCTTCCTCTTCGAGGACAGGACACATATGCTGAGGTCCTGCTGCTCACCCACTCACAATTGTGAAAAGGACAGGCTTGCTACCAAGAAAACCCAAAAAAAACAAATCAGTGCATATGTCTCAGAGGTGGATTTGCTGTCCTTCTCCTCTCACTATGCACCATGAGGCAGGATCAAAATCCAACTTCTATTTGCCTTCTGGGAACTTGCAGTACCCAGAGCTGTCAAAGGCACATCCTCCACTGCGTTCCTGAAACCCTCTCTGCAAGGCAGATGGTGGGCTGGGAAGGAAAAGGGAACCTCATCTGCCTCGCAGGCCTTTGTTTTTGGAGTTTTGAAGAATCTGAAAGCTCCTTGACAGGTAGCTTTACAGACTTCCCCACTCATCTGAATCACTACCCATGGCAAGGCTGACATGGCAAGAAGCACTGCAGCTGGTGCTTACCAGAGCTACAGGTTCAGACAACCCAATTTCTCACATCTCTGATTTATTTTAATGTACAATTGAAATGAAAGATGCTGAACTGTGAGGAACATTGTAGTCATAGTGATGAACAGCAAAAGTGCACGTGAACATATATTTTATTAGAAAACTATGGCTGTACATGTTCATTATTTTTAAACTGACTCCTGTAGGCAATAAACTCTTCTAAAATATCACTGTCTTGGTGGCGGGTTTTCTTCTACAGTATTTTACGACTAAAAGGTTTCAATTTGAAAAACCTTCCCCCAACCAACATGTATGAGGATTTGGCTTTATGTTTTTTTCAAAAAGATGAAACAACTACCCATTTGAAGAAACATCTGTTTCCCTTAAGTGTTTCTATGCTGAGTTGAAAAGCAGCTTACAAATATCTATGATATACAGCTACCAATCCCATCTAATTCTATCATATGCACTTGGGCATCTAAGAAGAAAATAGTAGATGATTTGCTTCCATTTTCTAAAGACTATTGTAAGAGAAATAGAAAAAGGCTCCTGTTAAGTTATGCTGTCTTGCAGGTATGATGTGCAAGGTGCCTTCTCAAGAAAAGATTAGAAGTGAGATTAATTCTTAATAAACTAATTTTTATTTTTGGTTCAAAAAGTTCTTATTTTTATGGCTAGGCAAATGAACATTTTTAATACTGAAAAGGCAGTTTTCCAATAGGAGAAAGAAATAAAGTAATCCAGCACTAGAACAGCATGATGTTGCTATTTCAAACGTCTTATTATCAGTTTGAGTTATCTGACTAATGAGATACAGGGAGAGTTTTGTAAAAGAATAGATAATCTTTTCAATATTACAAAAATGCAATTAGACAAGGAAATTTAATATGAAATTAAGAGAAATTTAATATGAAGGTATAAAAATAGGTACTTGTGTAGGCTGTAAGACTTATTTATAAATTTATTGACTCATAAGATACAAAAGACCAGTCTTGTACTGTGCTGCCCCTATCAATGTCCTGGCTAGATCCAGACCGGCATCTGCTAACTACTGTTTGTACATTCAGCTACTGCATGCATTCTGCATATTAATACACAAACTACTTCAGAAAAGTTGGTCTTGGAAGAATAGGTAGAAGGAACTTTAGGAATGACATCTGAAAGTTTAGGTAAGTCCTCAGACTGGCGTATGTTTGGCAATATTTTACTCAAGTCTCCAAACACCCTGAAACCTAGAAGAGCCTTATGCTCCAGAGAGGCCATCATCCAGCAGTTTCCCGATTTAGGCTCTCTGGAAAACCTGTCAGCCTATTTTGATGTCTAAATGTCAGTAGTTGCCGAATTCTTCTTAAAAATCCAGTGCTTAGAGTCTGCTTCATTTATGATCCATTTAAAGCTGTGACAAAAACCATTATAAATAGCAAAAAACTGCAACTTCTGTTGCAGCATCTTCCCACCACCCTTCAATTGCTCCTAACTTTGGTATACTGATTTATTCTGTGTAACAATGTTCCAATTATTCTTTCAGCACAGCAACATTTTCTTTTGAAGTGAAACTGCAAGCTCTGTTGTGTTATTTTAAACTCTTCATGGTAAGACAAGAAGTAGTGACCTTTTATTTAAGACAAGCAACATTCTTCCATTATAAAATGGCTTCTAGCAGTATTTAAGGAACTGTGGTTTCTCCATGATTTATTGTTTGGCACCAGGGTTGGCCTTGAGTCAAAAAGCTAGGATTCTCTTTTTTTTGCTTTATAAAAACCACAAAAGGGCAAGTTACCAACTGCCAGGCCTTGGTACTTTCCCCATGTAATTTGTTTTGTCCAACTGGAAAAACCTCTTAAAATGCCCCCAAAAAACCCCATTATTATCCTGTTCCAGCATTTCAAGACAGCAGTGCACATGGAAGAGGGAGAGATGCTAATCAACCAGCCACTCTTTTGTCCCTTCAAATCAGAATATTCCTTGGTTGATGAGAGATGTACCCAGAACTGGCTGTGCACAGTGTACCTGCTCACTTCACAGAGCCCCCAATTTCCCAAAGCCACATCTTTTGCTGGAGAGGCAAAAACTTGACAATGAATTGCCAAGGTCAAGCAAGGTCACAAAGCCTATGTTTGCATTAGCAGGCCTTGCAGCCAGCAAGAGCAGATCTATAAAGCAGCTAGTTCTGAGGACCTTCCATCCTTGTAATATGCATTTGAGGATGTCTTCCTTCAGCCAGGTTAAAGTTTTTCACATGAGCACCACACCCTATTGGCATCAAGACTGCACCTTCCAGTTTAGTTTTATGCAAAAGGAATCAAATTTGTCTGCTCAGGGACCCTTATGTGCTGTGAATCAAAGCGTGACCATTAAGGAGGACTGGAAGATGCACTCTAGGGTTGCAGTATTGATCCAAACTCAAGTAACAAGGTAGATACACTCAATAGAGTGTAAATGTCTGTGGTTCTGTGTCTGATAAGTGTCATTTCCCTACAAGGAATTTTGCTGTGTTCTGCTCCTCAGGAAGTTGAGCTTCCAGGAGGAAGATGATGAAAATCCAGTGCTGGGTGAACAGCTGTGAATTTGGTGCATTGCTGTGTGGCAGTTAGGTCTGCAGTATATGAGAAACTATTGTTTAAACATGTTTCAAGATGGCTTTTTGTAGTCTTTCTGCTCACTCACCTTCTTCTTCTTCGAAAGATGCCCCACAACAAGGGTTATCTCTGTCTCAGGAATGTGCTGAGAAGATATCAGGAAGTTTCCTATTGGTTGTTAACCCCTTCTTGCTATTTGGTGTTCCTGTTACCCCCTGAACTTCTCATTGGTTACTCTGTGAATTCTCCTGGAGGCTATATAAGCCTTTACCCCAACAATAAACACTCTCTTGCCTTCTCCCTACACACCCTGTGTGTGCTGTCTCTTGCGGCCATGGGACCATGTGGAGGGGGGGAGGTGGGAGCGCCTTCCCCCTCCAGAGTCCGGGACTGAAACCCCTGGGACTGGAGTTCCCCCTCCCTATCCAATTCAACCCTCACATTGCTGTGGTTCCCCACCTGAATTGAATTGCTGGGGAGGTGTAGAGGAGAAGCAAAGAGAAGGCTAACCTACTGATGTTTACAAACAAACATGATATCTTAAATGATACCAGACTGAACATTTCCTTTACTAATTGAATATTTATTAATAACACAGCATATGAACACACAGAAAGCAAATGGCCAACTTCTGAGCTTTGCTCTCTGTTTCTAAGGCAATAGGAGAAAAGGCACAGTGTACTGCTCTGTGTTTACAGAACAACATCAAGTTTTATTGATCACCTATAATGTAGAATTGCATAGCAGAGTTGTACCAATTTATGTTTAAAGAGTTGTTATACTCATTCTGATCATCATGTTTCCACTGAAGCCAAAGCCCACATGATGGAAGTGAAAATACGTGGCAGCTGCAGCTGTGGCCAAACCATCCTCTGATTTTGAACTAACTATTTCAAACACCTCTCACCCCAAGCTCTGTTCCCAGGAAGATCACACAGGCTCAACCCTGGCAGAAACGAACACTGTCTAGAGAACTAGCATTTATCTGTCACTATGAAAAGCATCTCTGAAGTAGAAGTTCCCCTTTACTTGAAGCAAAAGGTTTCACAGCCCAATACAACACCTCACTAATGACTGTGGCTGATATTGTGAGATGCTAATTATGAAAATGCCTATGTGATGTACACATAATAAGTCAGATTGCAAAAAATAAGTAGATATATCCTTGAAAGATCTGCTTTTACAGGGCCTGGATGACAGAAATCCAGCCACCCCCCCTAGCCCCCCACCCCTCCCCCTACATAAACATTTGTTTCTCCATTTGTCATCCTGGATCACTGCTTCCTTTCTTTCCCTTTCCCTCTCTCTGCCCTTGAACTTTTTCAGCTGTTGGGCTCAAACGCTGAAATCTATTTATTATTTATCTTACCATGGGAGAGAAGCATGGCTTTTCATTCAAGCCCTTGAAAAACAACATAAAAACATTTCAAACAGAATTGTTTTCACTGCTTTTGGGGTGTTTTGGCTTTTCAGGGTTTTAGCAGAGCAATTGTCATTGAAGTCTATCAACTCTCCCCACTTGACAGCGTATCTTATCTGAGCCAGTTTTAAGCTATGCTTAATTTTTCAGGTAGTACACAACCACACAGGTATAAAGATCTGAGATTGGTTTTACAAAATACCTACAGGATAATTACAAAATCCTGCAGGTGTGCAGGACAATCCATTTTTTTCCCCACATGTTAAGCCTTTTTTCAGTTGTATGCCAGGCTATGACACAAGCATCAACATTTCTCTGTACCACCGTCTAAAAAAGCTTCTGAATTTGACTTTTCAGATCATATTTGAATTTTATTAGGCTGTTATATAGGAGCTGTGTAAGTTATTGAATACCTGTATTGAGGTAACTTACTTACTTTGAATTTATCATCTTCAGATAATTTTGAGTTTTACTTGTGGATTGTAGGCTGCTTGTGGGCTATAACATGCAAGTTAAAAATAAAGTAAGATCAGAGAACTGGAAGGAAATTGGAAACATGTACAGGGTGCAGGTGCCCAGGTGCTGGCAGGACAGGGCTTTAGGGGCCTTTGTGGTGAGTGGCCAGGGATGCTCCATGTGCTCCCACTGCAGCTGCCTCCAATGGCCCCACCACATGGCATGGCTGGGCCCTGCAGCCAGTGTGGTGGTGCCTTGAGGAAAATATATTTTAAAAAGGGTAAAATGCTGACTGGCAGTGAGAAGTAAGGAAAAATGTGAGAGAAACAGCCCTGAGGGGAGAGCTAAAGGAGTGGGAATAGGTGCACCAAGTGCCTGAGCAAAGAGTCCCCTGCACGCCTGGAAACCACAGTGAAGCAGGTTCTTTCCTGCAGTCCATGGAGAGGACCATGCTGGAGCAGATAACCACCATGCAGCTCCTGGATCACCCCACCCAGGTGGATGTTTCCTGAAGCAACTGTGGCCCATGGAGAGCCCAGACTGGAACAGATGTATCCTAAAGGGCTGCAGCCCATGGGAAGGACTCCACTTTGGAGCAGGGGGGCAGTGTGAGGAGGAAGGAGTGGTAGAGATGAACAATTATAGAATGATTGCAACCTTCATTTGCCATCCTCCTATGCTACTTGGGGTTGGGGGGAAGAAAGAGAAGTCAGGGATGAAGGAGCAAAGTTGACCCTGGAAAGAAGGGGGGAGGGCATTGTAGCTTTTTTCTTTGTTTGTCAGCATCCAATTCTATTTTATCTGGCAATAAATTAAATTAATCTCTCCCAAGTTGCCCATTTCGCTTGTGATAACCGGTGAGTGATCTCCCTGTCCTTGTCTAAATACAAGAGTTATTTCAATCTATTTTTTTCCACATCCTATTGAGTAGGGGGAGTGAAAGTTCTGCTGACTGGGTGACTGGCAGCCTGCCAAGGTCAACTCACCACAACCAGAAAGCATCCCTGTCTGACTAGAAGGGAACAACCAGAAAATTTTAGGAAGTTGAGAGCTAAATCATATGCTGTCATGAAACCTGATGACTTCTGAGCTCATGGGAATTTGATGTTGCCTTGAGATTATGACTGGAAATACAGGCATTCTTTATTATCCAACCTCTGATATCTGCAGAGCACATAATGTATTTTGAGAAATAAAGAATACTTGAAGTTTACCAACAGAGGCTCAGTTGAAAAATTTAGTGTTTGTTATAATATGCATTGTGAAAAATCTTAGAAAACCTAAGGGAAAATGTTGGGAGTGCCTCACAAGAGGCCTATGCCTGGTGGAGGAAGACTTCAGAGGAGAGAGAGTACTGAAGATAACAGCTTTTGAATGCAGCTGCAATGGATGCAGACACCTTCTACCTCAGAGACTGTTTTTTATATTGTAGTAGTGTTATGTTTAATCTAGTTAGTAACAAT
>JAWWES010000081.1:89586031-89596315 GCA_035583135.1 Lophotriccus pileatus | reverse complement strand
GGGGGGGGGGGGGGGGGGGGGGTCAGTGTGGGCGCCAAAGAAACAGCCATAGGACAAGAAGAAATGGCCTCAAGCTGCACCAGGGGAAGGTTAGACCAGATATTAGGAAAAATATTCTCACCAAAAGGGTGGTCAAGCACTGGAACAGACTGCTCAGGGAAGTTGTTTAGTCACATCCTTAGAAGTGTTTCCACAGGATACATATTGGTTGTCACTGAGGTTCTGCAACCACCTCTAAGAGGTCTTTGCAAACAAACAGAACGTGTATTAATTAGATAAGCCATTAGAGGCTGGAGTAGCATAAGCCATTCCCTAATTTTTGTACTAACTGATCCTAAGTATACTGAAGTCATTGAAGGTCCTTTTATTGATACTCAGTGAACTTTGGATCAGATCTTCGGTATAGCTCAGTGATGGCAGACAATAATGATATTATGCTTTTGTGATGTGCACACATAATGTAATAGTAAGGAATGCTGTTCTTCCCTTTCAACCATAGCATATACATAACAAACACTGCATCTGGTTCACCCCGCTTTCTCTCGTATCCATAATATCCCCATGCCATAAGAGTAAAATTTTGCAATTCCCTTTCAAAGCCTGATGGACATTCTGATTCCATTACATTTATCAGTAACAAAGTATTCACGTTGTCCCAAGTATGGCCTTTAACAATTTTAATTATTGTGCTTTCACATTTCATGTTCTACTTTGTTACTTTCTCAATATTCACAAAGCCTGCTTCCTTTACACTATTTGATATATAGAACTTGCAGAAAATTCCTCTTTTAAAATTCTTATTATATACAGATTTCTCTCCTCTCCCACATACACTCTCTTAATTTTCATCACTGCTGTCAAGCTTGTCAAAAAAACCCCAATCAATATGAACCAAGGATTCAGACTACAGATATGCATTAGCAATATAGCAAGTCACAATTTACATACATTTTCTTAGGTAGATTCCAGCCTACTGCTTATCCTGTAATGCTAAAGAGATTTTGATCTGCTTAACCACTATGAGGTATGACAATATGTATTGTACTGCATGGTTATGGCACAGCACAGCTATCTGGCCCTGACATGGTAAGGTAGATCACAGATTACTATTGAAAAGGTAGGTATGCTATGCAATGTGCCCTAAAATCTTCATACTTACTCATCAGCCCCACTGAAGGATGTGCAGAAGATGCTTTTCTTCCACTCTCTCAACTAGGAAGACCTAGAATTCTCTTTCCTGTGCTGCTGCTCTCAGCAGAACAGAAAAAAATAGAGAAGATTGCCCCTTCCTGTTGCCACTGCAGCTGCTTTTAGAGGGAGAAGGCTGTGAAAAGCAATGCAGGAAAAAGTGGGTAGGATCTTTCCTACCCACAGACAGAGAATGCTGTGCTGTGAAAGATGTAGGATGAACACGGTGCAGCTGACTCCACAGGGAGTTCACTACTGCACTGAACTTCACCACTCTCTGCTCAGCCCCACAGTGTGTGGCATTCTTGAAGGACAAGAGGGCTAGAATTGGCAGATCCTTTCAGAGTATCAAATGCATCTATGCTCCAACTTCTGGTAAAGAAAAATATAAGGTATCAGTGCCCACCTCCTGGCCCTGGAGGATCCTAGAACAAGTCAACACTAGGAACTGTTCATTTTGCTCTGCTGTTCAGCAGTGCATGGGGAAAGGAATATGTTAAGTCTAAGCTCTCAGTCAGTTGTGCTGATGACAAGTCACAGGCTTATGCTCACTGTGCCTTGATGATACTCAGGTACTGAGTCCACTGCAGGTAAAGGACATTATATTTCTAAAAGCTACCACTGTTAATTTCTTCTTAGAAAATTTCATTAAAATATCACATTCATTAATCTTTTAATGAACTCCTTTGGCCTTTTTCAAGTAGAATATGTATCTTCAGCAGGAATTTATCTCTGCCCCAGGACATGGTCAGGATCAATTTGTATAATTTGGTTTTCTTTTCCCTTAAAAATGTTATGCTCTGCTTTAGTTTTCTTACTATCTTTGTTATCACAGATGTTGATATAATTTTTGATGTTTAGCTTTAAAGACAAGAAACAACAGCTATATTATTCAGATATTTCAAACTACATTGGTTTATTTGTCTTTTGGGGTCTCCCTGTAATTTTAGTAAGTTTGGGGGTAAAAATTATACTCCTTAAAATTCATTAGAATTATGATATTGCAGAAAGTATTAGAGAACAGTAGACTCATCTCTGTTGAATTACTTAATTCAAGTTATTTTTCAAGTTATTTTTCAGTTCACAGAGCTGTGTTTGGAGGACACAATTAGATAAATACATTTCTTCTGGTGTGCTACAAAAACTTGAGATTATTCAATTTTTGCTCAACTGAAATGCAAAATCCTTTTCAGTGACTACTCAGGAGTTAGATGTCACTTTCTTCTTATTCTGGATGCATCTGCCATTCCTTTCTTCAGATAATTAAAAGAACAGATGGGGCAAAATCAGCTGTTCTTCAGCAACACTATTTTTTCTGCTTAGAAGCAGAGAATATGGATAACTTGTAGCTGTTATTATTTTTTTCTCAGTAATAATGGAGCCAACTGGTATTTAAGCCAAATATATACCCATTACAACAGCAGCCCATTGGCAGATACTAACCAGCAGCACATTAACTTACAGAGGGATAACTACATTTATCCAATACTAATGGACAGAGTAGATAATATGAAGGTTGATACAGCATATGTAATTTTTAACAATGCCAACCTTCAGCATGTGAGGGGGGGAAAAAGGCAAAACCCCCTATAGTGCTGGCCCTGAGGAAGCCATAAAGAAAACAACTTACTCCAGCAGGGAAAACAAACAGGCTGAGCCTTAGAAGTAGTCACAGAAAGAAATCAAACTGCTTTACTCAGAGGTGGAAACATCATACTTTGCAGTATAGTTCTTCCATGGAGACAGAGATGATCCAGATATGTTGCAAATGATCCCTGGTCAAGGGTCCAAGTTGTGCTGGGGAAACTTTCTGCCTATCCATGGTCATCAGTCAATCTGTCTTAAGCTGACAGCTTTATTAACCTCATAACTAGAGAAAAGAGAATTGCTCATGTAAAGAGATAGTGAATATTTCCGCTTAAGGTTTATGAGCTTTTCAGGAAAAGGAGAAAAAAATACTCTAGGTTTATCTGAAAAGTCACTTGTCACTTCTCAGCAGCATAATGGGCTTGTTCATTTGGATACTGTGGACTATTTAACTGCTGGTTTGTTCTACATGGATATATATATATATGTTTATGCAAATACATGCATAAGTATATCCATGTGCACTATTCATGGGCAGCACTCTAGGTGTAGTTAAAGATGTTTTCTACAGAGCAAATGAGGGAACAGAAATCCATTTGATATATTCTTTGAAACAAAAGAGAGAAGGAGATTCTGTCACTGACTGTTCCAAATGGTCAGGTTAAAGGGCTTTTTTATGAAGCAACTTCTCAAACATCTTATTAATGCCATGTGTGAAGAATGGGTTTTTTATTAATACTAGGGCTAAAATTTTTTCAGCAGCTCAATTTTTAAGCACATACCTCAACTGTCATGTGACTTACTAGTAATAATTGGTGTTATACTCTAATATGACAGCTTTTCTAAACAAAGCTTGTGAAGCTAAGGTTGCATTTGTGACATTGGGATAAGAGGCAATGAAAGAGAATATTTATTTAATATAAATCCAGTTTTATTTAGATATTTTCTGGTTAAGTAAGGAGTCTAGCTAAGATGACAGACACACAAAAAAAAAAAAAAACACAAAAACCAACAAATCAGAAAAAGTACAAAGAAGTAACTCTTTGGAGATATAATATCTATTTTTATTTCATGCCTTCCTTAACCCAGGTAAGTATTTAGAGCTCTCAAATATGTCACTTTAGATTGTATCTGGACAACAACCTGAAACCTATAATTTAGTTTCTATTTCATTTGGTCACACACTTCGTATGTGAAAGAATAATTTTGACCTACTAAACAGGAGTAGTCTAAAATTGCTTTGCTTCAATCTCAAGTATTTCACGAAAGGCTGTGTCTTCTTTGGTGTCAATTTACAAATACTGAGTTTATGACTGAGTCCAGTCTATTTAAAAAGTTTACATAACCCATTACTACTTATTCAAGTCCTGAAAAATGTAGTGGTTCCACACTGCAATAAAAAAACCCCAACATCATACCTCAGAACCGTATTATTACTAGGCAGAATCTGCTATCAATATGCTACAATGCATTTGTAAATAATGCATGAAATCGCCTCATTTGAACTATTTCCAGACCTCTCCTGGTGTCAGAATCCAACAATCTCTCACTAAGTTCTTTTATATATTTCACACAGCAAAGGTTTAACATGCTTTAACATAGAGTTTGCCTATTTGGTATATTTGGCATTACATGCCATTTTGGTTTAGAAGCATGAGATGGCAACACGCTGAAATCCCAAAACAAGCATCATACAGTTAAATTGCAGCATACACTTAAAGCTCCAGGCAAAGGGCACGCCCATTGCTGATCCCTGTGTGCTCACCATCACAAAGCGCAGCTACTCTTTTGAAGTGTTCAACGGGCTCTGCCATGAGACCTCCTGACTTTCCCTTACAGGTCATGGTAAACTAGGACCCAGGAAGCTCAGTACTCTTCTTGCTCTGCAGGGTTAAACTGGTACATGAAGGCTTAAAAGCACAAGTTCAGTATTTTTCTGATTTTTTCATATTTGACTTTTCAATCCAATGGTCCTTTCACATCATTATCTCAGTACAACTGAAAATTTACATTGCAGTAATACTCAGAGGAACCAAGTACGTTTGTAACCTCATTGTACCAGGCACTGTCTGAAAGCTTATGAATATACATTTCAGGTCTGTAATCTCAGAGAAGATGTGAGTAGGATATAGATTACATGTAGACCACATTATGCTGAATGTATGCATTTGCTTCCTAGGCACTTTCTTATTTTCCCTTTTGCAGAACATTATTCCTCAGCACAGACTTTCAATCCAGTATATATGCAGAAGTTTCATTTTCCTAGTTTCCTGAGCTATCAAGATATATTATTTCTGGAAAATTACTCATGCTTTTCAAATGAAAAGTTAAAAACTAGGAGTCCTTTTTTATTTTTTAAGGACCTAGCATTTTTAAGCAATTTATAGTGCAAATTGTATCTTCCAGAAAGATTCCTTAATAATTTTCTTGATCTGGGTCAATTCTCCCCCTACTGTAGTAGCTAGTCAGGAGTCTACAATTTCAAGAACAAATTCTTAGATCAAAGTCCAATAACTCCAACCAATGCTAACTCTGCTTTAACATCACCCACCACCCAGTTAAGCCAAGTGATGCCACAGACTGAGACCTCCAAGGCAGCCTATATTCCTCAGTCTAATCTAGACTAACTTACACTTAAACAAAGAGAAGCTAAACATAACAAGCAAAGGTCCTGCTGCAGCATTTGTCCAAGGGAATAGAACATAAACCTAGGAAAATTCCTTTGTCATGCACAGTCCTCTCTAGTGCACCTTTTCATTTGTGCAGCTTCAATGATGACTGTTTTCAACATCTTATTTTCTGGCTTGTGATACAGTATTCTCATCCTCAGGTTTCCCTTCTTGGAAAATTATGCTCTCACAGATTTTTTTTCTCTAACAATAGTTATGTCTTCTCCCAAGTTTCACATCTTTATCTGACAAACTTTTAAATTCAAAATGAAACTGATGCTGAATTAAGCATCTTTCCCCTAAAACTTCTTCCCCCACTTCCTCTTCTCTGTATCTAATGACAGGGTCACAGTTTTGCTTTATAAATCATACTGGTGAAACTCAAATGGGGTCAAAACCAGCAAATGGAGACAGTATTGAATTGCATAGGAATTATCAGCTCCAAATGAGACTTCCAAACAGACATACTATGAAAACACTTCTGGTCTACTGGTTTGCTACTTGATAATAGAATAATTCAGATTGGAAGGGACCTCAAAAGGTCATTCAATCCATCCTCCTGAAAACAGCTGAGTCAGCTGTGAAGTACAGCTGATGGAGATACACTTTGCATCCCGCTGCTTTCCCCATCTGGAAGGTGGAAGTCACTGGTCATTTTTCCAGGCCTCAGAAACTGCCCCTGCACCACTAACCCTCTCCTACTGCCCCACAATCTTGCAACAATGCTTGAGAGTGCCCCCGCAGTGTTACAGGCCAGTCCCAACAGCAGCCTTGGATGCCTCCCTGTACTGGGCACTTTGGTATTGCCTGAGTCACCAAAGGGAACCTGAACTTCAGCTTCAGGCCCCCCTGTTTGGTGTAATCGGCAAACTAGAGGATCAAGCACTCCACTGCCTGCTCCAGATGTTCAACGGCACAGCCCCCAAGACCAACCCCCAGGGTACTGCAATTCCAGGGGTACTAAAAACCCTTCTACACTCTTCTTAGAGCCCCATCAGCTGGACTGGTGTCTTGTGGTGGGGAGCCCAAAGGGTGGAGCCGCTAGCCTGGGAGAGAAATCCAACACACCAGACTGCAGCAGTTTTCTACAGAGATACTAGTTCATGTCTGGTTTCCCAGGAAATTTCACTCTTTCTTTCTATGCAAGCCCATTAGTCTAAGCTGTTGTCTCCTCTGTCTCCCTAGTACTGGTGGAATTTGTCAGTTCGGGGGCTGAACCTAGATATGGATAAAAAATTGCAGAAACAAAAATAACCAGGCTGACTCAGGAAAGAGGAGCACCTGAACTTTTATCTATCAGGTCAGAAATTCCATGTAACACCTTTATAATCTCCCTTGCCAAAATTTCTCCAGATCTTATACATTTCCATGAAAAATTTTGCTTTGAGTAGAAATTTCTAATGAAAATAACTTAGCGCTGTAAATGCAGCCCAGCCTTTCTTCGCTGATCCCTGATCAGCTTCTATGGCTTGCAGTGTTTTCACCTTAATGTTCCATTAAATTAATGGGTTAGTCCCCACCCCAGGTCCATTACAGATTGAAATACAGTCAGGAGATAGCTAAACTCCTATGGCACTAAGCAAGTCACAAAGCCAAGAACAAAGTTGTATCCAGAAACACGGCAATAGCTGTTTTCTAAATCCACTGAAGACACAGATAATACTATTTTACATTGAAGATGACTTCTATGGCCAGCAGCAGTACAGAACTTTAAGTTACAGAAAAACACCCCTACTTCTGGCTTGTATCCCTGTAGAGGCTGCTGCAGGTGTTTTCACTGGGTTGATCCTTGTAAATCCATGAAAAAAGGAGAACTTCCAAAAGGAACTTTTGGAAGTTGTCCTGTAGAAGTTGGTATGTGTCTCTTAACTTGAGCCTACTTGTCTGGGGCAAGTTTCAAAAGCTGTTTGTATTCTGGCTGAATCGAAGGCACAGTAGCTGTGGTACAAACACTAAGCAGAGTGCAACACCTGCCTCAAAGAGTTCAAATTCTAGCCCTCAAAAATTTAAATAACCCCCCAAAATTTAAAGAAATTTTGAACAAAGTGGGCTGCTGTGAAAAGAATTCAGGACATCACTCCTTTTTAATAACAGAGACATAAACATACCCCATGAGTGTGACTCAGTGGTTCCTATCCTGATCACAGCATGTGAAAAGGATTGTGCCTACAGCTCTCCTCTCTGTCCTGAAAGAATCACATTTGTAATGTTTAGCTAAAGGAAATTGAAGCACAAGTATTTTCGTCAAATTAATATTATTTAAACGCTAATTGGTAATGTTAGTGATGGTTTTTCCCTTTAATTAACAATGTATAATGCAACTTTAACTACAATTTAATTGTGTTATGAAGGCAAGAAGGTATTTTCTAAAAGATCTTGAAGGTTTTTTTTTTTGCTCTTTGGGAATTAATCCCATTAGTATTAATGTTTATCTGCTTAAAATCCTCATATATCATTATGAGAAATGAACTCAAAGTTTAATTATTCTAAAAATTGTAATGCTTGTAAATTAAACACGTTCTACTAAATCTTAGAGGCAATAAAATAGAAATAGTGTGATTTTGGCTAACTATGTTAGAGAAACTGGACTTCTATTTATCTTAAGAACTGTTTCACAAATGTAGATGATCAAATTTCTGAAATTGAAAATAGCTAGTATGCCACTCACAGGAAAGATTTTGACATTGACAGAGGACACTTCTGCCCAGAAAATAAAGCATTCCTATCTACACTTCTAAAGAAAATGAGCTGTTTCTTCTCCCCTTGGCTGCAACAGGAAAGACTCTTCACTTTAGTTCCTTGGTGTTTAGGTTTAGATGGTCACATGCACAGCCTTCTCTTGCAGGGAGGCTTGAGAGAAGTGGCTTTTAATCCTTGTCATGAATGATGCAATTCACCTCTCAAAGCAGCTGTTTCAGGCTATCTGTCAGCTTGAGTAGATACATTTATTTGGTTATACCTACATATATAGGTTATGGTTCCAATTAATCTGTGGGCTAGAGATCCACGTGTACAGAAAAAAAAGATAAAAAAGTCCACCAGCAAAATCATGACATTCTGATGCAACTATCTCACTTTCAAAAATAGTGCAAAATGTAAGAAACAAGGGATCCTAAAATTTATTTTGACCTAACCTGCAGAGGAAACTCAAACACCTGCAGCAGGCTCTAACACATTACAAATCCATTCCATCCCCTCAGAGGAGAAGTTTTAGAATAACCACCAGAGACAAAAGACCAGCAACCCAATGATCAAAGCTGGAAATGCAACTCTAGAAAAAATTTAGATTTCCTTTAAATGTACAATGTGCAACTGGCTGTTTTGAGTGTCAGCATCTGTGCATTCTGAGTGCAAAGCTTAGACACAAATATTGAGTTGTAAAAACAAAGGAGTCAAGAAACAAATACTACAAGTTTCTCAGGCAAACACTGTGAACTAAGCCTACCTTGCGTTCCGTAGATGAGATCAGCTAATATTAAGGGAAAACAGGCTAACTGGTGGAATACACTCTGGCTTTCACTGAGAATGAGAAGCTCCTGATGTATATGTTTTTGAGAAGACTGACGCAAACTAGTGGTTCCTACCAGAGTTTCTCAAAAACAAGTCCTACAAAAGAAGCTGAAAGAGCTCCATTCTTTCTCTGTGTGTGCACAAAGGGAAAAGTACTATTACAGAGACATTAATCCAGCTAAACAGACTTTCCCTCAGTTTCTCTGGATACACTTGAAGAAAAATTGCAACAAATACAAATTTGTATTTAATGAAATGGTAGGCTTTGACAGAGATTCAGAAATATGGGCAGCTATTTTTTCATGCAGTCAGGATTCCCTTCAAGTTTCTAATTCCACTTCTGAGGAGTCTCTGTGATAAGCAATGTTTGAAGCTGCAGCAAGAGATCTGAGTAAATTCTGATGACACCTCTCCTACTGACCACCTTTGTAAAAACTAAAAATATGGATTTTGTGGGAAATAGCTTCCACAGAAAAGAGGAGAGGCCTCCAAAGAGGCTTGTAGGCAGCTGTGTTTTGGTGGAGCCTCAGTCTCATTTTAAGTCAGGAAGTTCTCACGAACCCCACCTAAAGTAGTGGCATCCCTTTTCCCTGTGTTTCTGGGTGCAGAAATCATCTCAGTTTTTTTTAAACAACATAACTTACTGACCCTGGTAAACGCATAACTGGGGCAAATAAACAGACTGTGGTAACAGGGGGATTTCAAGTATTGTTGGACACACAGCTCATGTGGAGTAGTCTGCTTGTTACTTGCTTTTTTAGAGCACCACTGAATAATGCTACCTTATGGATGCCTAGCGCACACCCTCAGAAGAATTGACCTTTCTCCTTATAATTTCTTTGAGACATCAGGGGAGAGCCCAGAAGGTAATTTGCAATTTTCCTGCTGCCAAGAACGTCTTCAGAAATGCTGCAGTACACATCCAGGCAGGCCCAAGGCTATAATGGTTTAGAATAACTCAAAGTTTGGTGATGCATTTTTGTTTACAGTTTCTTAAGCCAATTCTTTCTCAGCTTTGAGTGTTTCTAATTACAACCTACATCACTATCCTATGGGTAATAGGATGAAAAATGAAATGTAGATGGGATTTATGAACTCTCAGATATTATAATAGTTCTTATCAATAAACAGTGGAAAAACTTTTACTGGGTGCATTCCAAACTATATCAAAGGAGAAATTTAAAGATTAAATTTCCAAACATTCAAAGTTGATCTTTTCCATTTTCAATTTTTTTTCAATTTGAGTGACACATTGTGCTGGTTTAAGAGTTACCCAGCAGGGGAAATGAACTCAACTCAAAAGAGAGATTATAAATCAGAATAACAATTT
>JAWWES010000081.1:89546253-89585931 GCA_035583135.1 Lophotriccus pileatus | reverse complement strand
GGAAGGCTATAGAATACACAGGTTTGGGTTACACCCATCCAGTGATGAATTGGTCCCAGCTGTTTTAACTAGGACACACATATTTCCTATTATTATCTTATATATTCCACATGACTTTTCTGTACTTATAATTCTGACCATGTCTACACTAACCAAGATCGTACCTATCCATAAATGGTCTCTAAATAACTAGGGTGGATAGTTAAAGCTTCAGTGAATCCAATACAACTGATTCTTAGAGCAACTGCTCTGCAATTTGATTGCATTAAAAACAATACAGCATGTATACAGATGAGGTACCTTACCCAATGAACCAGCATCTTATAAAACATGGGAGCACTAAAATAAAACTTGACTGTAAACTTAACAATGCTGATTTATACACAGATATGATGAAAAGACAAAATAAGAAGTATCAGCTGAGTATATTTAATACTTACAGACAATACTGCAATCAAAGTAAATAAATAAACAAACATTTTTCTGATAGTGGCAAAGAATAAGAAATTCTAGAACCATGAATGCAATTTAAGATTATTTTCCTTATTTTAAGTATCAGATAGGTATCACCTGAAATCAAACACATAAGGCATAAAAACCCCTGTGACGTATTTAAGAAAAAAAGCAGAAATAGCACTGAAAACAATCAAGAGGACTTTATTTTTAACACCAACAGAAAAAATGATTCAGTTTCTGTTTATTTGTGAATGGCTCTCACTCTCAGGTAATCTTTCTGGCTTCTATGAACAATATTGTTGAGAAAAATTCAGCCAAAAAAAAGTGCTTGAACAAACCATCAGTGGCAATGATGAATTCAAGAAAGAAATGTAGAAAATTACTTCTGTGCAAGAAAGAATTACTGAATTAACATCAGTTTTTATTTGACTTTTCTGAATATATCTTCTCCATATTTTATTGTAATAGCCAATTTATCACTTGCTTTTCCTGCACTGCTTAAAACCTCTTACTTCTACACTTTTCTCTGTTTTCCCCAAGCTATATTCCAATTTACTAGTAAGGTTATTTGAAGATATCCCTTCTAGTCTTTAATCTTTGAGAAATTCCTTCAACAGATTATCACCATTCCACAGCAGAAACTTTTAATCATTGTATCTTATTGAAATGAAATAAAACTGAGTCAGACAATGTTGATTTTACAGATATTTGAATATAGAGGAAAGTGCAGAATCAGACTCACAAGAGTACTGATGCTTTGAATTTATATTTAGAAGCCTTATTTTCTATAAAAGCAGGGAGTGGCTGGTGTTAAACTAGAGTCAGGTATGTAAACATTCATAAGCACGGAGAACTATAAAGAATGTAGGTTGGAAGATCTGAGTCACCTGCTCAGACTTTATTCTACTTGTACGTATTTTGCCCATGTAAAACTGAAATGAATTATTCTTTTTTCTTAAAATTACTTCATATACAATTGCTGTATGATTATGTTCTGTCTCCACTGTCACTTTACAAAATGCCAAACGATTACTTCATCTTTCCTCCTTCACAATCCATGTTTAATCAAAGCAACGTGTTTCTGAATAGTTAGCGTTTTCTTATGGAAAGCCCTACAAAACTTAAAAGTTGTACTGACTAAAACCAACATTCCCATTTCAGTCCTTGTCTTCCCCCAGCACTTACCAGAACCTAAGGCACAGTTTCCTTTCCAATGTAACCTTTTGAGAATGACAAAAGGGAGAATAATTTATACTTCTCCTTGAGTTACATTTCAGAAACTAGCTTTCAAAAACAGTTCACTGAAGCAACTAATCCTTAGATTTCAGAGAGAAATAACACATCCTTTTCTGTTATCTGGGAAGTTCAGACTTCAACGCTCTAAGGGCTCCCTTGGTCTCTTATATTTTTTTAGTCTCAGTCAAAGCTACACAGAGATGGTCAATCAAATGCCTGCTTAACTTTTACATTAAAGATGAAAAAATGAGACAAATGATCTTTAATACTTTGAGCCCTGAAAACTGAATCAACAAGAAAATTAGGAAAAAGTCAACTGCATTTTTAATTTAGCGGATGAGATAAAGTTATTCAAATTACTATAAATGCTGAATATCAAGAGACATTTCCAAATAATAAGATCTATTAAAATGTGCACTATCTTATGTATAGGAAGGAAAATCTTCACTACTGTAATTTAACCTTGACTAATGTGGAGAAAATTATGTCTGTAGACACAGAAGGATAATATAACTTCCTCATTTCCCTATGTGAATGAATTTCTACATTTTAAGAATATTTTAAAAATACAAATACATACAGCCTGCAATAAATCAAAAGATGAATGACATGAATAAGTTTCTATTTGTCTAGCTGTATCTTAGTTATCAAAACTGCTACAAAGTCTGCACTGATACACTACTGGCAAAGAGAAATTGATGGCTATTTAAGCAAAATATCTGAAAATAAACTTAATTATTACAATATCTTTCATAAGTTTTTGAGAAGATCAAGTGGGTGAATATATGAGATTTGTGTGGCCAGGTTTTGGTAGTGGGGGGGCTACAGGGGTGACTTCTGTGAGACACTGCCAGAAGCTTCCCCCACGTATGGCAGAGGCAATGCCAGCTGGCTCCAAGATGGACCCACTGATGGCCAAGACCAAGCCTATCAGGAATGATAGTGACGGGTCTGACATAACATATTTAAGAAGTAAAAAAAAAGATTTTGTGCATAAGCAATTTTGGTCCTTGTGGGTCCCTTCCAACTCCAAAAATTCTGTGGCTCTGTGACTGCATCTAGAGAAGAGCAGAGTGAGAATATGTGAGAGGGACAACTCTACAGACACCAAAATGAGTTCAGAAGGGGGGAGGAAGTGCTCCAGGTGCCAGCTGGTGCTTCACCAGCCCATGGTGAAGACCATGGTGAGACAGGCTATACCCCTGCAACCCATGGAGGTCAACAGAGTGCAGAGATCCACCTGCAGCCCGTGGAGGAGTCCATGCTGGAGCAGGTGGATGCCCAAAAGAAGGCTGTGATACTGTGGGAAGCCTGTGCTGGAACAGGCTCCTGGCAGGGATCTGCAGACCCACTGAGAGAGAAGCCCATGCAAGAGTAGGTTTTCTGGCATGACCTGTGACCCTCTGCGGACCCACGCTGGAGCAGGATGTTTCTTGAAGGATGGCATTCTGTGGAAGAGTGACTCATGCTGGAGCAGGTAATAAAAAACTGTTGCCTGTGGTATGGACTCCTGCTGGAGAGGTTTGTGGAGAACTGCCTCCTGTGGGAGGGAGCCCGCAGGGAGAAGGGAAAAGACTCCTCTCCCTGAGCAGCGGCAGAAACAACTTTTGATGAACTGACCATAACCCCTGTTCCCCTGCACTGCTGCGGGGGAACACGCAGAGCCAGAGAAGGAGGGAGGGGTGGGGGGAAGGTGTTTTTAAGACTTATTGTACTTCTCATTATCCTGCTTTGATTATGTTGTTAATAAATGCAATTGGTATTCCTAAATTCAGCCTGTTTGGCATATGACAATAATCTGTCAGTGATCTCTCCCAGTCTTTATCTCAACTCATGAACCTTTGTCATATTTTTTCTCCCCTGTCCAGCTGAGAAGGGAAGTGAAAGTGCAGCTTTGGTGGGCACCTGGCATCCAGCCAGCCAGTCCAGCCAATACAGTGAAGAATCAATCTCTAAAAATGTTCAAGGAAATTCTGAATTTTTAATTATTTTTCTTTTTTTTTTCTTTTTTTTCTTTTTCTTTTAATATAGCTGTTACCAGCATCTGTTAAGTACAGAAAAGATCACAGAAGTAAAGAATGGACAAACACACTCTCTCAATCTCTCTGTGTCTAAAAGTAACTGGCAATTGATCCATAATCAAGTCTGTAGGCCAGAGTACATACTTCTAAATGAGAATTATAAACTTGAATTAAATAAAGCTGAAAATTATTTGGTGACCTCAAATGTGACATTTCAGAGAAGAAAAATGTGTTTAATGTATCAAATAAAAAAAGCACCCATGTAGAAGACAAGCTACATCTTTTTGCAAGTGTCTTTATAAATAATAAACTTAATTGATAGGAGCAAGAAAGGATTTCTCAAATGAAGAGTATCTGGCCAAGAGTTAAGAATTTTTATAACAGCAAACTGGTTTTAGCTCATTCACTACCTTCCAAAAACTTGTGCAGCTTTTGTGACACCATGTATCTGCTTAAGTAAGGGTTTAGGCTAGTTTAAAATTGCTTTAGTTTGAAAATTGTTAATTTAGATATGAACACTGTTTTAAGCATTTGACATATATCATTACCAATATAATCTGAGACAAATCAGCTTTTTATAAGCTTACATTTCACACAACTCTTTCGTGATCTTTTGCTGTTCCGTAATGTACTTGCTGCTTGCGGGACTGAAAATGCTGCACAAATTTATCTTATATTTTAAATTATCTAAGTAATTCTTTTAGCAGTCCTGTCTCGCAGAACTACATTTACTACATTTATGGCATTTATTTCTGTACTATAGTACTTCACAGCTACTGGATTGGTAACTAGCAGCCAGACATTTGACTGCCTTGCAGTCACAGTCCAAGTGCCAACCCTTTCTTTGTAACTTTTGCAGGAATCGCTGATTTAACATACAAATATGGAAAACTGCATGCATCTTGTGTTATCATGTAAAGAAGCACAATGGATCTTCCGAGGATTTATTAAGTACAGAAGTGTTTTTCTGAAGAATGCTGCACCCTGCACTTAACTGGCAGTGGTCCTGCCAGAAACAGGCAGTGGGGATCTGCCTGCAAGTAATTTTAGCCTGGTTACAAGCCTGGGCTGCTGAACTCACGTCAGTTACTCTGCAGAGCTCCCTCACCAACTTCTTGCCAGCCAGTTTCAGTTACTTTACAGTGATCCTACACGTTAAATCCATCAGTACATGCAACAAGCCCCTACTGCGACGACAGCTCTACAGTTTTTTTGACACCATCACTATGATCATGAAAAATTAAATCCTACCACTCAGAAAATCCACTCCATATTCAAGTTATTGCGAGTTTATTGACCAAAACTGTGTAATGCCACCAGCTAGAAATTTTTGGCTGTGATGCATGCACTGACTGGTGTAATTCAGATTTGTCTAAATGTCAGATTGATTTATAATACCCTGCTATCTCTCCTAATCTTTTTTTTTTCTGATTTTTTTTTTCCTATCAGCAAACTTAGCCTCTTGGTATCAGAGAAATAAATATTAGTTGAATATAAACTTGGAGATCTGCAGAAGTTTCTGATGTCACTAGTTTAAGATGGGAGATTAAATGACTTTGTTTTTTTCCTTTTTTAAAGGGTTGTTTACACTTGGCTAGTCTTATTTTAGTAGGTTAAACAACAAAGAATCTTTATGTAGTGCTTTCCTTGTGTAACATCACAGGTAGCTTGTGTGCCTGTCCTAGATGTCTTCATGCTCAAGCTTGTGCATATCCTTTGTGAAGCAAGAGACATTTTTATTAATAGGCAGAGCAAAAGGTACAGATCACACTGAAGACAAAAAATTAAGGTACAGAATGAATTTATTACTTGATCAGTTTTTCTTCCCCACAGACTTTCTAAACAGGAAAAGATTCATGTGGTTCACAATCCATTCAGACTTTGAATTCTGCATGAAATTACGATTTAGGACACCTTTATGATACGCACAAAGTGCTCTTAGATGTCAAGGGTTTTGGCAGGAAGTGAAAAACTCTGATCCATACAATATACAGTACATGGAAAAAAATTATGACTGCTGACAATTTGAAATTCTGCCAATGCTATAGGAATTTTTATAATGGCAGTAAAAAGCACCTTTCTAGCCCAAAGACTCTTTCCTGCCAAGCTTTCAAAATATGCAGGGAATCATGATAGAATTGGAGCTGTTAAAAGTTATAACCATTTTATTTTATTACAGAAAGCACTACACAAACCGCATTAGAGGCTGCTACTTCTTCTATCACAATGCCTATACAGTAATGAAATAATTATGTCAAGCAATTACTTTTCAGATAAAAATATTGCAAATTTTTAATATATGGTTCTAAAAAGCTATTAATATTGAAGACTGAAAATGCCATGCTTACATTTAGTTTGATAAGGCACCAAAGACCTACAAGCTTCTGATAGGCCAGAATTTTTCCTTTTCTGAAAAAAAAAATGATATTCTCTTCGTAGCCACCCTTTAAGTACTGGAGTACTGTGAAGAGATCCCTCTGAGCCCTGTCGTCTCCAGGGAATGACTAACTCCAGTGTTTCCTCACAGGTCAGGTTCTCCAGCCCTTTGATCATCTTCATGGTCCTCCTTTAGACCCTTTCCTGTCAGTCTGCATGCATCTTGAATTGTGGGGAGCAGAACTGAACACAGTATTCCTGGTGTAGCCTGGAATTGTGTAATTGATCTTGTGAATTTTACAGTTTGAAATGACCTTTACTAATGAAGACCATTCTTCTGTGGCTTCTAACCCTATTTTTAGTTATTATATAAAACTGAGGAAAATACAAACAATTGCTCATTTAAATCTGTGGATTTTGGCCTTGAGAAAAGAGCTGTGAGAAGACAGACTATGTTTCAAAGGAAACAGTAAACCATGGCATTTATAAGACACAAAACCTGCAATTTATATAAAAATATACAGAGAGAAAATGCCCACAGAATTGAGAATTGCAGATTTGGATCAACACACCCGGTATGACATCAAAACTCTCTTGGGAGCAAAAAAGATTGAAAGGAGAAGAATGCTGCTTTGTCCCTTTTAGAGTGTGAAGTGTTAAAACCATCAGAGTTTCTACACAGCAACATCATAAATGATACAGTTGTAACAGTAGCAAAGGGAATGAATGATGTTTTAGGAAAAAAGGTGTTAGCCATATTTTTTCTACGATTGAAGAGAAGAAACTTTCAGTCAAAACAACTACTGCAAATGTGGTTAAAGACAGCACAGATAAACTCCTTTTAGAAGATTTATTTGTAAGAAAAAGAAAATGGAATTTTAAATGTTGGCAATGGAGAGCTACTAAAGCTTCTGCAAGATTACAGTATCCAAAATATTAAAGATGGGCAGCAGCATTTTTTTCTTCTCTACAGTACATAATTTGTGTCTTTTTTTCCCCATTGTTCAGAAACAAACCTTCAGGTCTGAAGAATTCAGACTCTTTTACCATTTTGAAAGCTTTCAAACCTAGCAACTTTTTACAACTGCTTTTCTGGCTTTGCTTGCTATTCATCTATTTTCAAGGAAGACGGTAGAGTTGTTTAAAGCCTCTGCTTATCAGTTCCTAATTATAAGCTTTTGCCTTGTTAAAATGTTTGTATACAGATTCTTATAAGCATCTATTTAATTCAAAAATTATTATTTTTCCCCAAAAAGATCCTAAACATAAAAATATTGTGTCCAGAGTCTGTAAAATTTTGTTTCTGAAAATAACATTCAAAACATCTGTGCAGAGACACAAGGAATATAGAGAGCTTAAAATACTGTATTCTAAAAATTAAAAGACCTTGCCAGTAATGAGTACTGACAGTATACTGAATATGATGATTTTGCAGCTGCATTTTCAGCTCTCCATAATTAGAATGAATCGCACATATATAAAGAACAATAATTATTGAGAATCTGTCCCAACATTGTGTCTCAGCTTCAAATGAACAATATCTATCCTACACGCACTTGTAGAGTATGCATTTGGGCACAAAATTATCATCATAAAAAGGTGAAAATTAAAATTTTGGAATGTGACTTAATTTATAACAATGTTATTTACAGTGGAATTTGGAAAGTTAAGGTATTCCATAAATAATACTATATTCTAAAATTCAATTTGGTTGCCATTATTCTATTGGCAAAAGAGTTTTCTCCCACTTCTGTTTGGCAGCACTGTTGCATATTACTTTATTTTAGTAAGTATGAGAAAGACTGATGCCCAGAACTTGATGTTACACGAGTAGGCAACTAAACACCTCATGTAACTGAGTGTTTACCGTGGAGAAAAAATTAAGGAAACATATGCCTGTTTACAAAAGACTTGATCAAAAGCCTGCAGAACGAAGATGTGTAGGGCCTGAGAATATTATCAGACTTCAGAAGTCATGTTTATCTCAGATTATCTGCTTATTTATTTTATGCTAAGTAAATGGTCTGATCCATCTCTCTGAATACTCAGCAAGCAACAAGTTTTTAACAAGTTCTGTGACATTATTACCATCATCCTTCCCTACCCCTTAGTTTGATTCTAGATTAAGGCCCAAGATGAATTTTTGCTGCCAGGAAGCACAAAATCAAACACTAGGGCCTCCATTATTTTGGTGCTGGAATACATTTCCAGTAATAATAACGCAGTGGTTAACCCCTTGCTGCTTAGCTGACAGGAAGTTCTTATTCATAGTCAAGAGAATATTGCCAACTTAACTCATACATCTTCAACCAAATCATCCCAAGCAACACATTTCATATATATATATATTTATGTATGTATATATTTATGCACTCTTACATATTTGACTGTTTAAATTGCTTCAGCTCACAAACCTACTATGGATACTTCATAGTACATTAAATGGACTGTCCATAAAGAAGTTTCTTTTTAATCTTTGTATAACCTTGTGTGCAGATGCAAGCCTGTTTTTCTGACATACAGGTGACTGCATTATTGTCTGGCACCAAATCTGACCTAATAAGCTCTTCAAGAACACTGGAGAGACAAGTTCTGACTTGATGTCTTGCTAATGGGTTCTCTGGCTTTTGGGCTAGAACAGCCTCATGGGCTGTTCAATCAGAAAGTAGAGAGCTTGTTTGTACCTGCCATCCATACAACACTGCAGCCGTGCTTCACAAAGCTGCCCACAAACTAATTAACCATTACCAATGTGACTTTTCTTCAGTATTACATTTTATATTGCTGGACCTCTCCGTTACCCTTAGGATGTCCTTTGATAAAGGAGACTCATTCCGCCAAGTCTCACTAATATCAGTGATACTGCAGCACTGTGCTCTGACCAATGCTTCCAGTTTATGCTGTTTGTTTCTCGTGCTGTGTGTGTTGGTGTACACGCATTTCAGATATGCTCCTGAGCTATCCGGGCTCCCAGGAGCAGCGCAAACATTACCATGAGCACTTACAACCCTCAGATGATGCCATGCCAACCCATGACTTATTACTGAAATGGTGTTGGTAGCCCCTGTCCTCATCAGTTCTACTTTAAAGCCCTCTCCATCAGTTCCAGGAGCTTACACCCAAAGAGGCAGCTGCTCGTGCAATGCAGATTGTGGTACTTGTTTTCATACTTGTTTTCAAATATGTAAAGCTTCATCTTTCCTTCTTGTCTCCTGAAGAGAAAGATGGCAGTTGCCTGTGCAAGGAATATTTTGTTTATAGGTACGTAAAACTTCATTAGAAAGACTCAGATGAAGAAATATAGAATCATAGAATATCCTGAACTGGAAGGAATCCACAAGGATCATCGAAGTCCATCTCCTGGCCTTGCATGGGACAACCCCAAAAATCACACCATCTTTGTGTGCATAAGGAGCATAAGGTAGGCAGAAAGGAAGACCAGCAGATGTAGGTCCCAGGACAAATGGATGAAGGAAGCATCTGTAGAAAATAATGGAGCAAACATTGTTCTAAATGCAGCATTAGATCCTTCTGCATTTTGCATCTTTCTACAGGAGCCTTCTCTGGCTGCTGACTGAAGTGCTAGCAATTGTGGAGGTTTTACCATGAGTCCAGAAATACATGATTAAGTGTGAAATATGGTCCAGAAATATCTGGTATTCAACATTTTGAGTTATTTGAAAAAGGCTGTTTTGATTTTCTGGGCCCATATTCCCCAAAAAAAAAAATCTCTGAAGGCAGAGATTGCTGAATCACTTATATCAGAAGGCAAATTTTATTATTATTTTAATCTTAAAAGAGTGGAGATTTTCAGTCACTGAGGCTTGCTTTCAGCAACTGGGTCACTGTTTTTTAATAATTATGATTAGTGATCTTTGACCTTCTCTTTTCCATGATCATCTCTGAAATACTAAAGTGTATGTGAATCAAATTTTCTTTGAAGTGAAAGCATTAGAAATGTATTTTAAAGACATGAACAGTGATATTAATTTCTAATAAGCAGTACTTTAGGGTTTTAAAATAACCATTAGAAAACAAAGTTCAATACGGAGTCATGACTTCACAACAGGTAGATACTAGGTTTTTTGTACCAAACACACATATTTAATGTAAATTCTTACATGCCTCCATTTCCCTCTTTAGGATTAAAGCCATAACTGCTTAAAACACAGAGCACAGACAATAGCTGTGTATCAGACTTACTAAAGCTGTGCTGCGCTCAGTTAGCATACATTCCCATTCCATCAAGTCAGGACACCCAACCAGGATTGGCTGCCACAGACAGCACAGGCAATGGTTGTCATGTATCTGTAAGTCTCTAAATATCTGATCTCTGCATTTGGTGAATGAAGCAGACAGGAGGCACCATACTTTCTCAGGACACCACTTATGAAGAGATCTACTTGTTATCAGGAGGCCTGGAGACTACAACTAACTTGGGTAACAGCTACATCATTTTTTTTCTTCACTGCTAAAAACATTCTGGTGACACTTTTAAAAAAATAAACTCTCCTCAGTTGTGGAGGAGGGGAGAAGAGATGCGGTCATTGGTTCAGTGATTACACAACACTCATTTTCTGGATGCTCACTTGCAACCTGATTTACAGACAGGCCAAGGGCCTCTCACAGGGCCATTTACCATCAGTGCAAATTTTTCCTTTTTAAGAAGCTGTTAGTCAGAAAAAAATCACAAACTGGGTGTCTAGATTATTGTGCAACAAGCATAAAAATATTTCTTTCTGATTGCTACCAATGCAGCATCTCTGCAGGAGTTCTCAGCGTTGACGGTATTGCTAAGCAAAATCAGTGGAAAAATTCAGCACAGAAAAAAATTGCAGACTTCAACTGAAATTCTTACATATAGAGTAGGATTTTCTTTTGTTGTCACTCATGCTCTATTTCCAATTCTTTTTCTCTATTTTACTTTTGCACAGACATCTTAAAAGCATAAATGGTAGCGGAATTAGTATTTATTGTCAGATGTAGAGGTTTTTAAATGTTACTTTTTGAATGTAAAAACATTAACACATTTTAGTAGCCTTGTGTGATTTACTCAGATCTGTGAACAGCACTTTTCAATTATACAGTAGTAACTGCATTACTTTGGAATTTTGTGGAGTAGTTTGCTGTCAAGATGCAGGAAGGAAAACAGGCAACTGTTTTACAAGAAGAAAGTTCAAAACTGAGTAGGATGAGAAATATGAGAAAGTGAGAATCTGGAAATTCTTTCATGTCCCAAACAGAAGAGAGCATTGAACCAGCCATGGTTCACAGCAAAATATGAAGTGAAACACTTCAGAGAATCACGATGACTAAACCCAGACAAACTGTAACATCTTAAGTAATGCACAAACACTTACTTTGCCAGGGTTGAAGAACCACCACTCAGGTTACTAAAGGACAGGCTGCTGTTTCTTCTGGACAAGACTGTTAAGAATTAAAACTGCAAGTGCAGCTGAAAGCAAAGGAAGAGCTACAGAATTTGACAGCTCTGACATCAAAGGTACCTGTGTACTCGTATGTCTGAGGCAAACAATGTTGTATCTTAACAGGTTAGGTTAGGAGAGAATGTTTTAGCTGTAGCTCTCAGGCCGTCAGATCACCTAAAACAACTCAGAATGAAAAAAATGAGTGCAGCACAGCACAGTGTGCTGTCAGTGCTCAATAACAGATACACTACTTACTGAGCTGTGGTTTTGCTGTCATTGTCTGGCAGCAAGATCATTTGTTTAAATGACCTTCTGCCATCATGTGAAAGCAATAGCTCTTTTGATTGGACGTGTGGTAAAATTAAAGGCTAATTGGTATTCCACTGACAGTATACAGTCGTGCCTCGTTGTGCTGCTGACAAGATCTGATGGATGCTTCTTCAGGTTCAAAGGAAATTAGTTCGATAGGAAAAAAAAACAAGCAGTGCCAGGTTTTCAAGTTATCTACTAGTGTTCTATTTCACAAGAGATATTATACCATCCAAATTTAATACATACCAGGCAGAAGAAAACATAATGACAATAATCCTAAATATTACTGTTGCATCTGTCCCCTGTAAGAGGTTATTTTGGTATCACAATTTTGAAATAAGCACACCTGAAAGCAGCAATAATTTAACACGAGTGTGGACATCAGAGTAACAGTTTGTCAAAACAGGCAAAGTCTTGAGACAAACAATAGGTCTCCTACTTCCAGAAATGTTACAAGAACTCCTGAACATTAGAGCTCAGCTGATGGATATCTAAAAACCCTGCATGTGCTAAGTAGTTTCAGAGGTGTAGCTTACCTAAATTGTTACAAGTGCCACATGCAGTTTGAGAGTTTGTCTACTTATATACAGTTACTACAACACAGGATCTATTCTGCAGAATGTAAACAAGGAACTGTGGCATGTCCCAAGACCTACCCAACACACACACACTCTTATTTCTTTACAGAAAGCGCCAAACAGAAACACAGCAATACTTTTAAGGTATAGATTTTCCAGTTAATGTCTCCATCTGTGATCCAGGCTTTGTGTCAGAACAGGTTTACTTCAAATATTACCTTAATGGCAGCCATTAAAGCTTTACTGACCAGAATTTAAGCTTACATTATTCATTAAAGTCAGCCTTTTAAAATGGCATGGGGATGCTAGATCCAGACTGAAGAATATAAATAAGCAGGCTTAGATTCTGAGATCCTAAGTATTCATTAGCTTCAGTAATTTCAAAGACATTTGGCTTTGAAAATTTTGATTTTAAACTTGGGTTTAGAAGGACAACTTTCCAAACGCACGCCTCCCAATTATCTTCTGTATCCAGCAGGGAACCTAAAATACAGCTAAAACTGCTGTGCTCATACACGCTTTTTGAATCCAGCTTTTAACTGTCCTAACTTTCCAAAGCAATCTGAATTCCAAAACTTTATTCCAGCAGTTCATTAAACAGCTATAGCTTCCATTATTACAATCCATTTTCAAAATACATAAACCAAAGTGGCATCACTTTTCCATTAGGACAAAGCAAATCAGGATGCAAAAAGGGAGCAGGCTGTGTTAAAGGGAAAGGTGGCCAGCCAGAAATCCAGTCCGGCGTTCAGCCCAAATAAAAGAGCCACAGCAGAGGTCATCCTGGTGCAACATACCTTTTACAAGACACCGCACCTAAAGATGCGAGAATATGCTGCTACCACAGACATCATTCTTCAACATGAATTTTCTTGTTGTAAGTGAATTGTTGGCTCAAGTACAGAAGTGAAGGCAATGAGTGTAAAAAAGCCCAGTGCTATTCCAGTAAGATTTGCAGCCTGCCTCTGCTGACTGAGTCAAGGCACTTGAGATTCAGGCTTCTATTTATGCAATCAAACATGGAAAAAAGGAACAAACAAATGAGGAGGCTATTGCTTCTGTGTTTTTTAAATACAATTTTTTCTAAGTAAGCAAAAAGTTGTTGATGAAAGAATTGCTACCCCCGTGTTTTAGCCATACATAAAACATGCATGTTCTACAATGCAGCTTTGACAACTTTTAGAAGTAAATAAAAGCTCTAAGCTCCAGATGATAAACTGTACTCAGACACTTTGACTATTATATTCCAGTCACACAAAGGAACAGAATTTCCATCCTGGGATACCTTGTAATTATGTTGTAAATTCTCCTGTGAAGATATGTAATAACTTATAGTACTTAAAAGCATGCTATGCGTGAATAAATGCTGTTTTTCTCCTCCTTCAGCATCTTTCAGTCAATAGCATCCATAAGAATGTATAAAACTATTGCATATTATTGTATGGTGTATTTTTTGTGTGTACATGTATAGCCTTGCTATATAACAAAGTGCATTATTCTACAATTCTAAACAGGTCTCTCTGGAGCGCTTCTCTCTTCCCCTCTGCTCAAAGAACAAAAAATACAACCAAAATTACTGAACACAAGAACCCCAACAGACACAACCTGCAAAGCTTTTGGTTTATAAGTGGCTGTGATAACATGTGCAAATCCCTAGGGAGTTTTCCCAATGACTTCAATAACTGATGGCTAAAGGAAAAAAATGCTCTGTAGGGAAAAATAGCACAGCTTTCATATTTTATTTATATTCTTTACCCTTTTAATCATTTTAGGGCTCATTCTGTAGAAATTATTTGCAAGCAGGTCTAACTGGAAATGTTGTGACTATAGCCACGATTTGCAAGAAAATGTAAGGTACAAGTCGAAGACCCACCCTGGCAGTTAGTGCTTCCCTGGATGTCTGTGCAGCTAAGCACAGCACAAAAGGATCTAATGCTCCTCCTGTGCAGCTTCCAAATAATTATTTCTTCTGTTATAATCTCTGTTTCAGAGAGGTCTTCGGAACAGGATTTGTTGACATGAGAATGAGCCACTGAAGAGAGACAGGAGCGCAGGAGGTGGTCCTGGAGATTCTTGGGTAAGGGCTTGGATACTGCTTGTTAGCATCTCTGTTGAAAGACATATATTTATATATATTTTGTTACTTAAAAAACAACTGCTCTGTTCATGTGCTAATTAAAAAAACCTCCAGAGCTCAACTTGCAGGTTGCTAAAAATCTGCAGCCATTCAGCAGACATAGCCAGTAAAACTATTTTTCTCCAGACAGAATTCTAAATATTTTGAAAACCATCACAGAACACACACACAAACTGAGGACATTGCTACATTAAAATATATCTTTAGGACTTAGAAAATAACATCAAATATGCAATTGCTAACTAGTTGTTCGGTATGGTATTGGAGAGAGGGACTTTTTGAAGGAATAACAGAAGGAACTGCTGATTCATTGATTTCTTTACAATTGTGGAATGCAGTTAATAGAATAAAAGGATTACTGGAGATTTTAGAGGAAAACAAGGGAGTTTCACATGAGGCTACACTGGTCCAGAAATTGTGTGGTAACAGCTTTGCTGTTTAAAACAAATTTTTGGGTTTTAACTTTCAGAATTTTTCCTTTATACATTTAATATTTCTAATCACATAGCTGTTCTCAATTAAAAGTTAAAAGGCAAGGAAATATAAACCCTTCCAAATCTCAAGAAACTTTCAGGGATAGAAGCTTAGAAGGACCACAGAAGAATGGCCCTCACCATCATGCTCAGGGCCACTTCCCAGCTCACTTCCTCATCATCACCTCCGTTAAGCGCATAACGCTGGGCTCCTACGACACAGCTGTGATAAAGCCATGCAAAGAGACTAGAGCTGCACGAACAGCCAGCTCCTTACTGGTTCCAAACCACTTCGTTTTAAAGCATTTGCACTGACACATACCCAGCAAAGCAATCAAGAAATTTTGGGGCAACACCAGCCAGAGCAGTTAAGCAGGTGGTAATATTTCATAAACTTTTCCACTTCCATCCTATTCTTCCGTCTCTTTTCCATGCTGAAAAGGCTGTCACGTCCCGAAAAGCCCTTCTGAATAGGAAAAAAAAACCAACCAAAAATCCCAGCAAAGATGGTCTTTTCAATTCCAAACATACTCTTTCAGGAACAGAGGCCTGGAGCTACACACTGTCATTAAGTCCCATGATGAATTAAGACAGCAATCAAACTGCTTCCTGGTTTGCTTTCTGCTGACTCTCTGAATAACGTTTCCCATTTGTCCACAGGTTAAGAGACTTTTATACATTCATTAAACCATCTACAAGGGCCAACAAGACCTTTCTTTTATCTGATCACAGCTACTCCAGAGCTTATGGTTGGACTAAGACATGGCTAACAGAAAGGGCAAAAATGACCGAAGGGCTTTAATTTACCATGAGATAAACTTACTGAAATAACTCAAGTACCGTAAAACAGACCTGACAGCAAGCTTTACTGCAAATAAGTTTTTTAGGTGAACTGTTTTTACCAGCTTGGGTTCTTTTTGCCTATTTGATGTGTGTTAGCTACTCAAATTAAACTAAAATAAAAAATAGCATTTTAGCACTGAAGACCAGTTCTGTGTGACCTAAGCTCTGGCACTTAGCTCTGTATATGACCTTGACAAGATGCAAGAGGAAACTGCAGATTTGACACAATGAAACAGACAGAGACGGTGGATGCATTCAAGAGGCTAGAAAAACAGGTTCCATCATTTAGCAGCTGTAATTTGAAAAGATTTAAAAAAAAAAAGTTTACCCCAATCAAATGCTTAACAATAGCATCTTAGGCATAAATGTTGTGTTACTGAAACATTACTAAGGCATCTGGTAAATAGTATACATTGAAAATGAATTAGCATTAAACAAAAAAACACCACCCACTCCTGCATTTTACAGCCTCCCTCTCTGCCTCCAGGGGAAAAGAAAAAAAAAAAAAACCCAAAAGAGTTAGGTTGAGGGACACAGAGTTTTTTTCAGTACTTCAAAAGTGACTGCACAGAACAAACCCATAACCTTCTGATACATTGCTCTCTGTTTCTGGAGTTGTTCACAATACATATTTCCCTTCTGTCCTTCAGTCAGCAGAATTCATAAAACAAAGAGGTTTAGTTCAGTTTAGAGAGTTGGAGGTATTAGGCATAAAACAGATAGATCTGTCACCTCCTGACTGGTGAGCAAGGTCAAGAATGCAGACAGAAGATAAAAGATGGCCAAGACGGGTTTGGATGTTAAGTTTAAGTCACTGGCATAACATTTAGGAGTCATTGGAAAAGCCAGATCCTACAGCAGGATTCAGTGTTGCTTTCACACTCTAGTAAGCTGAAAAAACTTGGCAACTGATCACACAAGAGAGGCCAAATTCCAGAGCCAGCTGGGATGGGTAAGCACAACTGCACCCACTTTACTAGCAATATTAATCATGTGACGGTAGAATGTAAAACTCTGGAAACGGCAGAGAAGTAAAAAGGAAATGTAAGAGAGCCTGTGCCAGGGATACACATTGGTGAAGGGCTCATGATAAGGTAAGAAAAGCAATGTTTGAAAAATTGAGTACGGCTGTTCAGAAGCAAGCAACGTTTTCAGCAAGTTTCAAGCCTTTCTCCGAGGTGATCTCAGTCCTTTCTTACAGTGTCTTTGTCCACTCGTGCACAGTGCACAGTTTTCTGCCAGATCGTTAATTACAATGGCAGTTCGACCAAAGAGTGCTCACCGCTATGGTCTCGTGGATGCCAACAAAACCTGACATCGCCTGCCATTAACCCGCACACCTTGCTTACAACCAGTCAGCCCACTTCCAGCCCTTGCTTGCCTGCACAAGTACTTTTGAGAGCAAGAGTCCTCGTACAAAGCCCTTTCCAAGCTTCCAAGGGATGCTACCACACCCAGCACCATCACCCAAACCACCCCTGCCGTGCTTTCTGGGAGGAACCTCTCTGACTCTCCTCCTTTTAACTCTCTGCGGAGCGCTTCATGCCTCGCACGGAACCGCCACCTTCCAAACACCACCGAATCCAAATTTCAGGCCTCTCGTCAATAAGGACCCTCTCGGGATACAGCCTTCCTCCCGGGCCACCTTCTCCGGGCTGCTGACTCTTCTCCCGCTCTGCCCTTCCCCATCCCGCACGGTTCCTCCTGGGCCGGCCCCTGTATCCCCGGAGCAGCTCCCCCAGGGCGCCGGCGGCACTCGGAGCGGGGTGGGGGGTGCGGCGGGACCCTCGGGGCGTCTCCAGCCGCTGTGGAAGCGGCGGCCCCGCCACCGCCACGTGACCCCCGCCCCTCTCCGCCGCGGGAGAAGCTCCGGAGCGGCGCGTGGCGGCCGCCGTACCCGGAAAAGGAAAAGGAAGGGAAAGGGCGCGGCGCGGCCGGCGCGGGCGGGCAGCGGCGGCGGCGGCAGGGCTCAGCCCGTCCCGGCGGCGGGCCAGGTAACCTCTGTTTTCTTTTTCTGCTCGCCTTCCCGCGGCTGCTGCCCTGGCACGGCCCGGGCCGGACCGGGCCCCGCCGCAGCGCGGCGCTCGGGGCAGTGCCGGTGTGCGGGGCCGCCGCGGCGTTGGCAGCGGGGACCGGGAGAGCGGGCGCGGCTCCCGCGGGTCACGGAACCGCAGCGCGGGTCGGGTCGGGAGGAGCAACAGTGGAGCATCTGGTCCAACCTCCCTGCTCAAGCAGGGCCGTCCTTGCGCCCATGGCACAGGATGGCGTCCAGGTGGTTCCTGAGTGTCTCCAGGGAGGGAGACTCCACTACCTCCGCGGGCAGCCTCTTCCAGTGCGCGGTCACCCACACAGTGAATAAGTTTTTCCGTCATGTTCCGGTGGTACTCCCTGTGCATCAGTGTCTGCCCCTTGTCTCTTGTTGTGTTGCTTGGCACCACCGAGAAGAGTCTGGATCCGTCCTCTCGGCACTCCTCCTTCAGATACTCATAGACACTGATGAGGTCACCTCACAGCCATCCCTTTCCGCTGTCGGTGTGGGGTTTTTAAGGCTGACTGTAATCTTTTTGGAGACTCTGAGGTTCTCGGCGTTAGGTTATGTTCTCTGTGTCTCCCTGGCAAAGAGCTGAGGCAGCCCTCGGGCGTAGCCCTGCACGCCGCCTCCGCAGAGTTAATTCGCAGCCTTTCTGGAGTATTTATGAGTATTTATGGAATGAAACACATAAACGCTTCTGAGCGTCTGGTCCACGGCAGTGGGCTGCCTGGCTAGTGAAAGGAGCCGTGCGGCAGTACTGTTAAAACACAGAACATGGCAGCATAAAAAAAATGCATTCTTGTGGAGTGGTGGAAACACTCACTCAACTGGTTTGCCAAAACCTCCAGGAAATCCAGTGATTAAAGGTTGGGAATTTCGATTTTTAAGCAGCAGCATATAATTTATACTACTTATTCATTGCTAAGAGGGAAATTATAGGGCTTCTTTTAAGCATGAGAAAACCCTAACATAGAACTGAGTTGGTGCACCCTTGAGGGCTCTCATTGTTTAGCCAGTATTAGAAGTGACTCAGGCAAATAAATAAAGGTAAGCTTACACCTGGGGAAGTGTTTATGGCCAGTGACCTCACTGTGGTATGCAGCTTCATCTCCTGTTGCCTGAGGCCACACATCTGGGAAAAGTGCTGAATGCATAACAAGTTTAAATGTCTCTCACTGCATTGATACTTTGAGCAGGGTTTGATTTGTGTTTGTTATGGGGTTTTTGTTTAAGCACATTATAAACTAGCATTACAGAGGAAGATGTGATCAGTTCTATGCAAACTGTTAAAATTTTCCTCTTTTTCTAGATTGTTTGCACTGCTGAAAAGGAGCTGCAATGGAGAGTACGGTATCGGTTATTTTCGTTGTATCCTTTTCGATACTGCTGTGTGAAAGTTACCATCATGGAGTGGAGACCGTTACTGTTGTGCATACATCAGAGAGAGCTTTTCCAGAAAAGACAGTGGGCATTAATACTGATTTGGCAGGACTAATACAGAAGTTTCACCTTCAAGAACTTTTTCATCGTTATGGAGAAAACAACTCTCTATCAATTGATGGGTTTAGAAAACTTCTCCAGAACATAGGTATAGATAAAATGAAAAGGATTAAAATAGGCCATGATCATGTCCACGATCGCCATGACCATGATCACCACGATCATGACCATGATCACCACGATCACGATCATCACGATCACGACCATGACCATGATCATGATCATCACTTTCACCATAATCGTGTTTCATTGAGTAAAACCTCCGAGAAGACTGCTTGTCCAAACCACGAGTCTGATGCTAACAAAGACCGCAGGAACAGCCACGCGAAGGAACCTCATAAAGCGGAGAACGTGGAGCACCAGCAGAACTTTGTACGCAGCAAGAACACCGTTAATGAAATAATGGCATCTGTCATCACTGCTTCTGCAGGTGGCCACTCCGAGTTGCAGAATGTGCAGCCCGGGGAAGTCAAGACAGTTGCTCGTTCAGGGCTGACCGGCCCCAGTGCCGTCAATGTCACGGGCGGCCGCAATGCGACCTGGCTTGCTGTCAGCAAGGCAAATGAATCTCGTGCTTCCCCGAAGGAGTCAGAGGGAGGGAGTTACCTGTATTCTAAGCTGAAAAAACAAAGCACTCAAGAGGTGAGACCGATTCTGTTGTATTCTCAGGAATCCAAATCCGCTGGGAATGTTGGAATGGCTTATTTGTCAGATGCTTGTCCTTCAGCTGGGCGCAAGCTTTGTGGGATGACCATACCCATGGCAAAACGCATGCAAGCAACTTTCCTTGAAACTTAACATTTTGAAGGAATGTTGTGTCATGTTGACAAGCTCAGAAGAAAATTAAGTATAAATGTCCACTTTGTTTAATATATTTATGATTTATATAATATTTAAAAATATTACTAAAACCAAAAAACATTTAAAATTTAAAACTTGTAGGTCTGCCTTAAAGTCAGTCTCTGTCTTGTTTTCCTAATAATGTGATGAAAGTAAAAAAACTAGTTAAAATACTGTCATTCTTATCAAAGCTGTCACAGTTGTGATAGCATAGAACCATCTTCCTTCAACCCCTTCCCCTCCTCATCTTCAAGACTGTATGTAGAAAACAGCAGTAAAAAGGACTGCATTAAAAAGTTATCTGGTACTTCAAAATAGTAAAAATTAGAGCCAATAAAGTCAACAGTTGTGTTGTAGACAGTTTTCTTACACAGTCAAATGTTTTTCCATTAAAGCCTTTAAAAGGCAATTGGGGTCTTAAAATTTGCAGCCATGCCAGCTAATTCAGAGTGGGTGTTGTGTAACGGGTGACTGTAGGTGCTGAATTTGCAAGTTGTTGCTGCGTTCTGCACGGTCAAAGCAGAAGTACTAGTGTTCTTTAAGCTTGGTGAGACTACATGTAGGTCATCCAATGGGGAGCTCTTTACTAGAGGAAGTGTATGCAGAACACGCTCTGTGCAAGACTTTCCACAGTAGTCACTTCTAAAAAAAGGTTACAGCTTCCTTGTGTGGCCTTTAAAACAGAATGAAAAGTGTTACGCTTTATTTGTACAGCAAAAAGCATTTGACCCACTTGTGCTGAGAATGAGTGATAATTATGTGTCATCTACAAGGACTCCCAAATGAGCTTTCTGGGAGAGGAAAGGGGTGGAGGAACATTTTTTACTTCAATTGGTCTGTTACCAGTTTTTCAGCTGTGTTGATACAGCTGTTTTCATATGGTTCCACTGTATTTCAAGTAAGATGGAATGTGCAGTCCTTTTAAGGTATACCATGGTATTTTGGTTCTGGCTAATCTTTAACCTATGTCTTATTTCCACAGTGCTCAAATGCTTCAAAACTGATGCAGTCACATGGAATAGGCACTCAAGCATTGTTGTCTGCTACAGAATTTAGTTATCTCTGTCCAGCCCTTATTAATCAGATTGATGGCAAGTACTGCATAGTCCATGCAACTAGTGAAAAAGCTGAAACTCCTCCAAAAAGTTACTCTCTGCAGATAGGTAGGTTGTTTTTTAACATCAAAGCTTAATGGAAACATGTTTCTGTTGGTTATGAGTCTTTGTGGCTTACCCATGATCAGAAGTGTTTGATAACAGAAATGTTAGGCAAACAAAATTATGAACAGCTGTTACTTATTGTTGTTACTACTCTTCTTTTTTTTTTTTTACCAGCCTGGATTGGTGGCTTTATATCCATCTCCGTCATCAGTTTCCTTTCCTTACTGGGTGTTATATTGGTGCCACTGATGAACCGCGTATTTTTCAAATTTCTTCTGAGTTTTCTTGTGGCACTGGCTGTGGGGACCTTGAGTGGAGATGCCTTCTTACACCTCCTTCCACATGTAAGTATTAATTACTGTTTCATTTTTCATCTCGGAGAACTTGACACCCATCTGTAATACTTAAGGATAATTTTAATCCCTTTTAATTAATACCAGATTGGTGAGTTATTTTTCAGCCTCGTAAGATAGATTATTTGATGGAATGGTTTTCCATTTGAAACTGTTTGTGTTACTCATTTCACAGTCCTTACAGTGCAAGAACTTCAGAGCATTATCCCTCTCTCTCAATTTCCTGTTTTTAGTCATATATGCTACCAAGTCACTTATTGTTCCTTGTATGCAAGAATTTTGCATAAATGTTCTTAGTGGTTTATGGCAGTGCTGCCTGTTCTTCTTCTAGTTTAATGGACTTTACAGGTAGTGAAAATTGCTCACTGAATGCTTTAAATGTGGAATGGATAATCAATTATTTTCTGTTATAAGCCACTTATGTTGATAGCTTGTCCATAGTAATTTTTTTATCAGAATCAAGCATTTCTGAAGTCCACGGAAAATATTACTTGATAGACTTTGGAGTTGTTTTTATGTAATATGGACAATGAAATAGGTAGAAATCTAGCAATCAAATTCCCTTCTTGAAGCTCTTAAACAGACATTTTCCCACTTCCCCTCCCAAAAGTAACTTGTTTCAGCTTTCAGAAAAATACAAGAATGTGGCCTCAGTGAATGGGTGAACACCAGGACTATTCTCAGTCCTTACCATGTTTCTTCCCATCAAAAAATTTCCAGTCAATGGATTTCTTTGTAATTGTTTGAGTCTGTATGCAGAGCATTTACCCTGTGAAAATTGTCAAGTCTGGCCTCCAGACATGAGGGAAATAATATGGAAAAATACTTCCTTATGTTACGGTTCTTTTGAATGTAATAACTTTCCCCATTTGGATCTCTCTTTAGTCTCATGGAAACCATCACCATCACCATGAAAAGCCTCTGACTGAGCAAAACAGAGGCTCTATGCACAAACATCCTGTGTTTCAAAGTACAGAGGAGAGTGCTTACCTGGATTCTACGTGGAAAGGACTTACAGCACTTGGAGGCTTGTACTTCATGTTTCTAGTGGAGCATTTGATCACTTTAATAAAGCAGTTCAAAGACAAGAAGAAAAAGGTAGGGAAACTACTACTTTGAAGCTATATTGCATGCTCATTTCTGAAAACAGTTATTAAAACCCTTTTGTGAGTATTATATGTTGATTTAATAGCGATAGCTGACTTGATTGGTGTTAGAATTTCAATTATATTAGTGATACATATACTTTTAAACTGCAGTGATAACCTTTTTGTGTGGTCCCATTATTAAGGGCTTTTAACTATTTCCATAACCAGACAATATAGTACAGGCTTGATATCACAGTGAATTGTTTAATAAGCAAATGTCCAAACGTCCAAATGCACCCTTTGTTTTAAGAGTGATTTAAGAAGTCACTGTTCATTATTGACTTCCTTCTGACTGAATTTTGGCAGGTCATAAATGTTGGTAACTTGCCAATTACTGGTTCTTTAGAGATTAGTGTAGCCAGGAATAAGGAATGATGTAAAAGCTGACTCAGTAATAAAAGATACAGGAAAAGCTGGTGATATAATAGAATCATAGAATGTTTTGGGTTGGAAGGGATCTTGAAGGTCATCTGGTTCCAACAATTTTAAGTTTTATTTGAAGGAAGTTAGTAAACTGCTAATTACTTCACTTAAATATAGCTAATTGATAGACTACCACAATGACTGATAATCTCTGTTAAGTTTTATTGTTAAATTAGTCATTGAGGCAGTAGTCATGGGGCAGATGCGATGTAAGCTCTTTGATCATGGGAGGTTGGTGTGGTTTATACTGAAGCTAAACTAACTATGAGCTTTCCCTATCTCTAGTTAAGGTTATTTGACAGGAAAGAAAATGAAGAGTTTCAAGCAAAGCAAGTATTTTCCATGTCCTTCTCTGAGCCACAGGAATGGATGTCCTGTTAGACTAATTAGACTCTTCTAGATACTGAGTCTAAATTGTGATACAGACATTAGTGAGCAAGGATTAGAGATTTTACTTGGATTTCCTTCTGTAGATTATAAAAAGCCATTTTATTGATATTACAATAGAAAAGAATGAGCGGAATAACTTTAGTCAGTATTTGATGCGTTTTGCTTCTCAGCTAACCCCTCTGCATATTCCTTGTGCAAAAATGTGGTGTATTTACTTGTGTGGATTTGTTGTTTTGTTTGTGGGGTTCTTTTGTTTTGTTTTTTTTCTCCTCTCCTGTGGAGCCTGAGGAATCCTTGTCATCTTATACTTAGCTGGGTTTCTAATTTCTTATTCTTTCTTCTAATTTCTTCTAATTCCTCTTCTCCACTCTTTATATGGCTTCCATATTGTCCTCTTTCTATGCAGGCTGCATAACTATTGTGAATATAATGTTGCTCATGTATATCCTGAAAAATAAGTACAATATTTGTAACTGCAGTATTTTCTTTTGGACTAAGAAAAAAAATGAAGATGATGGAGAAAGTAAGAAGTTTTCAGCGAATGAAGAAAAGCTAGATGCAGATGATCGTAAGTCTCGTTAATATTGCACAGTTGCTGTGTTGTGGCAGAGCTGTTTAAAAAACACCTGATTGATGGCAGCTCATAGATCTGCTTCTTACCGTAGGTTGGATCACTGCCTACTTGAATTCTTTCCAAAACCAAACCTGTCTGTGCTTTGATATATAGAGAGCTAGCTCTATTTGCTGCTTTCCTTTAAAAAGGATCAATAGGTTGGAAGTGGAGAACTCACAGTTTTGATACCTTAAGCCTTTTGATTATGGATTTAGCAGCAGAAGTTGAAGTCATTCTGCAAAGCTCATCTGGCCATGGCTGTTGCAAATACAGCTGTACCTGCTGGCTTCTACACTTCTCTTTAGACTGTTAGATCTTATATGTGTGATTCATTATTTAGATTTCTGTGTATCTTAAGTCTGGATTTTGTTAGTTTGATTATTTATAAGGGTGATAATCTAAAATTCTAGATGTTACTTGAAGTATTCGGAGTGCGAATGATCATATATCCCCAAGGTCATGCTTTAATCCAAACCACACCTCACTTAGATACTTGTTAGCTCTTGTAGCTAAAGGAGGTGCTTAGTTTTTCAGAATAATTTTATAATTAATGAAAAAGTTGTCTCTAAGGTAGAAAATCCCCATGAATTTATTCATTTAATTGCTGGGGAAGAATTTAGCAAGTTTTAGGAGTTAGTTAAAATAACTAATCTTAGTGTGCCTTGATGTTTATAAGAGGATATCTCGTGGTCTGCATTGATGACTTTATTTCTATGTGTTTATTTTTCAGGTGTAAAACTAAAGTGCCTATATTTATATGAAATACAGGAGTTTCCAAAATTATCTATAACGTAATCCTCTTCTGTGTCCTTATTTGTCAGCCCTAAGAGAATAATGGCACATGCTTTTCAGATACTTGGTCTTTCTGAAGCAATTCATGCTGTGAAACTGGGACTTGGAGCCTTATGCTGTTGTTTTTAAATTGCACTGGGTCTTAGATTAAAAGCTTTTTTACCTTTTAGGAAGCATTTGTGACCATAATGTAAGGGCTGTTTCAGCAGCTGGGGCAGAAACTAAAAGTTTTTGTTATTTTGAACTATTGGGAATTATCTCTGAAACCTGATTAAAGAAAATAAGTTGTGGAAACCGTTAAAAATAAAATTTTTGGTGCAAGAACCTGCCTTATCAGTCTCATCTTCTAGACTTAACTGGTTTCTTCTTTACCGCATCACATGTTCAACTTGTTTCTTTTGTTGCTTCCTAGGTGTTTTTAAAAATGTATAACATTTATACTCTGGGTTTTTGTAACAGGCCCTGAGGGCTATCTAGGGACAGATTCTCAAGATCCATCAGCCTTCATTTCTCAGCAGCCAACTGTACAAGAGGAAGAAGAAGTGATGATAGCTCATTCTCATCAGGAGGAGGTTGACAATGAATATGTGTCCAGGGGCTGTAGAAACAAATGCCATTCTCACTTACATGATACTCTA
The DNA here is from genome assembly GCA_035583135.1 of Lophotriccus pileatus. NCBI lineage: Eukaryota > Metazoa > Chordata > Aves > Passeriformes > Tyrannidae > Lophotriccus > Lophotriccus pileatus. The sequence continues at coordinate 89,560,181 of JAWWES010000081.1, read as the reverse complement.
GGACAGACAGATCACCTTAGTCACCATCACCATGACTACCACCATATTCTGCATCACCATCATCACCAGAACCATCATCCCCACAGTCACAGTCAGCGCTACTCACGTGAAGAACTGAAGGACGCAGGGATAGCGACTCTGGCATGGATGGTGATTATGGGAGATGGACTACACAACTTTAGTGATGGGCTAGCAATTGGTAAGTGTTAACTTGGACTCTGCAGCTTTGTTATATGTGAAGATGGTGAAGTCTTCTTGCTGTCACTTATCTCTGCTAGTAATGTAGCTCATTAAAAGCAGATCTATGAAGCCTAAACTTCTATCCAATAGCATCTTTGAATGAAAAAGAAAAATCTCCAGTTTAACAACATGGAGGTCAGTGATAAATGAAACAGAAATTATGTGCTTACAGCCACATTTCTTTAGGAAATCCATAAACTTTGCTACATTTTCTACTTTTAGCAGAGTTAAAGATAATGTTTTCCAAACTAAAGCTAGGCTTATAAAACAGTATTTAGGATTGAGTTTTTATTTCAAAACCTGCAAGTGCTCCACAGTTTTTTTAATCCTAATTCTTTTTATGACAAGCTTGTATTTTTCGTCACATACAAAGTAACTATGTTTTTTTCACTTCAGTCAGTCCACTAGTGTCATGGGCTTTTTTACTTCTTTTTCTCTTCCATCTTCACTTGTTATGCAGCAAGGTCAGGTTCTATACTTGGCATATCTCTCTTCTGGGCCCTGGTTACATATCATGTATAAGTTCCCCTAGAACACTGGTGAATAGGGAGATGGGGCCCTGGTTTCAATGTGCTTTAGCCTGAAGTTTACCCAAATGGATTAGGCAATATATATGTATGATTTCTGTGCTGTGGGAGGTAGGCATGCATTCATTTTTGCTGTAAAATTAATTTGGTCCAAATCATTGTGTTCTTCAGGGTGCTTTTACGCTTTTGCATAGCAGTCATGTCACATCCAGATTTTCAGATCTTAGAGCAGCATTGCAGTTCTTCCTAGTCCTTGTACTAACCTTCCAGAGAAGGTCTGTGCTGCTTTTTGTATCCTAGGAATGTGTGAGTAGGACAGTAGTTAGCCATTACATGTCAGAAATGTGGTTCGCGGAGAAGATACCAATGAAGTCACCGTATGTTGCCGTTATGCAGATTTTTGGATTAAGAATACCTGTATCAATTATAGCATAACAGTTGGATTTGGTCTTTTGCAAGCTAAATGATTCTATGATTCCAGAAGTAGTTTTCTTCAAATGCTCAGTTTACTGCCCTCAATCGCTCTTCTTGGAAAGGGTTTTAAAAAAATATTATTTTCTTCAACAGTGGTCATCCTCTACTCAGAATCTTATTCCTAAAGTCGAGCTTAATAGTCCATTTTTTTTACAGCTTAAACGTGTATAAACAGTTATTTTACCTATAAACAAAACATTTATCTTTTTGTTCCTGTCCCTGTTCTTCCCTTAACATGTTGTAGTTGCTCAGTCTTTTTTTGCTAATGCTTCAGTGAAAATATTTCTTTATCACAAAAATAATAGGTTGAATATTTTGTTTTGAACTTGTATGTGAGGCCTGGTTTGGGCATTCTTATTTTTTTTCTAGGAGAGCTAGACTACTGGTATTTTGAATTCAAAAGGTTAAAGTAAGTTATAGCAAGTGAAGTCAAATCAGTAATCTTCAGTTCTTATGGTAATCTTTTCTGATCTTGACTTTTGTATTTAAGACTAATCCTTACAGGTATTGGATTAATTTCCAGCTTGTTTAGCATAGTGGGGGCAGTTCAGCAGTATCAGTCTTTCTGTAAATTTTATTGTAGGACAAGTTCATTCTTGTTTGAGGAGAAAACCCAGTAATAACTATTTTTTCACAGCAGTATTGCAGTTGTTCAGATTCAGTCAATTCAAAGTATAATGTGAAAAGAGACTTTCTTATTTAATCTCATTTTTGATGAAAGTTGAAGCATGAAATGTAAATTCTTGAGCAGATCAGTAGTGAAAATGTGGTAGAAGGAAGATTTGCATACAAATGACACACAGAATCAATTACCTCCTGGCATTAGGGAGATTTGAGAAGGAGCTATGACTTTATAGTTATGAAGGGAAAAGTATGAGAAAGGTTAATAAAGGCTTATTGAACGGGAGAGCAATAGCTTTTAGAAGTCCTGCTGTGTAGCTTGTTCAGGCTAATGGAAATATGGGCTTCCTTCAGTTCTTCCTTCAGTTCCATAAAAGTATTATGGAAAAACATCGGTTTGATGGTGTCGTGAAAATGCTGTTGGTGTAGTATCTTACCTGTATTTAAAAGAAGAGGTGAATGCTTCTGTAAAGATAGCTTTAGCCACCATAACACTTCATTTAAGTTCTTTCACTCTGATTTGTTATTCATGATTTTCATCAGTTACTTCTTTCCTCAGATCTGTTGCACTAATTATATAGGAACAAGTTTTAGAAGTGCTTATTTTTTTATTAGAGCATGGAACAGTTGCATCTGACTCATTTGTACAGAATTATCATCTGTGATTTGGACTTTTCTGTGTAACTGCAACTAAATAAGTAAAATGCAGAACACTATTTTTACACTAGTCTTGCGTATAAATTTTTTCCTTTAGCTTTTAAAAGAAGTGATGTCTTAAAAGTATATTTTAAGATACCAATGATGCTACTAAATGAACTTAGTGATAAAGGATAGTGCCAGATTTATTAATGTCATCTTCAGTTTGCTGATGTTTCAAGCCTTCTTTTTAGCAGTGGAAAAGTAAAAATGGATATTTTTGTTATTTAAACTTGTACTTTGGTTACTTCTTACTTTTGTTTCTTGAACTTTGTAAGAATTAAGTTTACTGGGATCTTATCTAAAGCTCCAATACTTGATTTGTCACCTAAGCACTTACTTTCTCCCCATTGCCCCCCAGCTTAGTGTCATCTGCAAATTTGCTCTTGGTGCCATCTGTTTCATCCAGGTCATTAGTGAAGCCACTGAAGAAAACTGGTTGCAGTTTTTGTCCTGGTGAGCTCTACTTCTTACTAGCCAGACATCAGGCCCTGTTAGCTCAGCAGTCCAGCCAGTGTGCAAGCTCATGTTTCCTCTTTGCCCATGTAAGAGATAGTGTCAGAAATCCTACTAAAGTCAAGTTCTGTTACATTCACTGCTGTCACCGTCTCTATAGTCAGTTATTTCCTCAAGCTGGATGAAGCATTTGGAGAGGGATTTGAAGAGGAAATTCACCATGATCTTTCCAGGAACTTAGATGGTGCTGACTGTTCCCTTAGTCCTGTTCTTTGCCTTTCTTAAAGTCGGGAATAATATTATCCTTTTCTCAGAGTTCCGCTGGGGCCTTCTATAGCCATGGTTTTCCACAGAGGATAGACTGCAGCCTTGTTGTCACATTAGTCAACTCTGTCAGAACCCTTGAGTGTGAGTCCCATCCTGGCACGTGTATGAGTGTTTCCAGATTTTTCTACATATCCCTCAACTGTTGCTTCTGTGGTTTGCTGTCCCTTTCTTTCTGGGACGGTACTGGGATCTGGCTTTGCTAACGAGGACTGAGATGAAGGCTGTGCTGATGCTTTGCTCTTTTTACGTCTCCTGCTTGTTTCCCTTCCTGTTCTATCCACAGACCTGAATTTTCCCTGAATGTTGTTTCTCAGCTAGCATTCTTGTAGAACTGTTTCTTGTTATCCTTGGTGTCTTGTTAGTTTTAGCTCCAGCTGGGCTTTGCTCTTCCTCCTTTTTGTTCCACTGCTTTTAACTTCCTTGTTGCCAGTCTTTGTTCCTGTTTCTTGTGTGCTTCTCTTTTGAGTCTTAATTCATTAAGACACACTGCTAGCTGGGCATGTCTTCTGTGAATTCCTGCACCAGCCACGTCTTCTGGGCACTCTTTCCCTTTTGACTGATTCCCAGGATATTCTGCACTGCAATTCCTTAAAGAAGTCAAAGTCTGCTTTCTTAGAGTCCTAATTTTGCTTCCTCCTTCTGTACCTTTATCTCAGTTACCTCATGCTCTCAAGATGTCATTTTTTGCTGTATTTGCCATCAGTTTTTCCTTAGTTTGCTGCAGTGGGGTCAATTAGAAGGCTAATCCTGGCTGGCTTTTCTGTCATTTTTATTGAGGAAAGCATTACCAATACAATTAAGGAACATCCTGGATTGTGTGCCCAGTACTGTTACCTTCACAGCTGGAAAATCTTCTGTGAATGGTGATTCTTGTGCTCATAGGTAGCCTTAGCCACTACCTTTTCTTATTTAGGTGGTTTGTGAACAGTACTCCTGGGTCTCTGGTGTGCCAACTACTGTGTCATGGCTTTGTGGCTCTTTAACTGCCTATTGGCAGCACCCTGTTTGCTGGCAGGCTGCTGGTAGCAGCTAAAGAGGAAGCTGGATGTGGTTCTGCACCCTGGGGGATGCTCTCCATGCAGCTGGGGAACTCCCATGCTGTGTGTGAGCTGTGGTTCAGCTCTGCAGCCCTGCAGTGTGCTCTGTCCTCCTCAACTGCTGCCAAGTAAGAAAAATGGCAAACAACAGGAGAAACAGGGAAAACCAGACAGATCGGAACTGTTGGACTAATTAAAGCGTTTTTTTCTGTTTTGTTTTTTTCTTTCCTATGCTTAAAGTGTAGTAGTTTGCTTATATTCAAGCTGCCTAGAATTCACTGTTGATTTCATGTGACTTACACAGCATCTCTTACTGTTGAATTGACTTTCCTTTATCGAGTGCCAGACTCTCAGATGCAGTTGAACTCCTTTGTATCTTAAAAAAAAAAGTATTTTCTGACACTATTTCCATTTATTGGATTTTTTGGGAAGGGTTATGTTGTTGAAAGGTATTAGTTCAGAAGCAAGATAGTGAAATGTGGTTTACTTTACTTAGAAGATTCCGAAGGAGAATTTTGAAACTTACAAATTGTTAACAATTGTTCAGTTAAAGTTTAAATGCATCCACAAGCAGAAGAAAAATCTGAGTGAAACTAATAGGTCCTAATATGACACAAGCAGCTGCAACAATGCTTCTGCGCTTGATGTCTGAATATGCAGTAATGTTTTGTTCACACCTTTTTTTTTCCTGTCTCTTCATAGGAGCAGCCTTTACTGAAGGGTTATCTAGTGGTTTAAGCACTTCTGTGGCTGTGTTTTGCCATGAATTACCTCATGAGCTAGGTAAGACCCCAGTATTTTCATGCATTGCATGTATATATTCTTAAAGGTGCACATGGGAGAGAATAAGTGATTTTATTCTGTGTTGCTGTAAAATTTGATCAGAAAACTTCATCTGTGTCAGGTTGTCTATTAAAGAATACTTTTAATTTATTAAAGATGTTTTTAAACATTTCTTAATTGAAATAATCTTACTTTAAAAAATCTAAATACTTCAGGTACTTTGCTTAAAACTCCGCCTCTTGCAGTTACTTACAGCTTGTTCTGTCTAGTTTAGTTGTAGTTTTTATTCTCCTTGTATATAACATAAGTTGTGAATTACAGGAGGATGCATGACAGAATTTGCCTTTCTCACATCTCTCTTTAATTTTATCCTTGTGCTTGTGCTGCTAAAAGAAGGTCACGATTAGTCAAACTACTTTCCGCATAACATTTGCTGCTTTTTCATTAAGTCTTGCAAAGAACTGCTGTAGCTCTAAATTAAACTTGAAACTACTTAGAAGTCTTTCCTAGAAATAATTTGTCTTTCAAGCTCAAGCAATTTAAATTCATGTGCAGTCCCATGAGATACTATTTTTGTGTTTTACAATATAAGTTCAGTGTTTGGCCCTTTTGCAGGGCAGCCTGTGGGAACAGGACAGATCTGCTTAGTTTAACCTGAGACAAAACTGATCTTCCCAACTGTCAAATCATTTTGAATGTGCAACTGGTGTTTATTTCTTAGCCATCATAGTCACGGTCATACTTGGTGTACAGAATGAAGAAAGAAAAGTTTACTTGCACTTTTTTAAGGTTTAATTCCCTAGAGTAGAACATTCAGTTTCATTTAAAGGAGCTTGTAAATCAGGATGTGTAAACATCAAACTCTGTATTAAACAGCTTGATGTATTTGTGCAATAATGTTATAAAGAAATAGTTATTCTGGGGAAAACATAGCCTGATTTTATGACTTGGGAGGAGTTGAATCTTGTTCATATTAATCATGGAACCTTGTATTAATTACATGTACTAAAAGTTGTTAGTTCAGATATACAAACTAAATTTATGTTATGAATCTGATAATTTTAGATTCAGCTGTTCCGTTGGTTTTGGAAATAAGAAAAAATCTTTTAAAATTTAAATCATACTTTTATCAGCACAGAAAACTTTGTAAGAAATACCTTTTTTAGCAGAGGACATCAAGAGGCATAGTAATATCAAAACAAATGGGACTAGCTGAAGTTAGCTGGGATTAAAATTGGATCATTGTTGTTAACGCTAAACAATGTTTATAATATACCAGTTCATCTTAATTGCAGTATATTGTGGGAAAAGCTGTTGTAACAAATAACTCAACTCACCTTTGAAGATCACTTTTGTTTGTTTGTTTAACTGGAGAGAACTTATATAAGCTTCTATTACTCTGGTTTAGAAAAAAATCTGTTCTGAATTACAGGAAACCTGTTTCTGGCTGGTGGTCTATCATTCCTTCAAGTAGAATTAAGACATTAAGAATCATTTACAGAAATTAACAAAGAAATTATTTCAAAATTTTATAAAAATACTTGAAGTACAAAGAGCAGTTACAGGATAATAAATGGAAAAATCACCATTTATGCAATTGAGTAGGAATATTTTTTTTTGGGACTTCTTTAGAATGCTCATGCATATCAAGTACTGCAACATTTTACAGTGGTGGTTTAAATGCAAACTACACTAAGATATAAAGAACACCCAAAGCAGGGCTATGTAGATGGTGAAGGGCCTTGAAGGGAAGCCATACAAGAAGCAGATGAGGTGACTTGGTCTCAGCCTGGAGAAGAGAAGATTCAGGGGAGACCTTATTGCAGTTACAACTTCCTTGTGAGGGGAAGACGAGGAGCAGTGATCTCTTCTCTGGTGACCAGTGATGGGACCAGAGGGAATGGCCTGAAGTTGTATTAGGGGAGGTTTAGGTTGGGTATTAGGAAAAGGTTCGTCACATAGAGGGTGGTTGGGCATTGGAACAGGCTCCCCAGGGAAGTGTTCACAGCACCAAGCCTGACGAGTTCAAGAAGTGTTTGGACAATGCTCTCAGGCACATGGTGTGCTTCTTGGGGCTGTCCCTGTGCAGGGCCAGGAGCTGGACTTCCATGATCCTTGTGGGTCCCTTCTAACTCAGGTTATTCTGGGATTCAGTGCAAAGTTGCTTCTTCCAGAACTCCTAAAACTTTAAGGTTATAAACTTACAGTGTTTGCTGCTGTGTTTGTTTGCTGTGCTTCATGTGTGCCCTTTAATTTTCTGTCCCCCACTGATTTCTAATTTTATGAAGGAAAAAGAATAAGACAAATGACAGCATAGATAGATTAGATCTTAGTAATCTTCTAAGGAAGAGAACTGTAAGTAAGAAAATACTACAGTAACTACCTGAGAATGAAAACTTCGGGTGTTTTTTTCCTTCCCCTGTTGCAGGAGATTTTGCTGTACTTCTAAAAGCCGGTATGACTGTCAAGCAAGCTGTGCTTTACAACGCTCTGTCTGCTATGCTGGCCTATCTTGGGATGGCGACTGGGATCCTTATAGGTCACTATGCAGACAATGTCTCAATGTGGATATTTGCACTTACTGCTGGCTTGTTCATGTACGTGGCTCTTGTGGATATGGTAAGTGGCTAGACTTGAATTTTATATAACACAGTTTAAGAATTAATGCTGATTTTATTTTCATCTGAAATTCTTCTGTCTTTTCTCCCTCAATTAACTTTCTGTCCTTGGAGGTGCCAATGAGCGTAAGTGCTCAGTTAAATGTTAAAGTGCTTTTATTCAGATTACTGTAGGAACAGGCTCTGTTTTCCCCTTAGCTGTTAAACAGAGGCTGTTAACAGTGGAGGTAAAGAATGTGCTGCTGACAGTGCTGTTTGCTATAGCCAGTAAGACTGCAAGTTGCACACTGTCAGCACCACCAAATTTGCTCCAACTTTTCCATGAAATCATTACTGCTTCTTGGCAGGAAGACAGATGTTTTTTAAAAATGTATATTGTACCTCCAGAAGTATGTCTGTACAAAGTGGATATTTGTGAAAGCTTAACTGTCATTTTAAGAATAAAATTCTTGGTGTGGCTCAGTCAAATCACTTATTAAATAATCATATCACGAGTAAATGGTTGACTTAAGGCATCAGCATAATTATCATGAAAAAAATTGTTAGAACATTATGGGTTCTTGCTGTGTGTAAATATGAAAGTAGCCTCTGACAGTGTTGTCCATGTTGAATAACACCTAATTCAAGGAGCAATATTAATGCAGTTGACAGGAAGAACTAGAGGAGTAAGACTCCTCTTGAGCCTCATGGTTGAAGAACTGGGTCTGAAATAATTGTTTTGAAGGCATTTAACACTTTCATGTTTGTTTAGGTACCTGAAATGCTCCACAATGATGCCAGTGATCATGGATGTAGCCGGTGGGGATACTTCCTGTTACAGAATGCTGGGATTCTCTTGGGTTTTGGGATAATGCTGCTTATCTCAGTGTTTGAACATAAGATTGTATTCAGGATAAACCTGTAATCCTGGCTGCCAGAAAGACAGCTTGGTGTTAAATTATAAGTAGTAAGTTTTTTTTCTATTAAACTCCTTATTGGAGAGGTACATTTGATATAGACTAGATATTTTTATTGGTGTGCTTTGTTGTTAAGCCTTTTCCTCCCTTCTCCCCGGATAGGAATGAACACTGTAAAGTTTTGGGTTTTTTTTACTTGGGATTTAGCATTGTTTATGGTACTGTGGAAAGTGGTACTTAGTAAAACATGGTTAAAGTGCCAAATCGGTATTGTCTTTGGGGTTAGGTTGTTTTTTTTACTGAACTTATTTACTGTATGTAATTATATATAATGTTTTTTTACTTCAATGGTTTGGTTGTTTTAGAGAGGCAGAACAACAGTGGTTTTTATTTTAGCACAATCAAAATCAGTGGATACAAATCACAGTGAGCAGTGTAAAATGAGAAAAAGACATGTAATGGTTAGCATGTGTTTATATTGGTAGACATTCATTCACCTAATTTATGTGGATTGGCAGATGACTCCATCCTTTACAGTGGGGGTGCTCTCAACAGCTTGTGGTTTCCCTGTGTCTTATTCCAGTTGGTTTCTACTCCAAACAAATTAACATGAAATAATGTTCTAAGTGTTTGCATCAAATGTTTTACTTGTTTGATCCCTTCTGATACCTGTTACTTTTCACTGATTTGTCAAATCAGCAACAAAAGTACAGCTATGAAATGGTAAAAGTACAGCTCTAAAATACATAAATTTCAGTAAAAAGGCTTTAAAACCAGTGCTATATCCCACTTATACTGCCTGAAATGACAAAGGTGTATTAAAACCTGTTTGATATCAAAGGGAGGAGTGGTACAGGCTGAGATAAAACAGTCATTTACTATAACAGCTTCCTGAAGTAAAGTATTGGTTTACTTTGGGAAAATGAGCTGAGTGGGAGAGCTGCCTACTCCTAGTTCAGTGTGATTGCACACAAACTCGTGCTTGCAAAGCAGTTATATTCTTTGCAAAAACTAAGGCTGAGAAATCCAAAATACCAAAATTTCTTTGACAGCATATCTAGGGAAGCAGCATGTTAAGAATAACAAGCGTAGACTTAACTATGGGGTTTGAACTTAGTCTTAATATTTTTCACCTCTCTTTATTAGCAAAATAAATAAATTCTGCATTTGCAGGGAAGGTGAATATTTGACAACTTGTATTTGATTAATAACTAACAGAGTTATAATATCTTATTAGCTGGCTTTAAAAATCCTGGAAATATAACAATTAGAACTTATTTTTGATCCACTGCTTCAAATCACCAGCTGAATAAGAAGCTTGAACACCACAGAAGTGTTTAACGATAGCTGATAGGTTGAAGCAGTCTGTTGCTCTGTCATACAATGGAAGCCAAAACCTATTCTATCACCTCAGAAACAGATGTTTTCAATTAATTGAGTGGTTTGAGAGTTTTTTATTAGTTGAGAAATGGGCATCACAGGAGTTTTTGCAGCCAATGGAATATTAGCTTCTCCTCCTTCTTCAGTCTTTTCTGAGATTAACAAGATTGAGGTTTAATCTTCTGCCCACAGTGATGAAATCCTGTTCAGTGCCTCCTTTGAAGCCAGGGGGTTGAGAAAGGCGTACTTCCTTCAGCTCTGCTAATGCATCCTGAAAGCAGCACTAAGCTATGATGGGATCTTACCACGTCCCCTATATCTGCCATGTAGGAACCTGTGTGTCTCTACTTGGTGAGCAGTTGTTTGGAGAGAAGAACAGAATTCCCTTTTGGAAGCACATATTTTCCTCCCCCCAACCTAACTTTTCATCACTATAAGCTACTCTGGTTCTGGGCTTTCATCTGTAATAAGAACACTGACAAAATGTAGGTGTATTATCTCCCTTCATCAAGCAGTTTACATTCTGTATTCTATGTTACTGCATTTGGATTAAGCCTCTGGACTTCTGTTAGAAGCACACCCCTGAACAGAGGAGTTGTGCCATGGTACAGCAGCCATGTGCTATTTTTTTATAGCATCTTCTTGATCACCCGTCCTTTTCTTACAGCAGTCATATTCTAGCATTCCTAAGCTTGAATTAGTAGTATTTATGAGTATGATAAAAAATGGATATCTGTCTACCTATAGATTCTGCATCTTCCATGCACTTAAACTGATAGCCTATTTGAACTCTTGGAAGAGAAGGTAACCTGGTTTTTTTTGCCTTAACTTTGATGATAATTCTGCCCTTAGTTCTATGTTCATTTAACTTCCAGAGTAGGTAAACTGCATTAAACCCACCTGCTGATGATCTTCATCTTTCCCTTTCCACCTCTAGTGCTTGAATACCATAATCTTTGGCTCATCAAAAGCTGCTTTATTTCTGCCATCACTGCCTCCTTTTTAGAAAAACAGATCCAAACAACCACACTGACACCCATGCTGACACACACTAAACCTGTCAAATGGAATTTTTTCATTTCTTTTCCTGTACTGACCACCAGTCTTGGCAGTTCCACCTCATTCTCAATCTCTGAAAATATAGCTGCTTTTCCCCTGGAGGTGTTCCTGATGTCTCTTTATTGGAGCTGAATGTATCATTCTTTGGGGTGATCTGATTTGATCCTGACCTGTCTAAGCAAGTCTTGCCTTTGTTAGGGTAATAGTGCTGGTCACCATCAGTGCTAGTGTGCCTCAGTTTGTGCTCCTGTACTGTTCCTCATGGGCAACACATACTACAAATTTCAGACAGTGTTTCCAGTGGGTTCTTGGCTGGTTTTTGATGTGATCAATTGACATTAAAATATCTGCATATCAAAACACATTGCTAATGTAACAATATGGAAAATGAATTGCCTTTAGAGTATGAGGGTAGAAATGTCTCTAACCTCAAAAACAAGCATATTCTAACTCTTTAATGATTGATGAAGATGTCCATGACAGACAGCTGTCCAAATTAGTAATTGAGAAGACTGTAGACTGAAACTTGCTGTAGGTTTATACCAGCAAGATGACAAAAGGTTGTTTGATTTTTTTATTTGTTTGTTTGTTTGTTTTGGGTTGTTCTGTTGTTTGATTGTCGGCCTTATAAAGTAGAATCTGCATTGTTGCAATGTACTCATGTTGAAAATATTTGTGGTTTGGCAAACCGATGGGGCAGAGCCTCTAAGCAGCCCTTTTATGCATATATTTTTCTGCAGCAGTTTGTAATGTGCCTGCCTATTCTGACTGATAGACGGAAGTGTCTGTTTTGTGTATCTGTTTATAGCTTAATTATGGTACAGAGCTTAATGTTACATGCTGTTACAGCTGCCTTTAGTGCCTGTGCTAGATGCAGGTAAATGGAATAGGCTGGAATCAGTTGTTTGGGTTTTGTTTTGTTTTGTTGGTGGGGTTTTTTTCTGCACCATGTTCTTCTAATAATTTTGGCCTGCATTTGTACAGAAAAGGTGTCGTGTAGTTACTGTGTGCAGTGAGAGTCAGAACAAAGGAGTGGAAGTTCTTAAAATCTGCCTGGCCTGTGGGGTTCAGGTGCCGGTACAGTGTCTCTCCTCCTTTGTAGCTGTATGTGATGGCAAGTGTGTATTTATGTTTATATAAAACACAGTGCAGGCTTAAATGGAATTGAAAGGCTAAAATGGAATTCACTGCGACTCTCCTGCTGCCTGAACTGAGACACCAGCACAACTAAAATTGCTGTGGAAAAAGTGGCTCATTGTGTTTTGTTTGCCACAAGCAAGAAACAAAACGATGTTTTAATGAAATACGCTGTTTATTTAAGGTACCTTTTTTTTTGGCGTGTATATATCATGACCTCCTGTTACGGTATTGCTGTGTGTGCTAGAGAAAATAAACCACTGAAGCAAATGCTGGGTTTTGACCGTTTTTCTCACTGTTGGAGATGTACTTTCTCGGGGGGTGAGGGGGAGGGAGGGAACCCCCCAAAAATTAAAGCAAGGGGGAGGGGGAGGGGGCGGGTGTGATCCCCCCAAATAAAAATAATAAAGTGTTTTAAATAATGGGGAAAAAAATGGCCCAAAAAATGAGAAACTTAGCAGGAGGAACCCCAAAATTTGTGGGGGGAGGGAGGGGACATGACCCCAAAATTGGGGGGAAAATCCCCAAAATTGGGGAGGGGAAAGAAGCAAAACTGGGGGGGTGAACCCCCCAAATTGGGGGGAAAATTCCCCAAATTGGGGGGAAAATTCCCCAAATTGGGGGGAAAATTCCCCAAATTGGGGGGAAAATTCCCCAAATTGGGGGGAAAAATCCCGAAATTGGAGGGAAAATCCCAAAATTTGGAGAAAAGATCCCCAAATTGGAGGAAAAAATCTCAAAAACTGGGGAGAAATCCCAAAAATTGAGGGGGGGAATCCCCAAATTTGGGGGGGGGTCGAAAAAAAATGGGGGGGCGGGAACCCCAATATTGGGTGGCACCAAATAATCAGCTCCTCAGCCAATGAGCATGTGCCCCAAGCGTGATCCCAGGGAGCTTGGAGCAACACTGCTCACCTCAGAACTGAAAGCAGCAGGGAAGGCCCTGAGCAAAGGGCACAGTTCCTGGGGAATTGAGTATTTCAGAATGCACCAGGGAAAGATGCTGACCCTGGAGGGTCACCTGCAATTCCTTCTCCAGCCCAGAACCTGCTGCCAGTGCAGGTGGTCCACGGCAGATCCGAGAAACTTTATACAAACCTTACAGGATTTCATTCTTATCACTTAACCCAAGAGAAGAACTGGGAAGAGAGATCCTTCTCATACCTGCAGGAGCTTTTGCTTGATCAAAGGAAATAAAAAACAGCCTCTCATATTTAAAACTGGACTATATCTCCCCTTTTTGTGTTTGAATCCTGTTTCTGTATGCACAAAACAGCCCATCCCAGTACCCTTCTCTCTCCCAGTACCCCCCTCTCTCCAAGTGGCCCCCAGCCCATCCCAGTCTCCCATCTCTCCCAGTGCCTCCTGTCCATCTCGCTGGGCCGTCGAGCTCCCGGCCTGGCCCTGGCCCCTGCTCTGCTCCAGGCTGGATCTCTCCCCACAGCTGCAGCTGAGGTGGGTCCAGGGCAGGCAGGAACTCTCGGGCACTTGGTGGCCCCCGACGTGGTCCCCGACGGTGCTGCTGGAACCCCCCGGGCGGGGACAGCTCCCTCTGCCAGGGTGGGCACGTCAGCCTGTGTAAGGGGGGTGCTTTTGATTTAGATGATCAACGGAGCATCAAGGGGTGAGAAAATGCTGAGATCAGGATGTGAAACCAACCGAAGTATTGTACAATGT
>JAWWES010000081.1:89489431-89536901 GCA_035583135.1 Lophotriccus pileatus | reverse complement strand
ATCTCCAAAAAATCTTGTAAATAAAAACAAACCTGAAGTCTTCAAGTAAGAAAGCTGACATTACAAGGGTAAGTTTCGACACCAAAGATGAGTAATTCTCATCTACAATTATATACCTGTGCTTTAATTCCCTTGATTTTCAAAGTATTTATGAACATACTTCTTAAAACGTTTTCTGTCCCAAAGAGATATTTAAATAGACATGCTGCAACAAAATAGGTGTTCAGCCCTTTAACCCCCCCTAATTTTATTATTAAACAGCTTCGAAATTTACAAAAATTTATAAAGCTTAAGGATAAAATCAAGTTCCTTTCTGAATGGATCCCAATTATTATACTCTGAAAATGAAACTGTCTTCTTTCTTATAACCACTGTTAATGCTCTTCTTCTCACCAAAATTTGCTGCATACAATGTAATTACCTGGTAAATAAATACATGGAGTAGGCCATACTTGACATGCCTTGTCCATGTTGCACGATCTCATTCTCCTGATCTTCCCATTTCTCTGTCTCAGAATCCACATCAGATGTGAGCAGATGCAATTCTAATCCGAGTTTTGCAATTTTTGCTTGTTCCTGTAATCATATTTATGGCACTTGAAAACACATTCTTCAGACAAGATAAAAATAATAAAGGAGTTTTTTTATGAAAATGATGGCATCTTACCTCAGTATCTAGTTTGACTGGCTTTAATGCTTTCAGATTTGCATTATGCTTCTGTTTCAAACAAAAATAATATTTTTAAAGAAAAGGAACTGGTAATCATTTTACTAACAAATCATAAGAGGTAGTTCTATACTCAGAGGAAGACTTTTACAGGAGAGTTCAAGTGCTTTAAACAAAATTCTCAGTAGAAACTGAGAACCTGTTCTGATCTGTCTGTCCTCCTGAAATGGCACGTGCAGACAGCATCTGTGCCCTGTAGATGCCCTGAAATTTCAAGGACAAGACCTCTTCCACAGTTCTTGGACTCCACTTCCTAATGCAGTACAATCTCTTCCCTTTACCCTCTAAATCCTCAGTAATACTTGGGACTAAACAAACAGTCTCAATCAAGTGCTCCGGCACTGATTTTTCCATCATCAAAGATGATACTGACGTAACAGGAAAGCTGATTTGGCTATAGCAAGCTGATGTAGGCTCCAACCCATGTAAATGCTAGTGGGACCATGTAGCTCATTATTCTGTGTCCCTTTGTTGAAACAGCTGGAAACAAATAGCGACACTTTGATTTTTTCATGGGTTTCCTTCTTAAATTTATTTAAGTCATGAACTATTGAAAATACCAGTCTGGCTGCAAGCCAAATACTGGCTCAGATTAAACAGTAATTAGTGCAGTGCTTGCCAACTGCATGACACACTTATGCAGGAGTACATCATTTGTTTCAAATTAATTTGCAGTTCCAGGCTTTAACTTTGTGTGCTGGTGCTGTCACTGTGCAAAGACAGCAAAAACTAACAAACGTGAGATCCACAGTCCATGTTCTGAAACTGCACTGGATTGCACAGGAATAGCAAGTACAAAGTTGGTGTCATAACTTGGAAAAGTGTGAGACAGAGGAGGAGGATAGATGATCTCTGAGGAGGAGAGCAGAATGGAGACCCTTGTCTGAGAATCTGAAAGAAGGTGCTGCTATTCATTAGTGGGAATACTTGGGCAAATTAAGCTCAGTAATGCCTGCAGGGAAAAAAACCCCAACACTGTTCATTGTGAACAGCATCAGAAATTAAGCCCCCGGCACCATCTCCATCTCTCACTTCAGGAGTCTGAGCAAAAGTAAAGTACTACTACTGCATTTCCTACTGCAGTTTGGTGCTCAGTTTAGCTTTCATGCCATTTCTCTTTTCTCATCCCGAAATGTTTAAATATTCTGAATCTTATGAATGTCTCTCCCGATTAGGCACTGTAATTCTGCCTGTGTATTAGAAATACTGACCTCATATTGAAAGATTTAGCACAAAGGGTAATAACTGATACTCTCAATTGTGATTTAAATTTGACTATGTTGAATATTAGAGATGCAATTTACCAAATGCCGGTTTTAAGGCAGCATCTTAAAAGCAGAAAAGAAGACCAAACCAAACTAAATTTGCATGTAAACAAAAACTTTGTGCTAGAAGGTATCACAAATATTTAAGCTGCAAGAATGAAGGGTACTCAAGAAAATCATCCCTCTAGCACAGGTTAAGTTTTTCTATCCACAAATAACTAAAGAAATCTCATAACATTTTTGTAGTTTTCTCCACTCAAGCGTTCACTTGCATTATTTGAATAGTGCAATTGTTAAAAAACCAGACAAGTTATTCTGCTTTTAAAACATGATTTGATACTTAATGCTACAGACAAAAATATATACCCATGCAGTAAGGACACACATAAATCAGCACTGCTGCTCTGGTGCTCAGCTAAGGCATGGTCTGGGATGCCACTCATTACCAGCAAACAGCAGAGTAGCAATTAAACAGATGTAACAAAATAAGTAATCTAATTAGATCGACAAGAACAACATGGCCTCAGCGCAGGGACAGCGTGGGCGTTAGCCAGGCACGGCAGACCTCTGTGCTGACAGCAGGGAGAGAAGAGGCACTACTGAGAGTAACAGCACTGGGAAGAGAGTCAGTCCCACAGCTTAATGCATCAGTTAGGCAAAGAAATTACTCTGTGAAGAAACTCTGGTGTCTTATGGATGTTATCTACATCTCCTGTCTACTTTTAAACTGTGCATTTATTTTAACTCCCCGCAATGGTAAGTGTCTTGCAAAACTCAAAAGAAGGCAGCAACCTTTCAAACAAAGCAGAACTGTTTAAATCCTAAGCACAATTTTTTTATCGAGAATATTTTAAAAAGGCATATGAATCAGTAAGTAGAAATCTGACTTCAAATATCTCTTTAAATTTTGGCTGAAGTCTAGAAGCTATGTAGCTTCTAAACAGTGAAGGACAAAAACCCTATCAAAAGTCACTGATCCAGTCTGTTTCCAGTTTCAATATTTAGTTTCCTAACCATGGAATTCACCCGTGCTCATGCAGCCAAACATTACATTCTATTTAAATCTGCAGATTGGATTGATAACGTATCGGCTTTTCTCTTTTCACTAAGGGTCAGAAGTAGTATTGTGTTTGAAGTCATAGAATTACACAACAGAAGACACGGAGACAGGGAATCATTTCACACCTGAATTCCTGAACACTACAGGAAGCATGGAGAGAAAGAAACAAGATATTAAATATCTCACAACTAAAACTGGATAATGCATGTAACTTTTTTCTCTACATTAAACACACTTAAGATCACAGAAGGAAACAAGAAACCATTATCTGAAGAGCCTACAACGGGTTCAAACATGTCCGTTGGTTCCAAATAGGTCAACTTGGGCTACAATGTTAACAGGTAACAGCAGATATAAAGTAAATACAACAAACCCAAAAACAACTTACCCCTGGTCTGGGCAGTGACAGGTAGACACGCTTCTCTCCTATGAAGAACACACAGGTTTATACCAAAATTTGTATGCAGATTTTAATCAATGGGATCAAATGCCTTACTTCATCCATCCTTAACTGCAGTACTATAAAAGCAAATTACTTACCTGTAATTTCTGCTCTCTGAATATTGCAGAAGATCTTGTGTCTCGTGCTTTCAGAGAGACAGGCCAAGAGCTCTGTACTGTTCAGATTTTAGCTCCCAACAACAGGCATTCAAGAAAGCTGCTCTGAGCAGTTTCCCTCAGTAATGTTTCTAGTCCCCTTGCTTGTATTCCACAGGGAGTAAAGCAGCTCTCTCCAGTGACTCACTATTGACATGCACTCATTTTGTTGCAAAGTATAGAACATGCAATGGTAGCTCCACGTAAGGCTTTTCTTGGCATCGGTTGTATGGTCTAAAATTTTGAGTAGACGGTGCCACTGGTAAGAAATATCTAGGCAAGTTTTTATAAGAAATGCCAATAAAACCCTCACGTTGTACTGTACTATAGGTATCACACGTGCATTGTATTTTATAAAGAAAAAAGTTCGACATCATTTTACACACTTATTTGTTTCTTATATCACTGGGAGCCTCAAATATTCCAAATCTGAGCAAAACAAACTGAGAAAAAAAAAAAACCCTTTTACATGTTACTTAAAAGTTCGTAAGAAGATTTTATTAAAAAGAAGAAACAGAGCCTGGGCTAAAAGCCTAGGATTAGAGCTTCAGCTACCAGAAGCCTTAATGACCTATGAAGACTTACACTTACAGCAATAGATTCAGGAGAGAAAAAACTAATAAACCAAATTAAAATAAGTAAAAAAAAACCTTAAAAGCTAGTAAGAAAAAAGATTTTACCCAAAAAACCCCAAGGGCTACTATAATGGATGCCAGTACCAGGTTTACAGAGATGATGCATCTCAACAAAGGATGAGCAACAAACCCTCCTGCAATTGCTACTTCCTTGTCTTGTATCAGCTCCTAGAGAAATTCCATTCTGAGTCCTCAGAAAACAGCTCCTTTGTGTATTCATGATTTTTTGAAAGCATGCCCTTTATCTCCTGACACCACAGAAAGATTTTGAGCTCCATGTCTAGGCAACTGACTCCTACAAAACAAATTTTAGGATGTTGACAAGTGTCCCTCAACCCTCCTGATAAATATGAAAAACGTAACCTAAGATCACCTCTTCCCCTACCCAGTTTTGCAAAAGATGCATGAGCTATCAGGGAACAAGCTGCCTAACTGGTTTTTTTCAGAATGCAGAGTTATTCAGATATTAATTGCCCAAACATGTATCCAAGCAAAATATCTCCCTAAAGACTGATAAAAATTATGAGAAGTGATTTACAATATCCCATGTATCAAAACATCAGCTAAAGGGCATGTAAGAAAGCATGTAAGACATACCAAGAACAAAAGCTAACTTGTAATTTTAAAATGCTGCAGCATAAAAGATCTCCTTGGAGCTATGTCAAAACTTGTGCCTTGTTAAAAAAAAAAAAAGTTCAAACACAAAAAGCTTTGACATAACAAATGGAATACAAATGCATACTGAGAAGACACACTTCTCACACACAAAAGGTCGACATTCAGAATTATGGAAACCAAATGGAAATATGTAGCAAACAGAAATAAGAAAAAAACCTTTGCTTTAAGAAAAATGCAATTGCTTGTAAAAATAATGAAATCAGTATAAACAATGTGAATCTAGTGTAATCCGAAAAATGCTTATTTTTATTTTATGTGTCCAGCACATTTAGTCACCATTCAATTTTTGCATCTTAAGCTGTATTCTGAACTCTCTAACAAAGCCAAACATGTAAATTGGTAGTACAAAAATACAGGTTTTTAAACTGAGGAGAAAAAAAAATATATACCTCTTACTGTAATTCTATATTTTGTTACACACAATCACAATTTTACTAGGAATAAAGCACTTGATACATTTAAGTCTGTAAAATAAAGACACTTTAACCAACCTCAAGACAAATGTCATGAATTACAAGAAGAATAAAGTCTTATGAAATAGTGAAACTTCATTGTGTTCAGAGGCAAAAATTTTGTGAATGCCACTCTTATACTCTCTCAGCAAGCATATCTTTTAGTTTCACTAATTTACTGGGTCATCAGTTGTATTTTCTAGAAGGAAAAAGCCTGCTCAAAGTGTCGAGGTAACTTTGGGGTATTTTCCTGTGGCAAAAAGGTGGGGAGATTGGGGGTGGGAGGGGAGGGAGTGTGTGTCCCCTCCCCTCTTTTTTTTAATTGACAAGAGTCAATCTGAAGTCCAACAAGAGAAAACAAGGAAACAAAAACAGATTAGCCCACAATACAAAGGAAAACTCTGTAAAAGATGGGTGGATATAGAAGACCAAATTACTTCTAAGGAGATAACTGATGGCTAATATGAAACAAACCAGATTCAGAGAGAAGGCCTCTACTAGGCTGCCCCAAAACACAAGGAAAATGGAGACATGATCTCTTAAGCATTGTTTAAGCAATGCAAGGCCTAATGTACCTAAGGCCATATAGAGGAACACAAGCTACACTTAATATCTTACCAGTGGTGGTATCAGAACACTTAATGCTGAAAGACTGAGGAAATGAGAGATGCTAATAAAAACAGACTCATCTGGCTATGCCAGGTGAGTAGTACCAGGAGAAGGTAGTCTTCACTGCACCTAGGTCCATGCATGAGATAGCCTCCAACACCTAGCCATTCTCTTTTTTCTCTTTCAATAAATGACATTGGGTTGCCCTTGTGAAATGATGCTTTAAAGAAAGTGGAAAGTGCCATTTATGGAAAATGTGTTATCTGCCATCAGCAGCCCCAAGAGAAAGTTACTAAGTGCAGAAGAAGCTGGGCACCTCACATCAAGAACAATTTGTTTGGAGAGCCAAGTATATGCTTTGCTGTGGCTGCATGATTCTCATCCTAATATACAGTGATATATATATGTATGCACACACGTACAGATATATATAAACACATAAAAAGGTTATCATTCAACCCTGCTAGACCACTGTATAAATATGAAAAAAAAATCAGATACTGCATGATCAGCCCTAGAAATTCCAAATTTATTCTAACACATTAATAATAGAGCAATACCATAATTTAAGTTTCATTTTATAAAATATTATGTTCAAAGAAAGTGAGTATGCCCCTGGCTCCCAAAACAAACCAAAAACTTGCTGAATGTTAAAAGGCCCATAAACAGAATCTCTGATTGCCACACATATTTATGTGGCATTCCAGACCAAGGTGGAAGAAAAAGTAGGATAACAATTATGTATTTCTCAAAAGTCTCAAATTCCCAATAACTGTGCTACACACAAATACTGTAATTTCAACCTAGAATGTCAACATATGTTTCCCTTCTACAAGTCTTGAGGTTCAGGCACACACTCATCTAGCAACCAGCAGCAACAATTTAAAATACTACACCCTGTAGCTGGTTGCTCCTGTGCTCACAATGCTGCCAGAAAACTGCTTACACAAAAAAACAAGTACAGAAAGTTAAACTGACAGAATCAACTCTAAAAATGGGAAAAGGTCTCACGTTAATAGCAAGATGAAGTATTGTATCATTGATAAAGTGTCATCTAACCTGAATAAGGATTTACTTTTTCTGTATCTTAGATACAAAAAATTAAGTCCCTGTATTTAACTAACTCTAAACTTTAAAACCTGAGCAATTTTCTTAAAAATACAAGACATTCAGTATTATTATATATTACATTCTACCTGTATGCAATTATACCTTAAAGACTGAAACAAACACATAGCTGCAAGAAGTATGACAGGCTACACTAAAGACATAATCTGGAAAAAAAAATGTTGGACAAAACTGAAAATCAAAATGCCTTCCATTTTAAAGACAAATCACCCTATGCTAAAAGTAAATACAGAGTTTTTTCCTTAAGATTCCAAGCTTGTCTTCTACATGTTGTACAAATACCAATAAACTTACCAACCAGAGAAATTATCCCAAGATTGTGCAGAGTCGTCAGAGATTCCATCCAGGAGGAAGGACAGCAGTTTAAAAATCAAATAACTACATTCACTACATTATGAAGTGAATACAAGGCAAGCTGACAGTATAGAATATATATGTATATATGTGTTGTCCTAAAATACAGGAAATTAATTAAAAATGTTACACAATTCAAGTTTTATCTTGACTCTCACGAGCTGATATGTCTTAGACAAACCAAAAGGTGGGATGAAAGCCCTAACATGCCTATCATCGGGACACTGGTGGCAAAGAGCTGTGCCTAACACATTTGTGTCCTTTCAACAGTTCCATCTGATTTTGCTAGATCTAGCCACAGTGCAGAAAGTTAAACATACCCAATCATACACAAACCAGGCCTTTAAATTTTTGGCTGCTTTTATTTGAAAAAAATCCAGTAAGCAGCCTGATTCAACATCTGTACAAAACCAATATACGTGTCTGTTGATACCTAGATCCCACAGGATGTGGAACTGTTTGTTGCACTCCTCTCTTAAGAAGACAGTATTTCCTAAATCACACTTAAAATTCTTAGATTATGTGTTTTGAAAACGACATTTTTCTATTTCTACACAGCATTCTTACCTCGTCTTCCTTCAAACACATCATTGATTTCTCTCAACAATAAAGACATGTCACTCAGTTGAGACTCCCAGGCTTCGCAGAACACCTCAAGATTTTCTTTTGCAATCTTGCTAGATGGGTGTAATGCCAGTGTTTCTGCAGCAGAAATTATCTGGACAGAGAACAAAGCATTTGCTATTGCAAGTCCTAGTACATTGCGTTCCACATGAATTCACAGATGCCTCCACAGGCAAAACACAAAATTAAACTGCTACTATGATGTCTTTGTAGTGTATTCATCTGACATTTGCAGGCTTGGTGATCTTCCTTGTGCGTTCTTTTAGCTGCTACCCAGCATTAAAGTGTAATTCCTTCTTAGAACTGCTTTGAACAGTTCAACATTATATCTCCAAAAAATTCACACAAGTAATTTTTATTGATGTATGTCTAGTAGAAGTGGCCAGTTTGAAAGCTAAACATACCTGTGGGCCAGTGACCTGAAAGGTGTCTTCTGCATGTATGCAAGTAATCTCAAGGGGCTCAGTTCCAGAAACATGCCTCAATAAGCGACACATCTAGATTTAAAAAAAAAAAAAATTAAAAGAATGGTAAAAAATACGCTTTCATTAGTAGTGAGAAAAAGTGTACATGCAAAAATCCACACAAACAAACAAACAAACACAAGGCTTTTGACAGTCCTTTCAGAAACTTACAGGGGACCATACAGTTGGGTGTTTCTCAGGGAGCATTTACAATAGAAATTCTGACTTGGAAGGTGTAGAAAACAACCAAGAGAAAGAAAATTCTTCATAAATAAAGTGAAACAAACCCAATTTCATATATTTATTGCAGAATAAAACCAAAAGCAATCACGCACATATAGAACTTGGAAATATTGTAGCCTAAATAACTTCACCAGAACAGGCTTATTCAGCAATTAGCAATGATGTGGAAAATTTAGGCTTCCATCATCCAGGGGACTGAATTATATTTGAGCAATTCAGCATCAAATTAGTTTAGGGAAGTAATACTGTTTCCTTTCACAGTAAGCTAACATCCTTTTTTTTTTTTCTTAATTAAGATTAAGAGTGAACTTTTGGTCAAGAAGGAACAAGGAAGTTTTCAAATCAAAAGGACTTTGTAAGACAGAGACAGCACTTATGAAACTTACTGCACTGTCCATCAGAAATGCTATAAGGCCTCACATGCAAACCTCATGGCTATGACTGGAAAAAAAAATCAGTGTCTCACTAAATAGTCACAGATAAAGGGGACATTAAAGCTGAAATTAAAAATTCACAGCACTGATCTGCCGGTCCTGGAAGTTCAAGGGTATTGCTTTGGCTTATTCATACTTCTGGGATGAATCCTCAAGCCCTGCATACCGTATTTTTTAAGATATTAATATTAGATACCATGCAAGTATCACTGATGGCTTTCATGATCCATGTTTCAGATCAAAGTGATCTATCTTTTTATGTCTCCTACTTGTACCTTAGCTCACAGCAACAATGTACAGGTGGTAGACATCCTCTCCACAGCCACTCCTATAAAGCATGATTTCTCAGTACTCAGAAGTCCTCTTTATTCACATGTGTGAATACTACCATACAAAACCATAAATGCATTAGTCCATGGAACATACACACTGCTTTTCACAAAGGAGAAAGATTTTCAGTGGCTTTCTTGACTGACAAGAACTACACAGGATCTTCAAAATGGCCAAATTCACTGCATTAAGAAACTTAATCACGTAATTTCCACCATTCTTGTACATTTGGATTGAGCTACTGCTAGATGCCTCCTGCTTGAAAGAAAAGGGTTATCATCTCTTCTAGAAACCTATGATTTTGTTAATATTTTAGACTCAGCATATACATACAGATTGAGTCTAGATCCAGGAGGAGAATTGGGTACGACTGTATATCCTTTCTACAACACCTGTATGCCACAGTGACACCTCTGGCTCAGATCCCACCAAGAACAATACAAAATTCAACAACATACCAGGAAAATAAAATTAAAATAAAAATTACAAAAACACAGAACAAAGCCTTCCTAAAGAATAGATTGATGCAAATCCAGCCACTCATTTTCTAAGTGTCTTACACAATGAAAGCTGCTGTGAACTCACCTCAACAAGCTGTTCTTTCTGCTCTGACAGCTTGCAAGTATATTCTGCTACAGCTTCAAGATTTCCTTCTACTCCTGTGACTTTTAATGCTTTGAGAACCATATGATCTGTATGGTATTTTAGAAGATCTGCTGCCAAAGATGTTGCTGCACTGTGGACCTTGAGTAGCATTAAAAGGAGAGATAAACCATGGAGGGAAAAAAATTAATTCAGTACAAAGTCAAACAAACTTAAGAGACATACTGATTTTTCCAAGAAGCAAATTTTTCCTGCTATGAAAGCTCATATACAGCTTGCTTATTATCCTGGGTTTTATTTCTTCTATTGCTATTCAAAGTACAAAGGTAAAATGCATTGCACTAAAAAAAAAAAAACCCAACACAATAAACCAATAAAAATCTCCAAAAAACCCAACAAGAAAACCAACAACCCCGAAACCAAATGTGGAGAGAAACAAAAGAGCAGCTGGGTAAAATGAGGACATGAAGTCATCACACTGCTGCTTTCTGATTATGTTACAGGTAGGTTAAAAACAGGTGCATGAATCTGTGGGTCACCAAGTTCAGGATAAGCAAGGAACAATGTCTACTCCACTT
Organism: Lophotriccus pileatus; assembly: GCA_035583135.1. Lineage (NCBI taxonomy): Eukaryota > Metazoa > Chordata > Aves > Passeriformes > Tyrannidae > Lophotriccus > Lophotriccus pileatus. The sequence goes on along the minus strand of JAWWES010000081.1, from coordinate 89,526,120 downwards.
TTCATAAAGAACACACATTAAGCTGTGTGAATCAGACTGAAGCCCCACAACATCTGAGCTTATAATACATTAGAAATTAGAATTATCAGTGGTGCAAAGAAAAGCTTGACTATTATATAACTTGTGACACAGCCTTAGCAAAGTAAAAAAGAACCTTTTCTACGAGGAGATGGGTCTTGGAGAAGTCTCAAACACTCACACTCCCAAGAAGCAAGGAGAAGCTTCTCCTTTAAACACATCCCTAAATCCAGACACACTTTCAGACCCATGGATGTGCTGAAATTGTGCTGTGAAGGACTCTGCTTGACAACAGCTATCAGTGACAGCTGCTACCAGTTGTAGTAACCAGTCGGTAGGTTTACCTGTGCCCTTACGAACATAGGTAAAAGCCAAACAGCAACCTCTTTAGAAAGAGAAGAATACTCTTATGCTCATAAGACTATTATGAGTCTTGTAATACTGCACTTACTTTGCTAGACTACACTGAATACAGAACAACTTGGCTGTTCAAGGAGAAAGTATTTGTCAAGCTTTTATGAATGCAATGAGCTTGAAACTGATGCTGTAGAGAAGGGAATGTTTACTGTAATGATATGCTGGGTTTTTTATTTCATTGGACTCTATTTATTTTTACCCCCTTCCCTTGGCAGTACAGTGCACCCAGAATTAAGTTTCTCTGGATTTGTGTTTTAATTTCACAAAATACAACTGAATTATTGCCTCAAAACCTGCTGCAACTGTTTTTAGAGGGAAAAGAAAACAGCTATGACAACCTGCTATAAACTATTTATATAACATTGCCTGCATGGCATTAAAAATTAGCACAAACCACTAATCTCAGAAATGAAGTCAGCTCTGAAGAAAGGATATGTGAAAGGCTTGTAATGTTGAAGCAGGAACTGGCAATTCTCATTTATATACAGGCTATATAGAGATTACCTTTTCATTAGAGATTCTTTTCATCATGATCTAAAATAGAAATATACTTCTACTTAATGCTGTCTCTGATCATTAGCAGGAAAATCATCTCAAGGAAGGAATGTAACTTCCGTTTCTTCCATAAAGAGACAGAGATGAGAAAGAACTACTTTTAACAAGGCTGTCTTGTGTTCTCAGCCACTCAGGCTCTCAAAAGCATTTTAATTAGTCACAATACTTTCATTTTACCAGTGAGATCCCGGTTGCTGACTGATACACTGCAGCACCCCAAGTCAGACTGACAGGACAGTCCTCCTCAGCCATGTAAAGAAGCATGGCTACTTCACGATCAATTCAATCACTACACGGAGAACAACAAAAATGACATAATATTCTAAACTTACTTCTAAGCATAGCATCAATCCTGTACATTTTAAAATGGCTTACTAAAGCAAGCTTTTCGACTCTGTAAGTCAACAAAGCAAATAACAGAGGATTTAGGATTTGTTGGTTTAAAAATCCACACACACTCAGTTTGCTCCACAATTCCTAAAACAGTGTGCTATGTTTTCACCTGCATTGCTTTTAATATGGAGCTACATCACAGGGCACAGATAACCTACTATTTTGTATTTTATGCCACCTTTGTTAGCTGGTTTACAGAAGATAATTTTCTATTTTTGTCACCTGACAAAGTTCTTTAACTTAAGTGTGGTAAATGTGTAGTCTTTGCTGCATGACATTTTAATATATATAAACCTGTGGGCAGGATGATGTGTTAACATTTACATTTATAGAGCTGCAAGAAAATACAAGATCTTAATGATTTCTTCCACGTACCATATTCCAGCCACCTGTGGCTTTACGATCTATGAAATTACACAGCTTTGTGAAATTTGACTGGGAGTCATCCCTCCTACCTCATTCAGCACCCAGGAATGACGTTACTCAAAAATTATAATCTTACAGTTAAAGCAGCTGAATGCCACTTTGGAAAAGCTCTGCTACTGACTTCCTACATAATGGTGACCACGTTACAAACTATTAATCAAAGAGCACAAATTATGGACCCTCTGCTTTCTGGGAGCCCAACATGCTGCCTGACAGCAGAAGTGCAAAACACTTTACTGCAACTAAAATAGATTCAAAGCACTATTTAAATCTTCAGGACAGCTACAGAAACTGTAATCCAGAAGACAACATTTCTTATTTCATCTCTATTAAAAAAAAAAAAAGCATGATTTTTGGCACAGTTGAGGTTTTCCAGTTACAGCAGCTGACAGCTCAGCCTAAGTAAGTTTACCATGCTTCCCTAAGATCTTTTCACTGCTCTGTGTTGAAACCTTCACTGTTCTTAGTCTTAATTTCTCCACCTGTTTAAAAGAACAATAATTTGAAGCAGCTGAAAAGATATCTGAATGATTTGCAAATATTTAGGAACCTGGCAGAAACCAGTAATTCTGTATTTGACTCAAATCTGTGTAACAGATACGGCAGCAATGCTATTCCTTAACAGAAAGGGGGAAGGGACCCTGATCAGCAGATGCAGTCCATCCCATGTACCAAATGAGGCAGCTATTCTATGTGTGTATGTAAGCTGACCCCCAGCATACTTGCATTTAGGAAAAGAATCATGATTTAGAACAGGCACATACACGGTTGCCAATTGTAGAGAAAAACCCCCGAGTATAAGGCACAGTCATAACACATTTCTGCTACAGAAACCAATAGAACAGGTTAAGTACAAACAAACTGCAAATGTAATTTATTGATTTAGGCACACACTACAAGAAAAAGTATTTAAAACAGTGACACACAAATCTCCAAGGAAACTTTGCCTTTACATTTAAAGAAATTATTATATATGTAGTACTTACTTTCAAACACTTCTTTTTTGCCAGTTAGCAACGAGCCCATGTATCCAATGGATTTCTAATCAGTAAGGACAGAGAAGACAATAGCTCCCTGATGTAATTCTGATTTAGCTACTGTTTTCTATAAATAGATATTAACCTTTTCGGGTGCAGGATACCATTTTACTTCACATATAACAAGTAAAAAATCCAAACTCAGTTTATCTTGCTTAAGCTACACTTACCTCTCTTTTAAGTTCATTCATGCACTGGCATGTTTTTAAAATGGCTACTTCCAAGTCTTCCATGAGATCCTTTGTCTTTTGGTTTTGCTACAAGCCAAAGAAAGCAAACAACAAGACATTACACAAAAACCCCAGCAAAACCCACCTTCATGTCACGTGTCATTAGTTCAAGAAGCTTTAGAAGACGGTCTTTTCTTTGTAGATGAAATGTACTCCTTTGCATATCCTGTGTATATTCTAAAATTCTTTTATAGAAATATTTATCACAAAATTAAACCTATAAATAACAGTGGTCCAATCTAATGGCCTGCTTCCATTCAACAGCAATTTATTTCTAAGCCTCACTGAGCTTTTCTTCAGTAAAAGGGTTTCCTTAAGCTTTCCAAGTTCCAAAAATCTTTTGTCAAAGCAGCCTACAGTAAAACAAGAGTTTAAGGCTTTTTTTAAAAAAATATAAACACCCTTTTAAAATGAAGTGATACCTAAAATGTTATACCAAATGTTCTGTATTAAATTATAAAAAGAGACTCTCAGGAGTCCTTGAGAAAATATTCACCCTCCAATGAAGCTATGGAGCTGAAACTAAAAAGCCATTTCAATGAGCTGATGCTATTTTATCTGCTACTGTGTCTTTAGTCACAGATAGGCTGGGTTATTTATCAATAAAAATACTTAAAGCATAAGTACACACATGCATGCCCAAGTATTTTCATGGATCATATATATGCACAATCTGGTACAAGGCCCTCATTTCTATCACTTGAAATGTAGCATGTAAATTATTTAGAGGTGATCATTTCCCACCAGTAATAGAGCTTAGAAATTCCCAAGTGCCCTAGTTTCGGCTGGGATAGAATTGATTTTCTTCATAAATCTGGCATGGTGCTGCATTGGATTTGTGATGAAAACAGTGCTGACAACACAGGGATGTGTTAGTTATTGCTGAACAGTGTTTACACAGCTGCCTACCAGGGCTAACAACCAACACCAAGTTAAACACATGTTTAGTTTCTATAGTTAAAGGTGTCTATGCAAGTATTATTCTATATATATCTTTTTTTGTCATAACAATATTCTGTGTTACCAAGATTACCAAGATGTAAGATCTATATGCCCTTCAAAATGCACTACTGTATTAAGAACTCTTGACTGCAGTATCTGATTCAAAGAGATAAAAAGGAACAAAAATGCTTTATCATAAGTAATACGCTCAAAGAAGTATCATATACTAGTACACATCTGCCACATTTCAGAATGTTGATAAGATTTTGTGCTATATGTTTCCCAGAAGCAAGACTGAAAGCAAGTCAGCATCAAAACCAGAAATGGCATTTTTTTTTCCTCCCTCTTTTGCATGTGTCTTCTATTATCTTCAAGGAACAAGCAAGAGAAATGACAAGAGAGAGTCTTAAGATGCTTCTTCTCTAAAAAGAAAACCTCCCATAATTTAAATCATGTAAAAAAGGACAAACAAAAATAGCCTGTCTTAGTGTCTCTTTCCTCTCTCCACAAGACCAAAAAAAAAAGTAAATTTTTTAGAGTGTTTCCCTTTCCAATAATTTAACTGTTTTCAATATTCTATTGAAAACAGGGAACAAAACTGTGGTCACTGCTATGGGATCAAGACAATTGAAATCTCTGATTTATTCCAACAAAATACCTAAGTGTTTAAGACTGCACAATGATACTATGGTTCACTGCCTTGTTTCCAATTACAGCTTAATTAAAATTAGTCTACTGCCACCAGTAGCCTAATTTAGCCATCAAAGAACCAATGAAGCAATAACACTGGGGCAAGAGGAGGGCAGAACATATGGAAGTTACAGAAGCACAGAACAAACTGTGGCTTTCTTGATCAGCTCTCACTGTGAGGAATACACTCAGTTCTCTCTTCCCAGAACAGAAGAAAGACTGCATTAAAAATTTCTTTCCAAAGTAGAGGTGAAAAGATTTACTTTGCTAAAAAGCTCTTACAGCTTGCATCCACACTGAAACCAGCTGCTCTAGTTCCATTTTAGCCTGTTTAGACAGCTCCAAAATGTGTTCTCTGTGCTCATGACTGGTATAGGCAGAGTCTGTGAAGTCTTCTGTATGTTCCAGGATAACTTCCAGCATTGTTGAAAGGTTCTCTTTTGAGAGGAAATAAAGGTTCTCACGAAGACCTTCCACCTTATTCTGAAAAAGAAGCATATCAATTCCTTGAGAATTTATGTGATTATACAGTTGTGACACAAATGCAGAAAACAGGCGCGTGATTTTACATTTTATTTTTCTCCTCAATGCTTTCTTTAGTTATTTGCTTATTTTCAAAGTAATCCAACAATTTGCTTGTGCCCAGACCTCCAGTTTGGGGTGTGGGATGGTTTCTTTAAAGTGATAATGCAGCAAATACATCAGGAGTAAGAGCAAATACATCACTGTTCTACTGCTGTCAATAAAAAGTTTTCAAGTTCAGTAAGTTTCAAAAATTAAATGTGTATTCCAATTTTGTTTGATCTTTGCACATCCATGTCATCTATTTTGAGTAGTTTTCTAAAAATGTGTATGTAGCAAATTGAATACTTTGAGGCACATTGCAAAAATTTCAACTGCATTCTGAAGGGGTGAAATAGATAAATAAATAACTTGAATCAAAGTGACAGGCTCAAAATCAGTAAGACATGGTTGTTCATTAACTGTTTTTAACAGAATATGAAATTTAAAAATGCCTTTATGAGGAAAAAATCAACTGAGCTACAAGATAAATTTCAATTCAGAAAATTTCCTTTGAATGACAGCTTGCTCTTCTAAATGTTTGTATGAATATTTTTGTCTGCAGTTTTACAAAGTAAGAATTCTTAAACAACAGCTATTTTAATGAAGGTCTGATCAGATCCTGATACTTCAGTTTATTCAATATCAAGGCATCACCTCAACAAAACATTAGAATTCTGAATGCATACTGATTCAAAAGGAGATGGCAAGTATCATGAGGTGTATTCTGGCAATGACTTTGAAATTATAATCTCTTCTTGTCAGATTCTGTAACATTTTGGGACAGTTATTTAAGTTAACACTGCTGAAGAGATGCAGCTCCACCATTTTAAATTTAAAACTACGTGTTTTGTTGTTTGTTTTTTTTCTAAAATCCTAGTTACGAGGTACTTTATTGGCTGTAGAAAACATAATTTCTACTCTTACCTTGAATTCTTTGATGCCCGAATATATGCTGATGGGGGCCATTTCATTTTCTCCATTTGGTCTAGAGTCAGTTACAATTTCTATTACCTGTTCCAAAGCTAGTCTCATCCGATGAAAAACTCCATCTTTGTTAATACGAGCAGATTCACAGTCTGGATGCCGCAGACAAGTCTTTTTAAAGGAAGTAAAGTAATTATTATGAAAGAGTACACATGCAGTATACTGAAATGAAAGCTTCCTATTAAGGCAAGTCTAAAGAATGTGTTAGAATATGATGAATTCTTTCTGTTAAACTGCTGTTAAGTAGAATTCACACCACTACTGAGATTGGAAAAATTTCCTTTACCCATTCTTTACTGTTACACCCTTTTTTTAGCATGAAGTTTAAACTGGGGCTGAGAGAGGAGAGTTGGCTATCCTGCCAGATGTCATGCTCTGTGATTTAGCCAGGTTGTGTAAGAGTGCACATGCTCACTCACCTTTGAAGCAGTCAGGAGCATCATGGTGCACTTTTCAAGAACAGCCCTAGATGCTGCCATTCTAGCCTTTTTCTTCTCATCCTTTAAATCCTAAACATCAAAAGAAAGAAAATGACCTGAATATTACACAGTATCTAAAATACTAACTGCTTCTGAGACTGCAAAAAGGAAACTCTCTAGCAGATGAATGGGTTGTGAGAAAGCTTCCCAATGTCTGACAATTGCTATTTTCAGCCTAACTCACGATCTAGAACTTGCTTTTCAGAGAGATTTTAATTTATGCATTTATTCTTGGCTCTATTCAATTCAGATTTCAAAGAAGGAAGATCTCAGAGCATGTTATGTAAACTGTTGCTAATTTTGCTATCTTTATCATATATAGCATTATTCATAAAACAGAAAAATGAGGGGAAAAGAATACTTGACTGAAAATATTTTCAGAAATAGGGGAGAGGGTAAGGCAGAGACAGAGAACACCTGCTTTTCACTGTCCTGCAGTGAAGAAAATATAAACTAAATCTTTTTTCTACTTGAGTGTTATATCTGCTACATAGCAGTAATAAAGAAAGTCTTAACAGTCTAAAAAAGCAATTCCTCCGTATTGCTCTGCATTGAGTACATAAACTTATCAAGAACTGTCCAGGGAGATGGATATACCTGCAAAACTGAACTAACACTCCAGCACTCCAGCAAAGTTCATCAAAAAGGAAGAATTTAGATGCCAGCCTGGGATGTGGAGGAAGAGGACAAGAAAGACATGAATCCCTCAGCATGTAAGAATGTCTAGCAGTAGGAAGAACTTTGAAAGCTAAAAGTACAATCTTCTCACTGCTCACAAAGATAGCTGAGGGCTATCTGAGGCAACTGAGTGGAACTGGCTGAAAAGGGAACAATTTACAGGACAGAATTAATCCTAATTTACCCCACATCAAAAAAAGAAAAAAAGGCGCACAGATAAATCACTGCAGCAATCTGTTTTGACATTTTTATAAAATTTGTATTTAGCAACTACAGAAAATCACCACATTAAAAAAAAACCAAACAAAAACCGATCAAACAACAAAACAGTTAATTTCTGAAATTCTGACATTACATTCCAATAAATCTGATGGCACTCAGGAGTTTCCAGCATACTTAAAAGTACTTTGAGGGATATTTCCTCACAATAGGACTAGCAATGCCACATATAAGCCTACACATTGTAAACTGAGCATATCAAGAAAGAAGACATAATTTAAAAACAGATAATGAAACAGTCTTTCCAAAAGAGTCAAATAGGAAAGGTGGAGAGAGCAGAAGAGGAGTTAACACTGAAAACCCAAAATGGTTGAAAATAGTATCACTTACTAGTAATGCATCTTTCCCTTTCAAAGGCACAACTGCTATCGCTTACTTTGGGGAAAAATAAAGAGAGTTCATTTCCGAGCAGAGGGTTCATTTCCTTTGGTTATATGCAGCTTTCCGAGAAATGGTTCCTTGAGACTGCACATGTACTTAGCAGACTCAGCACACATCGACAGTACATGGAAACACATGAGGTTGGCCAATTGTTTATACAAATTGAATTCTGAAATTTGCTGGATATTAGGGACTCTATATCTATATCTATATAAAACCCCAGTTCAGTTCTGAACAGCGGATTGGATTGTCAAGGGAAAAGCAACTTGGGCTCACAGCAGAACTCTTAAGCCTTAGCAAACCCTTTATTTACATGGAAGTTGCAGGGAAAAAAGCTTCCTGCACGAAATGGAAGGTTTTGATAGAGTAGCTGCATGTGAGAACTAAAAAGTCATTGCCCTAACACAAAAAGATTTTGACCTAAACCTAGAAAAATATTGCATAATAATAATAATAAAAAACAAACCCTAACAAGCCACCAAGCAGATGCTTTATTAGAATCTAAGGATTTCATATTTGGAGTTTTCTAAAATAATTACTCTGCTTTCAAGTCCCTTCACTATGTGCAAACATCAAATATTTCTGTCAGGTAACAACACACAAATTCTCTACCAATGTAAAGAGCCAGGAAAGTTAGAGTCAAAAGACAGCAATTAAAACCTAAGGACACCACAAAATAACATGCAACCAGGCATCTGGAAGATATGCAGATCAAACAGTGCAGTGATCTTTCTCGGGCTGAGCTTTAAAATCAAAAGATGTACTTTGGGTGCAGAAAGGAGGGGTTAGGTTCCAGAGACAGGACACCACCAATTGTTTTGTTTCATTAATCATCCCAGAAGAACCCAAATCTTTCAGACAATAAGATGAAAATTACACTGTGCAACATCCCTCACAACCTTTATTGATACTTACATTTTGCCGATCTCCAGTCAAATGGGCAAACTCTACCATTTCATTTCCAAACTGGCTGAATATTTGTACAAACTCCTGGAAACTACTGACTTTCTCTAGTTGTTCCATTGTTGCAAGAACCTACAAGATAAGTGAAAACACTGCAGATTATCAAGACGCTAAACAGAAAACATTATTATCCGAGGAATACGACTATTTACAGAGACTTCCAAATTGTGTAGTTTAAAATGCATATATTTTGTTACTATTTAAGCATTAATAACTCAACCGCTGGAAATCAAATGTCAATTAATAATCATGCTTCATTCAAAATGAGCCACCTGTTGTCAGCCCACAGAAAACATTTTCCTCATTCCTCTCAGTATCAAAACTAACAGTATTACAGGATTCAGCTTCCAGATTTAGGAAAAAATGCGGTTTTAAATTTAATATGATGGTAACAAGTGCTTGAAATTAATATACACATTATATCCCTGTGTTGTAACCCTCAATTTCGAAGTTCAACTTCAGATGCTAACTTTCAAAGTCTAAAACCACAGTTGCAAAGACAGGTGTTTCAATAGCCCTGTGCATTAAAATAAAAGGCAACAGAATTCAACAAAAGTAAACAAAAATTTAGAAATTAGTTAATACATCGTTTTATACTATCCATAGCAACTTTCTCAAACTTTGGAGATTTTTATTAGTTGTATATAAAACAAAGAACTAAATATATCCAAGTTGTATCAACCTCCTACAATACATTAAAGCATGTAAAATCAGCATTTTTCAAAACATTTAGCAAAAATTATCATATAGCTTGTAAATTACTGATTACTGAAGCTATCCTGTGAAGTCACTACAATATGGTTTATAACAGGGATTAACATCAGGGTTTTTCAGGTTAGACATATACTTGCTAATCTCAAAGTGACCTTTCAAATCCACTAAAAGTCTTCAGAACGGAAAACAGTCAAAGCAGTTCTTTATTGTTCTTTACACTGGAGATAAGATACCACATAAAAATTCAACAAACTGTACTTGAAAGGGAGAAACTTCAAGTTATTTTTCCTTTCCTATGCCAAAAGTTATCTTCCCCCCCAACTAAAAAAAGCAGTCTATATACCTGATTATGACAAGCTATCCCTCTCCCTGCAACCCTGGCAAACTCTCCTAGAAACACACGTTCCTTTGTGGTAGAGCAGCTGCTCAGTCTCAGCTATAACCTACGTAATGCAAAGGTTCCACTAAAACCTGTGACTACTGTGGAACTGACTCCTTTATCGGGCAATATTATACCACTGTATCTGAGCATATAAGTCATGCAGCCAGTTCCACAAAGGTGGTAGAAACAAGGACTTTCCTGATTCATGATGCATAAGTAAGGATGGGGTATAAAGCACTTGGAAGGAAGGTGCACAAAGGGAAAGATGTGAAAATAGCAGTATGTGAGTGGAAGGAGAGAACCACAGGACTGGGAGAGTGAGGATGGAGAAAAGGAAGCATGCAGAAAAGAAAAAACATACAAGTTGAGGTCCAACTTTCTCTTCTAAGAATGGATAAAAAAATTAATTATGCTCTACCACTCTTGGTTTAAGCAAATATAGTATTTCATGAGTATGGTCTTGGTTGCAAACAACTCTGTTACAGTTACCCTAGAGCAAGTGTTTCTCTCATGACAAATCTTGTCAAATAAAAATTTCCGTGAAAGCACATGCATTTCCATTACATCTAATAATTCCAGACATCCCAGGCAGAGCTGACATTCCAAGAAACTGTACAGACAGCTCTAAATTTGTCTAAAGCTTATTCAAGAAGCTGCTACAATGCAAAACACCTGTGATGTCTTCAGAATTTTTCATTTTAAAAGTTCTTCAACATGAAACACACAGACAGTAATGAAAACGTATATTTTTTAAATACAAGATTAAAAATATGTAACAAAATAAGGCTTTAAGTTCTTACATCTAAATTAGCACCTGGTATTGCACAGCTATGGCTGCAGTATGAATGTTGCCTTTCAGATAGCGGTTGGAGGCTGACAGCACTTCAGGGCACATCCATATTTTGATCCAATCTGCACAGTGCAGCAGCTCCCCCACTACCTGTCACTTCCCTGCTCATTGTTCTTGCACTCCTAGCCTGACGGGTGACAGTAAGCGGAGCAAGACCTTAAGCTTACTGATGCAGTGACTAAGTCTGATGGACAATGAAACTAATTTTATAAGGTGGAAAGATGTAGGCAGGGACAGAGCAAATGTGCACAACCTAAGAACACAAGGGCAGTATATGTGGTGCAGAGGATGCAGAAGCAGAAACAAGATCGTTGGGACCATCAAACAAAGGTTGGGTTCTGGAGCTGATCACCTTTCCGTAAGATCTCAATCACTTCATCATTCTGTGCAGTTGGATGTCCAACCACTAAGCTGTTTTTGCCCTTGGTTCACTCTTAATTCATATGAGGAAGACAATGATGACAATGAAAATAAAAGGTGTTCAGAAAGTGCTGCAGCCAAAAAAAAAAAGGCAGTAAATGTTTAACATTGGGCATTCAGTCTCTAAGATAAAAATGGAGCTGAGTTCTTCTGGAACAGTGACCTACTTCAAGAAGCCAGAGTCTGCTCCAGTTGGCAGTACTGATGATCCTACCTTTCCATCCTCTATGCCATATTATACTATACTGTCTCTGAGTATTTGTGTACCCTTCTCAAGTCCCTGCCCACACCAGCCCTCTACCACAACATTTCTTACAGGAAGAACTGCTTTGCTATCTATCACAGTGTCTGACCACTTTTCAGGAATGTACTCTATAGAAATCAGGGCATATATAAATACCAGGCCTTTATGAGACACCATCATTTGTTTAATTTGGTCCTACAGATGTGAACTGCCCTACTGGTACCATAAACAGAAGCCAACTTTCTCAAATGCATGTGCACTATGCACAGAAAATGAGAATGCAGTAAAACTCAAAAGCCCACAAGCAGTAGCTGTGTCCTGGGGGGCATCAGGAAAAGCATTGCCAGCCAGTTGAGCGGGGTGATTGTCCTTCTCTGCTCTGCACTGGGGCGGCCTCACCTTGAATACTGTGTGCAGTTTTGGGCACCACAGTATAAAACCAATATTAAGCTCTTAGAGAGTGTCCAAAGGAGGGCAACGAATATGGTGAAGGGCCTTGAGGGGAAGCCGTATGAGAAGTGGCTGAAGTCACTTGGTCTGTTCTGGATGGAGAAGAGGAAACTGAGGGGAAACCTCACTGGTGTCTAAAACTTCCTCTTGAGGGGAAGTGCAAGGGCAGGCACTGATCTGTTCTACCTGGTGACCAGTGACAGGACCTGAGAGAATAACATCAAGCTATGTCAGGGGAGGTTTAGGCTGGATATAAGGAAAAGGTTTTCCATCCAGAGGGTGGCTGGGCACTGGAACAGGCTCCCCAGGAATGTGGTCACAGCACCAAGTCTCGAGTTCAAGAAGTGTTTGGACAAAGCACTCAGGAACATGTGGTTCTTGGGGTCGTCCCGTGCAGGGCCAGGAGCTGGGCTTCCATGATCCTTGTGCATGATCTTTGTGGGTCCCTTCCAATTCAGGATAGTCTATGATTCTATGACTATGGCAGTCAGAATCAGATTGCTTGTTTTGGAATATAAGACTTTGCTTGAAATACCTTCAAAATTAAATGCTGCACTTATGCTTACTATATTCACATCAGTGTACATACGACAATATTTTCATACATATTTAACATTATCAGAAACCATGCTTGCTGCTGAAATGATATATTCTTCCTTATCCTTTCATGATATATACACTTGCACACTTGCTCTGTAGCCTAAATCTGTTACCACCAGCCACTTCTGGAAAGGTATATTAATTAGGATCATTGCATTGTAGGCTGCAGACAACAGCACAAAAGCAGCAAAAGGTATTAAATACACCACTCTGGTCTCCAGGGCAAGAAAAGACCAAAGCTGCAAGTAACTTCATCAAACTGATATTGATGAAAATACTGCCACCTTAACCAACCACTGGGAGAAGAAAACAGCACAAAGACAGCAAGAAAGTGCTGCCCAGTCTACAGCCAGACAAGAAGCAGGTTATTTTCATTGGTTTTGAATCCTGGACTCATCTAAGTGTCTTGGATCTAGGAGCTGCAACATAGAGACCAGCACATCCAGAAAGCAAACTGGGACAGAAGAATAGCGACATCATGAGGAGTCAAAAGAGGAAAGGGGCACTGCTCTGGATTATGAGTTCCAAATTAATGGAAAAAAACAGGCTTTATCAGGTTCTCATTTTTCAAACATGAGGTTTTTCTATTTTTGTTTTAGCACATTGTGGAGAAAAAGAAATAGAAGAATATCCTACAGGCAAGATAGTGAAGTCTGCACTGCATGAAATGGATTACATTTGAGGTTAAATGGGCCTTCATACATTATTTAAACAACTAAGTAGACTCATGGTAAGTTTCAAGACCTAAGTTAAACTGCATAAAAAACTTTCAATCTGTAAGCCTCACATCCCTAGCACAGGCTTTCATATGCATTCCTCACAGCTTTTTGCTTAGACACATCCATAATGCCCTCTTTGTCTTCATCCTGAAAGTACAAACATCCTGTCATTAGCAAGTACAAGCTTTTATTGACCACTTTACAGACAGACACAATTGTATGTACAAGTAAACCCAAAGTTAAATAAGCAGTAACACAGCATCTTCTACAGCATGTTAAGTCAACAGAGTAATAAATATGGGTCACATAAAATGTAGAGTCACTGAAAATTGTTATTTTAATACTACTGACTTACAGCCACCCCCTTTCAGATACCTGGTAGATAAACATGTGCAAGACATTGATTTTTACCTTTTTATTTTAGACTTCCCCTAGAGGTACAATGAAAATACCACTTCATTTACCACTACTCTTTCGCATTGACTGCAGGTATCAGTTAAACAAAACAGAAAGGAAGCTACAAATACCTTGTTTCTGGAAGTTATAATTTGCTTTATAACAATTCTGTCTGCTAACACCAGCACCTTTGTCACAGAAGAAAGCAACAATCTTGCAGCTTTTACCACACCCGTTTTGTCTGTAAAGACTGTTATGTGGCTATCAGATTCCGGATGATCCAAGCTTGCCACATCTGTAAGCTGTGCAATTGTTTCACCTAGAGAAAAAAAAAATTCACTTTTCACACTTAGAAAACAGATACTGGGCCATTAAGCATTCTTAACTTTTACCTTTGAGGGATGAAACAATTTCAGAGTTACCTACAACTCTTTTTTATTTCACTTCACTTCCTTTTACTGAACTGCTGGTGGCACCCTCTCCATATTTAAGTTCGGACTACTACTCAGTAATACCTTATTCTTCCATCTGTAACGTACACCAATTTTCTTAAAGTAGTCTACAGATATTTGAGTGGGGGGTGGAGTTGGAGAGTGTGGAGGGAGAAAACATTAATGGGAGATATTTTTCTGATTTTAATAGCAAAAGTCAAATCAGTGTCCACACTTGCAGCATCAACTCACTGAAAGAGTGGGATGCAGCATGGAACGAAGAACTACAAATTCCCCTCCACTTTCCAAATTTCAGCATTCCCATATTTCAGCATTCCAAATGTTAGCATTCCCATAATTTACAGATTTTCTAGTCCTGTAGAACTCTTCAGGCATGAATAATAAAGAAATTCCAGTAACTTTATAAATGATAAGACTGAAGCATTATAGTGAGAGTACTGCACTTTTTATTCAAAGGAGAGACACTAAACAGTATGTTGACAGAGGAAAAAAAAGGCAAAAATACTGATATTCAGTTCATCACTATCTTCTTATTCAACTTGCATTTAGTTAAATAGCTAGTAGTTAAACTGGCTTAACTGACCGCTTTTATTTCTTATGCAGCCAATGGATCTGCTTATCTGAGAAAAATCACAGACCATATCCAATTAAATCTTCTGGAGTACACTAGATAATAGTGCAATAGAGGAAAGAAAGGGCAGCTTCCTATTCCATTATCACAGAAGGGCTGCTGGGAGACTGAACTCAGGCAAGCTCTGAGACATGTTTTTGGTTAGCATGCAAAACAAGATGATCAACCTACAACTGACCTATAGATCGTCCTTGAATATAAAATCTAGGAGATTTGAACAAGTTCCCTAAGACTCATCTTCAAAACCTCAGCTACGGTAATTCACCTAAGCAGACAAAATACTCCAAAAGCCTGATAAAAGCCACTGTTCCCATATGAAAAACCCAAGGGTGCATTATTCTTGTACTCCACAAATACCACACATAAATACTATAGAACAAGGCCTGACAGTCCTTCAAACCACAGAGCTCCACAGTGTTCATGTATAGATTTCTCTCCTCTGATAACTGTAATCCCTTAGGTTCTAAAGTTGCCTAAATAGCTATTGCATTATGGCAAGAAACTTCTGGTACTTTTGCCAGGACCAGGGCAGGTCATAAAAGACATGCTCCAAATAATCAGAGGGTCACTCTAGTGTAAGTATGCAAACATGACAAACAGAGTACAGTCTGAGATGGTGAGTTCCCCAGCTGAAGGGCCTAAAAATGAAAAAGAAGAATTATAAAAGTACAGGTACTATTCTAACAGAGAGGGTAGCCAGATGCACTAACAGTGAAGCTGTAGGCCAAGTCTCCAGTCAGGCAAGGAGACCATTTAACAGCAAAACACAGTGGCCATTGCCTTCTCCACAGTCCGATTCATTTCAGTTCATGCCAATGTCTACTTGTTCACCTTTGTCAGCAAATTAATCCCAATCTCTTCCTTTGACTTCAAAATATACGTGACAACACAAAATGCTGTGGAAACACACAGCAAACAAATAAAATAGATGCGAAGTTCTTTTGGTAACCAAGAAAGGATGCACAACATTACTAAACCATTTCTTATGCTGTGAGATTCATGAGATTCATCTTCTTGAAGATGAATCAAGTCATAGGTGAAGCATCTACTCATACCAAAACTTATCAGAGAACGTGAAAGACCTGCAACATCTGCCTGTCAAAAGCTCCAGACAGCCCCAGAAATTCGAGACTGCTGATAATAGAACAAAGGCTTCTTCCTCTGCCTGTAGATTGCAACTACAGGAATGTGAATTAAGCCCTGGGAGTAAGCCATGAGGAGTAAAACCTGTTATGGTGAAGAGACTGAGTTTGGGAAGCCATCTGGGTATACACAAATCCATAAAACACATCTGAGCACGTGAAAGAAGCAGTTCACTGTCCCTGTAATTCTCCTGTCATGACTGAAAGATTGTGACAATTGGGAGAGATTTCCAATGACAGAAAGACAACTGCCACATACATCTTCAAGAAGGGTAACAAGAAAAATTCAGGCAATTATGGGCTAGTCAGCCTGACATCAGACTCTACGATTACTACTGAAATAATACTGGAAGCCATCACCACATGAAGTAGAAAAAGGCAATCGGGAAGAGATAGCACGGACCTGCAAGGGTCAATAGTCCCTTATTGATCTGAATGCCTTTTATGATGAGATGGCACTGATTTTAAAAAAAGAAAGCCATGAATGCTGTGCATCTCAACTTCAGCAAGGCCTCTGACGTGATCTCCCATAATGTCCTTATAACTTCATCATGAGATACAGATTGAATAAGTGAAAAAATGGTGGGTAGAAAATGAACCTGATTGTTGGGTTCAGGGATGGTGATAACTGGCACAAAGTCCAATGGGTAGTCAATTTTTAGTGGTGTCTCTCTGGGTCTGATATGAAAAATCAAAACTGTTCCCAGGGTGATGGGCCAGCACATTTAACAAGTGTGTGAAAAATACCAAAATGGGGGAGTGTCTGATACTGTGGAGGGTAGATCTCCATTCTTGGAGTTAAAATGTCCCTTACAAGCTCAGTCATCCTGTGATTCAATTTATTCATCTTAAATTGTCATTTTTCAGTCTTCTTAATTTAGTCCTCTCTGTACTAAAAGACAAGGCAAAAATAGAGAGCTATTTATTGCTTCCATTTTACTCCATGTCTTCCTCTAGGGCTATGTAGTCAACTGGCAGAGAATACTGGAAATGTTATGACACTAACTTATTCCTGACATGTGCTTTCTCTTTTAAATTAACCAGTCTTTCCTAGTTTTAGAGGGGGAAAAAATATAAAAAAATCACAGATGGGCATCTAAAATGCGCTTCTTTTGAGTTATGTTCCACTACTATACTGTCACTGTAAACACTGACACAGCGCAAGACTAATGTTAGGCAAAATCTGCTACATGACCCTATGCAGTGTTTTATGATTCTATTTTGAGTCAATCAAATTACATGGTTTATTACAAGGAAATAGTCATAACAAGTCTGAAACACTTCAGATCACTGATTATACCCTTCACAAGAGGCAGATACAACATCTGTCATCCTTCAAAGCCTCTGCAGGATATGCAATTGATTTAAAGACTCCCTACTTTTCTTAGCAACTGAGATGCTTAATGTTCTAAATCCTTTAGTGTTGAAATCTATCTTCTATGCCTAACAAAATGTCCCTTTAATTTCCGAGGCACAATCTAATTTATCAGCTAAAAAGACTAATGAACATCTCCACAACACACTCTTCCCTAAACAGCAAGGGCTTTCTGCTGCCTATGCCTCCAGAACATAGGACTCTTTTATACATGCCAATATTCTTGGCTATAATTGTCCAGGAATTTTTTTTTACTTGCTTGGAAACACCAAAGTTATTAAAAATGGCACTTGAGCAACCGTGTTCAGAATTTGAATTCAGAGGACATTTATCCATAAGAACTTATCTGCACAAAGGACTGTTTTACCTTGTCCAACACTGAGCAGCCCACAGAGATAATACTGGAACAAAAAAACCTCATCAAACAAAAAAAAGCCCAGCAGTGAACATGTTTGCTATGCTGAATTTCCATATAAGTATTCAGTTAGCTCTCAAATGCAAAGATCATGGAGAAAAACTGGCCCATGCCAAGGTAAATGTGAAGCTTGACAGAAGTGTAAACAATCCATATCTTCAGTCCTCTAGACTGAGGCACATTATTGCGTAACAGGAAATAAAACTTACAGTGTAAAAAACTACAGCCTTTTGTTGAGATACAATACTGCAGGCTATTTTTAGATTCTGAGATCCACCTGGATACACCGATAGGAAGAAAAAACACTTGGCCACAGCATAAATGGCAAGTCAAGAAACAGACTCAGACTGCACTGCTCTTCTAGCAGCTGACATTATCAATGTGAACTTCGGCAATTTTGGCTTGTCAGCATTTTACTTGGATCTCTGAAGAGAAAACACATGCTTCACATAACAACTGGAATGTTTTTAAATTAGGACATTTCTGTTTGCAGCCAAGTTTACTGGAGCGACTAGGAATTTTCAGTCTAAAGTTTATCCACAATAGTCCTTCAACTCACAAGAACAATCATTCGTCGCCAGCATGTTTCTAGACATTGTGACTCATTGTTGAGGGATTTTCAGAGGATTTCTTACAGTACCATGCCCAATTTCCAAGCTTTTTTTCCTTTTAATCACAAACAATAGTATGACCTGCATCCCCAAAGTTTGAGGTCAGTATAATGAATCAGCGAGAAATACAGCAGTTAGGACAGCAAAAGACAGATTTTTTAGGATTCTGAGGTTATTTAAAAGATAAAAACCAAACACCCACCCACACATCCACTATTTAACTTACAGAATGGTTGTAAGTACAGTAACCCCTGTTTTGGAGTAGAGTACTGCTCCTTTCTGCAGTCATCAAGACATTAGCATTGAAGGGTCATTTATTTGCCTCCACATCCAGAAGCTCAAGATTGTCCCCCTAAAGCCACAGTAAGCAGGAAGTCTATCACACCTGTAGCCACATCCACCTGCTCTAACTGGGAAAGCTTCAAATAGAATTTCCTATGATCCAAAGGTATTTGAAAGAAAAATCAAAACCTTACCCCACTAACAACAAAAGGAACATTCTACCAGAAGTCATCTTGAAGGCTGCACTGCAGATCTAAGAACATGCATTTACTGAGAGCCACTGAAATATCATGCAAATTAGTACTTAATATCTAGGAAAGTAGTTTCTAGCATGACACTGACATTCTCTTATGTTATCAAAGAACGTAACCCCCTATTTGCCTAGACAGAGGCTTCTGTGAAAAGGAGGGTGACAGCAGGCAACTCAATTATCCCTACTTCACATTCAATTCACACACACAGCAAGTTTGCAGCAAAACTTGAATCCAGCAAAAAGGCAAACACAATATGATTTTCATTTTACTGAGGCGAGTCATCAGGTGACTGATGTGAGTCATCTTACTGAGTCCTGATGAAATATGGGTTGACATTGACCTTCATTCAGACATTCAGATTTAGAATGCAGTGACCTCAATAGCATAACACCCAATTTTAAATACTCCACTGTTTTAACTTGCAATAAACTCTAAAGGTGTATTCTCAACACTCTGGTCTTTGTCTTTAATAACATCATAAAACAAAGAGCAGTCAGGTAACTCCTTGTGGCAAATGATCCTATAAAAATCAGAGCCAACACACAATTTCATTCCCTGTTCATAACATGACAGTAATTTAAGTAAGTGACAAAATCAGGTAACAGATCAGGCCTTGAATGAACCAGCAGAAGAGGGTTAAGCAATTAAATAATAAAGTTCTTACGTTATTCCTGACACTAAAAATAGTGTGCCAAAAATGGCACTGGTACAATTTCATGAGTAACTACATACCTGCTCTCCTTGCCTCAATGCAAGCAACACTCATTTCCTCTTTTAATTCATGGTTTTCGTTGGCTATGGCTTCACCCACTGTAACAAATCTTCCAACTGCCAGGTTAACTGCTTGGCCCACTCGCTGAATTGCTTGCAGAGTCTTGTCTGAACGCTTTGGTTTATCCTTATGATTAATAAGAGTAGTTATCTGCAAACAAGAAGAGTTATTTATTAGAGCGTTTTAACTTCAGCATTAAAGGCAAGTTTTGGAACTGAACTCCGTAATAGATTTTTACCATACTTCAGTAAGAACGTTTAGTGTTGAGTCATGAGGCATCATTTAACTTCTCAGAGAATAAAAAAAGTTGCTCATCTACTGCGATCTCAGTTTATCTCAAATGAACCTCCCGTTTGCAGTATTAAAATAAGCTCCCTTGGGCCTGAACAGCTTTTCACACTACAGACATGGCCCTTCCCCCCATTAAAGTATCCACCGTACTTGTAACTTAATTGCATGTGATTCTAGAATTTAGAAAAAGGTTGCCATTTAGATGCAAGTTATCAGTAAAACAATTTGCGAGGACATTCCTATTCTGAACTCCTGACTTAGCTTTCCTGCCCACTACATCATGTTATACATTCCCTCCTGGATCACACGGACCAGAGATCAGCTGCACATTGGCTGCAGGAGACTGAAGATTTATCCAAAACACCAAACATGAGGAAACAAAGAAAGAGATCCTTTCCCCTCACAGAGAAGAAAGGCGGGAATGCAGAAGCAGATTCTCAACCAAGGCATTAAGTAAATGTGTGAACAACAGTATGTAACCCTGACACTCAGAAATAACTAACTAAAAACTGCATTACAGACATGAGCTTTACGTTTCTGGTATGACAATTGTTTTCTTGTGAGAAGCAGGACAGGAGTTAAACTCTGTAGTTTCAAACATCCTAAATCACCATAAAAGCCCAATAACTATAGTCCTGCCTGTCCTTGCCTTCCACTGCCCTGTTTGCAATTAATTTATCTGATGTGGGTTAAACATGAGCTGTGGAAAACATGATGCTCGTTAATTTAGTTTTTCCCATAATCAGGTTTCCAGTCCACTTCACTGCATAGCTCTACAAATACTTCTGGTGGCAAAAGGGAAAAGGTACAGACTGGAAAAAGATGGGCAGAAGTGCTCCTTTCAAGCAGCAGTATGGTTTTAAAATGTCCACAGAACTCTACTGTAAGCCACATTCCCAGGCGCTCAAGGATGTCTGCTGAAAGAATCTCAGAAATACATGAATTACTTAAGTGTCTGAACACCTCAGCTATATCAGTTTAATCACAAATGTCTTTGTCACTCCTCAAAAAAAACATAAACCATCATTCACTCATACATTCTCCTACCAGTCAAGACTATGGCTGGACAAGAGCATACAAGCTGTACCTGTAATGCTCACATGAGATCCAAGGACAGAGTAGGAAGCAGTATAGGAACTGTTCTGCTTCATGATGTGACCAGTGACCAAGGCTTACCTTTCAGATGTCACCGAATTGTCTTTCTGGGGAAAAAAAATGCTGTTTTTTAATACCTTTCTGAGGCTAATTTTGAATGCCAAAAGTTGGTTTAGCCAATTGTCCAGTATTAAACTCTTTGCAATGGAAAATGTCAATACTTCACGGAGTGCTTTGCACACGGAAGGAGAGAGGGTTGAAAAAAAGAACAGTGCTATCCTATGGAAGAACTGCTATGAGAATGGAAGAGTATTTTGACCTGGTACAAAATATCACTACAGAAATGCTTAGTCTATCCACTGCCGCCTTATATATGCTCTATTTTTCCAACTTGTACCTAAGCCACAAGGTCTAAAGGAACACCACTTAATATAATTCATACAACAAATCTGTCTGTGTAAGAGTCCCCCTGTAAGAAGTCACCAAACTTAAAAGCCTATGAACCCCAGATGCCCTTCCAGTGAAAAGATCTTCTTATGATGAAAACAGTCTTATTACTTTCATTACTATTATTTACTGAGCAAATAATTTAGGTTCATTTTAGAGGAAGAACGACATTCCTCAAAATATGCAATTACCATCACTTCAGTGGAAATTCAGATCAATATGAAATTGACAGTACAACCAGCTGCACTATGCAGCTCTCCTGAATTCTTGCATTGTAGATGCTTCAGGTATACTAAATTAACAAATACCCCAAATCTAACAATCCCAGCTGATGAATTCGTGATTAGGCATGACCAGCAAGCCTACTGAGAGCACTGGGCCAAATGTTGAAGAAAACCAATTTCATAGAGGGTCACAACTTTCTTTCCTCAACTGCTTTTTAAGCAAACAGCAACCCAATACCGGGTTAATATTACATCCAGTTACTGACTTCTCATAAGTGTATACAAAATTACACTGGCCTAAGACAAACTGCAAATTTACATACTGGCTGCAAGTTTACCTCCCACAGCATTTTACGCCAGTAAAAGTTTAAACATGTTCTGCATAACCCTGAAAAAAATGCATATGCAAATCACACTGCAGAGTGAAAGGAATCCCACTGTCTCTTACAAATCACCAAGGGCATTTATTTTAATTCCTATGTTACTTCATAGGTATGCAAATAAGAAAAATCATGAAGATGTCACAGCTTAAATTGCTTTATTAAAATCTTACAAAACACTTCCAGAAACAAGAGTGCCTTTTACATTTCTATTATTTCTTTACCACTCTCTTCAGAGGGCATCATCAGTTTTGCAAGAAAAAAACCCAAACACATACCCTCCCCCCCATCACCTTCCCATAAGGTTAATCAAGAATCAGGGGCTGTTCTGACAGGTCCATCACCAGTGTCGTGTTAACCTCATGAAGTTCAGCAAGGCCAAATGCATGGTCCTGCACTGGGGCTAGGACAATCCCCAGTATCAATGCAGGCTGGAGGATGAATGGACTGAGGACAGCCCAGCAGAAAATGACTTGGGATACTGGTGCTTGAAATACTAGATGTGAGCTGACATGTGCTCGCAGTCCAAGAGCCAACTGCATTCTGGGCTGCATCAAAAAATGTGTGGCCTGCAGACCAAGGGAGGTGATGCTTCTCCTCTCCTTCACTCTGGTGAGACCTCACCTGGAGTGCGGCATCCAGCTCTGAGGCCCCCAACATAAGGAGCTGGACCTGATGAAGTGAGTCCAGAGGAGGGCAAAGAAGATGATCAGTGGAACAGAATACCTCTCCTATTAGGAGGTATTAGGACAGGCTGAGCAAGCTGGGGTTGTTCAACCTAGAGAAGGGTCCAGGGAGACCTTATAGTGCCCTTTCAATATATAAAGGAGGCTTAGAATAACGATGAAGAAAGACTGTTAACAAAGCCTGTAGTGACAGTAGAAAAGTCAATGGTTTTAAATTAAAAGAGGGTGGGTTTAGATTGGACTTAAAGAGGAAATCTTTTACCACAAAAGTTGTGAGGCACTGAAACAGGTTCCCTGACTTGTGAATGCCCCACCATCGTAAGAGTTCAAGGCTAGGTGTTTTGAACAATCTGAGGCTTTGATGAGGCTTTGAGCAACCCAGTCCAGTGGAAGGTATCCCTACCCATGGCTGGGGGGTTGGAACTAGATAGTCTTGAAAGGTCTCTTTTAACCCAAACCAGTCTGTGATTCTATGACCTACTTTAGACACTCACCAGAGTAGCTTGTATATGCAAATTAAACTCAGCTTGGATGCCTATGGTTATACACAGCAGCTGAGCCTTTGCAAATACCTCCTGGAATAATGAATTCTTAGATGGATAATATAATTTCTTCTCAGACTGGCTAACTTAGGGCCACTATAGTAACTACCTTAACATTGGTATGGAGGGAAGTTTGCTGAGCTCTCTCTTTTTTTTCCAGAAAAGTCAAAAACTGGATTGCCCATTAAAAACAACCATTGTGAAAAAAATGAAACAGAAGTTTGTCAAGAAGTTTGAAACATATCACAACAGCTTCGTGTAACACCTATTTCATGTGTCATCAACATTATGCAGCCTGTACTGACATTAGATTTGCATAGGATGCCTGCTATAAAAAAGTAACAAACAGCCCTGAAATAGGAATAGGTAGGTCATGATGAAAGAAAGAAACAGATATAAAATACAGATCAGCTAAAGCAAGAAGGGTTGGTTTTGGTTCTAGAATCATGAGTTAGGCATAAACCAAATGTAAAATGCTTAATAACGTCAAAGGCACAAGAAAAGCTGTTCAGACACAGATGGGCTTCTCATAAACCGCCACCTGCAGAAAACATTGCTATGCAAACAAGGAGAATGTGTAATTCTGAGAAATATCTTACTCTTTCTATCATGAAGTGTTAAGAGTGACAGGTGTATTTCTAGCTGTGTCCTCCATTTCAAATAAAGTTTTGGAAAAGCACAGGCAATAGCAACTGCAGTTTCAGATTCTTTCCAAGTCTTAAGCAGGTAATTAACGATCAGTTAAAAAGCTAAAAAATAAGAGGAATTTCACTAGCATTTTAAGTGACAAATTGAAGGAATCTGAGATACTAATAAGCAACACGAAGGTAATTTAGCAGTTCAGACCGTAGTAAAAAAAAAAGGAAAAAACCAAAAAATAAAATCCCTAGGCAGTAAAACTGAAGGGTTGTTGGGAAGAGGCACACAATACTACTCTTGCCTCAGGACAAAAACACAGCAATGAGCATTAAAAGGCAAATAAGCTCGGCTTCTACAATAAAGAATAAACAAAGTTTTTGCCCCTGACTTTTAAACATTTAAAACAAGGATAAATTAGACAGGTTAAATGGAGAAAAGCAAAGACCCACAAGAAACCTAACAAGGAACTTTCTCCCCAGCAATCATCTTCCTCGAAAGAAACCCTAAGAATCCATAAAAAACTGAATTAGCAAAATCTGCAGCATTTAAGATATTTCAGATTACAAGGAATTGCTTTTCCCCAGAAGCAACTAGACTAGAACTGTTATTGTTGTGTTTCTTTCAGGTTTTTTATTTAAATTAAGGAAACCACTTCCAGTCCCAGAACATCATCGAAGCCCTCCTTTAATCTTAGCACCTCCCAAATATTTAATCTGTTGTATTCTGATCATGTATTACCCAGTGACCAACATCTATGGTATTTGGAGAGGAGTTAACCGCTGAAAAGATTACCTGCAAGTCTCTTTGAACAAGAGTAATACGTTACATGCTGTTTACTTAAGGATTTACTGGTCAGGTCCCAGAAAAGGAAACAGTCCTTTTGATGGTACTCACCCTCTGTTTAATATGAGCTCTTACACTGCTGCCATGGAATGCTTATCTGAGATTTGAGACAATCAGTTTAAGGAGTGTGCAGTCTCAAGAAATTGGCACTTACAATCTTTTGCCACTTTACGAGAAGCCACAGAAAAATAATGGCCTTTTCCCAAGTACTTCACCAAAACACGTACAGTCATAATGTATCACAGTATACTTCATATTTAAGGAAACAAGCTCAGTTGTGGCAGTTTTTGAGCAGCTGTTTTCAGATCTCTTTGAGGGCCTTCAGATACTGACACTGAAGTCGTTATATGCTCATGCACAGGAAGCATCATGACAGCACGCTTAGCTAAAAATATTCTAATGTCTATTTATTGTCAGTGTAATTAAGTCTTGCATGACAGAATTAAGTGATACTTAAGAGACTGGGTTTCAGGAAGTATTTATAGACATCTATAAATAAAACCAGAGGAAATGTAGCTATTTCACAGCCAATGCTACAAACATAAGAGTTAAACTAAGAAGCTGCGTTGGAACATACCCTATCCATCTCCCTCCCTAGGGAAGTGCCCGCCTTGTACACAGGACGATTTAGACTCTAAAGAGTAGTATTTATTACTACCTCTTATGTGGCAGGTTGACCCTGTGTGACTGCCAGGTGCCCACCAAAGCCGCTCTATCGCTCCCCTTCTCAGCTGCACAGGGGAGAGAAAATAGAACGAAAGGCTTGTGGGCTGAGGCAAGGACAGGAAGAGATCACTCACCAGTTACCCTCATGGGCAAGAACCAGCCTCCACTTGGGGATATTAATTGAATTTATTACCAATCAAATCAGAACAGGATAATGAGAAGTAAAACAAATCTTAAGAACACCTTCCCCCCCACCCATCCCTCCTTCCCAGGCTTAACTTCATTCCCAGTTCTCCATCCACTCTCCCCCAGCAGTGCAGAGAGATGGGGAATGCAGGTTGTGGTCAGTTCATCAACATTGTTTCTGTTGCTGCTTCCTCCTCAGAAAGAGGTTTTCTTCCCCTGCTCCAGCAATGGGGTCTCTCCCACGGAAGACAGTCCTCCATGAACTTCTCCAACATGAGTCCTTCCCATAGGCTACAGTTCTTCACAAACTGCTCCAGCATGGATCCTTCCCACTGCTGCAGTCCTTCAGGAACAGACTGCTCCAGCATAGGTGCCTGGCAGTGTCATGCCATTGAACCTGCTCCTTTCTCCATATGCTTTCTTCATATGCTCCTTTGGGCATCCACCTGCTCCAGCGTGGGGTCCTCCATGGGCTGCAGGGGCACAGCTGCCTCACCACGGCCTTCACCACGGGCCGCAGGGGAATCTCTGCTCCAACGCTTGGACCAACTACTCCCTCTGACTTATTTGCTGACCTTGGCATCTGCAGAGCTGTTTGTCTCACATATTCTCACTCCTCCCTTATCTGACCGCAACTATTTCTACACAGCATTTTTTCCCCTTCTTAAATAAGTTATCACAGAGACACTATTTCCATTCCTGATGGGTTGGGCCTTGGTCAGTGGCAGATCCATCTTGGAGCCAGCTGGCATTTTCTCTGTCAGTTGTAGAAAAAGCTTTTGGCAGGTCCTTGGAGAAGCGATCCCTGTAGCATTCCCTGTCATCAGAACTTTGTCACAAAAACCCAATACACTTATATTAATCAGCTTTCCTGCTAGAAAAAAAATCAAGATGTTATCTCTATCCAATGAGGATTAACAGCCTTAGAGTAACAGCTCCTATTTTGTTTTGTGTATTCTCTGCTTTCTACCTTCCATGAACATTATAATAGTAGAAAATTCCTTTCTGAAAAAAAATGTAATACCGAGGATGGAAAGCCTTTACTAAGAAAATGCAATAGCACTACATATTTGGGAAGAATCACAGAATCAATCAGGTTGAAAAAGACATCTGAGATCATTGAGTCCAACCTATGATTGAATACCACCATGTTAGCTGGACCATGGCACTAAAACACCTCTAGGGATAGTGATCCCTGGACAGCCCATTCCAGTATCTAATTGCCCCTTCTGTAAAGAAATTATTCCTAATATTCAACCTAACCTCTCCTGGAACATCTTAGGACTACGTCCTCTTGTCCTGTCACTACTTGCCTGGGAGAAGAGACTGACCCTCTCCTTGCTTTGACCTCCTTTCAGGCAGTTTCTACAACAGAAGAGTGCTGTGCAGTAAATTTGGTTACATTTGATAGAACATACAAAAATCCTGGTCAAAAAGGCCTTTCCCACACAGCCTGCACTTTCATTAGTTCATCTTGAGTTTGAAGGCAGAAGTGAACTTCTAATATTTAATTTTAAATACTGTCTTTCATTAGCTTTTGTGTACTACTTAAGGACAACTAGGTCTTCAGACTCATTAGCCAGAGAGCAGCACATGTTGTTCCAACACCCACACCTGCTACAGAATACAGCCATGCATGCGAGAGAGCAGAGAAGCAGCAGCTGGCATTTGACATCCTGTCCATACGGACTACAAGCAGAACTGTCACATAGACTTCTCATCACAAGATGAGCCTCAGGGATCTTGAGAAGTGAACAAGGACTACCTGCTTACCTGTTCAAGAAATCAGAAGTCTGTTAAGATTAGATGCCTGTTCAGGCATTAGTAGAAAATGCTTAAGATTTCCATTATTTCTAGAAATAAAATGTGTTTTAGAAGTTTAGTTAATGTTTGAATTTTTAGAACTGGAAAGCCTTCTTACTCATATTTCATTTTGTAGAAAAATTGCACAAATAAACTTTGTAGAAACTCAATTTTGAAAGTTTTTGAAGGTAGGAAAAGACTAAACAAAATAGAATTCAACTGCATTAATTACTAATGCACTAGTTAACTGTAAGAACCCATACTGGATGTATCCTGAAAACATTATTTGAGACAGCTGCCACTGCTATATGGACAACTGAACATGTTATTATCCAAAGGGGCAAACTCTTCTTGCAGAAGTCACACAGTCCTCAAAACATCATTCAGGACCCTGAGTCAATACTTCTGTAAAAAAACAGCTTCCAACAAGTGGTGTGATCCAGCTACCCCCTGTTTATGTGTTTTCCTCATAGTGCCTATGCACTGGTGTCTAGAAGGGCAGTAGAAATATGCTGCATGTCCAAGACTGCTGAGTACTGTTAGAATTATTGCAATGAGACTACTGTAGCTGTACCTTTACCTGAAGGCTCTTTAGAATACCTTCTCATTGGTTTTATACACATCCTTCATAAAAGCCTTCAGGGAAGCAAATTAAATAAACAACTTTAACAACCTGTAAGATGGTTCACTTATCTGCGGGCAAAAGCTGACAGCTTAGCGGGGCCTCAGGCTAACTTTCACATGCAGTGTCTAACAAGCTGGTAAGTCACCTCTGAAAAGGTGAAGGAACAATCCAGGACCTGCAGTGACAAGTAGAAGCTGTCAAGTAACACAAGAGCAGCCCTACCAAATCAGATCTCATATCTGGTATGCCTGACCTAGTATTTTATATCTGATAGTAACCAAACTACCTACTTGCCTAAAAAAATCATGAGAGTGAAGGAAGCAAATGTGACACTAGACATATTGCAGTTGTAACCAGAATTTTTGATTAACTACAAATTGTACATTTAATTTTAAAACACCACAACATTTAGTTATGTCCTCACAAGCACAACAACTTCAACAAATGTAAATATTATCTGGAAAGCATGAAAACAGTCCTCTTCATCTCCTTCAAAATCCACTCTTTTTAAAAAGTTCATCATGAGGGACAAGAGCACACAACTTCAAATTGAAATATACACCTCAGACTATCAGTACCATCACTAGGTACTTGTTAGACATTCTTGGAATTTTTAAGAGATCAAAAGAAATGATTCAACTCACAGCAAGAGTGCACTATAGAAGTGAATGCTCTTTCTTTGTGCTGAATGCATTCCTAGAAAATGAAGGGCCTTTTAAATTTCAAGATC
Source organism: Lophotriccus pileatus (assembly GCA_035583135.1). Lineage (NCBI taxonomy): Eukaryota > Metazoa > Chordata > Aves > Passeriformes > Tyrannidae > Lophotriccus > Lophotriccus pileatus. The sequence continues at coordinate 89,497,218 of JAWWES010000081.1, read as the reverse complement.
CAAACTGCACCACTGAGAAAATGATTATCCAAAACGTGATACCGATGAATTTGTTCAAATGAGGCACAGTATTTTGATGACATCAATTTATTTCCTTGAGTGTGGGTTATTTTGGGTTTGAGGATTTGCGTGACTTTTTGTGGTTTGGGGTTTTATGTGTGTTTGTTGTTGTTGTTGGTGGTGGTGGTTTGGAGTTTTGTTTATTTGTTTGTTTTGTTTGTTTGGGGTTTTGACTTGTTTTGGTTTTTTGGGGGTGTTCTTTTGTCAAAGCAATGAAAACTGGAAACTTCAGGAATTTTCTTTCTTCAGTCGGATTAAATTATTTCCAATTCTTGCAAGTTTTTGTGAAAAGGAACTTTGGAGAAATAAAAAACAAGAACAAAAAAAACCAAACAAAAAAAAAGAAATTAACACAGCTCTCACTATTCTTGCAGCCTTCTTAGATATTATGTGGAAGATTGAATCAGTTTTGCAATGTTACTGAAGTAACACTATTGAAGAGGAAAAATACGCTTTCTTTTTAATGTTCACTTTTCGCAGACTCCTTAAAATCGGGGATCCCCACTGATCTGCAGAGGTGAAGCAGAAAAGTACACAAAAACTGACCTGCACTGCTGCTATCTTCCCCTCTTTTTTCCATACATGGAAGAGAAGAAAATAATCACTGGAAAATGCTCAGTGAGGCTTGACCACTGATCAGAGTTGCCTTGGTTACTCTTACTGCCACATGCCTTCCAAGTCAGAGAACTAGTGCCATATCTTCCCCTGCAAATGGTACCTTCAGAATATCTACATTAATTAGTGACCATGATAAAGACCTTAATTTTCAGACAATTCAAGATCAAGCTTTCTTCTCTTTTTATACAGATGTACGGAATTTCACAAAATGAAATTTGCACCAAAATTTGCACCTTTGGGCAACTTGACATAAGTTGGCAAAAACAGCTTTTCAAATTGGAAGTCCAGTTTAACTTCTTCTGATTATATAATACACGTATCAACAAGTACATGGAACATCAGAAAATATGTGGTTACCTATCATAAAATGCATGCAGAAGTAAAATTGGCTAACTCAACTGCTGTCTTGAAGTTTGCTGACATGCACCACTACCTCACTAGAAAATGTGAACATAAGATAAATGACCAAATAGTTGGGTTTTGAGGCACACACGGCAGTACATTTTCCTCCCCCTCCTGTTGCCTTCCAGTTCACTAACTTCTTACCCAAAAGGGTAGATTTCATAAACAAAGCTATTACCTTTTTTCATTCTGCATGTAGAAATCCTGGGCTTGATCAAGCCTAAGAAAACCCAACTCAGAGGGAAGTTCATTGTTTAAAGTGTACTTTTAAATGTGGTCAACACAAATGCAGACATGCATTTCACCACCAGAGAGATGCAAATCTGAGAAAGAACTCAATTTACTAAGAGGATCAGGTAACCTCAAAACCAGGGACTGACAGATGTTAATTGTGGGTTTTCTCCCTAACTTGCCTTTGTTAATGTACCTAACCATCTACTACTTGTGCAAACAATGCTCTGAGCTGCTTTTTCCAAAAAAAGCCACTGTTGTGGAACTAAAAATTCAGACATTGTAATAAAGAATGTAGCATGGACAACACATTAATACCACCAATTGAGAACTCTTTCTATTCAAAAGAGGATCAGCTCCTGAAGATGCAGCAAAAGTTGCTTGTTAGTTCCATGAACAGGTAGATTCCATGGCATGAATACCAGCCATTCGATCCATCTTGCACAGAATGTTGCCCATCAGGAGGGTTCCTACAGCCTTTTTCAGACAAGGCTTCCTTAGCAGCATTTTGGCATACCACTTCAATTCAAAGCAACACCTGGTGTTGCATTTTGAAAAGCACATACTTGTTCCAGTAATTAATAGAGAACTACAGTGTGCTATGGAAAAGGCTATGCAAATACAACCGCTATGCACCTACAGGAGTGCAAAACAAAGCCTTCATATAATCCAGGAACTATTATCTTATTTGTGTTAAAGTGCCTGTATGTTCCTTTGATTGCTTCATGGAAGAGCTCAAGGACAACAGAAACTCATTCAGTTGGAAAATTTAAGAACACTTAAATGTAACATGGAGACACAATACAAAATCTTTGATAACTAAAAGGGAGCACTCCATACACCAATCTAACTCCTACATATTAAGCACTTGCAACTTTGAACAGTATTACCCTTTTACTTCTAAACCGTTTTCACACCTGTAAATAAACAAAAATATCATCACAAACCCCATGTTTACAAGATTATGCTATTACAGAACAATTTTGCTTTATTGTTATTTGAAAATACAGGATTTGTGTGGTTCTAAATGGTTATACTCATTCTGCTTAATACAAACATGTTTCTCTAAGACAAAAGAAACAGCATAATTTTTTTATTTTTCCATATACATCTGAAAGAAATTTAGGCTTTGCTCCTACGTAACTGATGTTTAAGAGTTATCTTACCATTTGAGAATTCATCTTAAGCATAAAAACAAAAAAATAATCCCATTCAGTATCTAAATTAGATGAATTAGTAATAAGTTGGCACTAGAATCTGTATCACTGCTCACTGACATCATTAGCTTTAAATAAGGCTATTAATGGAATGCAATATAACTCAATGAGTAAAAAAGAGAATTTAAGGTTCTAGCTAGCAAGGGTTACATTTTGTCAATGAGTTAAGAAATGTAAAATAAATCCATGCAGAAAGCCATAGGCTCATAGTACCATACAGCAGTTTTACTAAACTATAATCAGAGTTGTTTGCAATCATTAATTCATAAATCATCCTTTGGGGATTTCCCTACCTAATCTGTCTAAAACCATCTGTTAACAATGCTGAATAGCAAGAAAGCTGCTCTAATTCTTCTTGTGCAGGATCACAGAAAGGCAGTTTTGATTTAATAGTCATTCTAATGGAGAACTAAAAAAATTTGTTTAATCTGTAGAGAAGTCATTAATCAGATCTCAAAAATATGAAAGATAAGATTCCATTGAAAATGAGCAATTGATTTTCAGCTGTGTCAGTAAAAAGCATCTTCTCCTTTGGCTACTTGAAATGCTAGTCTGATTCATTTATCACATCAAAGACTAAGGTACAGAACATTATAAAGCAATAGCCAAGTTTAACTTAAAGCCAATTTCACTATCCAAGGCTTCAGAGAAAAAGAAGCCTGAAACCACAGTTGTGTCATGATAATGCTGTTGCTTGTGTGATAAAATGTTCAAGTAATTTTCTTTGTAAAGCAGAATATCATTAGTTTTAGTAATATCATTAATTATTAATGTAACAAAATATTAACAATATTTTAGTTTATCTCTTTAGTCTATTCTATGGTACTCCTGGCCTCCACAGCATACCTTAAAAACCACAACTGTACATGACTGTGTATTTCTCTTTGACTTCTCACAACGACCTAGCTCCAATGACTGAAAGTTGTCAATTCAAAACTATTCTCAGTAAAAAGAAAACTGCAACCACATCAGCCAAAAAATACAACTGATACTTTTACTGACATAATCACCTTTTCTACATCCAGATGACAATCTCCTAAGATTCATTTTTCTGCATAAATCCAAGAGAAAGAAACAGGCTCCTTTAGGGGCACAGAGCACCAAGTGTAGGCTGAGTACCAGCTGAGCTCCTGCCAGAAAAAGAACTTGTATGGAGTGGAAGATGCTTAATACAAACCAGAAGCTCACAACTTAACGCACCATACCTACGGAACTACAGGGAAAGGGGCAGTGAGTTAGTGACTAATTGAAAGTAATGAGGTGCAACTCTGTACCCAGGCAGCATACCATATGCTTCCAGACTCGCAGCAGTCAGAGCGTAGGACTCTGCATCCACGGCAGTTTCTCCACGGTACAGGATGTAAATTAAGAGGAGTTTAGCAGGAGGTTTGCTTCGCTCTGTACAAGTTATAACGAAGCTTCTACACCACAATTCATAATTTTATTACTCAACAGTAGTGCCAAGTTTCAAGTCTAAAGTGAGTACCAAATTAATTCGCAAGGGAGAAAATTCTGGAAAAGGGGGTAACTTCTCAAAGCTTGCAACTTACCAGGATTTTTAAAGTAATGAAAAACAAAGACTAGGTCCGAAGAAGCATTTTAAAAGGAGCTTGCTCAGATTTGGTTCCCCCCCGCCCCCCTCCCAGATGCACTGCGAAAAGCAATGAGTTTAAGACAAATATGGATCACCCGACTCTTTCCAAAAAAGGATTTTCCCATCCACCAAGAAGAGCCATAAGAGGCAACGCACAAGCCCTGGCACCATACTGGAGCAGCAACAGCCAGCAATGTAAGAACCATTTAGCACCTTAGACATACGAAAGGGAAAGACCTAGAGGTACCAAAAACATGCCCAGAGAAACAAGGCAGCCAAGGGACTTGCTGGAACAAATCTGTCAGTGCATCTGCTGCATGGGAAATGCAAATAAGTTGAAATGGATCTGAGCTTGGACTGAATGCTGAAGTTCAGGAAGGGAACGAGACTATGCATATTTCTTAATTTTATGAACCTTGTCCAGAGTATATGAGATGCTTCTATTTAGAAGAGTGCCACACATGTACAACCCAAACAAAATAAGCCTTGTGAAGCTCCTTTAATACATCCAGAGGAAATATTCTTCTGCAAGGAAGTATACTAAGGTCCACATCTGCAGGTAACTGAAAAATCTCAGTGTGAGTTGCTGTTCGGAGTTCTGCTGCTACTGGGTTACAACATGAGCAACCTAGTAGTTTCCCATCACCTCAGAATCACAGAAGGGTCAGGTTGGGAGGGACCACAGTGGGTCACTAGGTCCAAACTCCCTGCTAAAGCAGGGTCATCCTAGAGCACACTGCACAGAATTGGGTCGTCAGTTCTTGAATATCTCCAGTGTAGGAGGACTTGGCAACCTGTTCCACCCACACAATAAAGAAGTTACTCCTCATATTCAGGTGGAACTTCCTGTGCATCAGTTTCTGCCTGTTGCCTTTTGTCCTATTGCTTGGCACCACTGATAAGAGCCTGATTCTGTCCTCTTGGCACCCTCCTTTCACATATATATACACATTGATGAGGTCCTCTCTCACCTATCTCTCCTCAAGGTTGAACAGGCCCAGTTCCCTCAGCCTGTCCTTGTACAAGGGATGCTTCAGTCCCCTAATCATCTTTATTGCCCTCCACTGCACCTGCTCCAGGAGTCCCATGCCTCTCTTGTCCAGAACTGGACACAGCACTCCAGATGCAGCCTCACTATGGCTGAGTAGGAGGGGCAGGATCACCTCCCTCAACCTCCTGGCAATGCTCTTCCTAGTCCACCTCAGGATACCACTGGCCTTCTTGGCCTGTAGGGCACATTGCTGGCTCATGGACAGCTTGTTGTCCAGCAGGACCCCCACATCCTCCTTCACAGAGCTGCTTCCAGCAGGTCAGCCCCAGCCTGCATGAGGTTATTTCCCTGCCAGGTGCAGGACTCTGCATTTGCCTTTGCTGAATTTCAGAAGGTTCCTCTCTGCCCATCTCTCCAGCCTGTCAAGATCCTTCTGAAGGGCTGCACAGCCCTCTGGGGTATCAGTCACTCCTCCCAGCTTTGTGTCATTAGCAAACCTGCTGAAGAAGCATCTGGCCCTTCATCCAAGTCACTGATGAGTAAGTTAAATAATACTGCGTCCAGTATTGTACCTTGGGGGGCACCACTAGTGACAGGCCTCCAACTAGACCCTGGGCCACTGATCATGACCCTCTGGAATCTGCTGTTCAGCCAATTGTCAATCTGCCTCACTGTCCATACAGCCAGTCCACACTTCCTGAATTTGCCTATGAGGATGTTGTGAGAGACAGTGTTGAAAGCCTTGCTGAAATTGAGGTAGACAATATCCACTGCTCTCCTCTCATCCATCCAGGTACTTGTTTCATCATAGAAGGCAATCAGGTGGGTTAAGCATGATTTACCTTCAGTGAATCCATGCTGACTACTCCTGATACCTTCTTGTCATCCATGTGGATAGAAATGGCCTCCAGAACAAGGCGCTCCATCACCTTTCCAGGGACTGAGGTGAGGCTGACAGGTCAGTAGTTCCCTGGGTCCCCCTTCTTCCCCTTTTTGAAGGTGTTCTCTAGGTGCCTAGATGTTCTCTAACCCAAACCTCCTTGACCAATGTAAAGTCTTCCTTCCAACATTCCTGTACCCTGGTCTCCTGGGTCTGAGATTCCTGAGAGCTAGTCTTGTCAGCGAAGACCGATGCAACCAAGGCGTTCAGCAACTCTGCCTTCTCTGCATTCTCTGTTAGCAGGGTCCCGCCTCCGTTTAGCAACAGGTCCACAACATCCTTAGTTTTTCTTTTGTTATTGATGTATTTGGAGAAGCCATCTGAGGACTTCCAAGTCAATGAATCCACAAAACAGCTTCCTCAAAGACACTGCTAGCCTACAGTCAAATTCTAAGACCAGTGTCATGGAACAGTAGGATACTGAACTCCTACAGTTCAGTATATCAACACATCTGCAGTTTTTCACTTGTCTTAAATCTCTCTCTTGGACAGCTCAGGCTTTTTCATACCATGGAGAATAATATCAGTTCCACTAAAGATACAGTAAAGTACCAGCTATTACAGTCCATTTCTTCAGGAGTTATAACCCTGACGTACTCAGTTACTTCCTTACCACAGTTTTGTTCTATTCCTTTGACAGAAAATAAGAATAGAGCAGAGCAGCTCTTCATAATTGTGCTCAACTACAAAAGAAAGCAAAGTGATCCCTATTCCAGAATGTACCTATGTGATATACTCAGAGAATCTGTGGAATCAAAGTGACTGCAGAACAGGCTATGAAAGTGTTAGATAAAATGAACTGGAACAACTTGCCAACATTAGATGTTATTCACTAAAGTTTCAAGGGGCTAAAAGATACAATGGATTATATCAACTTCCTCATACAATCTCCTGCTTAAAACTAGATCGATGGTTGATATATGAAGGTTGCCCAACACTGGTACATGGCAAATCAATACAAAAAATTAGGAAGTAGTGGAGACCTGAATAAATATGACATATTGACAAAGACTCAACATAGTGTTTGTTAAAGGAATTCCTGCCTCACAAAACAATCAGATTTCTCTGTAGACATCACCGATCACATGGATAAGAAAGCACTCTGCTGAAAGAAAACTAGGAACTAAAGTGCATACTATTTTAAAGGACATTAAGCAAGTCTATGAAAGAAACAGAAGCCCTTTTGTATGAGTATTTTACTTTTTAAGAGACAGCGTGATGAGAAGCTGAAGGATAACAGAAAATAAATGACTGCATACTTTAATAGAGGCAGATGACCAATAGACTTACATAGAAACCTGCATTGCAATATGGATTATTACATGTAATCATAAAGAGGGAGGAGAGATAAGCAAACTTCCTGTCAGATCATCTTTTCAGTTTGTCCCCCTGTCTAGCAGCCCTGTCCTCCACAGTATCAGACACTCCCAACTCACTGTGGGGGAGTTCACATGCCTGTTGAACATGCTGACCCATCACCCCAACATTCAGATCACTAATAAAGATGGTAAACAGTACTGTCCCCCATATAACTGTCCCCTATATACTGTCCCCCATAACCGTGATAATTGACCAGAAAAACCACAGAGAAAAGGTTACATATTATATACAGACCTCTAGTTTGATGCACAATGGCTATTCTAAAGTTATACCTTCAGTCTGAAAACTGCATCAGTGAACTTTTCACGTAAGTAGGAAAACATCAGCTCTTGGTTCTTCTTTGGGCTCTAACAA
>JAWWES010000081.1:89451762-89489331 GCA_035583135.1 Lophotriccus pileatus | reverse complement strand
TGGGAAAACATGTTCAGTAACATATGGGCACACAATCATTCTCCAAAGGGCCTATGACAAAATGGGATTTCTGAAGGTTAAGCAGCTAGCTGTAATCACATAGGTCTGCCCTCCAGATGCTGGAGGACAGGTCACCTTCAACTGTGAAAACTGACTTTCTTCTTTTGGGAATACAGAAGCATAGAATGATTTGGGACAGAAGGGACCTTAAAAGTCATCTAGTTCTACCCACACCCTGCCGAGGGCAGGGACACCTTCCACTGGACCAGGTTGCTCAGAGGCCCCCCCAACCTGGCCTTCCAGGGATGGGGCATCCACAGCTTCTCTGGGCAACCTGTTCCAGTGTCCCATCACCCTCATAGAGAAGAATTTCTTCCCAGCATCTAATCTAAACATATCTTCTTTCAGCTAAAGCCATTCCCGCATGTTCTATTACTTCATGCCTTTGTAAAAAGTCCCTCTCTAGCTTTTTTATAGGTCCTTTTTAGGCACTAGAAGGTTGCTATAAGTCTCTCCAGAGACTTCTCCAGGCAGACAAGAGCTCAAAGTTTCCCTCCTTTTCCCAAGCATCTGACTGTGATCCTATTCTGCAGTTTCTCAGAATGCTTCCTTAGAACAAATCTAGACAAACTCCTACAGCTGTGAAGACACCCATCTGCTGCCAGACCAGCACACAGGTACATAATGGCAGCTGCGGAAGTCACTGGTGGAACCACATCCTGGAAAGTGCTTTTCCCCTGCCTCTGCCTTTCCTCCACTGCTTAAATGACTTGTTATTAAATGAGTCAGCACTGACCACTTCAAACACCCTTCCTGACTTGTGTTGCCAAAAACTTTCCATAAAAAAAACCCTTAAAATCCAAAATAATTAGACTGGAAATGGGTAGTGGCAGTGAAGGAAATGTCTAGATTTTTGAAGAATGCCATACTATTTATGCATGGAACACTGAACTAAAGCTACCTATCTGGGAGAAGAAAATTCTACTTCTTTAAAGAAAATTGTGGTGTTTGACTCCAGAAGCCACCACATTTTCTGAACTAAATGCCACATACTTTGCAAAATACTGTACAATGACTCTTTTCATGGAACAGCTATGTGGATAGTGAAGAAGAGGTGTTAGCAAATATGCTTAATACTGTGGCTTAAATCTGTCATCATCTTTTGTCATTTGTGGCACTTCTAGAAATGGGCTGCATCAGGGTTTGAACAGACTACAGGGGTAATTTCTCCTGGTGAAAACACAGGCATCTTATACCACTGCTGGTAGCAAATACACTCTGTTACAAGATAGTCTATAAGGAAAAGAAACAAAACAAAACAAGCTGCAAAGTAGAATTAAAAAAAAAAAAAAAAAATCAAACAAAACAACCGTCGCATTTGCTGAATGAGAACAAGTGGTCAAACACATGTTTACAATATTAACATCAGGATGATGTACTTTACAATACATGAATTTAATAAGAATCAATGCAGCTTTTTTTTTTCCCTTAAACAAAAGATTTAGCTTCTCATGAGAAATTGAATGTGAGTTTGTCAGACAAGGCATCTTTTGTTTCCTCTTTGCTTAAAATAAGTAGTGAAAAGCAGTAGCAACATTCTGACTATTTTTTTCAGCAGTATACAAGTATCACACTTCTCAGCTTTTAACAAAATGCTAAACTGGAAGTTAACTTCACAGCAAGAACAAAGCCCCTTGCAAGTGTATTTCTACAAGCAAAAAACCAAAGTCCTTAAGGTTACTGCCATTCACAGAGTATGCAGAATCTAAAAACAAATTCTGAGACTAAGTACTGTATAAACACCATTTTGCATAAATTCCCAAACAAAGCCAGCCAGTGAGATCTCGACTGAACAATCTAGATGAAACAATATAGACAGAACTGATAAACCACTACGGTAAGTGGGGCATTTTACGAGTGAAGTGTAGGGAGTTACTGATGACACCATCAGCAACTTCAGCCTGGATCTGAACAGAGCTCCGTGCTCATGCTTCAAGGGAACAAGCTTGTCTGGAATCCTTTAGCAGGAAAAGAGTAAGCTCTGAGTGTCTACAAATGCTCAGACAACTTACAGTGCATACATGTGAAGTGAAAGGTGCTTATCCCTTCTGGAAGATGCTGTCATGGGTTTTGTGGTCAATGAAAAATTATACATGACATATTACATGTCCAACAAACCCACAGAGTTAAAGTAAGATCATTGTTATTAAAGAGTATTCCAGAGAAATAAGAATGTGCACGTCTTCACTTAAATCTGTTAAAAGTACGATTTTAACATTTGCAACTAAATTCAGCTTTTGCAATTGGAGGTGTTTCTGATTGCTCTTAAGCTTCCTATAAGAGGTCTCCATATTTTACCTAAGTTGTTTCAGGACTAGGAAATTTATTTAACTTTACTTTGCCTTGGAACAAGTGGTTCAGGCTTTGCGGAACTGACTGTGATTTCTCCAAACAGAAAAATAAATATACATTACCATGATAAGTAGAGAAACACAATCACCAATCACAAACCCTTCCTGCAGCCCAGCTGTATAAATGCAAAAGGCGGCTTACCACAATTTGTTTCCAGATGGGCTATGATGGTATAAACACAACTCGACCTCACCAGGACTAGTTCTTTTTGTATAGCTGTTACATATTGCCTAAAGATTTTGTACAGATAGGTTTTTACTAGCTAACTTGAATGATCAGTGCCCAAAGCACAAAAACTCCATATAGCAAACACCGTGCTGTTTTCATACGTTATTTTTCAAGAAATAAAATTGTATGGGGTATGTCAAACGCCAATTCTGTAACTAAATATTTGCCAAACACCGACTTCGTAACAAAAAAACCCAACAAAAACCGCACCAACGCTAAAGTGGCTGGCATACAATCACTTAGCAGACCACTGGCAAGCCCGATTTTTTTTTTTTTTAAGGTCATTTAGCACTGTCAGGGAGACGTTAAAAGGTCACTCAGACACAGTCTGCATATTATTGAACTTCTGAAACTCGGACACTACCCTGCGACGCGGTAAGAGCTCCAATCCATGCAACGCTTAAGCCAGACCGCGAAAACACAAAGCTCCACCGAAGCCCCTGGAAAACGAGCGCTCTCGCCAGCGCCGAGCTCCGAGGAAAAGGAGCGCGCTCCCACGCGGACAGCCGCCAGGCGGGAGGCTCGGGAAGCCGGGAGCACCCGGGCGGCGGGGCAGTCCCTACGCCCGCCACCCACCGCGGCGTCCCGGGGCTCTCCCCGCCGGCGGCACCGCAGCGCCCGGCGTTACGCAACGCTCCCCGCGACCTTGCGGGGAACTTCGGAGTCTGTCTGGGGACGGACGTGCGAGCGGCATCACCCGCACGGCCCCGTTCCGCCAGCAGCCCCCGGCCGGCGGGACCCCGGGACGGGCGGGAGGGAGGGAGAGCGGCTCAGGGCAGCCATCCCTGTCCGTGCCGCCGAACAGAGGGGGCTCCGGAGCGCCGCGACCCGAGCGTGCAAACTTCGGCGGCGGCAGCCGAGCCCCGTCCCGGGCGTGCGGCGGGCAGAGCCTCCCTGCGGGAGCCAGCGCTGCCGCCCGCCTCTCAGGGGCTGCGGGGCGGGGGATGAGGGGTGCAGGTGTCTCGCGGCGGCATTCCTACCTGCGACACCAGCGGCACCAGCGTCTGCTCCACGGAGCGCGTGCGGATCTCCAGCCCCGCGTCCGCGCCCAGTCCCGACGAGGACGACGAGGAGACGCCGCTGCTGCTGCACGGGGACGTGGCCATAGCGGGGGGAGCCGCCCCGGGGCCGGGACCCCGGCCCGCCGCCGCCACGCGCACTCCCGCACGGCCGACCCGTCTCCCGCCGCTCCGCTCCGCTCCCCTCCGCGCCGCTCCGCCCCCGCCGCCACCGCCCCCTCTCCCGTTCCCTGCCCGCCCGCCGGGGCGCCAGGCGATGCCGCGCGCGCGCGCTCAATCCCCCCCCCTTCCTACCCTCCCCTTGGCGGCCCCTTCCACGCCCCTCGGGACGGGATGGATTTAAAGAGGCAGCTCCCGCTTCTACGCTTCCCGCCCCGCCGCGGAGCCGGATCCCCGTGGCTGCCGCCTACCCTTCGTGCCCCTCCTTTCCCGCGCCCGTAGCCCCCCCCTCCCCACCCCGCAGCCGGCGGAGGAGGGGAAACCGGGAGTGGTCCCGTCACCAGGGCTGCCAGCGGGAGTTTCCCCGCCGGTCTAGCCTGAGGCAGGCCGGCGGGTGCAGGCAGAGGGTCCGTGCCCGAGTGGAGAAAGCAGACCAGGCAGTGGCTGAGGGGCTCGGGTGGCCCCAAGGAGGCGGGAGTCCGGGCCGGTCACTCGGGCAGCAGCGGGGCTTGCAGAGGCTCCGGCTGGCGCGAACCCGGGGAAGGGTGGTCCCGGTCGGGAAGTGGGGGGCGCCGGTACGGGGGCCAGGGAGAGGCAGCCGCGGAGCCGCTCTCTTTTTGGAGAGGGTTGCAGTCACGGCTCTCGTACTTTATAGCATGGGGGGAGGGGGCCTGCTGGGTGTCTCGAACTAAACGCCATCAGCTTTTCTCAGCAGCCTCAGGGCGAAGGGGCAAAAGGCTTCTGCTGGCTTTGGGTAATTTGTATTCCATACCTGGCACACGGGTTGCTCTCAGAGGATTGCTGTCATGGTTATCCAGGTTTGCCCAACCCTGGTGCTAAAGCAGAGCACCTATGACTGATCTAGCAAGAAGAAGGCAAAAGTAATTCAAAGGAATAAAAATTGTTTGGTTTGTATTGTGAGTTAGGGGATTTTTGTCGTTCTGTTTTGGCATGGGCTAAACTCAGTACCCTGTATTTGAAAAGCAGCAGGACGTGGATGCTTTCAGGTCTGATTTGGCTGTATGTATTTGGTATGCCTGGCTCTTCTACGGGCTTGTCTGCGCAAAATTGTGGGACGGGAATGGAGCTCTTCTGGCTGTGATCCAAACCACCAAGGTGTGAAGCAGATCCAGCCCAACACTGGGGTCACTTGGTGCAGTGTTGTGTATGAGAGAGCAAGCCCTGCGTAGGGTCTGGGACAGTAAATCACTTTAACTTAACTACTTTCCTGGTCGGAACTGAGAATTTGTATTTGACTGCTCAGCTCTCGCACAACACAACTCTATAGCGGTGTCTTTGGTGTTTTTATGTTTTCAGTCAAGGACCTTGTATCATTTTGTGTCTTCGGAAAGATTTCTGACCCTTTTTGCACAAAGCATCTTTTCCACAGTTTTGAAACATAGACATAAGATAAAGGACAGTATTTGTTGTCCTTTGGAATCATATGGAGTTATTCATATTTATTAAAAAAAGAAAATTGCCAGACCAGAGCTGCAAGTATAACCCTAGATAACAATATGACCTTATTCCTAGCTCTTCAGGAAATTGGTTTCCAACATGGTCTCATATTTTCTAAAATGACATCTTATATAACATCAAGTGTTACAGGAGGCTTAAACCTGCCATGGCACAAAAACATCTGAATGATGATGTAGACTTGAAATAAATGCTAGTCTTGTTTGATCAACAGGGTTTAAAGCACATGTAAGATTTGTTGTGTTGTTTTTTTTTTTCTCATAAACTTTTCATTTTTATGCAACATCTTTCATTCTTTTTCAACTAATTTGTTTTTCTTTCAATACCCAGATTCTAAGCCTTGCCAACAATTGTTGTTTTCTTACACCTTTTGGTAGAGTACTGAGGGCAGGGGTGGTTGCAGCCTCCCCAGGACTGTGAACTGGTACTGGAGACTTCTGGATCATATGAGCTGAAGCATCCACCAGACAGTGTCAGTAATACCAGACAGAAGTGCATTCCTTTGCCCTCTTTCCCCTGCTATTCCCACTCATTGACTATTTTATGAATATTAGCGTAATACAAATTAACTACGTCATCAACATCTACAGATACAAATCTACAACTCACAAATCAGAAATTAACTAGAAGCACATGCACACTTGGATGCACACATGGTTTATAATTTGACAATTTGTGTCACTTAATTTCAAAGACAGCTGCCTGTCATCTTCAACACAGTAACAGATCAGGCGTTCCAGGAATGATATTTCCTGACTGAAAGCTGAGTTAGTAGCAGAGGTTAATGACTGATTTTAAAGATTGTGGCTTTTCTTTGAAAAAGAAGACAAATTTAGTATAAAAGATAGTGGCAAAAATAGTTTAAAAATAATTTACCTTTCTGCAGAGATAATGCCTTTCTGCAGAGAGAAGTCCCGTTCCTAATCCACCACTCTCTTTTGCTGCTTCCATTTTGTTTTCACTAGAGAAGCAGCATTAGTGGGTGGTACTAGAGACAACACTGTCTAGTTCTCCCACTTCTCTTCCTAAGGTTCTTCCAGTTTAAACACGGAAACCACATGCTCTGCTTCTGAAATCCTGTGCTAGGCAAACAGAATGCATGTTGTGATGTTTTTAATATAACATGATTCAAAAGCTCTAGCATGCTGCAGACTAATGTCTTTGAAGGCACCTTGAGGAGATCTTCAAACATCATAGCCTGGAGCTTAATTGTGCTTTTTAATTATGTTAAGACAATTTGAATGAGGCAGAGTGATAGATTGCAACCACACCTTTGGCATGCCAACACATACCTCTGAGGGAGCACACTGTGCAATGCACAGCACTAGACTATTTTGCATACAATCATCTTCAGCCCATGTGATGGATTCAGAAAAGCAATAGCCCATCACCCCAAAAAGAATGTCCCTCATGCCTGTAGAATGTGAGGACCACCCACTGGCCATGGCAGTCTGGAGTTGCCACTTTATTACCATTGTTTAACTCCATTTTGAATCTGAAAAGCATTTGAAGCATTAAGATAAAGAGTAATGCCTAATGGACTATATTTCTAACTTAATGATTTTGCCAGTGCTCAAGGAGAAGGAAGGGATTCATTCCTCATAGCATTACCAATGTGTTACGCTGTCCCTCCTTGTATTGTTTCCAAATTTCACTCAAGAAGGTGACACCTGTTCGTCTGCCAGCAATCCTCCATAAGCTTGGGTACTGTGACTGGGGGCAGGTTCTTACACACAAGGTAAACCAATTTTACCTCATCTAGCTCTTCATCCTTATTGTTCCTATCTGAAGCTTCTTTTATAGGAGATGACATTACTACCCAGAACGGTGCTGTGCCAAAGTTTTCAGACAACAGTGATGACCCCCAGACCCGGAGTGTGACAATGCTCCTGAGAAAGATGGTTGTTCTGAACCTTTATGTGTAGCTAGGCCTCTGACCATGGATGCTGGCCTCTTGGCTTTGACAGGAATTATCTGAGATGTACTAATGGGTCTACTAAGCACATCTTATACTACCTGTGCCATGGCTTATTTGAAAAGGCTGTCAGTCAGCCTCAGTTTGATGGAGTAGCTGGTACCTGCTCTTACCTTCTAGCTAAGACGTGTGTGTTCTCTGGTCTGTTTAAAGCAAAATGAGATGGGTAACACTTTATATTATGCTTTTGTTAGTCTGGTCATTTTGACCATAATAAGGTGAGTGGAGAGGACAGAAACCTTTTCCACATGAAGAAACCTTCCTTAGGAAACAGGTTTTATAGCTGTTCTGTGTGTGCTGTTGAGGCACATGCAGGGAAGCAGGTGCCATTTAGACAGTCAAGACAGGGTGAATTTGTGAACTTTGAAGAGGAGCCTAACAGTTTCTGTCCACAAGGAGCAGTTGGTCTATGAAGCACAAACTGCAGGGAGAACAAGGAAATACTGGTAAAGGCCAGTTGATGGGATCAGAGGGCTTTTCCGTAAATTTTGATAATCAGCACATTTCTGCACACGTTTATAATGAATGAGATAAGACATAGGAAATAGCTAAATTAATGAAACTTTGAGGTTGAATGCCAAGGAGTAATTGCTCTTTATCCTCCCATAGAGAGCATACCAAATATCCAGGGGTGAGAGGAAGTGATGCCCCCATTGCTTCCTTATCTCCCAGCTGCAGTCTGGAAAGCAGAGCTGAGTGAGCTGTGTCAGATTGCTTTCTTTCTCTTTCCTCCAGGTAAGATTAAAGTTATAGCAGTGTGGGAGGGGAAAGCACATCAATCATTTTTTGAGATGAAATTTACAAATCCACTTTAAGATTAAGCTTTTCCCTTGATTACTTCTGGTTTCCTCTAAAACTTGACAAAGTCATATTTCTTTATGTTTCAGTAGGAATGTTTTGCAGGCAACCTGTGAAATTAGTAATTTTAAAGACAGCTAAAAATTTTAGGCTTTTGGGAAAAGTCAAAAGATGGGAGACAAGCTTTGCGTGAAATGTCTAATCCTGATTATTAGGGGTTATTAACTCTAAAATACATTACACTTCTTTATAAGACCAATCGGTCTTTTATGTTTACTTCATGCCATATAGTAAAATACTTTACAGAGACTACATTACATTTTTTTACACAGAGAGCATTTTATGTGACTATACACTGACTTTTTTTTGCCATTTTTTTGAATTTACTAGTTTCACAGTGGGATTACAATAATTATTACAGAAACTATGAAGAAGAGGGGATATGAAAGTAATGTATATCCGAAGGACTACAACCTAGTGTCTGTTTTTATTCTGAGTGTTTATCCAGAATGCCTGCGTGCCCCTGCAGCCAGAGGGTGATTTCAAGGACTGGCTCCCTTTCTGTTTATGAAGTGGTAGCTGTTAAAATCTTCAGCGAGAAACAGCTATTTGGCCATGCTACCAAATGTAGTATACCTCTAAAACACTTCTGTTCCCTATGACTGTGGAAAATGAGGAATCTTGTTCGGATAGTCAGATACTTGACAGCCCATCATGGCTTGACTGCCTCTTTTAGAGAGCACTTGTGGATACAGTTACCCATGCTAGTTCTGCAAGAAGCTTAAGGACTCAGTACACTTCATCAGTCCCAGCACCATCAAGAGACTCCTGTAATGAGTAACAGTTTTAGAGAATACATATAGCCATAAAACATATGTTTTCTGTGACATGCTGAATGCAAAGAACACAGAGGCTTGAGTCAACCTATCAAAATTAAAGAAAGATCATTAAAGTCATGGTCTGAAGAAAATATCCTACCTTTTCACTGGTGTTTCCTACCCAAGCCACCTACAGTTGTAGTAGATGTGTGTCGTAGGTAGGCAAGAGTGAGGGAACAATTTGCAATCCTGTAAGGCTTTGCTTTTTGATGATGAGACTTTATTGGCAAGGAAAGATGTATACTGAATAATGTATAATGGATACTGCCAGAGTCGCACAAGACTGTCCATTATAAAACCCATGTTTTTGGCTGTATATACGTATGCAAATTTTCAAAACTTAGGTGTTTTCTCCAACAGGTGTTTGTCTTAGAATGTGTTGTTTTATTTTTCAGAAGAAATTATGTTACCCTGAATTAAAAGAAAATAAAATACAGAAAAAGTGAGGTTAGGGCAAAAAAGGCATTTATCAAAGCTGCATTGTTTTGCTGAGATCTAGGCTGGCCCATGAAGGTGAAATTTAATGACATGTCCGTAAATGAGGTGGGACAGTCAAAGAAATGCTTTCTATACTTTCTGTAACACTATTTCTAAATTTACCTGAAGAATACATTTGTGAAAACTTATTTTTATAAGGATTTTTTTTTTTTTGAAGGATTTATTTGTTGACTGCGAAGTAAATTTTCTGAAACCTCCACATACACTGAGTGGGACTGGGTTTTTTTTGAGAGCCTAGAATAGGGGTCAAATGTAAGGAGTAGGAATAGATGAGAAGATGAAGGAGAGCACAGCAAGTGATAGGAGAACAAGGGCCCGACTTGCAAGGGCAACATGTAACAGGAAGCAAGTACTGTGCTAGTCAGAGATTTTGGTGTTCTCCATCTGCAAGACTACCCGGTCTTGTGTGGAGCAAGTTGGACTCAATGATCTTAGAGGTCTTATCCAACGTAAATAATTCTTTGCTTCTATGACAAACAGGGACTTGTGACTGTTAGACAGGTATAACGTATTGCAGGAGAAGCTGAAGCTGCTCTGTAGTCAAGCCTGGTATTTTTTTCCCTTTATTTAGAATTTCCTTGTGCTGTCCTTTAATATGTATTAGCGGTATATGGACTGGAGTTTAACACCAACGTTGGTGTGACAACTTTTGGAGGTGAAAAGTCTCATCAGTTTAGCTTCAGCTGTGAATTTGGCCATATTTCAAAAGGACATCTGGAAAATACAGTTTCAACTTGAACTGTAGGTAGGAATTCATGTGCAGTTTTATAAAATCATACCCTAGGAATAGGAGAGTACAGGACCCTTTTCACACTAACAGTCTATAGATTTATCAATGCATTACTGTACTCTTCAAAGCTCGGTGCTGCTGTAACATTTCAGGCAAAATCATCTAGATGACCAGTTCCTAGATGCTAAGCAAAAATTTGGGCTTTTTTTCTCACAGTCTATGAAGTTTTTCTTTCATACATATATATTTTTCAAAAAACTATGTCTGAGGCTTATTCATTACATCTAGGACCTTGTTCTAAACAGGAGCTAGTACATTAGTTTTAGAAGTCATAAGCAGCCTTGAAATACACAGATACACAATAATCATCCGTCATGAAAGTCTTAAACTGACCTATAGTTAGGACTGGAAATAAGCTTTTGACACCAAATCTTTTACTTCTTTCAAACCTGCTATCATCCTAGCACTGAATGGTATTTTCTGTGTTTTTTTTAACTGTTCCTATGGGTTATAAAATAAATATGGAGGATTAAAGGTTTGAAGAAATCTCTAGCCTGCAAAATCTTTAAGAGCATTTGCCACCTAGCAACAGCCAAGAACATGTGTTTCCTTCGAACAATCTGCAATTGTGTGATTCAGAAGAAACCTCCACAGTGTTTATAACTGCAATTGTAACTTATGTAGGAAGAGAAAATGCAGCAAAAGGCTCTGGTTACATCACTGACAAAAGCATTTCATTACCATAAGAAGTCCCTAACAGGGTGACAAATAATCAAGATTAAAAAGAATGTGTGAGACCAGCAGAAAGGGAAACAATGACGTTCCTATTATAGCTGTGGCCTTTGCAATAAATGATATGTCAGCTTTTTCATTTTGAATTGTGCTGAATAACTTAGTGATTTTAATTCATCGGCAAATGAATAGTTAGATTAGAAGCTATTTTCTTTTCAAATGTGCATTTGCTAATTTAGTCATGCAATAAATACCACATTCCTTGAAAAGTGTGTGTTATTTTTATAGGTATTGTTTATAGATGTTAATGATTTAAACCCACAGATACTCTGTTAGTTTGCACAGATATGTGCAGAAAGTATGGGAATTATATGAGAGGAAGGGTAATTGCAACATGCATGAGCTGGCTGGCTATCAAAGTCCCATTGGTCTGCGTTTTGTGATGCTAATGAGATAGCAGAGAAAAATTACATAGATGCTAATGCACATGGGTTCTACTTAGATGATTCTCATGCGTAAGTCTTTACAATGTCTAAGAATATGCTTTGTTGTGTATCAGTTATCCCAGTTCCTCTGTTTTCATCATGGTTTTTTTTCCACGTCTTTAAAGGAGAAAAACAGGGGATACTTAAGAACACTGTGTCTTCGGTACCTCCCAGACCGCTGAATCATCTACACTTGTTAAGGAATTTTACCCATGTGACATTGTTGAATTAACCTGGATCTGTTCTAAAAAAAAAAAAAAAAAAAGAGCAGCTTCTAGACCTACGTTCACAGTATTGCTTAAAATTACTTATTAACAGGGTACTAAAACCCACTTTGTTTCAGTATATGTTCTTTTTAAAACGTGTTTCTCAGTTAACAAACCAACTTAAGCCCAACAAAGACATTACTAATATACATTACAACAAAATACTTCTAATGCTAAAAAATAGATGGTGTATTGTTGCTAACCCCTTACAGGCAGCTGGTAGGATTCAATTCTGTTTCTGGCAGCAGGAGAGTACATGCTGAAGTATCAGAATTAGAGCAGAAAATTGTAAGTGCAGCTGAAATGGAAGGGGAAGCAGCAAGCTATTGCCAAGGGAGCACAAGCACTCTTGAAATAAGTACATTCAGTGAGTTTATACTAAATATTAAAAGTTCCAGAAAGCATAATGTAAATAACTGGAAATTTAGAAGCCTCTCTTTTTCAGTCATGTTCAAAATGCTAAAAGCATTTCTTAGAACCTGATATTTGTACTGAATTGCCAGTGCAATATCAGCCATTTTTGGAAAACGTCATAATGTAGACATGCCCTAATAGGCAAAAGTTTTGAAAGCAAAATGAGGTGTTGGGGTGTAAGGAGCACGTTGACAGAACGTTTTTTTTTTTGCTGTACTTACTAACAGTAGTCCTGACCTGGCAACTCTTCCATTGATGTACATTGGTCTGGTGCCAGATGAGGACTGCATGTTCAGGTGTGCTTGGGACACTGTACATGTTCCTCTAGTAGGAATAAATTTGCAGATCACAGGTGGAAGGAATTTAAAGGTCCAAGCTTTCTCATTTCACAGTTGGTCTATTCTAGCAATCAGAATGTGAAATCTAATTGTCTACTTTGGATAAGGAGAAAATAGTTTCTTAATCAAATGTTTCTTTGATTCTGCCATAAAGGATGGCAAAAGTCCTGCTTCTCTTAAGAGAAAATAAGCCAATCAATAGGAGACAACTTGTGTTTTCAGAGTTCCAGATTCATGTCATCTGTTTAGCCTGCAAGGTGCTGCAGGATTCTCATTTAGTGTCTATACCTGTATATGTACCCATTTTGACTTCTTACAATACTATGTATCTTACCAGGCAGAATAATTAGAAAAATATCACTTTATGTTAAAACAGTGTATTTTTTGAAACTTAAAATATCACAGAGTAATATGTAATCAATAATTACATCCTGATGGAATTGCTCCCTACTCTGCCTGTCATGCTCAAATACTGATATGCATTTGGTAGGGAATCTCAGCCCTTACAGCAGAAACTGTGCAACAACTGTATTTTATCTACCTTGCTGTCCTTCTCAAGAGTTATGATTGAGGTGCTGAGGGGATACAGCAAATGATAATATTCTTTTAGCTCTAGCAGAGCTTCTCCTTGACTTTGAAAGACAGGTGATTACAATTCACATTTTTTAAAAAGTGGGCACAGCAGAGACAGTTTGGAAAGTGAAAATCCACATGGATTAGTGTAGCCTGGTGTCCAGGTCACATGTGTAGCATACATAACCTGATTAAAATCCCTGCTCAGTCAGCTTCAGAT
Organism: Lophotriccus pileatus; assembly: GCA_035583135.1. Lineage (NCBI taxonomy): Eukaryota > Metazoa > Chordata > Aves > Passeriformes > Tyrannidae > Lophotriccus > Lophotriccus pileatus. The sequence continues at coordinate 89,476,130 of JAWWES010000081.1, read as the reverse complement.
CATGGTCTTGAAACTAAATTCCCACTTCCCATCTGTGTGTTTAGCTACGGATATTTCAAGGTGGTGTCTTTCTTTGAAGAAGTCTCAGTCAGCCTTTGTCTTCATCCAGATACAAAACAGAAACTGCTGTTTCCCACAGTTAATTCTTACCTAAATTTAGGAAAAAAAAATGATAGATTTAATAGGAAATTTCCAGCCTTAACATTTTATTAATGTACTTATGATTTTTTGTTCTTTTTATTTCAAAATAGAATTAGGACTAAAAAGTGTGATCTAGAGCAGCTTGTATTATGTTTAGCCCAAAACCTTCATAATGGAAACTGTGACTTAATACTTTTGACTCCTAAATCATGCATTATTTTAGCTCTTCCTCTTACAAGTTCCTTAAAAAGAAGTCACATATTGAATATGAGTTTCAGAGAAAGTTCAACATTCCAAGGGCACCCTAAAAAAGGCATGAGCACCTGTCTTCAGACTGGGTTTTTATGTATATAGGCTGATCCCAATAGACTTAATGTGCATGATGAAATTGTACTCTAGCCATGCAGTTTGAATTAGACTGTTACTTTGATATCTCTTATCGCTACTCCTTTCCAGTTAACGTTCTCCTCATTTACATCCTGAGTTTGTAATCCCTTAGGATATTTTTTTCCGCAATTTTTCTGGAGCAAAATATTCATAAGATTAGAATAACTAGTTTGTCATATTCCTCATTTGAATACAGCAAACCTGCTTATAATTGATTCTGTTGTACTTGGTTGCGATCCTCTAGCCAGGAAGAATAAACCCCAACAAACTGTTTTGATACTTTATGCTTCTCCCATTAGGTTTCCACAGAAGGAAATTCTTTGGTCAGAGTCAAAACCCCTCAGACACTGACCTGAAACTGTTCCTGTGGAAGTCAGCTCTCATCTCCTGAGTTCTTTGGGTCAGGCACAGGTCAGTAAAGGGCGCTTTTGTGAATCCCCACTTACTATAGCCCAAGCTCTGTTCATGAGAGATGGTTGTATTCTTGCTTCCTACCCCCAGATAACTTTTCTTACTTGTCCTCTGTTCAGCACTGTGGATGGTCTCAGTTTTTGGCAGGCTAATGTGGAAAGATTGTTAGAAGGAATTAGGCACAGGGAACATGTATCTATTGAACCTTAGAATATTTATAGTCATCATGACTCTACTTTTGCCCTGTCCTTCTAGAGCTGATAGTGAGCCATTTTATCCCTATTTATTCAGCTCTTTTTACATTTATTTCCTATCTAATGGAATGGGTGCAAATTGGAAGCTGGGAAGGGGGGAGGGGAAGAAGAGAGAGAGGAATCACTTCCCTGTTCTCTGTTTAAGTGACCCGGAACAGTGCTTGTCATCAAATACCCCAGTAGTTGAATTCACCTTCTAATTATGAGTTCACCTTCTAATGAAGCATATTATTAATTATTCCTCTGCTTTTCAGAGATACAGACTGCTCTAGTCAAAGATCAATGGCAATCTCCAAGAGAGTAGAAGTAGATTTGCTCCCAATAAGGCAGCAAATTCTTCTTCTCCTCTCTTGGCAATTTTTCTTCAGAAGAATTGGTCACAGATTTTCTGGGAAATTTTTTTAGGAGATTTTCCTTTGATCCTAAGAATATACTGAAAGCTGATTCAACCACAGTTAGTGTTCTCTTCTCTGGATTATTTCTGTGAGGCTGCTGGGAGAATTGGTATATTCAATACTCTGGCTTTTACTTTCTGTAGATCCCAGTCTTTGAGAGCATTCTAGGTCAGAAAAAGTAACAAATAGTATTATTGTCCCACAGGACCTGATACTATCCTAAAAAAAAAGAAAAATAATAGGATATGCATTGTTTAGTTGAGTAGGTGTTTTAATGATTTCTGGTTGAGACATGTTGCTGTGTACACTTTTATCCCTTTCCAGTGGATGATAGACAAAATTTTGAAACTGCTAATTAAAGGGTAACTTAGAAGAGTTTTTTAGGTGGGAAAGTAAGATTTTATTAAGTTCAGCCTTGGTAGAAGACAATGCCAGGAACTATGATCAAGGATAAAAAGGCTAAGTTTAGCCCACTCCTTTCAATTCTTTTATCTGAGGTCAAGCTCTTACTGTTAACAGCTGCCTCTCTTTGTGCTAAGTGTTGCAGTTTAGGTTCCTATAGGCTTCCATATAAAAAGTACCAGTATGATTCAACATGGACATTTAATTTCATACTTTTTTAACTATGCAGCTGTTAAACACCAACCAGTTAATCATAACCATTCAATCTGAGAAGGCATACTTCAGCCAACTTTAATATTATTTAATGGAAGAGTTCAGTGTTTTCAGAGGCACATTTAAAATCTAAGCCTGTTGGCAAACAGAGATAGCTGGGCCTCCTCTGTTCCACAGCACTAAAGCACAGAGGACAAACAAGGCAGGCAGGCTAAGCATGCTTATTAGACAGAGACTTCTTTTTAGAACTAACTAATTTCTCTAACACATTTTGCTAAGCTGTAAGTTGAATATACGTGGAACCTGTTGCTCCATTAGAACAGTGCAAGGAACCTTCAGCTATCACCATTTCTGAGCTAATACCTAACTATTTGGAAAAAGCTGTGGATCACTAAATCTGAGATTTGAACAGGATTCTGGAATCCTATAACAAACCAAGTTCTCAGATGCTCTAAGAATATGGATCTTAATGTTCATAGGTATGTAACACATCTTAGTTCAATAAAACAAAGGGCTACTGGAGTAAGCTACAATATCTAGTACTAAGTCACAAAGCTGGTAGTTCCTGAGAATGCCTTTGCATCTGAAAGGCTCAGGAACTATATATCAGTCATAGTAAGGAAAACCTGGATGAGCAATTACATAAAACTAGAAGGGTCTTTGTGCAGCAGCCTCTACTTGTGCACCACTAATATGGTCCAGACAGCTGTGATGTCTCAGTGAAGACTATAAAAAGCATTAGTCTTGTTTTCTGACAGCCTATCATATAATTTTTAACAGCCTGATGCAATAAATATAATTTCTTTAATTTTTTTCCCCACTTTAGGCTTTACTGGAAAATACTAAAGAAAGTTTTCTTTAATTTCTTATATTCTTTGTTATTTGAAAGCCAAAAATTAGGCTAACATCAGTGGTTATAGCTTCCCTAGTACTTTCTTTTACTTGGTTGAATATAGAGCTTTTATCAGATTTCTACAGTGAAAATTTTCCACAGTAAATTCAGAATTACTTTCAACAAATATTTCACAGTGAGACTGAAACACATCACAGATGGTACCATTCAAATGAATGAGTGTAGAAAGTAATGCATAAAATTGATTCATCAGATTAATTTAAATATTTACGGGAAGAATATATTCCGTAATATTTTTAACAGATTTTGTATCCTCTCATAAAAAAAAATTACAATCCTACAGATTTTTCTGGTTGGGGATTGGAATGACGTTATTAAAGAAATATGTCTTTACATCATACAGTATAAGCCTGCAGCACCTAAGCTTTCCTTCCCTATTAATTTTTCCTAACTGTATTTCTAAAAACCTCTTAACTTGTTTTCTTTCATCAACTAATGTGTCTAACCTGTATTACTTCCCTGTAATTATTTTCTGTATTTGGAATTTTAATGATTGAAACAAGCTACTCTATTCTGTCATCATTTAATGATATAATTTTGATAATTTCTTTATTATTTACTATAAAGTTTGTGGATTCTGTTATCCAGTAATGCACTCCACAGTAACCAAAAGCCTGCTGGTGAAATCTCTGCAATTAGATTAGCTTGCTGACGTCTGTCACTTTTTCCATGAAATGAAATTTACCCATTCTATCTGAAATATTAGCTGGTGCAGAAAGATTGCTGGAGGACCAGTGTCTGCAGCGCTTCCATCCCCTGCCATTGCTCTGGTAATCAGGTAAACAGAACATTCATCACTTTTAGCAGATGAGCAGTGCTGCTGCCTTCTGAGTTGAGAGACCTGAAGGGATCTTACCTGCAAAGGGCTGTTTACACCCAGGGTAAATTTCCACATACCCTCTCTTCCAGTCATAACTTAAGGCTTCCAGCTTGGTTTTAATGAAAACATTACTCTAATCAAGTTCTAATTATTTTGGAATGATTTTAAGTCTGTTTATCAACAGGTTAGTAATTATCAAGTTACAAAAGCTGCTTATATCAGAAAAACAAGGTGGTTTTTGTATATTTTTAATATGTGAAGCTCGTGAGTACCTTATAATTGATGCTGCATTCCATTTTTCTAGTTAAACTCTGCCTGATAGCGTTTCAGTGTTTACACAGTTCAACTTTTCAGTTACCTTTCGTGTCCTGATTCTGCCAAAGTATATTTTTTTAAAATCTAAGGTAAGCAAAACACACAGTTTTTTGTTTTAGCTAGAACTGTTAACCAAAATAACAGTTTGCCATTCCTTTCAAATGTATTTCTCAGGCTGCAATGTGGTCTGTGTAATTAAAAATGTGGCAATAAAACAAATAGTCTTATAAATTCATGTACAAGATGTTCCAAGAATGCAGTCAGAAGAGAAGGAGACAAAAAGGACTGGTGAAGGATAAAACACTGTGCAGGCTCATTTGCAGTTCTACAGTGAACGCCTTTATGTGGCTGGTGCCTTTCCTTTCCTCTCCTTCTCAAAAGCAAGAGACTTCCAGGAGAGACTGAACTTTAAATTCGTTTTGGCATTTCTTACTGGGAGGAATTTACTAGTAGCTACAGCAAAAAGAGTTAGTGATTTAGGACTAACTTTGACATATTAGCTTTTCCTTTAACTCCTTAAAGACATGACTTATTTTACAACATAACTAGTTATTTTTTCTTTCTCTAGTTTGCAGACTGAGTTAAGTGAACATAAAGAGTTACATTTAGTTGGACTTCCACAGCAAATCTGTAGCTAAGCCAGAAACAGATGCCTGGGTTCTTCTGTCCTCTGCTCTAACCATGAGACTCACTGTGTGTTTTTGCCAATACATATGTGATAGCTCATGATTTTTGAACTGATAGTGTTCTGGATAGTTAGGAAGCTGCTCAAGTAGAAGCTGAGTCATTGGTAGATTGTATTCTTAACTGATGTCATCATCTCATCATCCACTCTACCCAGAATCAATTTGGCTGTATATTCCTTGCAGACCATTTATTTGCTTCTACTCCATTCCTGCCAGAAAGCGTTTCTAAGCTTCTCTGCAGCACACTCCACTACTTATGCAAATCTCTTAAGATATTATAATATACTGCTTAAGTGAAACTAGCAGCCTAAGAGCTACATGAGATGCAGTTAGGCTTCATTTATATCTAGAATATAATTCCGATTATAGAGGCAAAATACACTAAACACTACATACACACAAAGGTAGTACATGTATAGTACATGTCTCCTTAATAGGCATGTCCATTTTAGTAAAGCCCGAGGATGCTTTGGGTTACTTTCACACTGACTATTATTACTATTAATGCAGTAAGAAATGATACCACCCATAAAACTTGAGTTTTCAGTTCAGGACATTTAATAAAGTTTCATAATTACAAAATAGAAGGATCTCTGCAGTCAGATAACAGCAAGGAAAGAACCATAGAGTCTGAGTTCTGGCAGGGATTTTTAGTTGTCAAGCAAATTGGAAAGCTGACTAATATAACAGTTACGTTTTGTTGTAACACAGTGCTAAATGGAAGAGCACCCTTCAAACACTGACGTTCTTGAATCTCATGGGGAACCACTTCAGTCCTTGTATAAAAAAATGAAGAAGCTTTGGCACCCTAAACCAAAGGAAAACCAGAGCAGATACTTTAAACAAAAGTATTTAACTGTTTCTCTCTAAAACAAACACAGAACATTGGCTTTCCACCAAGCAATTCAACAAATGTAGAGGAGAAGCACAGTTAAACTGCCCTGGGAACTCTGACTCATGGTGTCAGTCGTCCTCCTTGTTGCAGAGGGGAAACAGTTTGCACCACCACCCTTTTTCCTGGCACAGCCTGTTTCCTCCTCTCCTGTTCCAGGATCCAGCCCAGCCTGCTGACCCATGAGCCTGTGGTGTTTTATGTACTCTGCCCACCACAGAAAAAGGATATATCAGTCCACCAATAGCCCTTTGCAGGTAAGATCCCTTCAGGTCTCTCCTTCAGAAGGCAGCAGGACTGCTCATCAGCTCCTTGCCGTCTCACACAGGACAGCAGGTACTTGCTCTTCTATGCAAGCATTCAAAAGAACTCACAAAAGGACTTAAAATATTTATGCAAATGTTGGTTGACATTTTTAACTTCATAAAATAAAATGTTACTGGTCTGACTAATACTCTAGTGAATTTATTATTACTTTTTGGCACACTTTCAGCAATTTCAGCATAGTGAGAACTTCTATTGCTCAGTTTATCTCAAATACACTTTGTTAAGGGTGCCAAAAAAGGCATACCTACTGTTTAAATGCACCATATATGGTTGCTGAGTCTGAGTGTGCAGGCAAGGTTTCATGCTAGCCCTCCCAAGTCTGACCTTCAGTTCTGGTTTACTGGTCTCCTACCCACTCATGGAACAAATAAAATTGAAGAGTACCCTCTCAGTTCTGCTGTAATTAAGTTCCAGGAAAAGCATTAAGGGTTCAGCTATGGATATGGTGCTGGTCCTTGGCGGCACAAACTTCACCATCAGCCCTCCTTCCAGGTCATACAAACTATACTCAGATCAGTAGTAGATCTCTTCATTTTGTCACTCATTTGGTAAGCTTTGGGACTTGGACTCAATGATCTTTATTGGTCCCTTCCAACTTAAGATATTCTATGACTCTAAGGTGAACCTCTATCTCTGCAAATCGCATCCCTCTCTTCTTGCTTTCCACAAACTTGAAGCGCTAGGAAGAGTACTACAGATACACCTAGATCCTGTGTTTCTCTGAAATAGCACTCTCCTTACAAAACTACTTTCAAACACAGCATAACTGTCTTCCAGTTTCTTGCCCAGAAAAGAGTCTACCCCCCTTCTTCCTTCTTCTGCCCTGGTCCTTCAGGAGTCCTCCCAAGTGAGATCTAGCTTTCTGCTCTGCTATCTGCTGGTTTATGTACTGAGTCAAGCTGGGGACAGATCAAACGGTGATGGCAATCCCTTCCAGCAAATATCTACACATTGCCTGTGCACCTCAGCGCAAGACTACAGCAAAACCCAGTTGTGACAACTGACAGACTGAGACTGGTACAAGAGGGATGGCTTCATTATTCGGGATATTTTACTGTAAGCCAGTGTACTAGTGCTTTCTTTTTTGCAACAGCTAGTTGAGGATTATTGCAACACCTAGTTTCATGATTCAGAAGTGTTGCTGTAAATATATAAATCTCTAGCTGGTCCATAACTTGTTTTCATGAGATTATATTTTCTCCTATATCATGCTACCTCTCAACTATCACATTCAAGGTAGAGACCTTTAGCTGAAGGATCTAGTGGCAGTGCTCTTTGTGCCTTTGTTATCTCTTTGGAAGGGGATTTCCATGCATGGTGGAAACTGTCATTAGTTCCATTGTTGTATTATGGTTCCTTTCTATCTGTGTATACATACTAAAAGAGTTGACAAACAATGAATCAATTCCTTCAGTAATATTCCATTGCTGTTATCTTTACAAAGAGTTGGTATCAATGATAGTCTCCAAAACTCAGAATTTTATTCTCATTTGTGTTGCATCTTGAGAAGGGGAAAATTTCCTTTTTTTTTTTTTTTTTTTTAATCCTAATTTTTTTCCAGTTTATGCATATTGTGGGCAGGTGATTAATATACCATGGGTATGGCAATGACTTCACAGTTACTGCTTCCCAGTTTATGTTGTAAAACTTATGACTGCTCCATAAAAATATCTTGTAAAGTTTTTCTCTTATGGGGAATTTTAATTAGAAACTACTTTTTAAATTCAGCATGAATATTAAAGGAAAAATTCATGAAAGTTGAGCACACTATAAGCTGAACTTGGCAGCTGCACTGGGTAATATATGTGACAGAAGAATGGAAACAAAAATTAATAGGCAATGGACATGAATATGAACTATGTCAGAGTTGTTCTAAATCACTAATGTTTAACAAAAGATTCATTCTCCAAAGATAACATTTAAATTATTGGATTTTCGTCACTTAGTATAAACTATCTTTTCTTTGAATATCTTTTTGAAAAAAAAGGTGAAATAAATCAGATTTACTTTCCTGTTAAAATCCAATAATGAAACTCCTATCTAGAAATGCATTTCTTTCACAATGTAGGTCAGGGTAGTAACGTTGTGCATGTCTTCTTTTCTTAATAGAAGATATCTAGGCCAAAAAAAAAATTCATTATTTGATTAGGAGATTTCAAGGTTGGATGACTTGAATTGAAGCAGCTTAGTTTGAAATCCTTTTTTTAGTTCAAATTACTCTGAGAGTCTCCCCCATCATTAAACCGCACTTGGGGGCCACGGGCAATGACACAAGCAACCTTCCTGGGAAGTCCAGACTGCTGAGAAGAATGGGATTACAAGTTACATCTGAGGTACCAAGGAAAGGAGAAGGGACAAGTTAGTTTCAAGACAAAATTCTGAGGTTTTACATTTCTCAACTGAAATTTGCTAATTGAAAAGGAATAAAACAGTATTTGGGCTTCTGATTATCATCCATTTTTTAACGGTAGAATTCCCAAGAACTGCAAATTCTCAGTTTTAATAAATACTACTAGAATCAGCTACCTAAGACCTTCCTCTCGTTCAGACTTCAGCTGTACAGGTCACAGAGGCACAACAGTAATAGCTTTCTGAATTGCTCAATTGCTAGGGTTGTTTCAGAAGATTTATTTCAGATTTGTGAAAGTTCTGGGTCCTGAGCAGCTGGGCTGCCCTGTGAACCCTATGCCAATGCCGCAGGGATTGGGATGGCACAAGAACTTCGTCTGAAATAACATGGCAGATCACTGTGCAAAGTAGTCAGTTAAAATTTATATGATCTATATTCCAGTTTTGTCTTCTGAGGCTTGGATGCTTGCTGGCTTCCTAAGCCTGTAATTCATTTATAGAAAGATAAATTTCATATCCATGACTGTGACAGCCTGCATGCCTTGTCTATTGGAGCAAGCTAGCAGTACTCCATATAAAGCAGTTCCCCAAGGGGCCCAGAACATTTAGGATTGGTGCCTTGGCAAAAAAGTGCTCTCATTGCTATAAGCAAAAGAATCCCATCACAATATTTTTTCTCTTCAGAGTATTTTTCTTTGCAATACAGCTTTCTTCTTTTCCTGCAAAGGCCTTCCAGTTTCTACATTTTCCTGTGCTGGCATACTTAGGACTCTGTGTTATTCCAGAGCATTTGCATTTTGGTGTGGGGATAGTGCATCCTTCTTTTCACACAGAAACAGAGCCCAGCTTGCAATATGAAATAAGAAAAGCTTTAATAGACATGAATAAAATCCTATTCTGAAGAATAGATATGAACAGATATGAATAAAATCCTATTTTACCTCTAAGCTGTGTGTTACTACTTACGAGCTTGTGAATTCAAGTTTGATTGATAGGGCATGTTTTTCTGTAAATTTGAGAGGTTAAAACAAATCGTGACATTAGAAACTGGCACAATGGGTTAGGGGAGAAATGTTTCATTTGTTTGCATGTTTAGGGGGATTATTGGTTGATTGGTTTAGTTTTACATTGACTATTCTTGCCACTTTTCTGTGTGCTAGTGTCCAACAGCACTTGATTTTCCTGGCATTTTGGACTTGGTCACTTCATTACTTGAAACTTCCTGGTGTTTATTTCTGAGTATAATTTGCTACTGCCGGTTATTCTCCTCAAGTCCACAAAACAAACTCCACTCACTCCCTATGCTCTCATTCCCCTTTATTTACCCCATATAAATGGTTATGTGGATTTGAAGAGAACCTCAGAATAAGGGATAACAGAGCATGGGGGAAGAGAATATGAATTAATCAGACCTTACAGCAGGCAACCAGGTATTATTTTATTTTTTAATTTCAAAAATATTTCTTGGTAATATCTAAGATGCTGGAGATGACACGAGATATTTCAAATTTCCAGGGAATGAGTCCATATATATTTTTAAAATTAACTTCACCTGGTCAGAGGCCCAAGACGCATCACGTAAAGGGGCCAGAGGTTTTATTACAATGAATATCTAGTCCTAGTTCTCATTTACATCAAACACAAACATCTTGATCTCTTTATACTTGGGGGATTAAAGAGTAAATAAACTATCCAAAGATGAGATATTCAGTGTTGTTATGACAGAGAGAGGACTCAAACACAGGTCTCTGAGAATAAGACACTGGGATACTTAGGAGAAGCACGGCTTTTTCCAGGCAGTCACTAATTTACGCTTTTAGATAGTGATCCCTTCCCCTGATGACTGATACTGATGATAGTTAAATGGATGACATAACTATTCAAAGTAGCAGGGAAAGCAAGTGTGAAGTCACTCAGCGCTGATGAGACTGCTACTGCTCTTGTCCCAGTACTGATGAACCAGAGGCACATCAAGCTGGGATGCCTGCAGGTATGCTCAGCTAAGAGAATTCCAGTGGTCCTTCACTTCCTGTTCATTGCTGCTGACCTGTATTCAAGTTTTGCCTCCAACTTGAGTAGTCTGAAGGGCTGCCATCTTTCAGAATACAGGAAGTGCAATATTTATGCCACAACTGATCAGTTTTAGCTGTACTATTGCCTTGTGCCCTCACTGTTCTGGGTTACGCCACTGCAGTTGTACTGAACTTAACATACAGCCTCCTCTGTGGCAAATTCCAAGCAATTTTAGAAAGCTTTCTCAGGATTTAGGAGATTGTGGGTGAAATCCCCTGGAACATGATGCTGTTTTCTTCTGAAACTGGGAATAGGAATGAAACTGTGATTTTCTCATAGGGCAAAACAGCTTCAGATTTTGGAAATCTGCCATAAGGTCTACACAGCAGCTGTTGGTAAGTAGGGAGAATGGTAGAGGGCTGGGAACTGAGACCAACAGCTGCAGAATTATTTTTTACAGCTGTCTTATGTTCTTTTCCTTTGATATGTCTTTTTTGTTTTTGTGGTATATGAGAACAGTTTTTTATGACAAACCCCTTTTTCTGTGTCTGCGATGAAGTGAGCATCCCTGAGTGACAAGAAAGTTCCCTGCTTTGTTGTAATGATGTGTCTAGAGAGCACTTCTACTGAGCTGAGAGAAAACAATATATTTTCTGTGGAAAAGATGTGCAAAAAAATAGTCATTGTACTTTTTGAAGTCCCCTTGATAGGTGATGCTACTGAGAAAGATTGTAGGGAGATAGTGATGGAGCATATATGTCCTTTCTGTCTGCCACCTCTAATCTCTTCACAAAGTACCAGAACCATATTGGGGTACACAGGAATAGTAACTCATTGTGGTGTATTTTTGAGGGAAGGCTTTAATTTGTACCAGCAGAAGTTCAGATTCGATATTATTAAAAAAAAAAAAAAACCAAAAACCCAACACTGAAACACTAGTTAGGCATTGGAATAAGTTGCTCAGGGAGGTGGCAGAGTCACTGTCTCTGGAAGTGTTCAAGAGGCATCTGGATGTGACACTTGAGGCTGTGGTTTAGGTGTGATTATGGTGGTGTTGATTTGATGGTTGGACTAGGTGATCTTGAAAGTCTCTTCCAACTTTTATGGTTCTGTGATTCTGTTATTGATGGTGTAGTTAGAACTGTTGGGTGAGCGTTAAAAACTGTGGACTTAACAGGAACAACTGAAAGGATGTGATGATCTTTAGATGAAGGAAAGAGGATAACTGCAAAAAATATCAGATAAAGTTTTAAACAGGAGCTCTGTAAGCTTTAGGTGTACATTCACATTTCCCTCAGATAAATAATTCTCTACTGAATCTCTCAACATATATTATTCTTCATACACATTATTATTAAACAATCCAATTCCAGCCTTTTGTCATATTTCATTCCTTCAGCCCTACTTATGGCATGTTGAAAAGTGATACTGTTCCTACAGGAGGTGGCTGAAAATTTGTTTACAGGTACAAAACTGTGAAGTCAGGTTTCTGAGAGCCGACGTGAATTAATCCCTTCTCAGGCCTTGTGCTCTGTTCTGATGTGTTTCTTAGATAAAAGTTACTGCTATGACAAAAGAATTTGTTATCAGTTCTTTGTCATAAATCTGCAGAGAATGCATAATTTTGAAAACCTCAGCATATAAAATGAAAATGGCCTAAGATTACATCATTAAAAGACTTTTAGCACACTAAAAAAAAATGTAAATAACATTCAGTTGCAAAAAGTGGTTTGCCATCATCTACACCTTCGTCATCTTTAACCAATTTAAAGATTGCATTTGGTAAGTCTTTACCTAGTGTACAAAGGCAACTTATAGAAGCTGGAAAAGCTTTTAAGTGCCTTTTAGTGGTATCACTTATTTTTGGTGAATAAGTCTCAGAATACTTGTGTATTATGCTGAAATGAAACATATCCTGAAATTGCTAGATATTTTTTGGCATATGAGAGTGATAAGAAAGTTTTGTTACATGACTTTCAAATCAGGAGTTATGTTATGCATGTCATTGTTTCGTGCAGCATATGATCTGAGCAGTTAGATGGAAGCAAATATGCTTGTATTCATTCAGATAGATACTAGAATATTCCCCTTGTAAACCTATATTAACAATACTATGATAACTATATAATTCCAATTATCAAAACTATCAGAGGCCACTGAAAAAAGCATGTCCTTTTCATTAGTCTTTAATTATTTTCTACTTTAAAAGAAAGAGTTATTATATTTTTAAACTATATATTTTTTCCCATCCAAGTTATAGGAGAACAAGTCACCCACTTCAGATTAAATAATCTACTGTCCCTATCATGATTTGTTTGTTTGGCACATTTTTATTGCTTATGTTACAGTCACTTCAGCCTTTGTCTTACCAATCAAATAAGCTGTTAGCAGAAGTGCTAGAATTTTCTTTTATGCTTTTCTCTTTTAACATTCTATCCCATGTCTGACAATCCATTGTGAAAAGCTGGAAAGCTCTGACCTTTTTTGATAGGTGCAGAATTCTACAGTGAAGAGGTAACTCTCACTTTACAGATGAGTTATTTGAATAATCTCTAAAGTCATGGTCATTATGTATACAGGTATATAATTCAATAAATTAATAATACATGAGGGCCATACCCAACCCTAACTCACAATCAGTTACTCACACCTTTAGTGCCTGTCCATAAACAGGCATCATATTTGACTGTATGTGACATTTTAAACAGGTAGGATAGCACAATCTTTATAGAAGGTAATTCTAGCTGAATATCTTGGAAATCAACTAAAGCTTCTCTGGAAGATGTGTGGTGTAACATCTCATATTTCAGCAGCAGCTGAATTCCTTTCCATACTAATTTTATGAATGAACATATGAAAACTGGGGTTCAGGATTTAATTCAGTTACTTGGAAGTCTCTCTAAGAGTGAGCACTCATCATACTTCTTTCATCTGTTCCTAGTCTTCAGAAAACAGAAGGAATTTCCATGTCGGGTTTTTTTGGAGGACATCCAGTTCCTGGAATGCTCAAGTGGTCTTTCTCCTAAAATCAGAAGGGAGTCCCAGCTTGCTTTCCAGTTCCTTCAAAGAGCTATAACTTTTATTTGTTCAGTGTGATAGTCTATGGGGATGAAAACATCAGTGACACAGTAAAACCCCCAGAGGCTGAAGGTCTGCTTTATTTATAGGATGTTGAGCCTGTTATGAAACTTCCATAAAGCACTAGCAAAGCTACTACTTAGGGGAAAAAAAAAAAAAAAAAAGAAATTATGGAAGCCATATGGGCTGCTTTGTTTCATGTTTTTGCCCTTCCCACAGTACTCACTTGATGTGCAATAAAACATACTAGACTTCAAATAACATTAAGTATTTTCTGTTCCTATAGCTCGACATGAAGCCTTTAAAAGGTTTCTTTTTTTGTGTGCCACTTCCCAAACTGGGTTACAAATACATAAATAAACGTGTGTGGGAACATCAGACTTCAATAGCCAATGGCTCAAATACAATTCCATACCCATGACTATGTTTCAAGCCTGTAATTCAGGATAGCCACAGAATAACAGAAAATCATACTTTTCTTAGGCTTTGTCTTTAGATTTTTTTAAAAAAGATTTCATTTCCTCAGGCTGAACTCCAGCCTAAAAAAGGTTTTAGTTAGTGACTGGATCTGTTGATGTTTCCTGGCAAAACTCATGTTAGTAGCATGTCAACAACTGGTTCAACCTTCCCCACATCCTTCTGAGAAGTGAATGAAAATCTATGTCATGTACAATTAAGGATGGAGTGTGCCTGTGGTGAAAAAGATTCTTACGCCAGCAGGGAGTGCTGGTCCTCATGGGGTCTCATCATCCTTCACAGACTTGAGTGCATCAGAAACTGCCCCTCTTTTGATATTGTCCTTAAAACCTACCTCTGGTTAGCTAAGGCCAAGCAGATGCTGGCTCAATCAGAATGTGTTGTCATTAATGATGGAGTTAGATCAGAATTATACTTTTGAAATTATTCTCCCGATTATGCTCATTTACCATGCTTTTGTTTGCATCACAGAGAGATCTTTGACATAGGTGGATGAGGTCTTCCTAAAAAAAAGGAAGATCACTAAAGAAACCCCTTCTTTTATAATGAAAGTCAACCCAGCATTTGGTTTCATCAAACAGTATGTTTCAGGACTGCACTAAATATGCTCCAGCCACTACTGGGCTGTTAGTCCAGTCCTGGCTGTCAGGCGACCAGACAAAAGCTGAAACACACTGAATGTCAATGTTGGATCCACACTACAACCTCAGCTTGCAGTCTGCAAAGTTGGATTCACTCCACCCGCATCACACAACTTGATAATGTAGACATTGCCTTGGCAGGAAAGAACTGGAGAGACTTTTATTTTTTAGAGGTCAGTGTCTTTTGGGTGGCGAAGTCCTATGTTCAGAGCTCATTGTTCTAGTCATCATGCTTCCTGCATTCACATAATAGGTTTTGAAATCAAAAGGGGATTTTGGATGCAGTAAACTGGGAGGACAGTTCTACAGTCTTGAGGTGGCCAAAAGACCAAAACTACTTGCCTTTAATGAGGCTGTGATTAAGTCATCATGTCTACAGGCACATGCTTTCAGACTGGATGCTGGGAACTTGTAAAAGACGTGCAAATTAAAATTTTGTTTTGTAAAATAGGCCACTGCTGGTGTATGTTTGCACTTGCTCATCTTCGCTGTGAAACATTGTCTTCGCTTGGAAACTACAGCACAGCTGACCTTCCAGAAATGGCATAAAACCCTACCTTCTGGGTTGTGATGTTACCATCATTAACAGCTTTGTGTTTCCCTCCTTGGAAAAGTTTTAAGTAAATAGCTGAGTTTGGCACCAATCTTGTGTCCTTTCAGTTTTGATTTTCCCTTCTGCTGTGATTTGCTTTGGCTTCTCCACTGTCACACTTCAAAGCCACGGATGGGTCCCAAGAAAATCATATCAGTGGGGAAGGAATGTGATGGGACATGGGTATTTAGCAGAAAATCATGCTGTTGTCCCCAGTGGTATTTAGGCCACCTCCAATAGAATAAAGGGACAGCTGGATATGTGCAGCAGTTATTTTTGGCTTCTGGAACAATCAGTTTGGATTAGAAGAAGCTAGGTGCAAATTAAAGAGACCTATAGCTGTCTTAAATTGTCAAGGATTAATGACTTGTCAGTTAGCCCTAAAAAGAGGAAGCAAGAAGATGGAGGTTGATCTGTTTTAGCAGAATTTGTGAGCTGCATTTTCACCAGCATTTGCCCAGAAGAAACATTCAGACACGTCATGTTTACAGCAGCTGCTCTGAAGTCTGAGCAATCAAAACACAGATTTCTCCCAACACTCCGAAACCAAAGCAGGCCACACTGAATCTCCCATGCACAGATGAAAACTCCCAGCTATTATTTTCTGTTTATTTAGCGTGCCTGTGGAATAGACCGTGACCGGTGATTTCCAGTCCATCCCGCTGTGCCTGTGTGGGCAGAGGCACCACAGCTCTCTCACAGTGGTGGGAGGCAGCCAGGCTGCCTGCAAAGGCAATGCTGAATACAGTGCTCGGTCTATTGCTCAGGAGACATTGTGCTGCCCATGGCAAAAGAGTCCACAGTGCTGAGTGGGATGTTGTTTTCTGTAGCAATCCTTGCCCAGGATGAGTGACAAGGAGGAGATTGAACTTGCAGTGGGATCCTGCTTCTGGCTCTTGGAAAATTTTGAAGAGACCGTGATGGTGATCACTTATGTGCAGGGTGATTAAAAGTAGCATGTCTTTTTGAAAAATGCAGAGCCACCACTCTGGTAACAACAGATGCAAGATCCACTTGGTTACAGTAGAAGAGGATAAGAGCTCATTTGGTCTTAATCCAGTCCAGCTATAGAGAGAAGTACAATGAAATCAAGCATTTCAAAATATAATTATGGCAGAGACAAAATGTGCCCAAAGGATGAATTCTACAACAAAATTTCAAACCCTGCCTGTTTATGTGCATTCAGGAACCAATTTAACATCAAAGCAAATCTATTTTATAATGGCTGAATCAGAAGACAGTGGGATTTTCTCTGTAGAGAGCTGTATAGATTTTTCTTTGGAGAAGCAAGGCCTTGCATGGTTGGCATCAAGTGGAAACCAGGAGAGCTTCATGACCAAGAGTCATAAGAAGTGAGATTTCTTCTCCTCATGAGCCTGATTGTGCTAAACAGTACTAAGAGGCTGTAGCAGAGCAGTGAGCTAAAACCCAAATTTCCCCTTACAGCTTTTGCAGGGCTAAAACAGGTAGCTCCCACCCTGAAAGAGTGAAATTAAAGGGCACGTTTCAGCCTTTGGGGATGAGAACACAGTTTGATGAACTGCATTTTACAAATTCTCTGTTTCCTTCAGATGTGCGAGTAACTAAGCCGACTTTTCCAAGCCATTAAGAGCGCCAGACCGCTCCATGGGCCATGAATATGATCCTTTGCCCTTTGCAACCAACTTAGTCTCAGTTTCATATGACTGCACAGACACTGCAGTTTGAGAAATCTTAATGAGCTGGAATATTCCTTCAACTGGAATATCCTCTAGTCAGTCTAGTCTCCTAATAACTAATGACGACCTTATCTGGATTATTTTCCTAAGACAAATTTTCAAATGCAAACTCGCCATTGTTTTTTCTCCTTCTATTGATTTGCTCAGCCCTGCTCACAGGCCTGCAGGGTTACAAACCCTCTCTGATCATATGCTAATGAGTCATTAATACTGACTGTCTCTTAATGTGAATAAATCACCCCTTCTTAGTCAGCCTTTGTCCAAATAAAGAAGTCTATTCTGATAACAAAAATGTTAAAACCAGCCAAGAATCAGTGAAATAAAATTAGAACAGCTCTTCTTCAGGACTGCCAGGAGCAGGACTCAGCTCACTCTGCTGCAGCCTGGCTGGTCCTCCCTGCCACTGCCTCTTGTTTTGTTTAAGCCTACATGTTCACTAAATTACACTTGGAGTCTAAGATGGGGTAATTGTGTTTCAGTCAGATTTTAACTTCTTTAGATGGCCAAGAACAAAAGGTCAACACTGTTACTGGTTGTGCAGCTTTACTGACATGTGACTTTTCACCATAAACTTGGCACAAGGTCATTTTAAGATATTTTTTACAGTTTTGTTAGCAAAGGGGAATTACCCATTCACTTCTGGACAAGGTTAAATAGCTGACAACAGCTACAGGTTAAATATTAAGCTGTTGATCCTTTATTTCAAGTAAGAAATTGCAGCTGTCTTCAAAAACACTTGAAAGTTCAGGCAGCATCTTGGAACTGGTACAACGAAAGGCCAATTCTAATTAGCACAGGGGAACTGTATGGATTTTGAGTCAGGCTCTGTTGTCCAGCACCTTCATACAACTTTGCAAGATTAATAAGGGCCATATATTGCTATTTGAAAAAGCTATCTTTTTCAAGAACAACCAGTGTTTGCTTGTATTATATTCAGCAGGTCTGAAGATAAAATCAAATGAGATGGCTGAGCTGACTTCACAGCTTGCTATATATATATATATATATATATATATATAAAATAATTCTCTCCCTTTTTTTTTTTTTCTGTGTTAATTTCTACCACTTCCATGAGATGAGCTGCCCCTTGAACGATAGCACCAAAGGAGACCAGGGAAGTGCTGGGGACCAGAGGGGTATGAGTAAGAAGGAGGGTGCGCATGAAAAAAAAAAGGAGGAAGAAGAGACAAAGACTGCTCCTTTTAGGAGGAAGAAGAGGGAGAAGGACTGATGAATCAGTTCAGCCTAATTGGTCTGACTGGAACCCTGGGATCCTACAACAGATTTGCAATAGATTTGCAATAGCCTAAAGCCTCCCCAATCCAAGCATTTAGCCACAGGTTTAATAAAACGTTTAGGCTCATGTATTTTTTTCTAAACTTGTAACTTCCATTTTTATTTGCTTTTCAAAGAGTTTGATAACAGCTAGGATCTATATCTTATTGTGTTTGGATCTGTGGAATTATGATAGCAGTGATAATTTTGAAAGTACAAACCAAGTTCAAGTCCCCAGTTTGCTCACAGCTTGCAGTAATAGCTACCACAGGGGGTAAAAGCCGCCTTCATTTCAGACAGAAACTGTGTGCTTCCAGAGTGCACAATTTTGGCATCTTTTCCAAAATGTTACTGAATTTGATATTTGTACTCTAAAATGCACCAACTCGTTACATTTGGCCACCATCCATTTCTCATTACTTTGGATGGCCAGGACATGCTTGCAGCTCAGTTTTCCTTCCTGGTTTTCCTCACATGGTTTTCCAGGCTGCCTGAATTATGCACATTCAGGCACATGATGCCTGAACTGCTAAACCTTTACCTAAATAAAAGCATATGCCTTCATTTGCTATCCAGACATACTATCACCCCTGGACTGTAGTGTGCTCTAGCTTAGCTCTTGAGAACTGCTTGAGGATATGGTTCAGAGTAGAGGCAAGAGCAGCCCACATTTCTAAAGGTAGTCATGACCCATGTTCTACATGCTGTGTGGCTTGAATAAATCAGAAAGACACAGAGGCTAAAAGTTGGCAGTCTGTAGCTGCATAGAAATAAGGATTTATTTTTTAATTGCACCAAACCTGTGATGTTTCCTAAATCACGATGGTTCAAAGTAAAACACATTACCTTATTAAAGTTGAGTTTAAAATTGCCTCGAAAGGGACTGGAAAAGCTTAAGTGTCCTAGGATGGTCAAGAGGCCATTCAAGAAGATGAAATGCCTCAGCTCATTTTTGTCTTCTCCTCCCAAAACAGAGGTTGACTGTGTGAGTCCTTCTAATTCCCTTCAGTTCAAACTAAAAAAATGCTTTCCACACACCTAGTTAAACTTGCTCTAAGATGAGGAGGGAACTTCACAGAGAGGAGATGCCTGTATACTGGTCACTTAAAAGCTTTTCCTGTCTGCACCTCAGCCGCTAGTTGCTCGTGGCTGGCTAAGCAGTACCCAGTTGTATGATGATGTGTTAAGGGCAAGAGTGGGTCAGGCAGTGCCCTGGAAGAAAGGTCTGTGCTAAAGGTCAGATGGAGGTGTCTTTCACTGGTGCTGCAAGCTTAGTGCAGTGAGGAAAAAACTAAAAACTCACTACTGTAGTGTTTTATAAGCAGTATCTCATGCTGCTTTGCTTTTGATAGCAGGTGCTTGGCTATTAATGTGAAGTTTCTATGAGGCCTCTCTTCTGTTGCATTTTGTAGACACCAATGCAAGTCTGATTAATTGTGAGAGATGATTGTGGATGCAGTCCTCTTACCAAATGCTGAGAAGTGTCCTGTAATATTTGCTGGTCACATTTGCCTGGATTTGGGGTTGGTGATCGCAGCTCTGGGACTGCTTTTTTTGTAAGTAATACTCTAATTCATTTAATAATGCAAATGTGGTCCCAGCAGTGCAGCTTTACTGCATAATGACTAATCTCTGTCACAGCAGGATGCCGAGAATGAGTTTCTCTGGGAAGCTGTGGGTATGCATAATGAACAGCTATCCCTAATAAAGTCTTTTTAATCAGGACTGTTCCTCAGATCAACTGAGTTAAATGAGTTCGCACTTTGTAAACACAAGGGTTGAAGTCTCTGACTTGGGTAAAACACCACATCTACTCTGAAGTCAGTGAACATTCAAATACATTGACACCCTGCCCCTAAGAGCTAACTCTTATGCTCACATGTGGACAGAAAAGTCCATGTCATTCTATACTGCCTCCAGTTAATGTATGCAGAGTATGTGAAGCTGCTTTTTGTGTACACATTTCAGGTTCCCCCTAACAATCTCTGAATACAAGTCAAAGACAAGGACTCTGTCAGTATATCAAGCAAATTTGAAAACAAAGACATATGTTTTAAAGATGCAAGTTTCCTTGGCATTTGAAGAAAGCAGACGAGAAAGGAGAGAGATACAACTTCAGGAAAGCTAGATCTTCAGTCCATATCTTATCATATCCCAGGGAGCCCAGTCTTCCATCAGAGTGTGTCTGCATTGATTGCACCTCAGCAGGGAGATCCCTCTGAAAGCAAGCAGGACTCCTGAGGTCTGGTGTTCACAAACTATCTGTTTAATAGAAACAGCTTTGCTTCCAGTTTGGGATTCATACAAATATGACCACTAGAAAAATCTGTCCTGGGAGTCTGGACCATTGCAATTCTTATTGAGTAATTAAAAATCACTTCAGCAACACTTTTTGTGTTTTGGAGGCTACATTCCCTCAAGGACTTGCACTTGAATGTCACAGCATTATAATTAGACATGAGAATAAGTAAGTAAAATGCTGAGTTTGTCCTTGATGGCCATCTTGTATATAATCTTTATAAATACCTAAATACCTGTATTATACTTAAAATATAGGTATAATACAGGCCTAACAGATTGATCTTTTATTCATAAGATCACCACCAAGGAAATGAATCTGTGCTTCTTAATATGACCATTGACTCGACAAGATTTTGCAGGCTTACCCCAAATTCAGGTGCATCTTCTTCTTATTTCTCTTGTTAAAGAGAAGGCAAGTCTGCCTTGTGCTCCAGTAAGAATGCTAATCTAAATTCGCAGTACAGACAGACTCAGGAGAGTAAGATATTCTTTTTGCTTGACTGTTTCTTTGTTGACTACTGAGGTCAAAGCAGCCAAAAATTCAGATGTTATTGTGGTTAAAGTCACTTTGTATAAGTGTCTGGAATCATCTTCTTAAGTTTTTCTTATGCTTTTATGCCCTTTTTTTTTAACTACCTAGTTAATGAAGAAAAAAGAAATTATTTTCTTTTCAAAGATGCAAAGTAGATATGCTGGAGTGGTTAATAACTTCTGCTTATTTCTAGCATCATTTGCAAATACTGTCCCCCTAGAATTTCACACCAAACAGGTTTTGTAAAAATTTAAGCCTCAAAATTTCATCTCTTAATTTTTTTATCACATGCAATATATCTGGCAGAGGGAAAGCCCATAGACCACCCAGGGATGTCACACCAACTGCAGTTTTACTATATAAGCACAGGAGCTGCTGCTCCCAGTTTGTGGTGGAAACCCCAGTCTTCTCATGGAAATCCAGCACAGAAAATCTATTTCTTCTGTTAAAAGCAGGAGTTTGCTTTTATTTTCTGGATATAATAATATGATTAATTTTTCCATACATACTTGTCCATTTAAAATAGTAATTATTACAAATCCATGTCTGGCTTTTGTGCTTTTAGAGTTTCACAAATCAAGTCACCACAAGGATGGGAAAAACTCAGGGTGATCTGTTGAAGGGCTGATAAAAAGGTGTCTAAATGTTGTTACACACAGAGTCATAAAAGAAAAACTAAGGGTTTGGGGTCCTTCCCTCCAATGTTTCATGGCAAGTGTAAGCCTGAGGACTGTTTCAGAAGGCCAGACCTTTATGCTTGGCTTTTTAACCAAGTGTTCTGCACCTTGATCTCCTTCCTATCATTCTATATGACAGTGTATATGAGAACTACAGCAATGTCTCACCTAATATAATGTTCTGTCAGCAAGCAACAAGGAAATCTGGGAGGGACTACTAGGTAAGGCTGAGAGAAAAATTCGTTATAGATTAAAACCCTAGGTTTTTTGGCTTGTTGGAAAATTTGGTGTGGGATGTTCATGAGAGAAAAATTCAGCTCATGAGTAGTATTTGATTTTTTCTATGTAAGCAGAACCACTATCCATTTATTTAAGTGTTCAAAAAAGGAGAGAAAGAGAGACAAAGAGAAATTATTTCCAGTTGCCCCATTCAAATGTTTTTCTCACCTGATCTGAGACCTTAAAGGGAAAATGGATTTAAAACAACTCTTTTGTGAAAGTAATTGGTAAACTGGTCTGAATTTCACAGCTGTTCTCGGGAGCTCTCTGAACACTGTCTGAAAATGAAATTCGATATTAAGGATATTTCCTATAAAGGAATCATCTGAATTTTGTCACTGGAGTTATGTGGCGTAAATTAATTTTTTTGGCAAGGTGTTAGCTTATGTAGAATCATTTGTAATGTAGATATTTTTGTTTTCACAAGCCTATAATGACCTACAATCCAGGTAGCTTAAATCATTTAAATCAAAAGCATTAGGCATCACCTTCTGAGGATGGTGTATATATTAAATGTCTATACTCATACACTAGATTAAATTTCATAATTAGCAAAATGCAATATATTTTAGGAAATATACTCACTTAGAAGGGTGTGCAGAAACTTGCAAAATTATATTCCTTTTCTATATGTTTAAAGACTGTCACTGTGAGCAAAAACCTCCAAATTTAGAGGTTTAAAGGAAATTCTGTCTCTACTCCTCCCTGTTAAGACCAGCCAGCATGGCCAGAACAGCCAGCGTGCCTGAGGTGGCTGATGATCATAGGTGAGTGTCTCTGGCAGGAAACCTGCAGGTGAACAGGGATACTTGAGCCCCACACTTGATGTGAGGAGGGACCCAAGTACTCCAGTACTACTGTTGAGAGAAAAAACAGGGTACAATAAACAGCATTTGGCTGGTCCCTGAGGGGTGCTCCTTGCAAGAAGGTTTTCAGTTCTTATTGATGTCTTCATAAAGCTGATGTCTTTATAATGTTTCAGGGGTCTCAGAGGACATTGGGAAAATTGTCTTGCTTCCACTTTCTGGAACTGGTAACACTGTATTCCTTGGCAAAAAGCATTTTTGTTTCTTTTTCTTTTTTTTTTTTTTTTTTTAAATCTCCTACGTATTATAAAAAATGCCCATTTGAGATCCTAGAGAATCACAGCCCTTAACATCTATACTTTCTGTGGATTGCTAACACTGTCTACACTTACAACAAGGATGGGAATTTTGGAGAGAAGGCTCAGCTTGCACCACGCAAGAGCAACAAAAAATTGTCCAAATCTGCTCTGCAAGCATCCTGTAAAGCACTAAAAGTCGCTGGTTGTAAGTGCCTTGCTGACTGCTGGCTGCGGGACTCTCAGCTCTGCCTCTCTGCAACCTGGCTGGTTTTGATGTAGTTGCTGGTGGTTTTCCACGTGGGCTTTTTTATTTTCTCGGGATGGATTCTTGTTCAGGTTCTCTAAAACAATTTCTTTTAGCTCTCTAAAATGGTCTGAAAAGCATTAGCCAAAGGCAGTGTAAAGTAGACAGCACAAGCACAGTAGTTCTGCATGCTGTTTAGTAAAATGAGGAAAGACAGCTCTGTTCCCAGAGTGCTCATAGCATTTGAAAAAGTCTTCTCAAAATACCTTAGTCTCAAGAGATATACCCCTAGGCTAGTGTGAACTGGTACCACACCTGACCCACCTTTATCATGGATCTCTGTATTACGGATATGAATATTTTAAAATTGCCACTCCTCAAGAAAATGAGCACAGCCTGTCTCAGCTTTTATCAGATCACAGTAATAGCATGTGT
This sequence comes from Lophotriccus pileatus, assembly GCA_035583135.1. Lineage (NCBI taxonomy): Eukaryota > Metazoa > Chordata > Aves > Passeriformes > Tyrannidae > Lophotriccus > Lophotriccus pileatus. The sequence continues at coordinate 89,452,258 of JAWWES010000081.1, read as the reverse complement.
TCGCTGGATGCAATATAATTCTAGGTTTTAAATTAAGTATACCCACTGTGGGAGATAACCCATAGCAACAACAGCTTTCGATAGGGAATGGTGTTTGTCTTTGGAATATTACAGACTTCGTCCATTTTTTTCCAATCATGTTGTGAAAGCTAGTAAACACTCACATTTAAAAATACCTTCACTCCTTTACTGCCTAACTCATTCTCATTGTATTAGTTTTTGTTGGATATGGATTGTATACTTTATATAGAAAGCTGTGCTCTTCGGGAGAGGAAGCAATTTGCAATTACATATTCGTCATAAGAAAAATATTAGAGTGATAATGGTTCCTGTAGCCCTTATGAGGCTGCGAGCTGTGCTGGCGGTGGCATATGCCTCCAGTAGGGTCTCCCATGTCAGACAGGTCAAAACTGAAGGGCCAGATAACATAAATTATGTCCAAGGGCAGGATGGGCTCACAGCCCTCTGGCAGCCATCCTAGGAGAAGGACAACTCT
>JAWWES010000081.1:89408880-89451662 GCA_035583135.1 Lophotriccus pileatus | reverse complement strand
AATGGTTCCTGTATTTAAATTGTGAAATAATTTGCTTTGTGAGATTTAAAAAAATCCCTATAACAATGCCAAAGGCAGAACATTTCTAAAGAGTCCCTCTAATAACCCGACTGTAAAACTGAGGGATGCTAACACTTGACAGTTATCTCAGGCTGGGTGCATAGAGCCTTGGTTAACTACAAGGAATAATGACAAATCCGAATATGTGTGCTCTCTTTCCAATTCTCTCCATGCTGTGAAGAGCTGAGTGTTTGTAGTGGGACTCTTTCCCTTTCTCATATAGTTACACTTAAGGACACAGTCTGGAACGTGTAACGTTTCAGAAACTGCATTTGCCTTGTGCAGTGGGCAGGGGTTGTGCTACAGGTTCAGTCCCAGTCAAATCCCACCCTGTCTTCTGCTCCCAGGGAACTGAAGTTTTCTCTCATGTCTCTAGAGAACTCTTTTGCCTTCTTTATTCTTCCATCAAGTGCACTGTGCTGTCTCTTACAAAGACGCAACATCTATTTTGGATAATAATATTAAAAATTGATAAAGATATGGCATTTGAAGTTCCTTCGGTTTTCCCAGCATTAATAGTAGCAGATGGTGGAAATCAATTTGCTATTAATTTACTTTCATGTCAAACACTCAATATAATTAAGCAAAGTGTCATCTAAATTCTGATTACTTACTTTCAAATTAAAATGATGTGTAAACCAGACTCCTAATTATCATGCTAATACCTATGAAACGCTGTTTTCAGTTTCCAAGCTTCATAGGCTTTTTAGTGTAAGACTTCAAAGTCTCCTGGGAGGAATTATGGGTAGGAAGGTCAGGACTTAAAGCTAGATTTGTTTAATACTATCCTTCATGTGGGAGCACTCATTTCAGTTGTTAATTCCCTTTGCTAAATTTCACACATGCAACAAAGCGTGACTATCGGTGTTATATTTGGGTACCATTTGCTCCAGCTGCATATACATAAAAAAAAAAAAAGTGTGGTATTCTCCGTGATACTTATAGAAATTACCCAAGTGTCTCACAGATGTGATTTAAAACCTTAACACAGTACATATCTATGCTTATGTTTAGAAAAAAACCTTACTTGTGTTAGTGTTAATTAAAGGCAAATTAGAAGAAGAGAAAAACAAATCTGACTGAGGAAAACATCATCATGCATGCCATTTGCTTTGTAATTGTGCACATACCTAATTACCCTTCCATAGAGATGAAACATCAGAAAGGACTCTCAAGCCCTTTTCCCTACTATCTATTTAGTACAATAGTTTTCCTCTATGAGCTATCGTATCCAACCTTGTTTTCAATGTTTCAAGCTACTCAAAATTGCTTTTTTTTTTTTTTTTTTTTCCCTTCTGGGGAAAACTCTGTTTAATCTTTTGCAGACTGACCATGAAAATGTTTCCAGATACTCACCCAGCATTTTTCACTCCTCTAAGTCATCCAATTGCTCCTATGTCTGCTGCAGGACTTCAAAATAGGATTATTATATGTGGTTTACAGCCTGCAAACTGGATATAGGATTAGCCATTTTAGCTTGATCCTACCTGATAAACTGTGAAATAGTAATAGGAGAAGAAACCTTTTTCCAAGCATGAATTTTCCACATAAGAAATGTACCTTTAGAAATATTGTTGCCTCAAGTAACAAGAGAAAATCACAATTGCTGTGAGTGGGAGGGAGGATGATCCATGCAAAAATTCTTTCTTGTTAACATTTCTCAAAAAGGTTTGAAAATCAGCCTCAGATGAAGAACAAGGAAGAAAATCAAGGATCAGTGCAAAGATCAGCAAGGCTATTGCTATACTTCATTAGCGGAGAATACATGTGCTTTTGTAGCACAGCAAAAAGCAACCCACAGGCAGAAGCTCTTTTCAACAAGTGGAAGAAACAAGGAGATGCCAAGTTTTAAGAAAACCAGCCATATAGGGCTTTGACCTGGCTGCAGTGGTAGGCTGAGGACAACCTGTGTAGATGGTACGGAAGCAGCTCTGGAAAAATTTTCTAGAATATCTCACAGTGTTGGGTGATTTGCTTTTATATAGCTAGTCCCTGGGACTCCTGACAGCCCTACGTTCAAAAAATCAAAAGGACTTAGCCTCTCCTTTGGAGATTAAATAATTTAATTTTTGTCATTAGCAAAGTTACAACCTCAGTGTGCTGTGGTAAAAGCTATGCTGGGGGCTACCAGGAGTCCACCATACATCCTGTATATTGTAGTGCAGCTTATACAGGGGCACATCAGCAGATGGAGGGCTCAGAGCACATCACATCCTGGCATCTTCACTACCTCCTTCCAGGCTTTTGTAAATGACGCTCAGCAAAACAAACCAAGTTTATTTTGAACCAATCTATAGTCAAACACAAATAAAACAGAGCCCGCACTTCTTTAGTACCATCAAAGTGATTCACAAGGACAACGCTTTTTATTAGAGATGCTAACATTAAATATAAAAAATATATGATGGACTCAGGAATGGAACCAAAATACCTCCCTGTCAGAGCAATAGATTTCCAGGTAATGAAGTCCAGCATCACATTTCCAAATTGCCTTTGTGTGGGAGGGCACTTACTCAAACTGGTCAAACTGATCACAGTACTCAGAAGTGGAGAAGAACATCAGGTCAAACGTATTACTTAAGTGATGTAGAATGACTGAAATCAATGACTACTTGAAATCAAATGACATTGAAAAGATGGATATGCTTTTGAGAGCTAGATGTGCTTGTGCAAATTCACGTTATGTGTGAGAAGCTGTATAAGTACTGTGATACAGTAGCCCTGCCAAGCTGTGAATGGTTCTCAAATACCTGACCATTGAACACAAACTGGATGGAAATACAATATATATTCTTCACCTTCACTGTTTGTCAACTAGATAGAAATGGAAACAGACGTATGACATCATACTTTAATTGAAAACATAACACTACTTGCCTTGAAGGAACTCTGTTATTTAGTAAATACAGGAATATCACAATATCTCATGATAAAAGTTCCATTATGTAGCTGCTGAAAAAGAAAACAAGACAGGAAAAAATAATGTCTCTGTGAGATAAGAAGCAGCCTTGTTTGTGAATATTGTGTTTTGTCTGTACCATTAATTCTAGGGGTTGAGAGGATCGATAAAAAAATCCAGGCAAAAACTTGTTGCAGCAACTTAGGAAATAACAAAATGTGCCAGTCCACTCTGTGCTTTGGCTATGGGTAACAGCTCTCTAGTGCAAAGCTAGCAGGACAGAAATATTCACTTAGAAATTCAGTGCAAAACTGGTCATCTTAGGCTGAGTTCTGGATACTGGACTTCAGATCACTTTCGGTCTTGCGGGTTCATATGTATCCCTGGATCTACAGCAGGGCTGGATTGATGCAGTGGGAAGCTGGAAAGAAGAAATAAGCCACCTCCTTCTACATTCCTCTTTCTACAGAAAGGAGGGGATGAGAAGGATGAGTGGTGGCCCAAAATACAGTCAGCTGAAGCACCAGAACTTAGAACTGCAAATAGCCAAACTCGATCAGATTTGCAGGATTGTCAGCAAGTATCATGCACTGAGGCGTGGTCTTAATCACATATTTGCTCAGACATAAAAATCTTTCATTGTCTGGAATAAATTATTGTCAGTGAAGAAGGAAAAATGTGGAATCTCTTTATAGAAACATGATAATGTAAATCTCTAAATAGGGTAAGAGCAGAGGAAACAATACATCATAGGGAAAAAGGGGGAATAGGATATGAAGAAAAGGTCGTGGCCAAGGTTTTCTTCAGTGTCTTGCCTTTTAAAATTCTGAATGGAATTTAAAGTTATTTATAAGCATACATAGTTTTGTTGAAAGAGCTGAAGGCGAAAAGAGGTTTGGGGAAAGAGAATTTAATCAGAGAAGACATGTCACAAGTAACAGAAAACAGACAGGGCAAAACAAGAGGATTTCAGTGGGATAACGTTATGAGTGGGAACAACTCATGTCCACACCAGCTGGGATTCAGCACCTTTGCAAGGTAGGTCAGTTCTGGTTTACAGTGCTTAACCTGAATTTGGAGCCCAAAGATAAGAAAACTTTAAATTTCTTTAATTTTCCCCTCCTATAATTTAAAAGACACTTTATCAGATACCTTCTTGTCAAATGAAATATAAATCAATGGAGCCTTCCCAAAATGTAAACACAAAACCAGCTTATCTCTGGCTCCAATGTTCAAGAGGATTTTTGAGCTTTAATATGATTCTCCTTTTATGGCTATTATGGACATAAATATAAGTGATTGCCATATTATTAAATTCTTTCAATCTATTTTGTAGCTGTGTATAATATTTTGTTTACCACTAAATCTTACTTAGAATTCAGTCATATTCAGAAAGAAGCAGATCACTTAGCAAAATAACAGCTAACATATTAAGGTCTCTTAGACACAAAAATAATTTCTGAAGTTTTGAAAGGACAATATATATATATAAGCTAAAAGCAAAAGGATGTCTGTGTACTGAAAAGTAAAATATTCATGTAATAATGTTTTTGTAAGAATCAAGGTAAAACTTAAAATAACTGAAAAGAAAGGAAAGATAGGGAACTACTATATGAGAAAATTATTTTAATAAACCAATAGACTTTTCATACAAATAGTATCCTAAAATGGAGGCTCATGTTTTCACTTGTAAGTGAACAATGACGTGAAATAATGGTACAAACCCTATTAGTCATATTTTTGTTTATCAGAGCTTCTTCCAACATATTGTCAAATTGCATCTAATGATCTCTTTTGAAAAGAGAATAGTTCTGGATAAACAGAAATAACAGAATGTGGAATGATACTGATAGAAAAAAATCCCCACCAGGTATTTTACAAAGATACATGAAGATGAGCTATTTTTAATATCTGGAAAGATTTCAATGCAATTATCTATGATAAAATAGGGAAGGTACATCCTATTTCTATGCCATAAAAACAAAACCACAAAAACAACAGAAAGGGACAAATCTGCCTAAGAGGCCTGGATCCATTTTTTATATTTCATCAACACCCACCTAAAATTTATTCAAGTTGTTTTTAAGCTGCAGCCTTGAAAAAGGTTGAATAAATTTCCAACGTTTAGAAGAGGATTTTTATTATGTATTAGGGCTACAATAAATTGATTCATGTCATAGTTTACTGGTCATACTGAACAGTTTCTACAGTAAAGAATAAAATTCCACTTTATCACAGTTCAGAAGAGCAAACCCTCAGAAGATGCAGGCAACCAAAGATTTGCTCCAAGAGAAGTATAACAATTTATATTAGCCTTGGACAACTCTTGTAATGCTTTTTATGTCTTGAGAGAGATTATATTTATTCTAGGAATTCTCTGAATCCCTGGGAATGTTCAAGGCCAAGTTGAATGGGGCTCTGAGCGACCTGGTCTAGTGGAAGTTGTCCCTGCCCAAGGCAGGGGGGTTAGAACTGGATGATCTTTAATGACACTCCCAAACCAAGCCATTCTATGATTCTGTGATTAAATTAAAGAAAATGTAATTTTCCTGTATGTGATGGAAATAGCAAGATGGAAAACATATTCTATTCACAGATCTCAGGAAAAAAAAATGATCATGTTAAAAAAAAAAAGATCATGTTTAAAACATTTTCTTAGCATTTTCTAGAACATCAACATCTTTTATACAGTGCAAGAAAATCTGTGTTTACTTTCTAACATATGTTATATAATCAAAAGAGGATCAGAAAATATTGTTTAGATACTAATTTTTACACAGAAAGTTACAAATATACAGTGAAATCATTACTCTTACATATCCTAATGTTAATCACTACCTCATGCCATGATTTTCTATTCATATTGATGCCTTTTATCAGGAATTTGGAAAAGGGTGTGATAACAATTCCATTGGTGTATGTCTGGAAAAATACAGCAGAATTATTAGGGATTATATAATTCAAATATGACCAGAAGCTGACTCAATGGTTTTAGAGCTCATATGCTAATATTTTAGTTGTTTTTTTTTTACTGTCTTATAAAGTAAGAATGTTGGTTTTATTATAATTAAGTTAGTAAATCCTTCTACTAAAAACTCTATAAAGATGACTAATGTTTGATGCAGGCTGTAATAAAGTCCAAGTAAATAACACCTTGTTGGTTTTTTTTTTTTTTGGCTCCAACATGAATGCATCTTTTTTAGTTTTCCCCAAGGCTAAAGGTTTATCCTTTTTTTCGCCATCCTTATTATTACACCCTGGTGTTCAAAAGGCAGAACAGTCCTCAGGGTAATACCACCACCTACTAAGCTCATGTCATGTGCAGACTGTTACAGACCCCCCCCAGGGCTCACGCTTTTCCCTGATACCCATCTGAGTTGTCCTGCCGCAGTGACCTTGGGCTCGCTGCAGGCTCAGGGAGGGAGAACTCCCTTGCTGGAGTCTGTGGTGGAAAAACTTCTCATTAAGAATAAAGTTTTGCCATCTGTCACAAGCCTCATGTAAACAGCTGAACAAAATGCCTTGGCCTCCCCAGATCCTGAGCACTTCCAGTACAAGTCAGGTAATGACTGATGACAGTTAGGGAAAAAATTGACAAAGGGCCATGGAAAATGGAATAATTTAAAGCCAGTCTTACAAAGTGCAAAAGAAAAACCAGGAAAGTGTGCAAGTAGAAGTCATGTCAGCAGCTCCCCTTTTCCTTGCTTCCTTGCTATATATTTTTGGGTGACTTGGTAGCATTATCAAGCATATGTGCTGTACCACGAATTGGCTGGGAATGATACACACATTCCCAGCTGGGCGTAGCTGGTTTCTGCATGAAGCATGTGTGCAACTCTTCAGTGCAGATCTGTCAACTTCTATAGCACTCATTTTTTCTCTCTTACTTTTTTTTGTTTTGTTTTGTTTTGTTTTGCTTTGGTAAAAACAGAACTAATTTACACAATTTAAGGAACATGTTATAGTTTGAGAAATATAAATGTAGTGCAAACACACTGAGGTGGGTGACAGATTCATTCGGCCACTGGCACCTGGACTTCATGCTGTTTCATGAGCATCTCAAGGTCTTTCTATGGGCTGGCTCTCAGAGCTGCAAGGGAAGTGAGTTAATGGTGCAGAGAAATGATGGGCCAAGGGGGCAGGGTTAGAGCACCCTAGGGCACCTGGAGTGGAGAAAAGGCAGAGGAGGTTGTACTGCACTGGGGAGGGGGTGAGGTGAAGGGGGAGAGGAACGGAGCAAGGCTTGTTATGGATATCAACAAGAAAGGCCATAAAACTAAACAGCTTAATAAAATAACAGATTTTGTAAGATAAGAAAAGAAGAGGAATCTACACAGTGAGTACATCTCATATCCCTTCAGATGGTGGGCACTCTTGTGCTTATGCAGCATCAGATGGAGCCACATGGAGCCAAGGAATTCTGCAGAGAGCAAATCCTGTCCATGGAGAGACATTCTCCCACTCTCCCCCTTTTGATAATTTGAGCTAATATAGTAGTTTCTCACAAGAAAATTACTCTACTCCCAGAGGACGCTTACAGAACTTGTTGCTGTTAGATAAAGGCAAGGCCATGTAGGAGGCAAAATTCGTGGTACAGTGTGGGAGCTGCCCACAGATAGCTCTGTGACCGTGATGCAGCTGAGGTGGCTCTGCAGCCAGGGGACCTGTGCAGCCTGGCACAGCCCAAGGACCCTGCTGGGCAGGCAGCCCAGCACCCACCTGTGCCTGCCTGGGATAATAGTGACAGGGGTCACTCGCTCCTCTAAGGGCAGCTCTCTTCCAGGCAGGAAAGCTATGCTCCACCCCCTGATCCACACAGAAGTTACTTTTCTCAACTGTTTTGTAAGTTACAAATTATCTGAGTGGGCTGTCCTCCTAGCAGACAGTTTTCCAACAGATTGGAAGATTGTCTCCATCCTAACAGACCCAAGTGCAGCTCAGGCTGGTGTGGGACAGCAAACTCCCTCCTATGTAGGGCTGCTCACACTAAACAATGGGATGCTCCAGCACTGTGCATAAGGCCCAGTAGAGCAGAGATGTTCAGGATTGCTGGCTCCTTGAACACAGTGCAGAAGTTAAAGTAACAGGGAAGTAAATAGGAGAGTGGAAAAGGAGAAGAGAAGGAAAAAAAGTTTCTGGTATGTAATGACAGACCAGGAAAAGGATCATAGAATATCTCAAGTTGGAAGAGACCCATAAGGTCCACTGAAGTCCAACTTTCTGCTCTTCGCATGACTACCTAAAATTACACCATGTAACTAAGAACATTGTCCAGATGCTCCTTATTCACAAGGCTTGGTGCTGTACCACTTCCCTGGGGGGCCCTTCACCATCAGAGTGAAAAATCTGAACTTCTCCTGACACAGCTTAATTCCATTTCCTCATGTTCTACCTCTAGTCACCAGTGAGAGGAGATCAGCACCTTCCCTTCCACTGCCACCCTTGAGGGGGCTGTAGACTACAATGAAGCCACCCCTCAGCCTTCTTTTCTCAGAACTGAACTGAACAAACCAGGTGACCTCAGACACTCCTCGAAGGCTTGCCACTGAGACCTTTCATCATCTTGGTTGCCTTCTTTGGATGAAATCTAATGGTCTGATGTCCTTCTTACATTGTAGCACCCAAAGCTGCACACAGGACTGAGGTGAGGCTGCACCAGTGCAGAGCAGAGCGGGGCAAACACCTCCCTTGACCCGGTGGCGATGCTTTGCCTGATGCACCCCGGGACACTGTTGGCCCTTCTGTTTAGGAGGCCAGTGGCCAGGGAACACTGTTGGCTCTCATGCAACTTTCCATCACCCAAAATTCTCAGATCTCTTTTTGTGTGGCTGCTCTCCAGCCTGTCTGCCCCACAGTTTGTATGTATAAGCAGGATTACCCTGTTCCAGATGAAGAATCATATGGTGGGTTGATCAGTTCTCTAACCCATTCAGATCTCTCTATAAAGCCTCTCTCCTCTTGAAGGATTAAATTTCAGCAAGCTTACTTAGTTTACATTTGGTTCCTGTAGCAATAAACAGCACTAGCCCTAAAACCGAGCCCTGTGGAACTCCACTGGTGACTGGCCACCAGCCTGATGTAACCCAGTTTAGTACAACTCTTCAAGCCTGACCCATCAGCCAATTGCTCACTCAATTGTGTTACAGACTTGTCCACATTTTGTACACATGGAGAAGAAGAGTGAATAGACTCAGAATTCATTGTCTGTAGAAAATATGATCACCTGTTAGAGCAAATATAAGACTTATGCTATGGTTTAGGCTGGATGGGGTCTCTGAAGGTCCAGCTCCTGCTATTAAAAGAAACACAACTGAAAGGATAAATTGCACAATCAGGAAAACATTTCCTAAAGGAGGTGACTGAGGGAGCGAATGGATTTGCAGTTTGTGTAACAGTTTGTGCAGAAGGACACAGCAACTCTGCTCTGAACTCCATCCATCTCCTCAGCAATGGTGGTGATGAACTGCAGGGTATGGTCCACAGCAAAAACTGGAGCAATTTCCCTGTAACAGATCCACAGAGTCACAGAGTAGCTGAGTTTGAAAGGGACATCTGAAATTTGTCTTGTCCATCCTTCCTCCTTAAGCAGGGCCAGAGGCCTTGACCCAGAGAGAGCTCCAGCAGGATGCAGCTCTCCGCGTCTTTACCCGTAGGGAATGCCTAGGGCCTCTCATTGAGGCTGGGGCAGCAGGAGATGGTCTTCTAAGCCTGTAGTAAATGTGTCCTCATTGAAGATCAGTGTCAACAAGTTAAGAAGCTGCAGGAGTAGGTCAGCAGACTGCAGCACCAGGGGTGATGAGAAAAAGAGGGACTGGATCTACTCTGAGACATTGCAGCTTCAAGAGTCTGAAGTAAGACACGTGGAATAGTGTGGGACTGAAATAGAGTGGATGGATGAAAGTTTCTTTACCCTTTATCTGATGCACAATAAAAGTTTTGCTATAGTGATAACAAGGATGAAGGACTTTTTGGATGGAAGAAATGAGAGAACTGGGGAAGGAACCACAAGGAATGTTGCAATTTACCTTGCCAATATTCCTTTGTGAAATTAGACTTTTTCATGCGCTCAAAATGAGGTAAAAATTCACTCTAGCCTTGTGTAAATTTGGTTTTGTTGACAGTTAATGCAGCATGAAAGGTAAACATCTATTGTCTGAGTATTATTACTGCTGAGTGTGCAGAAGTTTGATTCTCATGAGTGAATTTCAGTGCGCACTGCAAGCTTTTGGTAGGTGCCCCTTCTGCCTGGTTCTTTCATGCAAAGCTATTTGCAGAATGTCCTGTAAGGCTCACTGGTGCAGAGATTGCTTTTGCCCTCATTCTCTAGACATGCTTGCTTCAGTATTTTACTTTTTTAAATGTTCTGTTTATGACTGGAAACATAAATAAAAATTAAAACAAAATAACTTGCCTCAAAATACTTTAGCACATGAGAGATAAAACTCATCTGCTTGGAAATGCCAGATTGAATTATGTTGTATATGTTTTTCCAAATGGTTAAACTGATGTAGCTTTTCATATTTTCATATTTTCTCCATTTGATGGTGTTTTTCTTATGCAAACTAATTTTCTTTTTTTTTGTTTTATCCACTGAGTCAATTTTAACTATCAAAATACTAACTCAATGTCCAAAGAGTATGTTTTTTAGAATTGTTATTTAAAAGAAGGAAGTTGAGCTCTAGCTTTGATGCAAAGCAGCTCTCACTACCTTAATTCTGAAGAGGTATTACAAGTTCCTGTTCAGTCACTGCAGTTTCCTAACCTGGAATACTTTGATTGATTTACCATTGGGGTTTTTTTTTCTTGTGTTCAGTCCATTTTTTACTTTCTGAATTTCTTTCCCACCAACTATTATTCAGTCTTATATCTCTGTAGGAAACAGCTTTTTTGTTAACAATGTTTTCTTAATGCTAGTATGGTATGAAGTCTTCTTCTGAGCCACTTATATAAGCTGAGCCACATTAAACAGAAAGCATATTTCCCCCTTTCAAAATAAACTCGTTTTTATTTCTCCTCTGTTGCTTGTGGCATTTGTCCAAGCTGTGTCCTGTTGTGGGTGACAGGAGAAAAACAGTAGAGTCACCTGAGATGCCAACTCTAGCTTGAATGGCACAGGGCTCTTCGTGGCCACTGCATCAGGACAGGTTCAAGCCTTTCTTACAACTTCATCTATAACCTGTGGTAAAGCAGTTAATCAAATACTCCAGAGAATTTGTTGTGTACTACAGAAACTTCATATACCAATACACACCAATACCAAAAGAGAAAAAAAGATAAACACACCCCCCCCCCCCCCAATTTTAAAAGGAAACTGTATTTTGACAGAAATTAGAGAGTTTTTTGTTACCTTTCCCAGGAGAGGAAGTATCACCCCACACAAGCAGGCTGCTGTGTGAGCACTGGATATGCTGTGTCATGTTCCTCTTCTTCCTGCAGCTCTGAGACTCAGCAGACGTTTGCCTTTGAGAACTTAGCACTGGAAATGGGGATTTCCTCGCACAAACTTGTAATGCTGTTTGTGCTTCCTCCTAGCTGAAACCTGTGACAGCTCCAGATGGGAAGGCTAGGAGGTTATTAATTTTCCTACTTGTGCTCACCAAGGTACCAGGTGTGAGACAGTGAAAAAGAGCAGAGAAATGTGGCATTATCATACAGACTAAAAAAGTTGCCAGTTCCTACTGTCAGTAACCAGATCCCTGACTCACAGCCTCATCAAATACTGGGAATCTGTTTGATCACTGAAAGCTTTGAATCAGGCTTATCCTTCTGGAGATTACTAAATATCATATAACTTGTGCAACAAGTTATGATCAAATGCATTCTAAATATATATGCAGTGGATGTGGTTGCATGCATATATATGTGTGTGTACAAATAAAAGAATCCACTGACAGTAATTCAACATGTTAAGCTTGGGTTTTTTTAAATGAGCATGAAGAAATGTGTCAGGAGATTATTACCCAATTTATTTTTAGTTTTGGAAGATATTATTCTATGGTGTGGAACAATATCCTATACAAGCCATACCAAATCTACTGCTATTACAGAATGTAAGTGTAAAATATGATTTTAAGTATTCCAGATGGCATTTCCACATACTCTTTCTTTTGTATGCGTGTGTGTGTTTATACACGTACGCCCTCTGGAATGAATGCCTATTATCATGTCTCTTTTTAGAGCTCCTGCTTCAAAAACATAATGCATAATCAATTTGATTATGTGACAAGCTGTTTCATCCTTTTTCTCTTTTTTTTTTCCCCCCAAGCAATTTTCTAGGTCATGTTTGCATTAGGTCTTCCTTTAAAATAAAAAAAGAAAATCAGAGAGATTTTCTGTGGAATTTCTTTCAGCCAGCAATTACAGTCATTGTTTGGAGAAATAATTTTGAATGATATTTCTAAATAATTAATTTATTTTTTCTTTAGAAAATCAGAAATCCATTTTGGTGGTGGAGATGTAAGCTATTCATAAAATAATTAAAATACCGCCTTTAAGAAAAATGGAAATAGCTATAGTTAAGATTTATTCAGTTCAACTTCTTTCACCAGCATCATTCAGATTTCAGTCTTCAGTGAGATGAATTAAAGGAGAAATTGTTTCTAAAAACTTATTCTAAACATTTTAAATTAAATCTATTCAAGTGACAATATCTGCTTTTTTTATTCCAGCAAGCCCATAAGTATTCCTTATGCACTGAAATGCCTTCCAAATTAGATCTCACAGCTAGCAAAAAGGAAGAGGCTGGATCTGTATTCAAGATGTCAAAGGCAAGAGAGTTGTTCCTAGCTATTGTATGGGGTATCCTCTGTGAAGCTTGGAAGTAATTTAAAGTCACCTTTATGTTTTCTGGTCACTATTGTTTACTATTTATTTTCACAGTGCTCCAGCTCTGATCCCTCAGACAAAATCTTGGCCCTCAGAAGTGTCCCAGTCCTGGAATCTGATTTCCAAGTTTCAATCCAAGCCTTTCAACCCAAGCTGGAGGCAATGGATGCTGTGGGTGGTTCACTCCTCTCCTGGATGCTGTTCTTTGTCTTCAAAAACAGGCACTTCATCACTGAAGATATATGGTGCTTGAGAGATTTGGAGTTGTACTGCCTGGAGAAGTCTCTGAGTTCACCTTAGAGCAGCCTTCCTGAAGTACCTGAAGGGAGATTTCTACAGAAAGGAGGGGGAGGGACTATGTATCAAGGAGTGTAGTGGTAAGACGAGGAGGGATAGCTTCAAACTGAAAGAGAGTAGGTTTAGGTTAGATATTAGGGATAAATACTGTGATGATGGCGAGGCACTGAAACAAGTTGCCCTGAGAAGCTGTGGCTGCCCCATCCCTGTAAATGTTCAAATCCTGGTTGGATGGGGCCCTGAGCAACCTGGTCTAGTGAAAGGTGTCCCTGACCATGGGAGGGGAATTGGAAGTAGATGATTTTTAAGGTCCAACCCAAACAATTCTATGAGCCTGTGATTTTATTATGAATTCTGGTCTATGAAAAAATTGCATCTAGAAAATGAATATAATAATACCCCTCTGCCTAACAGTTATCTTATAAAGAAAAACATAACTAGTAAATTTTTTCCTGAGACATTCAGGTGCTGTGAATTCAGGTGCTGCTGTGGCAGTAGAAGAAGGCTATTAGGAAAAAGATAATTCTGGGCTAAGACTACTGTACAGCTGTGATATAACTAATGAGAAGAAATTAAAGTACAGAATAGCTATCTCATTCTCCAGACACTATTTGTACAGGTTGCTATTGGAGGCAAGCAACCTACAGTAAAAATAGCAAGCAGGAACTTGTATATGAGGCAACTGCATTAGGAATTACTTCACAAGTATACAATGAAGACACAAAGATAGGGTAAGTTCAAAAACTTACAGGAAAATGGTTCCCCAACCTTTGAGTACCTGGCTTTGCTCATTTAGCAACTTTTGAACATTCCTCTATAGAATGAAACTGCATATAACTTTAAACGTGATTGCTGCTTTTCAAAGTATCATATATGATGACTCTTGTCTATTAATATATATTCCTCTACACCAACAAGACTCCACCCAATAACAGAAAGCATAAAAGTTTGATTTAACCTAGCAAAGACTAGATTTCTTCTTAACATGCATTCAAGTAACAATACATGCAATATATATCCAACACCATATTTTCCTCAGAAAACAAGAAAAGAAAGATGAGGCTAGACATGCTGTATAATACTTTGAAAACATTCTGCAGGAAATGAAAACACATTTGCAATGTTATTATATTTTCATCTTGATGTTTAGACATAGATAAATACATTAAATGCTACATATAACTTCTTGACTGGTGTGTTTTTTCAATCTCTGTCATAAAGCTGTAGATATAACTGAGTTGGGTAGGGAGCATGTGAAGAGCACTAAACTACCTCTGCCTGAAAAACCTGTCTTGTAGAGATGAGTTTACCATCAAAATGACTATTTTGCTAATATTTTACTATTGGAACAAAGTTATTCCAATAACAGAATAACTGAAGTTACTCCAATATCTCATTAACTGGCAAATTTATTTTAAGCTCAATAAACCTTTTGTCAGTGTAAGCAGTGTCTCCCTCATGGGAGTTTGTTAATGTAACTCCATTGGCAGAGCTAAACTGGGACATGTAAAAGATGGGAACAAAACTATGGAGTGACTTAGGCACCAAAACTATGGTCTGCTTAGGCACCACAAAAACTATTTCTCATGTTCAATGAACTGAGTTCTTCCTGTGCCTCAAAAATTACATCAAAGGTGGCAAAAAACAAAAGATTGTTTTTACATATATTTCTGAAAAGTGAAGAAGTTATTTTCTAGGACTATGAAGAAAACCACCAAGGATAGGTTTTAATTCACTAAGGACATTAGCTACGAATGAAGACTGGCTGTTGCTGACTAGACCAGGATATGTCCTTTTCCATCGTTGTAACATCACTGACCATCACCATTAATTCCTTATAAAGCACATTCCTAAAAGGCATATTGATTCTGTTATAATCATCCAATATTCAGAACTTCTCATATACTATCCTCAAGATATTTCAGTTTTCAAGAGAATTCACAAAAAAAACTTTCTTGGGTCAGACCCAAGGCTCAGGGTGAACAAGGACTTGGTCAGATGTAATACTTACAAAAAGTAAGAAATAAGGCTTGTCTGGGCTGATCTGTCCTGACACAAATCCAGCTTCCTGTGCTTTTTGGCCATGCTGCCATGGTACTGTTCCAGCATTCCTCATGGTACTTTCAAGTCCATAATCCATGTTGATTTATCCCAGTTCTCGCAGCACTGGGCACTATGGGGGTGGCACAGGGTTGTAGTGACAGACCTTTATTTGGAGAAAGGAGGCAATCAGTGGCAATACTTGGCACTAGCAACCCTCTACAATGCAGTCTCTCAAACTGGCTGGGAAAGCACCACCTTTGAGGTGATGGCCTAAGGATGAGAGGACCAGTGCCACAAAACCCTGCAGCATGGAGGCACAGTGCCCGTGCACCCTCAGGCATAATGTGCACCTCCAAATCTCTCCAACAGGACAGCAGCAGCAGCAGGTTATCTATCAGCTGAGCTAACTTTTTGTGTCAGGAAGGAATCCTTCACCCAATCCATCTTGGAAAAGCCTACACTCATGCCTACAATCACAGTCAGAACCAGCTTTGTTCCCACAGCAACAGAGGCAACTCCTATAACATGACCCAGCTTTTTGGCAGTGCCTGACCTCCTTCTGCCGGAGCCCTGACTCCAACCCTGGCAGGGCATGCTGAGAAGGAGGTTGCTGTGCAACCTGACTGCTGCGCAGCCATCCTTGGCAGCTCGGGACAGCACTCCTCAGTTAAAGCATGCTTTGATTACCAGATCCATGCATTTTTCTGCAAGGAGTCATTTGTTCCCTTAGGAGCTAACATTTCTGGCTGTATCTTATGTGTGATCAGGCACAGCTTCCTTCCCCTCATACCCACTGGAAAAAACTGTGCCTAGCTGGAACATTTTTGTGTCAGATTACAGCGCTGATGACAGCCAGCATTCAAGAACACACAGGCACACGGTGAGATGAAGGTCTGGCAGGAGAGTTTCAGGGCCCAAATTGTTCCCTACGGTTTGCAGAGTGCTTCCTCTGGACGGCTGCTTGCTTTCTGCTTTCTTTTCCTGATCCCCGCCTTGTTCCCTGCACAGCCCTGTAGAGCTGATTTCTCCCCATAGCCCAGGCTTTCCAGCTTTTCAGTTAAGTTTCAAGTATTTCAGGATATCCCAGGTGTGATTTGGGAACAGAAAGCACATCTCTGTTTTGCTCTCTTTCCACACTTTCGTTGCATTTATACTTCAGCCTGGCCTCTGCTCCAGGGCCTTCTGCATGTGTGGGGCAGAGCATTTGGAGGCAGAATGGAGGTCTTGAAGTCCCACTGAGACGCCTACACAGCCTGTGGGGCAGTGGGTTGCACCTGTAGCTACTGGGAACTGGCAAAATCCTTGAGCCTGTGAAGTCAAATGGCCGATGCAGTTCAAGCACATCCATATGGTGTAATACACTGTAGTGACCCCTTTCCTCTAGGCCAGTGACCATACACGTAAAACTAGAATACTATGGTAGTATTTATTTTTCTTGATTTGGTTTTAATTTCTTGTGCAGGAAGGGCAATAAATACATCAATAAATGAAAAAATAAATATGTAACAGATGAAATTCACTAATGTGCTCTGTTCTCATCATCTTTTCTTGAAAAACAGAGGCACTCAAACATATTCAGATCACCCTGTCCAGGTCCTGGCCATTGCAAATTCTCCTGCTTTCTGTGACAGTAATTTTAGGGCATCATACATGGTAATACTAAACACACCCCGGGTTTAGTGGCTTAATTTAAGCATGATTCCTTATCAGGAGGTGGCTTCACAGGTGACTGAAACAGACCAGAAATGCGTAACAACGTCATGATCTCTTATACCCAGCTCAGCTCTTTCCTAGTACATGTGGAATCAACTTGGTGAAGCGTCTAGAGGCTAAGTCCTATGAGGAGCAGCTGAGGGAGCTGGGGTTGTTTAGTCTGGAGAGGAGAAGGCTCAGGGGTGACTTTCTCACTCTCTACAACTACCTCAAAGGAGGTTGTAGGAGGAGGGGATCAGCCTCTTCTCCCAGGCAACTAGTGACAGAATTAGAGGTCACCGTCTTAAGCTGTGACATGGGAGGTTCATCATGAGGAATTTCTTCACAGAGTGATTATAAGTTGGAATGAACTGCCCAGCGAGGTGGTGTGGCCAACATCCCCGGAGGAGTTTAAGGAAAGACTGGACACGGCACTTAGCGCCATGGTCTAACCGACAAGGCGGTGTTCGGTCACAACTCGGACCCGACGGTCTCGGAGGTCTTTCCCAACCCGATTCTGCGATTCTGTAACTTCTGCACACACGCAAACACAAACCAAACAGAAAAGCTTTAAACCTTTTACGCCCTCGAGCGCTTGGCAAAAGGCGCAATAAGGACTAAGACTCCAGCCTGCCCCGCAAAACCCCCCTCAGGCTCCCACCGCGCTCCGGCAGCGCTGCCCGCCCCGCTCCGCCCCCGGGCCCGCCCCTCGCGGCGCTGTTGGCACGGGGGCCGCGCGGGGTCGCGCACGCGGCGGCGGCCGCCAAGATGGCGGCGCCCGTGTCCGTCTGTCACGTCGCCTGCTGCGCCAACCGCGCGGGCGGCGGGGCCGTGTCCTGGGGCCGCGGCGGCCTCCTCGCCTTCGGCAGCTGCCACGACGTCGTCCTCTACGACCCGGCGGTGAGCTGATGCGCTGTGGGGCGGGTCGGGGCGGGTCAGGTCAGGATCGGGGCCGGGGCCGGGTTCCTTACGTGGGGTTCCTCTCTCTGTCCGCAGGCGAGGCGGGCGGTCGCCACGCTCCGCGGCCACGCCGACAGGGTGAACTGTGTGCGCTGGGTCCGCCGGCGGGACCGCGGTGAGTAGCCCCGATCCCTTCGGGTGTGAGATGCCGCGGCGGGGCCCGGAGCTGGTTCCCCTCGGGGCCGGGGCGCTGCTGTCCTCGTAGGGGAGGGTCGGGTCGGGTCGGCAACAGAGGGGCTGCGCTGTAAACTGCAGGAAATAGGGTGTTGGAGTGCATCGTCTCGCCTTAAACTCGGCTTTCCAGTGGGTATTTTCACAGAGTCACAAAGAGACCTTTCAGATCATCGAGTCCAACCTATGACCAAACACCATCCTGTCAACGAGACCATGGCACTGAATGCCACGTCCAGTCTTTCATTAAACATCTCCAGGAACGGTGACTCCACCACCTCCCTGGGCAGCCAATTCCAGTGTCTTATCACCCTTTCTGTGAAGTAATTCTTCCTAACACCCAACCTAAACTTGTCCTGATGCAGCTTAAGACTGTATCCTCATATCCTGTCACTAGCTGCCTGTGTGAAAAGACCGACCCCCACCAGGCTACAACCTCCTTTGAGGTGGTTGCAAAGAGAGCTAAGGTCCCCCCTGAGCATTCTCTTCTCTAGGCTAAAAAATCCTAACCCTGGCTCTGTCAGCTGCTCCTCATAAAGTTGTGCTCCAGACCCTTTACCAGCTCCATTGCCCTTTTCTGGACTTGTTCCAGCACCTCAATGTCCTTCTTGAATTGAGGGACATAGAACTGGACACAGTACTTGAGGTGTGGCCTCAATTTGACATCATTCCTCACAGGAATGTGACTTGACAAACCCGGGTGAGCTTCTAAGTGAGTGTGGGGATTCAGTCGGGCTCTCTGCTCCTGGTCCCCACAGCCAAGGGTGCCCCTGGAGGATGATTGCCTGGGGCTGCATTGTTCCTGACAGGTTGGTGGCTGTGCTGCTTGAGCTGTCACCGGGCTCTTTAGTAAGGGTTTGGAGTCTGGCCTGTTATGACTTTGTAAACTGATCCTCAGTGCCTTATGAGCAGTCTCTGACTAAGCTCTAAGTTGCATAGAGTTCATATTCGCAAAAAAATACAATCTTTAGATGGATAGGAATATTTGAGACACTTTAGAGGCTTTTGCATGATAGTAATTCCAAGATTTAGTGTTGCTTAGTGCAGACTTTTCAAAGGCGTGTATTCTTGCCCGTATGCGTTTGTGGAAAATCACTGACAAAGAAATGGGGCCATTGATTAGACCCTTAGTGTAATGTGCAGGTTGCCTTTTTGAAGGAGATGTACTGAACTGAAAACATTAGTGTTTCATGGTGGTAAGACCTGCCATCCTTCAGCTGATTGCACTAAAAAACATTCTTCTTAAAACTGATTAAAAGAAATTATTTTCAGGGAACTTGGGAGTTAAATTTTCGTGTGGACCTTTGAATTCTGGTTAGATTTCTTTTGCTATATTTTCCTGTACTCCAAAAAGACCAAACAAAAGCCCAAAAGATTAATTTACACTGTTGGATTTGAGATTCTTTTGGGAAGATATTTTTATCACATTCATTCATAACTTTAAATATTCCTGTGACTTTTCTCTTTATGCAGTTTTAGGTAATACATTTGCTCTTAAGCTGTTCCGCACAGTGCAACCCTATTAGCCATACTTTATTTACCAGTGATATTTTGTGACTTGTAACCAGTGTAACTGCTTGTGTTTGTTGTCTGTTGTTACAAAGTTAAGTATTCTCAAAGCTTACCAAAATGTATTTTTTAGCTTCTGAAACAGAGTTAATTTCTGGTGGATCTGATAAACAGCTTATTCTTTGGGAATGGAATGGTACAGGAACGTGGAATAATCAGGTAAGCTAGAATAACCTTGTTTCAAAGCTCCCTCTTCACTAGTTTCTCACATATGTCACATTATCAATTTTGTCTGTATTTCTGGTTCCTAGCTCTTTGTTTTACTTTGACTGTTGAATCCCATGTGTGTATCCTTGTAATTGTTGGTATTCTGTCATGCTGTGCTTTACTATAAATGTTGTTTCCTCTTTTCTGTAGTTCATCTTTTTCAAATCAGCATTTGTAAGGAAATTAACTAACCAATCAGACATCAGGTGGGTTTGTTTAGCATGTCTGAAAGATCTTGTCTCTTCCGGACTCATCAGGTTTCTGATCTCATGTGGCTCGTTCCTTTAAACCACCTTAAAATTTTCAAACTGAGATCCATTCTGAGTTGACATTTTCTGTACCCTTCTTCCTCATTTCCTTATATCTGTTTCTAGTGATTTCCAGTCAATCTGTGCAACAGCGTAGTGTTTGTTTATAGGTAGTCTTAGTAGGATGGAATGCAAGTTGGGGTAGGTGCTTAACAAAAATAAAATTAAAAAATCCATGAAACAATTGAATTTTGTCAGAGAAATTGAGAAAAGAAAGGAGACATTTATTATACTGTAAAATATAAGGCAAAAGATGGAGGATTGTGTAATAGAGCTTTCAGAATGAACTGAAATTTAGATTAAAAAACCCCTCTAATTTATTATCTAACTTTTAAAATCTTGCTTATTAGGCATTTTTTTGTGAACTGCTGTGTAGGTAACTTGTTTCACTGGCTGTTTCAAACTAGATTGGACTTGGCACTTTAAAGTGCACGAGAATGCATAATCGGGGGAAATGCATGGTAGGGAGAGTGTAATTGATGTGGGAATGTTCTCAGAAATAAGTTATTTCTAATCCTGGTCCGTTGTAAATGTTTATGCATTTATTTAAGATAACATACAGACTTCTTTAGTAACTTTTTCTGCTGATGTGATGCACAGCCTTATGGCAATCATTGAAAAAGAATATGGCTAAATATACACATTTTAATGACAGTTCTAAACTAGTGTAAACTCTTAAAAACAGACAAAATTCCATATCTGACTGATCAAAAATTCTTGCTGGGGCCTACCAAGCTATATTTTGGAAAGAAATGTCAGATATGATTATGATACAATTTGTATAAATTCTGGACGATTTCTGGTTGCAGAATTTAAGTCACTTTGGTTTGTGTTTATGAGGAACAGATTGCAAATTGAATCACCTATATTTATTCATTAAGAAAGTGCATGCTTAAGACTTAGAGGTTTTGTTTTTCATGTTGTCATTTTGAAGGAATAAAAAGCTATTTTGATTTGTGACAACATGCTAAACATTGCTGCTAGAGCTGCTGTAGTGCTGCTTATTTCATTTTGTTCTCTGTTCTCCTTCACCAAGGTTCTCCAACTTTTGTGAAGTGTTCTTTAGGGTGAGGGACAAGAGAAGTAGAAAAGGGAAGGAAAACTGCTCTTCCTAACTTCTGTGCTGTTTTCAACTTTCCTCAAGGAGTGGTGATGTTTGTATAGTATATACAGCAACATTTAATTCTGTTCAGCTTTGAGCAAAATCAAATTGATATTCATTACCTGCTGTATGCTTTCTCTGGGTTTCCTAGAATATGCTATAGCTGAAGCATAGTTTGCAGATGCTCTGCCATTGCAGGTGTACAACTCATGTTTAAGTGTTAAATTACTTTATTTCCTGAAATGGCTTTAAAAATTCTCTCAGATAAGTTATTGAAATTTAAAAATTTGGACAATTTTCTTGTGTTCAGCCTGTCAAAAGCATTCCCCTCAAAGGCCACACGGAAGCTGTTTGTGCTGTGGATGCTGTCTACCAGTCAGATGAACCTGACCTAAACCTGCTGATAGCTTCTGCAGCTTCTGACTCCACTGTGAGGATCTGGTCTCGGCGTGGTTCAGAAGGTAACATTTTTGTAATGTTAGGGACAACATACTGGCTAAATAAAAGTGATGAATGCTTATCCACTTAAGTAATAGACTAAATACTAACATCTTTTAATGCGACTATGTTGATTTCTCTTAGACTTTGGTACACCAAAACACTGTATTGCTCTTTGAAAGCCTTGGGTCAGATTTGTTCTGCAGAATGATTTACCTTTATTTTTCATCAGGGATGCGTTGGCTAAATTTACTCTTTTTTGAATATGTATTCAGAATCTGATGATATGAGCCATTATTTTGCCCTATAATGTGGGAGCAGACTAGTTGTGTGTGCATGTGAAGTAAAATTACATAGTGAAGTGATTAATGCTGGCATTAGAAAGGTGTGACTTGTTCGTTACTATTGGTTTGAGTCCTGTGAAGTTTGGGATAACGAGATCTTGACCTTTTTGTGAACTAGGCTCTTGCATGGACACATGGGAAAACAGCTTTTGGAAATACATAAGAAATAATTAGGATAGATAATCTGTATTTAAAGTGTTACTTGCTAGTTGAGTTGTAGTGACTGCATCTCTTAAGGTGCTTTCTTCCCTATCCGCTGTATTTAAAGATTTTGCATTGCCTTGTGGCAATGTAGGTGGGAGGTGCCAGTCTTCAGTCTCATGTGCTGGAAGACATTTCTCATGTTCCCAGAAAGCACTGTGAAATTCTGTCCTTTCCATTTTGTCTTGCTGTTTTGGGTTCCAGAGATGAAGGGACCAGTTCTTTGGCTGTAGAGAGGTTTTTCTGCTATCCTGTTTATTTTGGTCTGGATGGCTTACCAGTTTACCCATTTCTAGATCTCAGGGGTGTTTGCAGGTTTTTCTTCATCTCTCTAGCTGCTCTTCTAGCAAATGGATTCAGTTGCAGCTTCCTGCGTAGTGAATGTTGTTGCCACAGGATATATTTTGCAATATTCATTGCTTCTGATGTGTTATCACAGTGAAGCTGTATAGATTTAATACTCAGTGGAGAATAGTGACTTATCTTCTAACTCAACTAATTCTGGTTGTGTTTCTGTGGCCCCACAGAAGATAATGTTATTATTTAGGCTTCTAAAAAAACGTAGAAGATTTTTAGCTCCTTAAAAGAAAAATGGGTGGGAAATTTTAACTGTATAGTGCATTAGGAAAGGACAGTGCAACTGTAATACTTACAGTGAATAAGATCAAGACTGTCTGTTCCTGTTTTCCAGCTAAATGCGTTGAAATTCTGCAGTTTGGAAATGGATTTGTTATGGATGTCTGCTTATCCTTCTTGCCTGGCAGCAATGGTAAGTACAGCTGCACATCTTGAATACCAATGCAGGGAACATAAAATCTAAGAAATCCCTCAAACAGATTTTCACTTGACTGACTCCAGACTCTTATGCCACAGTTTTTGTTTTCCATGGAATAAACTAAGCTGATATTTGTATTTAAAGTTTTCAATGAACTCTTCTTAGTAATTAGAATAACATGGACTGATTACAGTGTCTTCAAAATGATTCTCAAATGGAGTTTTTAGTTGAACTCTTGAGACGGAGAGCTTTAAAAGGTGCTAACAATGCTGTATGTGAATAGGATAGGATGATCATTGAATATGCTGAGTTGGAAGGGACCCATCAGGATTGTTAAATCCAACTCCTGGCCCTGCACAGGACACCCCAAGAGTCACACCATGTGCCTGAGAGTGTTGTCCAAACGCTTCTTGAACTCCATCAGGCTTGGTGCTGTGATCACTTCCGAGGGGAGCCGGTTGCAGTTGTCAGACACCCTCTGGGAGAGAAACCTTTCCCCAGTATTCAACCTAAACCTCCCCAGACTCAGCTTCATGCGATTTCCTTGAGTTCTGTCAATGGTCATGAGAGCAAAGAGATCAGTGTTTGCTTCTCCTTTTCCCCTCATGAGGAAGCTGTAACTGCAATGAGGTCTCTCCTCAGTCTCCTCTTCTCCAGGCTGAACAGACCAAGTGCCCTCAGCTGCTTCTCACACAGCTTCCCCTCCAGACGCTTCACCATCTCTGTTGCCCTTCTTTAGACACTCTCTAGAAGTTTAATGTCTTTTTTGTATTGTGATGCCCAAAACTGCACACAGGACCAAAGGTGAGGCTGCACCGGTAGTTTTACCTGCTCCTTATGGTGCTGCTACATATGTTTGTCCTTGAATTGAAGGGCAAGCACCAGAAAAAGAACTTGCAGGCCTGCATTGAAAATGGCAGATTAACAAGCAGTGTTTATCACCTGTTCAGTCTTAAATGTGAAAATACTTGAGATGCTGAACTAGTTTAACCTGCCTGTTCAGTATGGTTTATATAGTTTTCTATTAACATAAACGCTCAGGTTTTGTAGCCTGCCACAGGCACATTCTTTTGTTGCAAATATGTAGAAGCTTTTTTTTCTTTTTAAGCTACATGTATCCTCAAGCCCAATACAAGAGTTAAGTTTGTGTTTAAGCATCATTACAGTCTTTCCCCTGGATGGAGGTATGTTGGGTTCCCAAGAGAAAAAGTACTAAGTTTTCTTACTGTATCTAGAGTTTTCAACTCTTTGCTAAATGCATTCCACACTGATATGTTGATTTGATTATATGTCTCCAGAGTAGTTATTCACCAGCTTATTTTATTCCTTGGCTTGTGATAATTCTGGGAGATATGAAAGCACCAGTAAAGAGTTTTTAAACCCTTCTCTTTCTCCTGTAAATACACTAACGGGTGGCTGTTGGGATGAAGTTAAAAGGCTTGAGGATAAATTAAAATCATTACCTCCAATATGAACTTTTGTTAGAAGTGAAGTGTCTGTGGTGCCAGCTTAATGAGTATATCATTCATATTCCAAAGCAATTAATTATTTCTTCATTTATATTGCTGTACAGATAAGAAATACTTATTGTAACACTCTAGTGTATCTGTTTAAATTTGAAAACATGTTGTATATAAGAGAACTGACTATTCATTTTGGAAAAAAATTAAGATTTATCATATTAATTCTTAAAACTAAATGCTTTTGAACCCAAAATTGCATGGAGTACTTGGAGCTTCTTTACATGGTGGAAAACTAAATGCTTTTGAACCCAAAATTGCATGGAGTACTTGGAGCTTCTTTACATGGTGGAATAGTAAGCATTTTTTTTTGCTGTAAAAAGCTCCCAGAGTCCTCCCAACCCAGTTTTGCTGAAAGTTATGTTAAGAGCTTGAGATTCCTCAACTATGGACTCTTTCCACCCCATTCAAATCCTAAGCAACACAGTGCTCATAACGTGAAAAAGAGTACTTTATTTTTCTGAAGAACTGAAATTATTTTCAAATGAGAAGTTATTTGCATAAGTTTTGTGTGGAATTAGAAAAAAAAAATCCTATACTTTTGTGGTTTTCATGCCAATGAAATGTGTTGCTGTAATTGCCACAGAATAGTTTAGGTTTGGAACCACAAATGTACTATTAGAAATGTTTCTTTGAGAAATCTGTAGAGGGGCTTTTAATATAGCATAGCCATGTTCTGTGTTTTCTCTCTAAACCTAACACAGTCATCCATATAACAGAACTGTTTTTATTCAGAGGAGTACGTTAACTCTGAAATCTAAATAAAGTAGTTTAAAATATATTATTAAAAATATCTCTGATCATTTTGTCAGAAACATTAATCTGTAATGGCAATTTGGAACTTTAGTGAGCTTCAGGGAAAAAGATCTATGAAAACTGCAGGAGATCTTGAAATCTTTATGAAGGCTATGTTGTCAGCTATATTAAGATTTAAAAAATCTTTTCTCTTGAGGAAAATCTTCATTTCGTAAGTCAGGAATTAAATACAGAATTATTTTTTTGAAAATCATAAACTACATTTCTAAACTAGAAGCATTTACAGTAACCTCTAATTTCACCGAGCAGAGAAATTTAAAGCTTACATTGAAATCTGATTCATACACAATGGATGATTTAGCTTTCAGAAGGCATTGATGTTCATGATGCCTAGTATTTTAACTGATTGTCCTCAAAAATAAAGTATTAAAAAAAAATTGACCCATTTTAGTGAACCAGTCAAATGGGGAAAACTGATAGACTTCTCATAAAAATGTGACTAGTCATTTGCAGCTGGAATACACCTTAAGCACATACTGGCAGCCTCTTAGTTGAGGAGTTTCTGTACATTTGTTTCTGAGTCTTGAAGAAGACCTTTGTGCTGTTTTCGTTGGTTGTCTGCAGAACTCTACTTCTAAAATGCTGGGAATAGGATTTACTATTTTACAAATCTTGATCAGCTCTTTTGTCACGTACTGTGTTTCTTCCTGCCACTAGGATAAATGCCATGATGTAGCTTGGCCTCTGACAGTAAATAATTGTCTCCTCAGAACTGAATTACAACAAATGGAAAAAGGAGCGAGTGAACTTGAAAAAGCCTTGCTGATCCAACTTACTTTTCGTTTTTCCTTTGTAGGACTTTTATCTCAATCAGATTCTAATAACTTAGAACATTTATGTAAGAATCTGTATGCTGGTCTGTTTTTGCCAGTTACACATTTCTTGATAGAACTTTTTGAGTGAAACTATTTGCATTTGTCTGCTACAGCAACTAGATCATAATTCTGTCCTTTGTTTTTATTAAAGTTTCATTCCATGGAGTAAATATGTGATTACAGTGGTGGACTGTTTCCAAGAACATCCACTGTACTGTATTTTGTGGAAGAAAACCTTACTCTTGCCCAATTTCTTGTGGACCTGACAACCAGGTCTTCTTTCACAACAGCTCATTGCCTCCAGTCCAAGGAGGGATTTTTTTGGTCCTATGTAAAGTAAGGAGGAGATGGAGGTGAAATGTGACTTAGATATTGGAAAGAAGCAGCAAACGATGGAGGCACAAGAATGTGGAATGTGACTTAGAAGTGCAAGAGGACCAGCGGATAACTAGGCACAGATTTGGTACAAGCAGAAAGAGGAGATTCGCGGACAGCATAAAAGCATTATGAATATTCAAGTTGATTTTTGATGTATCCACAGTAAAGGAAATAGTAGATTTTAGTGAAATATAGTATCTTGTTTTCTACCCAGACTTGAGAAGAGCGAATGTCTAGCCCTGAGAACTTATTTCTTTGTAATTTTACAATGAATTAATTTTCTTTTACTGTTTCAGTCCCTAGCAGTAGCACTTCATCCTTAGGTCCTAAAAAGACTACAGTAAGGATTAACTGTTTTCCCCCATCACCTTCTGTGTGAGACATGAACTAATACACTGCCTAACTTCTCTTCTTTTACCCTTAGTCATAACTTTGCCTGGTTTCATTCAATAGACTTATGGGGTTTATGCACGTTCTAGGATAGCTGGAGGAAGTAAACTACTACTCAAGACTTAAGTAGGTTTACAATAATGTTCATAGCTTTCATATTCTTAGTTACAGACAGTGGTGATCTGCCTTCCTTTTTTGGTCTGTCTTTTTATTTGCTGTATAATAATTGTACTAACTTCATCTAAACTTAGTTGATTTAAGAACTTGAACTGCATTAGTTTTGAGTGATTTTGTTTTGCTTCTTGATTCCTCTTTATTTAGAGCAAATGCCTGTAGATATCAATAAAATATAATTAATTAAAAACATTGAACTTCCTACAGATATGTGAGCGTGAGGCAAACTGCTTTTTTAGCATCTTAAATATTTGCAGATATTATTTGTATGCTGAAATAACTTCTGAGTTTTGTGTTCTTGAGATACTAGCCTGTTTCAAATAGTGTTAGGCATGTAGTGTAGAAAACATTGAAAAGTGATATCACACTTGCCGATCTGTAGATATATTTTTTAATACTATATTGTTTTTTAGATTAGTTATAAATTTTTTCACATCCTAGAATATTAGATTTTATAAAAAATGAAGACTTTCTTTTCCTTTCCAGTACCAATTCTGGCTTGTGGTGGTGACGACTGCAAAATAAGTTTATTCATACAGCAGAATGGTCAGGTAATTGCAGTTTTTGTCTCTTGCTCAGAACGTCACTCATTTCTTCTGCTTCTTTTCATATGTGCCATTGATTGTTTCAGTAAGTCCTGTATGTGTCTAGATAGCCCTCACACACAACTACCCCTTTTCAAATAGTTCATGCATTTTTCCAGGTAGTGGTGAAATGTACATACAGAATATTGAAGTTGGATTCAGGGTATGAAAGTGTTAATTTTTCTTGACATTTTTTCCCCTGTATGAAGATAGCCTGTGATTCTATTCCCACTGATACAAAATAGCTGCAACTGTCCTTCTTTAAGTATCCATGCATTAAGTGGTTCATATGGAAATGATGTTACTTTCAATCTATAAATTCTTATAATAAAACTGTTATGATTTGTATCTGAGGAATTTTATGTTTGCTACTAAGTATGCTCTTGATGTTTGAATGCTTTTGAACATCAAAAAGTGTATTTTTAGGAGTATCTGATCTTCTAAAAGCACACACATTTTTCATGTATTATTTGGAAGCTGGCAATTTTTAGTTTTTCATACAGATAAATGTTCCTTTGGAGCAGTAGAAAAACATTATGTCCTCCCTTGCATCTGTTCAGAAGTTTTGTTAGATTAGAAAGCATGTGTTGAATAACTGTTTTCCAAAACAGAAGTCAGTGTCATTTTTTTCTCTCTCTCACTCCCTTAAAAAACCCCTCCAACCACAAGCATTGCCCCAATGCACCAGAGAAGCTAAGAACCCCCCCCTGAAACTGGCATATGTAGTCTTCTGGATTTGTTCAGGCACAGTCCCCTTAGAGATTATAGAATAGACATTCCTTTTTTTTTTTTTTTTGATAAAGAGTAAAGCTACTTTATAGATAATTTTGCCAGTTTGTGTTGCCATATACAACAATAAGATATTTTAGTTGCTGTTGTTGTCAATAAAATAAGTGCTTCCTTGTTTGTCTGCTATGTTCAGTGATTTCTTGACTACTAAGCAGAAAAGAAGGGTGCTGTGTAAGATTTTTAGTTTGTTTTTTCCTATTTAGCTCATCAGCTAATTTAGTGAATTCTCTCAGAATTAGCAATGGCGGAATGTCACATGATTCTCAGTGTGTTAAAGAAAGACTTATCTCAAGGGCTGTGCTGTTGATTTTTCTCATTCAGAGTCTGAAACTTGTTTTCTTGTATGATTCAGGTTAACAAATTATATACACTTGACTGCCAAAAATGTTGAGAGATACATAACTTGTTTTGCCAATTGTTGGCCAAACTTTTGAGTATAACAATAATCTTAGCCATTCTTAAATGCAGTCAGTTTTTGGAGGATAAAGGAAGGTAACTTGAGTAAACAAGTTCCATCCTCAGCTTCACGAGCAAGTTTGTGGTGCTTTCTTTCTTTTTGGAGGTAGAAAACTTTATTTATACAAGGGATGAGCAATTTTCTCTTATTTTACATGTGTTATTTTTCACACCTTCAATTTCAGAAAGTATTTTCACCAGCTGTTCTGGCAGAGTTTGGTGTTCAGAGTATCTCTTAAATGAGATGGGACTTCTTGTTGGTGCTTATCTTAACTTTCCAGAACATCTCTTTTAGCTACGTAGACTGTGCAGGCCTCAAAGAGAAGTGCCCGAATCTGATTCCTTGTGGAGTAAAAGTGCTCATATAGTGCATTACAACTATTAACAGAATTAAAATATCCTCGCAAGCCTTCTGATGTAAATTCCTTCCTAGCTGCTAAAGGCAGGTTCTCCTCTTTAGTCAAATTCTCTCAGGTCTGCTGACACCTTTTTTATGGTTTCTGTAATACTCTTAAAGGTGTCTGAAGGAAGTGTTACTGTTGCCTCGCCATTTTTTACTAGAACTTAGCATAAAAGAGCGATTAGAATCTAAACCGTGTTATTCCCTCACTGGTAAGGATTTGTAGCTCTGTCCTGGTAATTGTGACTCTTGTAAACCACTTCCTTTAGTTAGCACCCTAAAAAAGATTGTATGAATCCAAAGGTAGAATGTACATTCATGATGGGCATGAATGTACATTCTACCATAAGTACAAACTTAAAGGGCACTTTTAGACTCTGAGGGAGGATGAGGCATCTTCAGTTAGCTAATTCAGGCTACCTTTTGGTAAACTCATTAATTTTGCAGTTGAAACATATTTATTCATTAACAACTACTTGGTTTTTTGACATTGAACGGATAGGCTTTAAACCTTTTTAAGATTCCCTACCTATGGATCTCTACTAAGTTGTAGAGAGAAAATAAACTATTTGCTTTTCTGACTTGTTGAAAGAGGGTATTGAATTATAAAGGTATCCAGGGAAAAATCTTTCAGAAACCATCATGTCTTCCTGCTTGAGATATAACATCTATTGATATGGCCTATAGAGGGGAAAAAAGTAAACCAGGGGATCAAAATTGAGCTTTAAACCAAAACATTTCTATGTTGAGCTTCATTTCTCTGAGAAGATGGTGCAGTGCATGTTTGACTATGTTTCGCCCAATTAATTTGGCCTAATTGAAAACTGGAGTAAGAGACTCAAAGGCAATTTAGGCTTTTTCTAATCTGATGAGATAAACAGATGCAAGAGGGATATCACATCTAGCATCTACTGCAGAAAATATGAGAAAACTTGAACCTCTGTTGCCAAATTTGCCAAACAATGCTACTAGCCTGGTCCTGAAGGAGATGTACCCCAAATGTGAGCAGAATTAGTTGTTCAGAGTGTGCTGAGCATGTCCACAGACAAACTGGCTTTATTAGTCCTGCTACCTACAGAACAGCTTTATTCTTTGCCTGAAGGAGACCAGATTGTTGCTTAGCAGCAATGTTCAGAGATTAGTTAAGAGGCATGGGAAAGCCTAAAGAAGTAGGTGAGTCAGACCATGAGGTTTTATTAAATTTAACTGTTGGTACTCTAACTTCTTATGTATCCAGTGAAGACCAAGTGGAAAACTAAAACTGAGAAGGAGAAATATGAGACTATAGAAAAAAATCTGTGAAAAAAAGAAGAGAGACAGCTCAAAATACTGGTAAATATAACCTAGACAATAATAAATACATTGAGTCACTTAAAAATAATGACCACGTGCATTTGCAAGTAGGTTTATATTGATTCAATTGATTCAATGAACAGAATACATCTGAACAAACTGAATATGTGATACCAAGAAATACAGACTTCAAAGAAAACAGCAAAAACAAATCGAGAAACAAAAGCAATAGCAGAAGGCAAAACAGCAACACTGCTGCTTCCTCAGATTCAGTGGACAATTTTTATTTTTATGGGAAACAATATCTTGAAAACTTGGGCGAATCACAGAACATTTCAAATCTGAAGGAACCCATAAGGACTGTCAAGTCCAACTGCTTGCTCCTCACAGGACTGCCTAAAATAAAATCATATGACTAGGAATGTCACAGTCATGCTTCGTGGCATCTTCCTTCTGCATGTGGTAGTAGACCCTGTGTTCACCCTCTGTTTTCCAGCCACTGTACTGACACTGTTCAGATAGGTGCAAAGTTGAGGATGATGTGATAGGAATGGGAAAGACAGCACCCTGAGGTTTTTCATCTAAGGGAGTGAATGTATTTACAGAGGTCTAGGGGTATCCCTCCTCAGCAGTGAGGCTACATACACTATCGGGTGCTAGTATTGCTGCTGCTGACTGAATATGAGGTAATGAAATTCAGAAACCTCCACCTTAAACCAGGTGAATTGCCACCAAGTTCAAGGGGACTATGCAATGTAAGTATGTAAAAATAAAAATTAATAGGCTTCTAGCTGACTGGTTAAGAGTGTTTGTTCTATGGCACAAAGAAACTGAATGCTTGACTTAAAGCTAAGTAGAGCCTAAAAGGCCATTTGGGAAATGACTTAGAAACCTTGGGTGGTATTAATAATCTCAAAGTAATTAGTTTTACTCTTTAAAGAAAGAACAAATGGCTGCTTTTCATAATAGTTCTTTTTGATGTGAGACGATGAGGATAATTAGAAGAAAAAAACCACACCACAACACCTTGAAATTAAAAAAGGAAAATTATTAGGTATGTGTTTAGATTAACGTTAAAGTCAAGTTTCAGGAGAACAGGCACAGTGTTTAATATTAAAGGAACCATAAAAGAGAAGTATTTTAGCAACAGTTCAGCCTGAACCAATCTTTCATTTGGAAAAAACCTTACCAACTTACCTTGGTGAATATAAAATACAGAGCATTTTGTCAAAGAAGGTATAAATGAATAAATAAATACGTGTTTTATCTATTGTCTGAAATATGAATTGCTAGATTTCTTTTTTTAATGTATTGTCAGAAACATGTAGTCTTGAGGAAAAATCTTAGGCTGCTGTTTGATCTTGCTTCCTGGGGTGTTCCTGCCTTTATTTACAGATAATCTGTTGGGTGTTTTACATAAACCTTAGTCTGGAATGCCACATCCAGAAGTACCAGTGATTCCAGAAGTGACTAGCCAAATGAAGGTTAGGTGGCTGTGAGAACACAGTCTTAAGACCAAACTTTCTGATTTGGAAGTATCTGATCAACTGTTCTGGCCCTGTATCTCATACCTAGATTGTTTTGTAATTTTAGGGACATTTTACAAGGGCATGTAGTGATGGGACAAGGGCCAATGGCTTTAGACTGAAAGAGGGTAGGTTTGGAGTAGATACTAGGAAAAAATTCTTAACTGTGAGGTACAGGTTGCCGAGAGTTGTGGATGCCCCATCCCTGGAAGTGTTCAAGGACAGGTTGGATAGGGCTTTCAGCAACCTGGTCTAATGGAAGGTGTCCCTGCCCATGGCAGGGACTTTGAAACTAGATGATCTTTTATGTCTCTTTCAAAGCAAACCATTCTGTGATTCTGTGACTGCAAATGTAAAGCAAGGAGAAGCAGAGTGACAATGATGGGAAGGTGATTTTGGAGAGTGTCAGAAATGTTGGGCAAAAGAGAGAGGCACCAATTTCTGAGTATGGTTTTTTCATAATGATTTTTCCTTTGGGTGAGTTACTGTTGCTTACCATCTACTCTGAAGAAGAAGAGAGAGATTTTGAGAAAGAGCAGACACACAATGAGAAAGGCTCTTGTTTTTGCTCCCAGATAGCAGGAGAGACCTCAGTTGCAGAGTTGTGCTTATAGCAGAGACTATCATTTATCTTCGCTCTTAGTAGGCCTAGGTAAGGGATTTAGCAGGATAGAAATGCCAAAAATAATGTGATATTTATTCATACTAAACTACAGTAGTGTTTTAATGGTAAGGGTTATTTCAGACATTTTAAGTCAACTTGAGATAAAGTGTCATGGAAGTAGGGCTTTTTCTGGGCAAAGAAAAATAGAAATGGTATCAATGCTAAGTAAGCAGGAAACACTTAATTGAATCAAAATAAAATGGTTAATATTATAAGAGAAATTATTTGTCAGATCATACTGGCATTATGTTATTCTTTGTGTACCACAGTAAGCCTGATAAAGATAAACAAAAAATTTATCTTTATTATAGGGAGACTGTAGTCTCTTGAGGGTGTGCACTTGAGGGTGTGCACTTTAAATTCACATTCTTTTCTGCTCATACATAGGTAATGCCATAATGTAACCCGTGTTTATCTAATGGTGGCAAAACCAGAAAGGCTTATGAGAATCTATCTGTAAACAAAAATGTTTAGTAGCAGCTTAGTTTTTTCCAGTTTCAAATAAAAGAAGCTGTAATTATAAAAGACTTGGAAAACCAAAGCTCATTGGTGATATGTGTATGTTAATTAAGGGCATTTCCATGATATAACAGGAATTCTTGTTCAGTTTCAGAAAACGTTAATACTCTCTGGACATGAAGATTGGATAAGAGGCGTTGAGTGGGCAGTCTGTGGTCAGTATGAAAGATGAATAAAGTGGAATACTGGTTTAATGACAGTATTGCTGTATTACCCCTCCAGTGGGTGACTTTGGTGCACTGTAGCAACTCAGCTCTTGCAGTTGCAATGTTTGGTTTCCTGAGATGGTGGTACTAATATTAAAAACAAGGATGGAACTTCATGTCCTATTAAAATGTAAACATTTTTCTTGCTTGCTTTAAGTACCTGACTGGTACCTAAATGCAAACAAATTGGGGTTTTAGCAATATACACAAATTTGTATCTGAGTGAGGAAGAGTTGGCTGCTCTTTCAAAGTGGGGAGAATAGGGGGAAATAGTCCCTTTCTCTTTTCTTCTCCTGCTTCCCCCCCTTATTTTTAAGAATAAGAAATTAAGAGGAGAACCTACTCAGACATTAACTAATCAAATAGTTGGCACAAATAAAATAGATGGAATTAGAGGATGCTCCAACCCTGAAGAAAAGAAAGGAGGAACAGAGTTCTTGACAAGTATTGAGACTGATGGATAAAACTCCAGGAGCAAAGGCCATAAGTGGTAGGGAAACATATGTACAACAATATATGTGTGGTATTTACCATGTCTTCCACATTTTATAAGCAGGGACATGTTCCTACTCAGTGTATTTATAAATTAATAGAGAGTTTGAAACAAGAAACTGAGTTCATGTTGAAATGAAACAGTGGGGTTTGTATGATATTGTGTACAGTAGGAAAAACTTGGATAATGCTGTAGGTGTGTGTTTGGAAAGAGGGTGGGTTAATCATGGAAGTGACTGAATGAAAAAGCAATGAAAATGTGGCTCTGATTTTTTTCTTTCTTTGAAAACAAATAGGGGAAGACCTTTTTTTAGCAAGCTGTGCTCAGGATTGTTTGATAAGAATTTGGAAAGTGTGTACAAAATCAAAGCAACTTCCAGAAACTGAAGATGGTTCCTTAAGATTGAAAGAGAATGTCTTTGCTGTCAAAGGTAGGTAACAGCTGTAAAATTCTCTTGCACAACTTTTCACTTGTGTATCTCTTCATGGTTTCAGGCGAGCTAACAAGGTGATTGCCATCTCATTTGGTTTGTTTCTTGTATAAAAAGACTCTGAGATGGATTTGACTGCCTTATTTTTAGCTGTTAGAAAATGCGGAGTTACTCTTTGAAAGCCGTGACCGTAAAGTTAATGATGCGTTACAAGAAATGGTGAAGCAGTGAGAGAGCTTAATATTAACATGCATTGTTATGTGTATTCCAAATGCAGTGTGTAGGACATATGTTTGTCTGTGGGAAGTAAGCCGTTGTGAAGTTCTCCTCCAGTTTAATAGCATATCTTTAATTTTCTTTCGAATTCAATTGATTAAAAGGTGCTACTATTACTTAAACTGTAGAAACATACTGGAGAGAACAGATAAGTACGTGCAAGCTTACTTTATGGTCATGTAACATACTGTTTCAGCACTGTAACACCAGAGGTTTGCGTTGCTGCTATTGTGTGATAAATTATCAGGCAACATAGGTAATATAATGAAGTGTGTATAATCTTATGTGTAAAAAGTGCTTGTGCTACTTCCTGCAAATCCTGATTCATTGTCTGAAGTATCTTAATGCTTGTATTTTCATTCTTAATGGTTAAGAGTATGGGTAGAGCCAGTGTCAGAGCATTTATTTCAAAACTGCGTGATAGTTCTCCAGGAATTCTGTGATACCACTCTGAGGCAATACAGTGATCTTTTAGCATCAATCTGGTACTCAGGGCTTGTAGCAAAGTAGGTTTTCAAGGAGCTGTTCAGTATCAATAAGCTATTGAGATACTGGGAGATGTTGAAAGCAGTTGATTATTCTCACTGAAGATACCAGAGATGACCTGGTCTGTCTTGGCTTTTAGAAAGCAATGTGCTTTTCTCTGATTTCTGGTAGATATTGACACTTCGTATGCAATTACTTTGGAGTCGGTGTTGGCTGGTCATGAAAACTGGGTGTATGCAGTTCACTGGCAACCTTCATTTTTCAAAGGTAAAAAGATACCAAAAACTTAGCAGCTGTGTAAGTGTTTTATACTTAGAGTACAGTCACATGTCTTGGTATTGTGTTTGCATGTTCGCTTGTTACCGTAGACTATGAAAACCTTTTAATTCTGCAAATAAGGTTTTATGAGTAAACAGATGTTGCCTTTTACTAAGGTTTTCTCTAAAGAATGAAATAAAATAACTGAGCTGTAATGACTTTATCGTAATTGGTTTATTGGTTATGGCGTAGAGATTAATTAATCAGTATGAATTAATATCTCTAATAGTTTACTTTGATATATGTATTTGAAATGTCTGTTCTTCAGAAGGTAAACATTACCTCAAGAGCACTCCTTTCTCTTTTGTGGAGTAGAAAGGAACAAATAGCAACATTCAGAAGATTAATCTTCAGTCTTCCATGCATTAAGATAACATGCCAGAGATTCCTGGAGTATCGGTTTTCTCTAACATGTAGCAATAAGGCATTGGTGCAGAGTCTCATTGAAAAAGTGTTATTTTGAGTTGAATTTTGTATTTTATTCTAGTATTTATCTTTCTTTTGAAATCCTTAAATTTTTACAGCCTGTTGGTCTGCAGTACTGATTTGCTGGTGTATAACAGAAAGAGATTCTTGATTTGACATGCTTGCACAATCAGAATGCCCTTGTGTATTTGTATTGGCTCCTCTTCCCCTTTCTGGTTGTGTTCAGCATTTTTCTGTAGTGTTTCACTGCATTTTGAGAAGCAGTCCTGACTACTTTATGTGTTACAAGGTGCTATGGTGTATTGAAATCTCTAGTGAATCTAACAGTTTGGAAAAAAAAAAAAACAGGCAATACTGGGAGATTATTTTGTTTTGAACTATAAAGCTCTCTGAAAAAATTACTTAAGGAATGAAACTGAGAACTGCTATGCATTCTCTTTGTGAAGCTCCAGCTTATCCTCCAAATTATATTTAATTCAATATCAGTTTGGAGCGAGAAAACTGTGGAATATGGTTGTCCTCATGTACATGTTTTGCATTTTCTTTGGGTGATTATAGCTGAAAAATAGAATATCTCCTAATGAACGCCTGGCAAAAAAGCGTTGGCTTTAAGTCTGGCATATAGGTAGTGCATTGCACATCTCTGAGCAATTTTCTTATCTGTGTTTGGATTTCAGTACGACCAAATTTTCTTAGCAAGTATTCTCCTAGGTTGTAGGATAATAATTTTCCTTGTACTGTAGATGGCAGCATGCAACAACCAATGAGGATATTGTCTGCATCAATGGACAAAACTGTGATCATCTGGGAGCCTGATAAGGAATCTGGAGTCTGGCTAGAACAGGCAAGTGTCAGTCTTTCTCACAATAAATACTGTATTCATGTTGTGTTTTCAGTCTAGTGTGTGTACTGTAGGGAACAAAAACTTTCTAAAATTTTGGCAGAGAAAGGCAAAAGTGGTTTCATGCAAAAATACTTGTTACAGATGCTGTGTTGCAAATAAAACTATATTTAAAAAAAAAAGTAATGTGATACAATAGGATTTTTATTGCTTCTTCGCTTTCTTATTTCTGTATCGGAGAGTTTTTAAAGTGTGTTTGTGCTCAACTGTCATTCATAGTGTAGCAAGACAGGTGCTGCATAGTAACACATGCTGTGCAGTCCTGGTAAGAGGAGGAAGAAACTTTCCTGAACTATTTGCAGTTAATCCTTGTGGGAATCTGACCCAAGCAGATACTACAGAGCAGCTGACATGGAATTCACAAGCTTGATTTTACTCACAGTAACTTGTTCATGGGCTGTGTCATTAGGTTTTGCTTCCATTTGAGTTGAATACTTATGTGTCAATGTAGTATTTTGAAAGCTGTTCTAATGTGGATTATCCTAAACAAACAAGTGGTATGACAAGATTTCTCTAGTGCTTTGATTAATGCCTTTGTTTTCAGTTGACCTGCTTTTCCAAATTGCAGTAGTTCAGCTGAAATTGTTTGTGTTGGGTTATGCCAACCATTGTTTGTGATCTTTCCTGTCACAAAGGAAGTTCTAATCCTCTCTTAGGTGAAAAAGAGAGAATGACAATATTTATTTATTTAATTTTTCCTCTATTTCACTGAAAAGTTCTTGTGGCTTTATACTTGAAGTAGAAATTAGTTCATAATCAAGTGATCACATGGAGATGCCATTTGATGTCCTTAGTTGTAATGCTTAGTTGTGGCTAAATTTACAGGCTTCTAAAAATGGGTTGTGCAGTAAAGCTTATTGCAAGTTTGCTATTCTTTCATTTTACATTCTGTTTACATTGTTTTGAACTCTGCAGCTTCAAGTTCAGATCACTTCTTAACTTTGCAATTAAAATATTTTTTAAATGTGTTTGTGTGTGAAATGTTAACTCTTGTCTATAGGTAAATTTTTATCTCATGAAATAAGAATGATTTCTTATGAGTGGAAGACCATTTTCATAGATATTTCACTTCTGTTCATTAATTCAGGTACGGGTAGGTGAAGTGGGTGGCAATACTCTTGGATTTTTTGACTGCCACTTCAGTCCAGATGGTTCAATGATCATTGCTCATGCTTTTCATGGAGCACTACACCTTTGGAAACAGGATATGGTTAATAAGGTATGTTGGTTTTTTTGTTATTAGTATTATTTAAAAGAATTATGCTTTTATGTCACTTGAGGTAAGTTTCTGTTATGAATAGAAAAGTGTAACAGTACAATTTAAAAATAATGATTGAAATAGTCCTTCTCTAAACATAATATTCTGTAGGAATCTCACTCCTGCACAGAAGGGAGGTTGAAATCTCCCAGACTCTAAAACCTGTTTCTTACCTGTGGGATTCATGAAGTCAGATGAATAGACTGAACTCCTTTGTAGTTGTGCTTTATTCATAACTGAACCAATAACACAAGTTTCTCTTAGATTGGATCAATAAATCAGTATTTGTATCTCTTTAGTCACTCTTGAGTTCTAATAATTTGTTGTTTTCAAATGTCCTTTTCTTGCTTGCTTAAAAAGTATGTCAGTTCTTTTATTTTGGTTAGAATATGCCAATCAGTGAAGTGAAAACTCCTTACTTCTTTTTTAATAGAAAGAATGGACTCCAGAAGTTGTGATTTCAGGACATTTTAACAGTGTAGAGGATGTACAGTGGGATCCAGAAGGGGAGTTTATCATCAGTGTGGGCTCTGATCAAACTACTAGACTCTTCGCTCCATGGAAAAGAAAAGAAGAGACAGAGGTAGGACCTTCAAAGATTTTGTGAGTTTAGTTAGGAGGGTTTGTCTGTCCTGAGTTTGGAACAAGTCGCCTGAATATAACTCAAACCTTAAATTTCCCCAAGAGATGATCTGTTCAAAACTGCTTAGTTTGGTCATTCAATGTGTCCTGTTTTCAATTTAAAAATATTAGTGGCAGAGTTTTTGCAATCACACAGTATGACTGCTGTTTAATCCTGAGTTCACCTCAGATTACCTTCGGTTAGTCTTCTTCCAGGGTCTTGGAAAACAGGCTTTGCAGTATTTCAGAAGGAGGAATATATGGGTGATTCTAATAACATCTATTACCCTTGGTTAACAATTGGCTAAACACTGCTACAGGTAATCATAAAGAAACTCAACTTTGGTTGTAGTTTTTTTACACAAGCTTAATCTAAACTAAGTTCTCGCTGTATTTTTGTTACTCTAGTTTGTTTATGACTGACTGTTTTACTAGAATGATTTTGTCTGAACTACATGAGTGCAGTCATGATTTAACCCCACCCAGAAACTGAGGACCACACAGCTGCCTGCTCGTGCCTCCTGCATTGGGATGGAGGAAACCCTCTCTAGGAATGCAGAAATGTTATGTTGCAGGAAGGGCATTTCCAGTTTCCTTCCCTGCTTTTTTCTCTAATCTCTGATCTGGAGGGTACAGCAGCTCTGTAGAAAAGATTGTGTGTTAGATTTGACATAGCGAAGCAAAGTCCAGGTCTAGCACATGATGTAAGTTGGCAGCCTTCAGGAGTTGTCAGTATCACTTTCTTTGTGACCTACTGAAGTACCACTCTTTGTTATGTATGTTGCTTGCTAAATTTTAATCCTATTTCTGAAAGAACCGAGCTTTGTATGATTTACCCGATCAGCTCTCCCTGAAACTGGGGAATGAATTGATTTAGCAGAGTGATTGTGTCCCTCCTATCTACATGTGGTGTGAACTGAATTTTTATACTTTCTGTTGTGATACAGAGCAGTCACCTGGCTAATCCAACCAGATGTAAATCTAAGTAGTGTCAGCATTTATTGCTGCATGGGGTGTGGGAGAAAGCTATGCTACCCTTTTGATGAGGTGAAGTGGAGGGTTGACACAGAAATGAGTCATTTGAAGGAGTGTGTTCAGGACTTCTGAACCCTCAAACCCAGACTTTTAGTTCTGCTGCTTATGAATTTGCGTAACATAGGCCTTTAAAGTGCCTTAGTTTCTTTACTGAGTTTAGTATCTTAAAAAATTACAACAGGTGACGTCTGATATTTGTCTTAACAAGACACAATGTATGGTTCATATATCTATGAAGAGTTACAGCTCAATATTCATGTTTTTCTTTATAAAAAGGAAACTAAGTGTTAAATGCAAATAATTATCCCTTCTTAAAATCTCAATTCTGATAACAGAATATCAGACATGAGTGATAATGATCAGCTTCAATTTGTCATGCAAATTTGCATCCTGATTTTTCTGGAAGAAGCTTATTGAATGACTTACCAGCCCTCTCTTGAGTTTTTTGTTTGTTTGTTTTCTTTATTCCTGTTATGTGCTGTGATCTAAAGTATGTAAAGATGCACCTAGTACAGGGTAGGAAACGCTTATTTTACTGCTTGATTTTATTTTTTTTTAAGAATGAATGCTTTTTTTTTGCACTGGGAAGTAATCAAGCCCTTATGAAATCGAGGTTTTGTAGGCTGTCTCAAATTCCCATTTAGGTCCTATTGGAAACTTGAGCATTCAAAACTCAATTGAATTTTTAGGGTGAGGCAGTTTACAGTCAATAACACGTCTTTGCTTATATTCATATGGTATCTAGTACAATGTAGATTCTGTCTTGGCTGCAGGCATTGTAATACTGAAGTAGTCTGTATTAATTTTAATTGATTAAATTAATTTTAATTCTGTTAGCTGTTAATTCTAAAGTGCACACTGGATTTTTCCAACTAAAGTATCATATGGGAGTAGCAGTAAATGACATTTAGGAAAAATCTGTTCATGAAAGTGTATTTGCTAGAAAACAAAGAGGTTTTTTGAAAATTTTTTTTCTCATCTGTAGAATAAATCAGATTTTTAGGAAAACAATTTAAATAATTTAATATATTTTTTACTAATATTCTTTGTTTAGTATGACAATCAAACTACCTTGTCTATCTGTTTTGATTAGCTTTTAATTCTGGTTTTCTTGGATTAAAACTTGAAGAGTGGATATGAACACAGAAAAGTGGGAAAAACTAGTACTTCAAATGAAAACAGTTCTATGATTTCCAGAGGTTTTTTCTACAAGAAGCTATTTTTGTTTTGTCAGGTTTTTTTCAGAACTGATATTAAATGGTCTCACTAAAATCAAGTATTTAAAGAAAAGAGGGAAGTAGGAACCTTTAGCCTGCTAACAGCAGTGCTGCTGTGCTTTGAGAAAGACAGATGAAGAAAGCAAGGTAATTATCACTACCTTTCTTAGGTCTTTCAGAGCTACAGTTTTAAAAGTAGTAGCATACAATCCTCCTTTTGCTTAGGCAATTTATGTTCTATTCCTGATTGTCTGGCATAAAGAAGTCACAGTAAATGCCTTAAACACATCTGTGCAGGGACACAGTTTACTAATTACAGGAATTGTGTGGTGGAAAAGTAGTATTCAGCTAATGTATGTGATCATACATCAGTAGAAAGCTGCTTAATATTAATAAAGTCAGCAAGTAAAGGATTAGTACTTTTTTGGAACTTGAAATCTTGCTGCTTCTCTGGTTAAGGATTGTGTTTTAACTTCAAATCTGTTCATTTAGGTAACCTGGCATGAAATTGCAAGGCCTCAAGTACATGGATATGACATGCGTTGCCTGGCGATGGTCGGACGGTTTCAGTTTGTGTCAGGAGCAGATGAAAAAGTGCTTCGAGTTTTTCGTGCTCCCAAGAATTTTATAGAAAATTTCAGTAACATCACTGGTATTTCAATGGAGAAGCTGTGCTCCCATGTAAGTGTGCTAAAGCAATGCTAAACGAAGAC
Organism: Lophotriccus pileatus; assembly: GCA_035583135.1. NCBI lineage: Eukaryota > Metazoa > Chordata > Aves > Passeriformes > Tyrannidae > Lophotriccus > Lophotriccus pileatus. The sequence continues at coordinate 89,410,067 of JAWWES010000081.1, read as the reverse complement.
AGCCCTCTTAGATGAAAATAAAGTTAATGCTTTAGAAAATTTCAGGATACACTAAACTCCCTAAAAATTCCTTTAATCATTCTGAAACCGTAACCTTGTTTTTCCTTTCCCTTCTGCTTACTTCCATGTGTGTTGTTTCATATGTATTTTTATAGTGTTGTCATACGAAACAGGTTCTATTTGAAACCAAACAAGACCTAGTGTCAAAAGATTGCAAAGAGCGTGGGTAAATTTTAAATAAGTCAGATCAAGTAGGCTACTGTACGCACTTGGGGATTAAGCAAATAATATAACTTGGGAATGTGTTTCTCCTTAATGTACGGGTGTAGTAGTCCTGGCTGGATGTAATTATTGTTGTGTGGTTGTGTGTTGGTATTATTATTTTTTTTTTAATTGTATGCTTGGAAATAGCATAAACTTTGAGCACTGTTGTTAGTTTTGACATATAAATATTTATAAAGATGTACTTGCTCATGCTTAATTTCCTCTTGGCATTGGAAATTGTCTTGAGACCTTTACATTCCAGTTCTTAGTTGCCGGTACCTATGCTGTCCTGCATTGCCATCCTTTCTTTGCTCTCCATTTGCATTAAGATCTAATTCTGGTTTCCCCTGCATTTTATAGAGCAGACCTTGTTCAAGATAGATGCCTCTGTACAGTGCCTTGATTACTCTTTGAATTTCTTGCTCAAAAGCGGTGTTTCCTCTGCAGTGTCTCAGAGATGGATTAGCCTTTCAATTTAATTTAACAAGTGAAATATCTGGGAAACAAATATAATCATTTGATACCAAGAAGTCACACAAGTAGCTGTTTAGTGCTTTAGTTCCCCAAGACTTTGTAAGCATTTGCATTAATGACCATTGTACAAAAACCTGTGCTTTTATAATGCTGGCAGATACCATTATTTTACCTTTATGTAGATTTTTCTTATCGACCCTTCCTCTGAGTGCTGTTTTTTGATTCATGATATCACAAAGTGTTCACATGGGCTTTGGTTAAAGAGGAAGGCTTTGTGAGCTGTAATGATACAGCTACTCTGAAGTAGCTTTATTGAAATTGTTTTCTGTGAAAGCTTTTTATCGTGAAAGTGGGTAAGCGTTTTTGTGATTTGGCTCACATGCCTTGCCCCAAAAAGTACTTAAAACCAACAAAGCCAGCTTTATATTCAAAAAGGGTTGAATAGGATT
>JAWWES010000081.1:89284526-89408780 GCA_035583135.1 Lophotriccus pileatus | reverse complement strand
TGTAGATTTTACAGCTATTAAATCTCTTTTCATCTCTACACAAAGGTCTGCAAGTTCACTTACCCTTTCTAAATTTTTACGTTGTTCCCTATCCCATTATGAAAGTATTTTCTGACTGATGATTTATCTTTCCCCTGTGCTGCTTTAAACAGGCACATTATTCCAGCCACATCTCTGTGCTATTTACTGAGTTGTGTTCAAAGTTGTGGTCCCTTCTCCAAAATGCTGCTTTATTATTTCACCTCAGAACAACTATTTCCCAGTTCTATTGTGTTAAAATCTGCAGTGCTCTTAGTTAATAAATTAATTGTCATATATGTGCTAGAATAAATAAAATTGTGGAAGAAAACCCTTGAGCTGAGGCCTAAGAAAAGGTGCAGCTTTGGTGGTTTTTTTCAAAGTTTCCACCTTCATTTCTCTAGGAAAGTAACTCTCAGGTATTTCTACATGACAATCTGTGTGTAACCTTTTTTTTTTTTTAATTCAGCAGTCATCTGATCTTCCAGAAGGCGCAACTGTACCAGCTTTAGGATTATCCAATAAAGCTGTTTTTGAAGGTATGGCAGTGAGAAATAATGGTTATGATGTTTAATCTGGAAAGTTTTTTTAAGTGATTGTTTTAGTGTACATATTTTTCGTAGGTCTGTAAGTGCAGGCGTTACTGCAAGTTCAGAATCTAGAAATAAAATGGTGCGAAGTGTTTAGTTCTCTGCTACCACCTAAATATGGTGCTTAAAAATAAAAGCGCAAGTGAGGATCTTTTCTCCCTTTCTCTGCCTTTGTTTTTTCCCCCTGAACATTCCCAAATGTCTTGTGCAAGCCCAGAATGCTTTCCCTGCTTTCCATATCGTGTCCTGCACCCCTGTAGGAATTAGCCTCACTCAGTCTGCACAGGGCTCCTGAGAGCCTCATTGCTCTTCTGTGATGCATCTGGGAGTAGCCAGGATACTGTAAGAATTCCCCACCTCCCGTTTTTCCTGTTTTTTCCATGCTCACTACCCCTCCACCTTCCTGCCCGAAGAAGACTAATGACTTCTAGTCAAAAAATTAGTATTGAATAGTGTACTGTGAAAAATACATTCAGTTATTAAAGTAAGACTACCTGTTACCACTTGTAGTTGCTCTGTAAAATACCTACCTAGCTACATTCTGGAGCCCTTTTCAAACTCTCCTCAAATGTTATCACCCTTGTAGAAGCTTATAGAAGTAATGCTGCTTTGAGGGAAATCAGTCAAATTTTCTCTCACAGTGAAAACAGCCATTTCTTCAGGTAAATGATGCTTTGTAGAAAGTACTGGGAAGGAAGCATTAGTTAGCCAACGGCAAGTAACGTTGTGTCTGTAAAGACTGGTGGGGCACCAGGTGAATTTCTTGGAGAGGCGGTGGAAATTACATTGTGGGGAAACAAGGAAGGAGGGACAAGCACCTATGTAGGGTGATAAAAAATATTTTCTTGAGACTGAGGATGAGACTGGTAGTCTGGCTTTTAATAAAGTCTCTGGTAAAAATGTACTATAGTGGAATCTACAAATTAGGTCAGACCTGTTTTTTGTCTGCTTAAAGCTTTTTCAGAAGGTGTGATCTAAAAAAGGAAGCATTTTAATAAGCTTTGTCTCCAGGGTCTCCAGTGGCAATAAGCCAGATTTTCCTAAATCACTTGTGAGAGAAAAACCAGCTTTGTTGTACTTGAAATACAACTCATGTACTTGAAATAACTTGTAAAATATATTTTGGCAAAGGTTTTTTTCCCCTGCTTTCTAATGAGTTCTTCTGCTGAGAGAGGGGGAAAAAAACCCTCCTTCTTTATCGTCACACAGAGAATAACTAATACCCATTGGTTTCACTTGGCCCAGCCAGAAGCAGCCCCATGAATAGAATTTTTCTGCCTTGTCCACCATTGCTCTCCCAATGCTGTCAGCACTAATGGCTTGGGGTAAAGCACCACAGACCTCTGTTCTCACGCTGCAGAGGAATCTTCATGGTGACCAGTGATCAGACAGTGGTCTCAGATAAATGTTGCTCTTTCCATTTTCAAGGGGAAAGAAGACAGTATGAAAGAGAAAATAATCTTTTTTTTTTTCTTTTTCTATACCTACTTTTTGAAACTGCTGTATTTGAGATGTACATGTGGCAAAGAGGTAGTTTTTGTCCGAGAGAAGCTTGCCCAGCTCTGTACCTTTTTCTACATACCTTCAGAGTGAAGGATTGAGTTGAATTTTAACTTAAAATTGACTACTTTCAGTTACTTCTGGTACTTTTGCCTAAAGCTAAAGACTGAGCCCTCAGCAGTTTTGCTGAAATTTGCAAGTTGTAGATAACTCTTGCTCAAGCATGGCTTTTCATTTAGGGATCTACATGAAATTTAGGAACTCATCACTTTTATCAGAGATTTTTGTCTTAAACATTTTCAAATGCGGAAGGAAAGGTTTAACACTGAGGAAACACAGGTTGAACTGGTGACTGCTTTGTTCAGTCAAATCAAATTTTCTTTAAGAAAGAAAATCTAAAAGAAACTGTGCTAATGGAGAGGGGTCATTCTCGAACATTAGATTTTATCTTTTTTTAAAATCTTCTCATTCTCACATGCATCAGAATAACTAGCTTCTAATATTCATATTATTGTAACTCTGCAAGCAGGGAAACCTAGTTTCTGTTACTTGTATTGTAAAAACAGTAAATGTTTTTTACATGTATAATAAGTGCTCATGTTTTCCCTCCTTTCAAGTATGTTCTCTAGCTAATGAAGTCCTTATTTTGAATAGGAGATATGGCTCTTCAACCAGCTGAGGATGAAGAATCACTTAATACAATTTCAAATCAGTATCCTGAGATTTATTTTCAACCCTTGGTCCTTACAGGTATGCGATTCACTTCTGTTGTAGGAAATAGAGAATGAGGTTCATTGGATATAAACTGGAAGCATTATTTAGTCAACTTTTAGATTATTTAGTACCAAATTCGAATATGCTGTACAAATGTTTTTTAGAACCTCCACCAGAGGATCACTTGCTGCAGAATACCTTATGGCCTGAAATTCAGAAATTGTAAGTTTTATTTTTCCTTTTCTTATTTAAATTACAAAATTTCCAGAAAGCTATTGTAACATATTAATGCAGTATGGTCTTGTAACTCTTCCTATTTACTATCTGATTTGACTTGTGTTTACAAATACTTGTAAAATAAATTGTATGTGTATAAAAATTAGAAAACATGTACATATGTTATTATATGTATATAAAATAAGGAAATTACATATAAAACTTAGGAAACAGTTCTGCAAGTGGCATTTAGAACTGATGCATCACAATTTTATTTTACTGATTGTTTATCCTTAAAACCTTGCCTATGCTGAGGGTCTTGCTGTATAAGGAGTTTTCTGCTTTCTTTCCACTTCATGGCACAGGCTTGCAGATGAAGTTTGTCTTTCTGATATAGAAGTAAAAGCTGAGACATCAATAGAGGAGCTTTCCCCTAAAGCCTAACAGAGTTGTGAGGTGTGATAGATGGAAGCAGCAGCTAAAATAGGATGTGTCTAGTGGTAGAGCGAAGTGCTGAATGTTGAGTAAAATGGTTACAAACCCAGTATGGGTACTAAATGCTGACAGGGTGGTTGTGGATTGCAGATATTGGAGTTATATGGTCATAATAATTGTTTTGTGATTGCAGAGTTTTAGAATTCTTCAGCTATGTTTTCTTCCTTTTCTGAAATTCTCAATTTGCAGATGAAGGTTGTCACCTAATTTGTTCCCTAAGGATCCCAGTAACATAAGGCTATCCTTTCACAAATTTCAAAGCTTTAGTATCAGTCTTCAAACTACAGCACGAAGAAATGAATGATCTCAATCTCTTATGAGTTTATTTAACTGAATCTCCTAAAACAGTGGTCTCAGGCAGGAACAAGAAGAATGCTGGGTCTTTGCTGATGATTACAACTACCTTTATATCTTACCAGTTTAGTGACTTCAGCTGGGGAGCAGGAAATAAAAAGCTTTGGAAAAACACTTTGCAGCTTGCTTTCATTTGACTGAGGGGGAAGTTCTGTGGGAGCTCATCTTTACCTTCAGCTGGGCAGTAAATCTCCTTTGAATACTTTTAAGCTTTTTTACTGTGTTTGTACTCAAAGGAGGGTTTCCTGGGAGGAAAGCCAGTGGATGTTAGACAATATCTACACGCTTTATAGTTCTGTTACATTAACTACTTCCCGTGTGCATGCTATGGCCACTAATGCACTCACATAAGAAGTTTGATAAGGGATGTTTAAGTAGTGAAGCAGAGCCAAGGCCAAGATTTTTCTTTATTTGCCTTTGACATTTCACAAAGTCTAGCGGGACATTAATATTTGATACTCTGCTCTGGGAGTACTGCCTATCTTCCTTTATATCCTACATTCATTAAAATAACTCCATTTTATGACGGTCTTCAGATGACTTATCTGAGCAATTTTTTCTGTTTTCAGAGACACAGCTAATGATAGGGATTATTTTATGCAAGAGCAACAAGATGTAAAGCATTCATAGACTTTGAGGTTTTTTGCTCAGAATAATCTTAAAAGGAGTGACATGAAAACTCATAATGTAGATTTCAAGTTGCCATAGCAGCAGAAAACCAGTGTGAGGCACTGACTTGCTAAAAATAACTTGTTTGTCATTGACATTTGTGTATTCCTAGCTCTAACTTGACACCAAATTTTGAAGGATTAGTGTCGGGTTTTGCAAAGTGCTTGCTTGAGGAGGTTTTAGTATGAAGAACTTGCTGAATTTTTTACATAATCTAATAACTTAAAAATATGGTGAATCTTGTGAGAATATGCTAATCTTTATCCTCTTCAAAAATTACTGTAGAGAGTTTGTAGGCATCATGCTGAGATTAAAGCATGAGTGTTGACATAAATATGTGTGTTTATATGTATGTATATTTCATGTAATACACTTGAAAGTCTGAGATCCTTTTTGACACTAGAAAATTACTGTATTCATTTGTCTGGACACTTTCAAAGTCCAGTCAGTTTACCTGTGCATAAAAAAATGCTATGAACTGCATAACGCTAAGGCAAAATGGTTTGTGGTTGAAAATATAATTTCATTATTCTTTCAGCCAGTTACTTTTCTCCATTGTGAACCTTTATTTGGTGGTGTACTACATAATGAAGAAATCAGACTGTGTGTTTGGGATCAGGGAAAAGGGTGGTACTGGAGCTCCTGTACTGGCAAGGCTTATACACTCGTGTAAACAGCATCTCCTATTGCCGCTGTCTTAATTTGCTTTACTGGAGGCAGCACTGGCCTGTACAGGCAGCTGAGCTGGTCTGATCTAAGATAGTCCTGCTCATGTGACTTTGCAAAAGACAGTGTTAACGAGAAATGTTACATTTTGGAGCTTCCATGTATCAAAAACAGAGTTGCATTGCAGAAGCTTGCAGTCTTTCCTGCACGTCCTCTTCAGTACTACGTTTAGGAGATAAAACCAAAACAAATGAGGACTTGTTTCATGGAACAAATAACTTGCTCCACAGGTTATTTTTCCTTCACAGAATTTCAGGAAATTTATACTTTTGATAGAATAAATATTTTCTAGCTTTAGAAAAATGACTTTCAATGGTTTCCACTACAAAATAGTGTCCAGAAACGTACTTTAAAATAAGCATTATGATAAAACCCCTGCTAGTGGCAAGTTAAGAACAAGGCATGCAGAACTACTTTCATCATGGTTTTTTTCCTTTTCCAATATGATTCCTGTCCTTTACTTCAAAAATCTTTCAGTATTTCACAGAACAAGCATGTGTATTTCACAGAACAGACTGGGTGTTTCTGGTATATTTCTTTGGGGGTATTCAAATGTATGGCTTCTGATTTTTATTGGTAGTGTTAAAATTGCTTTTCAAGGAAATAAAGGTACATTAAATGCTGCTTTAGTTTGGTTTGTTGATCATTAGTGTAGCTTCTGCAGGACTATGGAATGGGCTGGAGAGATTTTTCTGGAGTCAGTTTCTAATTCTGAAAGAATTTATGCAGACGTTTAAATTGAATGCTGAACATTATTAGGAATTATTTGGGATGTAATACTGAAAATAACTGATGTGTTAAATATCTTTTCACATTTATTTCAGATATGGACACGGATATGAAATATTTTGTGTTGCTTGCAATAATTCAAACACTGTAATTGCTTCAGCATGTAAGGTAAGAAAAGATTCTAGCACCATCTAGTGAAAAGTGCTACTAGATTTCTAGGGCTTGACAGCAGGAGTCAGAATTCAGTTTGGGCTGGATTTTATTTTTTCACATAAAAATGAAAGATTTTTTTATAGATAGCAGTTGCCTTGCAAAGGTGAGAGTGAATGCAAATAAATTACTCCTAAATTATGTATGATTTATTCGAAGATACTAGTAAGATAAATTCTAACAAATATAGGTCTGACACATCTTCTTACTGATATATTTTCAGCATTGGTAAAAAATAGTGAAACAATCTTGAAACTTCACAGAGGAAAGCTGGTCCTTACTTGATTGCAAGCCTTTAAACAAGCCCCTTAACTTCTTAGTATTTTGAAATGTGTGATTTTTACATTTACTTTCATTAATTCTTACTGATATTTTTTTCCCATCAATACAGGCTTCCAAAAAAGAACATGCAGCAATTATTTTGTGGAGCACTACTTCTTGGAAAAAACTGCAGAGTTTGTCTTTTCACAATCTGACTGTTACTCAGCTGGCATTTTCTCCTAATGACAGATTTTTGCTAGCAGTTTCTAGAGACAGGAATTGGTCACTGTGGAGGAAAGAAGACTCCTCAGAGTCAGGTAAGATGTGCAAAGTGGATATACACATTTGAAGACTTTGCAGTTGGTTCAGTATCTTTGGCTGCAAAATATTTGAAAGAGAATTGTTGAAATATTTTAATCGACATTTCCCTTACAATTTTGAAGAATTAGTTGTTGTAGACTCTTGTGGCTTTAAGAAGTGCAATTAATAATGTATGGAAAGCTAGAAATTAAATTAAAATGCAGAGAAGAATATGATCAGGCTTTAAATGCTATTTAATTGATGGATGTAATGAGGTGTGCTATTCATCCTCCTACCTTCTGCATGTGATTGTGTGTTTGACTTACTGAAATCAAGTATACAAGCTGGCGTGTAATGCCTGAGCTTCCAGTTGGCATTCTGTCAAGGAAAGTCTTCATCGCAGTGTTCTGTGCAGGCATAGCTGGAAGGTTCATTGCTACACCCATATCCTGCACAGAGCTGCCTTTTCCCTGCTTGCAGGGCATGGCACTTTGAGACTCTTGACAGGATTAATCTCTGTCTTTGGTGTGGCTTTCTGATAATCCTACACAATTGATTAATTTGACTAGGACTGGCTCTGTCTGGAAAAAATGCTGATAGTAAGGATTCAGTTGACTCTCTCATTAAGACTTTGAGCCTTGCAAAATCATGAGGAGATTGCTATTGAACACTTTAATGGAATCCTAGACCAGATGCTTGTGCTGAAAGTGATTATCATTGCACTGTTGGCTTAATAGCGTATAAACACTGCTGGGCTCTATAGAATGTTCCTAGAGACTTGGCAGTGAGTTTTGGCCCCTTCAGATAGTGTCCAGTTGTATGCTGGCTTGAATTTCTGTTCTATTCAGACTTCTATTCTAAAGTCTGGCATATTGTCCACAGTAGTTACACAATGTTTCAGGATAAGGATCATGAATACTCATAGCAAGTAGAGGAAATCCTCTTTTCATCTCTTCATCAATAACCCTTCTGTCTACAAATAACATCATTATCAGTGTAAAGGAAAACTGCTGGTATTGGCATCCCAAGAAGTAGTTATTCATAGTCTATGCTCCAAAATGACAACCTTTTCTACTTAGGAAAAGCAGTTCCATTTGCTGATCTGCTGATCAGATTTAGTTCTTGATTATATACATGCCGAAATGGCAGCCTGTCTCTTTGGGAACACATGAATCTTGACAATTAAACCATTATGATTTGAGCTCTTGGGCCTTAATTGGTAAATAAAAACTGTGGTGAAATTACTGGGAATATGTGAACACATGGCAAATGTTGCATTATTCAAAAACTTCTGAAGTCAGTGTTGTTACAAAAAACTTGATAGAAATAACCTGAAGGTGTTATAGTTGGACTGAAATTCTTCTGAAACAGAAATGTATGTAAAAGATGGAGCTGTTCCTACTGTTTTAGGGCTATAAGGGCTGACTGATTCTGTCTTGAACAGTTGCTGGTTATCACTAGTAGTAGTAAGTGTTGAAAAAAATACTCATATGGTCCTAAGTATCCCCAGTTGCTTTAAAGAGGAATGGAATAAAATCCAAGTATTCCTGCAGTTCTTACATAGAGTTAGGTAAGAGTAATGATTACTTTTAATATGTAAACTAGTTGAAACAAGGGTTTTCCTCTCTATGTTTTATTCCAGGACCAGTCTTCACTTGTTGTGCCTACACAGACAAAAATACAGCTGTTCACAGTCGAATCATTTGGTCTTGTGATTGGACACCAGATAGCAAGTATTTTATTACTGGTAGTCGGGACAAAAAGGTAATTAATATTAAAGGTTTAGAAAGCCCAGAATTATTTTAATGTATTTTACGTTAGCAAATGCTTTGTTCTAATGAGCCCATATGTTTTATATATACACAAAAGTCTTATTGTTTGTTTTAGCACAGAAATCAGTGGTACTTTCATAAGCTAAATAAAGTGCTTGAATATATATATATACAAGACTGTGGGTTGCCAGTTGGACTTTCTCCCTTCTTTTTTCATGCAGTAAGACAAGCATATGTCACATAATTCTATGGGTCTCAAGTTTTTTCTTTAACTTTCATAACAGAATCTGTTTTTGTTGTCAGTAACTTTAATGATACCAGACAGACTGTCTACAAAGACAAATCTTTGTAGATAGAGATTTTTACTATTTTCAGGGCCATCCACTTTATTCAGTGCCCTAGAATTCCTTTAGTTAAGTTATTCCTTATGTTTTGTAAGTGCATTTGCAAGAAGTTGTAAGTGCAAATTCCTAGATGACTGTATTTTTTTACAGGTCATTATCTGGGGCCAGTGTGATTTATCTGTGAATACTGAAGAGAACATGCTGGATTTAGTCAAGCCTTGTTCAACAGTACTGGATGCCAGGGATTCTGTAACTGCTGTTAGTATCAGCCGTGTGCTTACTCCTGATGGAAGGTATTGCTGGTTTTCTGTAATGTCATTTTGTATTTAATTTGAAATTGGTATTTTTCATAGTCATCTGATTTTCTGTGGCTAAATAGCTCCCAAAATCTACCTGTCAACCATTCTTTAACTGAATGACCTCTACTTCTCTTTCCTTCCTAGCCACCTTTTCAGGTGTATGGTGACTTCTCCAAACAGTGTAATAAGAAAAAAAAGGAAGTGGGAGGGGGGAGGGAGAGAAGCATGAACACATCTGAAATGCATTAATTTTTCCAACAGTATTGACTGATCTGATGTTGTAATAAGCTCCTTACTTTTTTCTAACCAAATATATTTTGCAAATTTCTGCTTTGCTGTTTTTTATGAAGCAGCTTTGATTTAAATTGTGATTTATTAATCATCATGGAAAAGTAAATACTGATTTGAAGGGAAAGTTGCAACACAGTCCTTGAGTGCTACTTCTTTTTATCTTGCAACAGAACTGGCCTTGCTGAGCTGCCTACTGTAATTTCTTTTTGAAGTAATGCAGTTCTTCTTTTGATAGATATATTGTTGCAGTAGGCTTAGAGAATGGGAAGATTGTCCTGTACACATGGAAGCAAAGTGGACAAGAAGTGGCAGTAGCTGACTGGACCACATGTGTTGAGATAGGTAACAGGTATGTCTTTTGAAGTAAGTTAGGAGCAATGATATATTATTCTTGAGAATAATAGTGCTGGAGTTGTGTTCTTATAGTATATTTAAATTATATGAAACTGGTTTGTTTGTATACCAAAATTCTTATCCTTTGATCCCTGAAAGTCTAAAGATACCTGAAAGCAAAACCTGAAAAAAAAAATTGCTATTTAGATGTATTAAAAAAAACCATCCATAAACCAGAACAAAAAACAAGAGGGGGTTAAACCCCAAAATAAATACTTCATGTTATGCAAATGCTTTGAGAAGTATTACTCTATGTTGGCCTTTCTTAAAAAAATAAAAATAAAAAGGTCATAAAATAGGATGATAGAAAACACTGAAGAGATGGGGGAAAGAATCCCTTCCCCTATAAATCAGCAAAACATTTTGGAGTGGATGGCAGCAAGCTTTCAAGAGCGGCTTCTACCAGAAGCCAAAGGAATGACAAGATCTATGCGGTGCTGCTGCAGTGACAGCTAGAGAGACTCTGCAGAAAGACTTCAAATGTTTCACTTGAAGCACTCTCCTGGATTCTTCTATCACATACTGGCATTGATAGTAACAGAAATGAAAGTTGATGGTGATTTGGCCTGGGTATGTGTGAAGTGAATTGGGAAGGGATACCAGATAACAGGGAATTGTAGGCTAAAAGCCAAAAATCTGTCATATCTCAGTAACTGAGATGCTAGACCTCCAGCTTAATGTGGTCAAACTGGAAATCAATAGCTGTTTGAATTATTGATGAGTGAGAAGATAACATGTCATTAGTGTTAATGGCCCTACTTATTTTAAGAATTTAATGCCTGCTGGTTGTCACAAATCAGTTTTTCCTCAGTTGGTAGCGTTAACTGAAGAGTACTAATTATATGAATGTTGGTGTTTACACTCACATGCCCAACTGTGTTTGACATTTTGCAGTTACATATGGATTTCTTTTTGTTGCAGCCAAAGTCATGCTCTTGCTGTGAAACGTTTATGTTGGAGACATCATGCAGGCAGAGCTGGACATAATGATCAGAACAGCAGCGAGTGGTTGCAGCTTGCAAGTTGTGGAGCTGATCACTGCGTTAAAGTATTCAATGTCAACAGATTTGCTCTTTAGCAAAGACAGCAGGCCTGTCTGTGCCAAACAGATTCACAATATTTTATGTCAACTTTTAGCCATTTTGGTTATGGAATTTTCTGTTTTCTGCTGTGGGAAGTGAAACATCTGACATGTAACTTATTAAAGCAACTTTGGTGGAAGTTTGAAATGTCAAATATTTTTACAATCCTGCAGTTTTGGGAATATGAACTATTTTATATGTTTTGGTTGGTGGATATCCTGGAACTGAGGCATGGGAGGTGCGTAGGGCATAGGAGAAAGCTGAGACGGCTTTAATCACTGACTCCAAGGGTAGGTGGGGAGCTGGCGATGCTTGGGATTCCAAGTGGAGCACTGAATTTTTTTTTAAACTCTTATTCCTAACAAACTTTTGCTGTCAATTGGCCTGCCAGTGCTGACATTGTGTGTTTCAGCATGTGCAGTGAAACAGAGATCAGAGTTAAACGTACAGCTTTCTCTGGTGGCCTTCTGAGTGTGTATTAACAGTCTTGGTCCAAATCTTAGGCCACCACTTGACGTTAGAAGGAGTATTGTGTTTGTATGTTTGGACAGGCCTGTGTGTTTGATCTTATTCCTTTATTCTGCTGTGCAGAGTGCTGAGCTTGTGCATCTTGGTCATGTGGGGCTTAAAGCCAAACTCACAGACCACTTAAACCTTCTGGTGTCTCCCCTGTGTACCAGTGGGCTCTCTCTGAAGAGAGTACTATAGAAGAGCTGCCTTTTAATCTCTTGGAGGGCTGTCCTCTACAGCTGGACTGGAAAAACTTACAGATATCAGTAGGCAGGCACTAAAAGGAGGCAACCATTCCTTACCACTGCCTTTGGACGCTTCCTGCATTTTGAGGGCTCCTTATCTGTTCTGGTGAAAACAGACTAGCTTAGTTGTCCAGTAGTGTTGTAATTTAAGTAGAGTGTTACTAAGACAGTGAGTACTTCAGAAAGAAGCCTTTACCTCAGCAAGTCTGTATCTGATTCCAAAGTCTATTTGAGAAATTAGTTAAATTTTGAGGATTAAATTCTAGTTATTCCAGAACCACTTGCTACCTGGAACCGGTAGTGCAGAGGTAATTGAAATTGTGTCTAACTTTTTACTGTGTTGCATCATCAAACTAACAGTACAGTTCTTTCAGAGTGGGCTGTGCTCTTTCCAGAATAATTCTAGTTTATGTTTTAAACAATTTTGTATTTTAGGTTTTCATTTTCACAGTTCTGTTTTTCAACAATAAAAAAATCATCCTTTAAAATGGGGACAGGGGAATAAAAAAAATGACTTGTTAATAAAGGTGATTTGCTACATTTTACTTGTGCTTTACCCAGTGCTTTCCTTACATGTGTGCTTTAAGCATTTAAGCATTTGAGTAGTATCTTTTACTTGTCTGGGAATTTTTAAGCCTTTGTATCCTGGCAAGCAAAGGACATAACTTATCACTCATGAGGTTTCAAAAAGCTGCCAAAGGTGGAATTTCATTCTATGTCACAATTATAATTTGGTGTCTTACCTCCAATTTGATGATCATACTGGATAATTCTTTCCAATACTAGTGTGTCTTGCCATGTGGCCATTCTTAAGTCTATAGTCTAAAGTGAAACATCGTATTAGTTGTTCCTCTCTTTTATTTGATGAAATGCTGTCATTAAACAAGCATCAACTATTAGATTTAGTAATCCATTCCATTACCCCTGGGACTTTTGTGACTCAATCAAATGAAATACCTCATTGTTTCAACTTTAAATACATCAGATTAGTCTGTTGGTCTCACAAGTGTAAATGTTTATAATAGATACTTTTAATTTTCGATTAAATTAGAGGTTGTCAAGAGACACCTCGACACATTATTAATATTTTATGTGTGATATTGTCTTTGCTCACGTATATCTTTGCTAAGCATTTAGTGGGCATGACTTTTACATGCACCTTTACCTTCTCAGTAAATCCACTAAAGTCTTATAAAACCAGCCTGCAAATCAGCATTTAAAAAAAATTAAGAAATGAGCTGCTGGCCATGTATGTGGTGCTCAGATTCTCTGCTTTTTGTACAATGCCACTGAAAATAGAGTTGAGAAAATTGATGGGATAAACGAAAGTTTTACATAGAATATTTTAATATCTTTTGATACATTTGAGGTAAAACCATCCCATGAATATTTTGGATACACATTATCAAAAGTATTTTACTGGCTTTATGCTTATTCTGAGGAGACTTCGGGGCCAAGGATATGAGCAAACTATTTTGGACCAAAAAGGCATGCAAACACTGACTTTAGAGGTGAGGACGCTGTGGTGTCCACTGGATCAGGACAACAAAATATGCTGTTTATGTAAACTGGGAAGATGAGAGATGCTGACATTCAGCCCTAGGAACTCCTGCATGGGTTCCACATGTCAGGCTCCCTACACACTGCTGCTATTGATTGTGTTAATTTTTTCAGTAATTAAATGGGAAAGAAGGAGCAGGTTACACATTATGCTAAGCCTTAGAAAAAAAAAAGTATAATTTTCTGCCGTTGTCTGTCTTGTGGACTTCAGAAGTAACTAGAAGCTGTTGAAAATTTCAAGGAAGTCAATTATTGAACTCTCAGCTATTGAAAACATCACTTTGGTAACTCTGAGTAATCTCTGTTTTCCAAAATATTTAATGGGAAGAAATGAGAATGCTCTGAGGCTCACTGCCAATTGCAGCTAATGCAGAGATGAGGGAAGAGGAGGCAGCAGCTGTGTCCTCATTTAGAATCGAATCTCACTTTAAAGAAGTGGCTGTTGCAAATAAGGAAACTTTAAAATAGCTGAAATGGGAAGCAAAAATATTACTTGCTCTGTTTTAGGGAGCATCTGGAGCTGTACAAAAGATGAGACAAAATCACTGACAGGACAAAAAACAGAATTTGCCTTTGGTGCCTTAGGAAGCTGGTGGAGGTGGGAGTTGCTGAACATAGTTTAATGATGCTCTACTACTGCTGTTTTAGAAGCAGTACTGTATCAGGATCTACAGTGGTAGTTTTGGGGTGGCAGGGTAGCGTGTTTGCCCCATGACTTTCCCAGCCCTTGACCCTCCAACCATTCCTGGTTTTGCCCTGTATACTGGCACGTCCTCAGAGAGTTGTGGGACATCCCTTCAGACACTTCCCCAGCCAAGGGCTGCCTTTTTGCCCATGCCAGCCATCAGATTTTCTTATCCTGCTTCTGCCTTTGCTGATAGAGAGCCTGGAGGGCTGTGGGCTCCCTTTGCCAGCCCCTGAGACTCTCACTCAAGCACAGTTCCCGCTCTCTCCTTGTGTGACCAGCTCTAGTGACAGTATGCGAGCAGTTTGTCCTCAATGGCACGTACAAACTTTGCTAGTGGCATCATTTTATTTTCTGCAGTAACTGATCTATGCTGTAATGCAATAATAAAATAATAAATAATTCAATAATAAAACCAGAAATGATCACTCGATCTTTCTGGAGGGAATTTAGGGTAGATCATGTGACAAAGCCTGATGCTGTACCATAATAATGGGGTTAGCTGCGGTACCCTGGGATAGTTATGCCAGCCACATGTGCCCTGGACTGGAAGTCCCCTAAGAAAGCTCCACCGTGTAAATGGTGATTGCATGATTCAGCCAACATTACTGGTGCACAGATGAGAGGAGGTGCTATGCCCAAGGTAATCACCATGTTACAATAGACTCCAGCATAGACTCCAGAAGATCACAACTGAAATAATGAGGGAATGCAACAAAGAGATTTTTTCCTCCTGCAGAGGAGCTATTCCTCTTGAATCAAGAGCTTGTGCAAACACAGATCTTTTTGTCTTGACTCATTTTGGTTTTTTCTAATCCTTTTCACTCCTTACTCACCTACCCTTCTTCTAAGGAGATGTTTTGCCCTCTTAGTCCCTTCTCCATTCTTGCTGGCCCCTAAATCCTCATTTAATCAATCTTTATTTTCTAAACAGCGTCATCTCTCTTCCTATTGTTCTTGTAAGATAATCCTATGCTTTCTAATACATGATCCGAAGAGAATTCATATGTATCAAGTATAACATCCTCTTGGTATTTTCTGTTCTGCCTTCTATGTCTCTGATTCTTCCTGTGCTATGTTTTGGGCTTTTGGTATTTACACAGTCTGTCCAGTCTCATTACTTCCTTTCTCTCTGACAGAAAATTACTGGCATACGTGTGACCAGCATTCCTCCCTTGCTGAAGCATAAGCTGTCTACCTGCCAGTGGGGGGAACTTTTCTCCTCCACAAAAATGAATTGACTGCAGTCCCCCCAGGGGAAGCTTTCCAAGTGCTTTTCAAGATGAAGCAATCGTCATGTTTGTCTTTCCATTTTGTAATCTTGGAGAGTCTCCTTCCTATGAGTTATCATATAAAGATGTACTTCTGAGAGAATATCTGTACTCCACAGATGTACTTTTTAGAGCATAGGAGCTTTCTGCTGTTTAAGTTCTTTGCTTTGATATGGCAGGCCGTCCTATATTCGATTTTCTGGATGCTGCCAGTTTTCTCCACTGTCCACAGAGAGCACTGACCTGCCCCACACATTTCTCTTTCTCTGCTGAAGAGGTTCAGCCAGAGAGGTTGAAATACCTGCAGTTCAGGGAAGTGCCTGAGGTGCCTGTAGGTTGCTGTGTTTACGTCTTCAGGATGGGTCTGTCTGACCTACGCAGTTGCTAAAGGTGCAATGTAGAAGCCTGCCAGGGATCCTTTGGTCAAACTTCGGCTTCTTTGGTGTGTGCGTACGTGCGTACAGTCTCTATATTGCAAACATTGCCATGCCTTCAGGAACAGTTCTAGGTCACTAAACCCAGTGGGACTAGTTGAGGTGGGAGCCCCTTTACAGCTGGTGAGCATTGATTTGGTCTAGTGGACTACTCCTAGTGGACCACCACAGGTACATGAAATGTAGTCCGTTAAAGCTAATAAAAAGGTTTAAATGTTGGTTTTGCTTAGCTACTGCTAGGCAAAGGCCTGCTTCAACTTTTTCTACCTATTAAAAAGAAATCTGGTGTGTTTTTTCTTGTAAAAATTGTTGTCATAGCTCAAAACATAGCTCTGTGATATGAAATTCTGCAATTCCTATTAACTGCACAAAAGTGCATTTCCATAGGTTAATAGTACTGAAAATTTTTAGCTCAGACCTGAAATAAAAGCAGATTGTGTTTCACAGAGCAATAGGATCATAGGATTTTTGAAATTGGAAGGGAGCTCAGGAAATCTGTAGTCCAAGCTTCTGCTCCAGGCAGGGTCAGGTATAAAACCACACCAGGTTGATCAGAGCTTCTTCCGGTCTGGTCTCAAATCTCAAAAAAGAAATCTAAAAGAGTGGAGACTGTAGAGTTGCTCTGAACAATCTGTTTGACTGCTGACTGTCTTCATGGTGAAATCTTTTCTTCTCTCAGTTCTGAACCTCTCTTGTTTCAGTTTACGCTCTCTCTTACCCTCCTTCAGCTCACCATTGTGAAGAGCTGGGCTCCATTATCTTCAGTCTCCGAAGTATAAGAAGGCTGCTACCAGGTGCCTGCAAAGACCCCTCTTCCCAGCTGAATCTGCCCCATTCTTCTGCCTCCCCTCACAGGGAAACTGCTCCAGCTCCCTCCGCCTTGGTGGCTCTCTGCCACACTTGCTCCAGTTTAGCATCATCTTTCCTGTATTGGGAAACTCCAAACTGGACAATTACCCATGTTCTCATTACAATAGTGTCTCATTACAATGGTGTGTCTAAAGTCTGTTGTACAGTTTCCTCCCCTACAAAGTTCAAATCTATAAATCTCTCTTCTTTGAACTTATCATGTCCCTTTCCTACACTATTTCTTTGCATGCACTTCACTGTGTGTGGTGGTGATGCAATCCCAAGACCAAGAGCTGCAGATTTTAATGTGTGTCTGCAGAGCTGAGGCCTTTCCTGTACCCACTGCGCAGCGTCCTCCAACATCTCTGCCAGATGTGAACTCAGACATTGCTCTGACCACGTGGCGACACGGCTTCTGGGAACAAAAGAGCCCCCATCACAGTATTAAGTGTCTCTACTCCATGTTTCCACCACTGGCAAGGTGGAAATGGCAGAAGAAAGATGAGATGGTTTGGCTCTGACTGGAAGCTCTGCTTGTCTCCTGCCTCCATCTGAGCGTGGGGAGTCTGCCAGCAGGGAGCAAGGCACCCAGACCGAGTGTTTGTCCAGAGCCCACACCAGAGCTGCAATCTGTATTAACTGTTTCCCTGTGACCACAGGGCCAGAGCAGCCATCTGTTTAGATAACTGAGAGCTGACTACGCTACACACAGAAGCTGTCATATCGGTTGTGAACCCAAACGGCCCCTCACCCCTACAAATTCTACATTAAAAAAATTACTTATCTGTCGCAGAGGAGAAGAAATTGATGCTATTTTAAATGCCTAAACTGTGGTCATTTCACTGAAAAATCAGTGAGTCGATTGCTTCCGTATGCAAAGGACCACCAGGTGGCAATATAACAAAAAGGATAAGTGCCGAATTTCCAGCACCTGTCATGTATACCAGAAAAATCCAAATAAATTAGAAATTTATCAATCAAACAGAGGTATTTGGTCTCCTCTGAGATGTTTAAATTCAGTGTTTCAGTGATAAGCATTTCTCATGAAACACTGATTTTGAAAGCATTCTTTCTTCTGCTTTTGCCCTGCAGTCAGGAGACTGTCTGTAAACTTCAGAAAATGATGAGCACCTCTTAATCACACAGGGTCTTACTGTCTGATGTAGATATTCTCCCTCACTGCAATGTATCAATCTGAAGAAGATTTAAAAAAAATGGTAATTTTCTTGCCTTACCTTGTTGAAGTGTAAAATGGGACTTCTTTTCCTATGTGTGTTTTGCTGTCTGTGTTTTGTATCCTGAAAGGCTGTCTAACCATGTGGATGCCCCTGGGAAGGGTTTAAGCTAATGAAGTCTCATGCACCTCCTGAAGGCAGCTGTGATTAGAGGGTAGATTTAGATGAGGTATTAGGAAGAAATTCTTCACTGTGAGGGTGGTGAGGCACTAGAACAGGTTGCCCAGAGAAGTTGTGTGTGACCCATCCTTAGAAGTGTTCAAGGGCAGGTCAGATGGGGATTTGAGGAGTGTGGCCTAATGAGAGGTGTCCCTGTGCGCGGCAGGGGGGTTGGAACTTTATGGTATTTAAGGTCCCTTCCAAGCCAAACTGTTCCATGATTCTATAATTTGTAAGAGTCACCATATTGGATCATATGATGAAACTCTCCCAGACTCCAGTGACTTATGTTTCAGGAACGTTTTCAACCAGAGGAAGAGCCCTAGTGCCTATTAGATATTGAGGAATTTCCTTTTCCTTCCATGTATTTGTCCAACTGCTTTTTGAATCCATGCAAACCCATAATTCCCACAGTGATTAGGGAGAAATCCTCAGGGAAATTAGAGGGAAATCCTCAGTCTTTCAGTCTTTGCCAATAAGAAGATGGATCTCTTATTTGTTTTGAACATTTAACACCTCCTTGTTATTATGTTAGAAAAGAATTAGTTGTTTTTCACTGTCTTCTTGTTATTCCTGATTTTATAGACCTTTAGTATATTTCCCATCCACGGATTTCTTTTCCAGTCTGAAGAGCCCTGCTGTAATTAAGTGTCCCTTTTATGGCAGGTGTACTCTTCCTTTTATTGAACTTATTTCCTCCTCTTCATGCTACAAAATTTCCACCAATAAAGGAGTATTTATTACTGGTTTTCCACCTTTTTATTTATTTATGTTTGTCTGGGAGCCTAGTCAACAAAACATTGTACTGGTAAATAACTTTTTTTGTTTGTTTGTTTTTGGTTTTTTTTTTTTTCTTTTTTTTTCTTAAGTCAAAACTGTCTTATTTGAAGCATTTAAGGCCTGTCTTTTGGGTATTTGTGGCAGAATGTAGCATCTTGTCTTTGGACTGTTTTTTCCTTATGCCATTTAAGTCATAAATTGATTTTTCTACTATCATTCTGCTCTGCAGTGACAAGTTGCAGAGGCCTCAGAATCACAGCACGGTGTGGAACGATTAGCACTTGCTGCTAAAGGATAAACCTAATACTAAAATAACAGGGTAGCTGCAACCCAAGACTGATGGTACTGGCAGCATATGTTTGGGACGTCTGTGCAGCAGCTGATATTATGCCTCCTGCGTCTTTGCAGCTCCATCAAAGAATCAGTCAATCTCAGTGGTGAGAATTTAATTTATTGACTCAGTAAAAATAGAGGAGTCTGGTGAGTGACTTTCCAGCCGTGTCAGGAGAAGGGTTTTCACACTGTGTGGAAGGCCTCCCAACAGACACGGCAGATGCCGGAAACCTTTTCCAGTTGACCTTGCCAACAAAATTAGCAGTGAGGGAAAAGTCTCTATAGGATTTTACAGATTTTAAAACAAACAAATCATTGATTTTTTAAGTCTAGAGGAAAGTGCAGTTGCTGCTCAGCTTGTCCTTTTGCAAAACATAAGAGGGAATTATTGTATCCTGTAGTTACTGAGCATGCAGTGACTTGTGGTTAACCAGGTTATCCAAGAAGATCTTTAAAGAAGCTAAAGAATTTGGAAACATCTTCTTACTCCTCCACAACTCGCTCACTATAATGTAAGGCTAAAACTCACTCATAATGTGAGGCTAAAAGAGGTTCTCCAAAAGCAAGAAAGGGTTTGCAAGGTCATGCTGTTGGTCTTAGAGTCTTGTTCTGTTACAATGGTGGTGCGGTTAACTGATCATCTGTGAGACAACAACACGTGGTCTATTAGCCAATAAGAGAAGTCATGTAAAACAGTACTACCCACTTTTCTCCATATGTGTTGAGGAAACAAATCAAAATTTGGATTCTATGTGCCTCTAAGAGGAAACAAATGTCAGAAAAATTTTGCCCAGATTTATCCCTATCCCCTCCTCTGATGGCCGTTTGGTTGAGCGTTAGAACTTGTGCCCCAGACACAGGCAATGAGCCAGCTCAAAGCAGGCAAAAATGCCTGATTTCAGCCCGAGCGTAACTTCTGCATGGCAGAATTGCAACAAATGAAGACGTTGCAGAGTTTTGAGATTTGCCTAAGAGTTCAGTGTTTGCAAAACCCCTGCCCCTCCTGGGAGCAGACTGTACTCTGCTATGATGATGACGATGATGTCTGCGTGAATCCTGTTCTGCACCTTGTGCTTCTGCGTAGGTGTGGGAGAAAGGTGAACATATGCTTTTGAAGAAGCTGTCGTATCCCTGTTTCCTTCTAAAGGTGCCATATGTGGCTCTCTGAGTCACCAGGACGTAGTTTACCCTGTGAAAGGAGTAGCTCTTGACAGAGCTGTTGGTGCAGTAGGCTCTGAGGTCAATGCAGAGGTCGATGCACTTTTGAGTCTGAGATTCATATTCTGCACCATCCCTTCAGCTAGAAGTGGTGACAAGCCTAGTCTTCCTACAGCTGGGCTGCAGGGGCTTGGGGTCATTCCTCTTTGGAGTCTTTTTCTTACAGACATGTTCCCACTTTGTGCTGCAGCCTGGTGGAAGCCCTTTTTTAGGCATGCACAGTATCTTCTCAACAGGGTGGCATCTGAAACTGGCCAGTTATGACTTTGGCTGTGATGCCATTCCCATGTTCAAATCTTGAAGCTGTTTGCCATGTCTCATGGCAGTGTGTCGGCAGACAACCAACTCACCTCAGCTTCTGAAAGCACACTGTGTCCCAGGCAGACGTTATCTTTTTTGTCATCAGCTCTTGGCTAATATAAACAATATTCACTTCCCAAGTGGCACAGATATGCAAATGAACCTTTCATAGGATAATGGCCATATGAAACTTTGCTAGCAGGCATTCACGACATGTGGAGGCATGTTGGTGCCAGATGCTTGCAGGGTTTTGGCTGTGCTAGTCTCTTCTCCAGTAGGATAGTCAGTACCAGGCTATTTTGGGAGATCCACTGCAGGCCCAGATCAATGATTGGTGCTTCTTTAACAGCTTTGGGCAAAAGTGCTCTCCAGGTTGCCACAGGATTAGCTGGCCCCTACACAGTGTTGTTCTGCTTCCTAAAGCCCTTGGCTTGTCTAGCTGCTGTGGAGTCCTTTACAAATACCAAACCAATGTCATGTTGCAACACCTCTGAGATGTGACAGTTTTTCATGACACAAACAGAATGGTTCATCATTCTTAGTGAAACCTCCTGGGGAATCATGTTGTGATGGGATGAAAAGTAACAAAATCATCAGATTCTTCTGTCTTTTCCAACTGGGATAAAAACTTGTACCACTGTATACAGTAATCTATAATGATGTAAAAGCCACTCATACCAGTATACGTGGAACTGTATAATTTTTCTTCTTTGTTTGCCAGGTTAAAAGACTGCCTGATATATTGAGGTCTGTTGCTTTATCAGACAGAGGAGAACATCAATCTGCTTGTCCTTTTTCTTCTTTGAAGATTAAAGCTTGCCTAAAATAGCTGAATTCAGTTTACAGCTTGACCAGCAGCAGTAAAACTGAGAGAGATGGGGGCTGGTGACCAAGCCAAACTCATAGCCTTTGCTTGCATCTGTGTCAGGTCAGAAAATCACAAGTTCACACCCTAACCATGGAAACCCAGCACGTCCACTGTGGGGCAGCAGCAATGACCAGATGAGATAGTTCATTGCTTTGGGAGACCAGAAAATGGAACTGAACTCAAATGTCCCCTGCACAGATGATCTTCTCCTAATGCCCAGTATTGTGTACTGAGAGGAAGAAAGTGGTAGCAATTGTAATGCAGTGTGATGCATATGGACTTCCTTGGAGCAGAGACACCTACCAAGACATGTGTGACCTTCAGGAAGTTTGTTGTCAGGAAGACAACTCACCCACTGTCTTACTATTTGAGTGGCCACAAATGACTTGACCTGGGTTTCACCTTGGCATTCTGCTCTGAGCAAAATGGAATTACAAGAAGCAGCTGGGACAGCAGGAGAGCCAAAATGCTCTCCTGTTGATGATGACACAGTGGTTTTCAGTGTCCGAAGCTATCTGGAGCTTGGAACTCTTCTTCATTCTGCTCATCACAGAGATAACACTTGCAGGCTAAAGCATCAAAATTTTTTCCTACATAAAGAAGAGATCTGTGCTACGTCACTCTCTCACTGGGATGATTCATGCCCTAATGCCTCTGCCCATGGAGCTGTGTGCTTTGCCTGTTTGTATGTGGGATTGCTAGAGGCAAAGAAGACCCCCTGAGTGGTGTCTCCTCTCCCAGATCCCCCTATGTGTCCTGCTGTTGGGCAGCCAGCCTGCTACTGCTTGTCCCATGGTGTGGTCCTTCACAAGTGCATGGCTAATACCAGCATTTTGTGATTACTGTTATCCATTTGTGCCTCACAGTGTTGCTTTTTACTAGATCATGTTTGCTCCATAGATGTCTGTTTTAAATAAGCCAGTGTTGATGGTAAGTAGACAGAACATTTGAAGGGCCTTTTCTTGCATTTCTGACAATGCATGCGATTATTCCAGCACCAGCATGACTGTTTTGTTTGCCAAATGCTGATCTGATTTATCGCTGTACTAGCTTGAAAAGTGGTATAGCTAATGACAGTCAGCTCCAACATCTTTTCCTGATTGCCTATTATTGTCCTGAACCAGTTTAATTTTCTATTTTCTTTGTTAAAAATGTAGAAGGGGAACAAGAGGTTGTTTTAGTCCTCAATATTGGACTATTGAGAATAGCCAGAATTTAATCTGCCATCAGGAAGGCAGAGCTACAGCCTTGCTTTTTGGTAGTGACTCACTACATAAATTAAGCACGATGGTCCCCAAGGCTTATACTTCTCATGCACTCTGCATCATGTTAGAAACATTAAAATATTAACGAACTTTGGTCCCAGGGCAGCTCAATGCTCACTCATCTCTGTTTTCAAGCTAGAATGCACTCCTTCTTTGGAGTCTGTAGTAAACTTCAGAAAACTTAGCCTGAAAGCCAGAGTACCATCATTCAGCAGCACCTAAACTCCCTTCAATTATTCAAAAGCCGCTCTCAGAGACTCTTTGGAGTCATGTTACAGATGTTTGTTGGTATGATTATCTATTTCATTAAATGGCACATCTCTCTGGCCCTCACCAGTTCTTGTGAATGAGATCATTATCATGTCTACACAACAATCTCACCGCCTCATTCTCCCTAGCACCTTGAAACTATCAATGTTCTTACAAATGTTCTCACAAAGGTGAGACCTTAAATATCTTAAAGTTGTTACTAGGTAGCTACTTCTCCTAACACAGGAAAACCACGGAGATCAAGTTTCAAGAAGCGAAAGAGAGGAGGCAGTTGAAGGAATGTACCTTTTTCTTTACCTGAATATTTCAAGAGGAGCATTAGGTCCTGGCCAGCTATCAAAATCTTGCTTTTTTTCTCATATGCACTCCTCCCTTACAGCCCTTCTTCCAGGGACCTCAGTGGTGGCTGCAGTGAAGAAGTGCCTGTGTGCGGAAGACAAAATTAAATCACTGACAGCTCTGCCTCCTCCACCGAGCTGCCAATTCAGTGTTGATGATGTTTTCTTCACAGGCTCCTGCAGCTTTGTTGCGTAAGGCTGTCATCTCAACCAGACTTGGAGGGCCCAGGGAAAACCGGATGCTTGCAATAGCAGCAATCTTAGCATTCCTATTACCTGACAAGTGGGTAGTGAAAAGATAGAAAGCAAAGGGAGGAGTACTGGCCTGTGTTCAATTATTTTTTTTATTTAATTTTCTTCTTCTCCTCCCCCCACTCAAAGCTGATTGAGCTTTGCCTAAAGAAGTTCAGAGTATTTCCAAAACTTACTCTATTTTGAAAAGGTCTTCTGAAAGTTTCTGCCAGTTAAGGCCGTGTGAAATCACACATCATAAAGAGCTCTGGTGCTGCAAAATGACACGCCCGTCATCTCTACATTTCTCTCTGTGAATCTCTTCCAGCGTTTCTCCTTTAAACTTCAGCAACGCCCTCACCCAGTTTTAATTGTTACTTCTCTTTGATCTTTGCACAGCAAGTATTTTTCAGTCAGTTTCACCAGAAGAAGCTGAAGTATCACCTAAGGGTGATGGAGAAGCGGGAATAAGTGCACATCTGGGACAGGCACTTTTAGGAGGAAATAGCTCCTCTTGGTGTTTGGGTGTCCTTGACTGACCAGCAGCTCTGGACTTTTAATCCCTTCTAAGGGTCAGCAATTTTCCCTCGCTGGTGTGAGTTTCCAGATCATGAGACAGACAGTAAGAAGCCCTTCTCACTCTGGACTGACTGAAATGAATGAAAATTAAACAATAATCAAAATAAGGAATTCTGAGTCTTTTGCTGTTCTTGGCAATTAGGTTACTAGCAAGTGGCTTTGGTGACCCTGAAACTGAGTCACTGAAGCTGGCAAGATAATTAAAGAGGGAAGGAGATGTAGAGGATAACACATGCAGATAACACTCTGGTAGGCTGAATTGAATACATATCACAACTTTGATTTATTTGTCTTTTTTCCATCAGAAAATTTCAGCATGCCACTGAACTTCTGTTCCACAGTTTCCCTCAGACAATTTCCTTGTTTCTCCATCAGATTTCTCCCTCAGTAAAGGGATTGCAATTTCAAAGCACTTTATAAATTTATTTTCTAAATGATTATAAGATGCTTTACTGAAAATATATGACTTTTTCTTACAAACAGACTGAATTGTATTCACAAAGGACACCTCTAACCTGCAGAGGGAAGAACAAGCATGTTAAAACTGCCTGAACAAACCAAGTAACAATAATTAAAATATAAACCAGACCTTAGCAATTAGGCTAAGGAAAAAGCACCTGAAAAAATAAAATAGCTTTCTTGCTGGTTAAGCAGCTAGTCTCCATTCAATTTCCAGTCATGTGAAAAAGTATATTTTCAAGGCAGGCTTGTTTTCATTACTAACTAAAATCTAATCACAAAAACACAGGTGGCAATGTCATGTTTCTGTCCTGGGCAGAATAATGTATGGAAACAAAGGGACCTGGCCCAGACTGGCAGCAAGCCTTGCTACATACACACTATAATTTGCTTACAAGAGTCCTTGACATGGGGGATAACTCCAGAAAGGGCCAGGTGTACGTGCCTGATGGATGAGTGGCACATAGAGCATGGCAGACACTTAAATGCAACACCAGGGTGATCAAGAAAGGGATGAGGCCGCAATGCAGAACATGCGTAAGGGAAGCTGTGGTTCGGGCGCTCAGCTGTCCGACTGCCACCTGACCGAGTTTGGCCAGCAGTCTGCCTGCCCACCTGCCACCAACCTGACTATCTAGGTGAAGAAAACCTGAGGATGACTCAGATACCGAGCTGCAACCAGCAGGTCTTGAGGATGCCTGGCTGTGGGGAGAGACAGAACGCACAGGAAAGAGAACATACGTAGAGGCAACAAAGCCTGACATGTGGCTAAAATGTCCTCCCCAGGCTCAGCTCTTCACAGGGCTGTCCCTACAGGGCCTCTCTCTCTAGTGAGTAGTAGTTGCCTCTGCTCCCCAGAGGATGGCAAGGTCTGTGGTCTGAGTGCACCTGCTGTGGAAATTCAGCTGTAATTATCCTGCAGTTCTGCATAGAGTTGGATTACCTGGCTGCAGGGTGGCTGTGGAGGTGTTGCTTTCCTGGGGAGACTCTGGGGGCTGCAATGGGCCTTGAAAGAGGAGAAGTCTTGTTTATCCACTGAGTAAATCTACCAGAGGGCAGATAAAAAGCTGTGTGTTCATTAAGAGTACAGGATGAGTAGGGTGTTCTTGCTGCATGGTTTCTGTGCCTAAGCATTGACTAGAAAGTCACTCGTGCATCTGAGAAACCCAATGGAAATTGTGAAATGAGATTTTGAAAAAATATTGCAGCAATGAATTCAGACAATTCAGTGATTTTGAGAATGTCAGGAGTGGAGGGAAGGAATATGTCTCAACACTGTTATCTTATCTGTTCTGGAATTAGGATAGTTGTTAAAGTCCCCTCCTAATACAGAGGGACAGACTGCAAAGATAACAGAAGTGTGTATGGGTGTGCATTGGCAAATAATTTGAAAACCAATACAGTGTACCTTTCTAAAGCATCTTTTATTCAAACAGTGGCCCAAACTGTTTTAAAAAGATAAATCAATGTAACTGCAAAATTGAGTGACAAAGAAAATTTACTGCTAGGAGAGTGTCCTATTTTTGGTTAAAGGTTGGTGCACACTGACTGCTGCTGCTGCTGCTGCGTTTTAGCTGTCCCTTAAAACCAGCAGATGTATGATGAAGTGGGGTGCATGTCAGTCTCTTCTCCCAGGGAAAAAGCAAATGGCCTCAAGTTGGGAAGGGGAAGTTTAGAATGGATATTAGGAAGAATTTCTTTACTGGAGGGGTTGTCAAGCATTGTAACAGGCTGCCCAGGGAAGCAGTGGAGTCACCATTTCTAGAGGCATTTAAGAGATGTATAGATGTGGCACTTAGAGACACAGCTTAGTGGTGGAACTTGGCAGTGCTGGGTTAATGGTTGGACTCAATGATCTTAGAGGTCTTTTCGAACCTTAATAATTTCATGGTTCTATTAATGAGCATTTCTAGAAACACTGTTAACTAACTAAGGAAAGACGCTGGGTACTGAGGTTATGAAATAGTTGATGCTCTTGTAGGAAAGTACAAAAACGTGTTTCCATTTTAATGATGGAACAAGTACCTAGATTTTTTTTTTACTTAAACAGATGCATTGGGTGGGTACTTGTAAATCCTAGTAGATAATGTTAGACATGAAGCTGAAGTCCCAAGTATGCAGGGTGAAAATTATCCGCTGCATTTCCCCAGTACTCAGGAGAGTTCTTCTTTGATTCTTCCTTTGTGTTCAGAGAGAGGAGAAACTCTCCTAAATCCCAATCTGGGAAAAAAGAGTAAGGAAAGGGAAAGAA
Organism: Lophotriccus pileatus; assembly: GCA_035583135.1. Taxonomy (NCBI): domain Eukaryota; kingdom Metazoa; phylum Chordata; class Aves; order Passeriformes; family Tyrannidae; genus Lophotriccus; species Lophotriccus pileatus. The sequence continues at coordinate 89,381,977 of JAWWES010000081.1, read as the reverse complement.
ACCTGCCTCTTGCTGGGACAGCTGCTGACAAGAGAGAGGCCACAGAAGCAGCCGTGCACTGGGCACTCTGAGCAAGGGGGGAAGGTCTGATGGAGACAGAGGCTAATGACTGGTGGGGAACTGTCTGTGATCTTCTCTACAACTCTCCACTTGTAGTGGGATCAGAGCTGACAGAAATCAGCTCAAAGTGAGGACTTAAAACACTCGAATTTGACCACAGCAGGCTGACACAAAGCTGAGCACAGACTCCCTGCCTATAGCAGAAGCAGTGCGTTGAGGGATCAGGTCTGGGAAAAGTAACTGCAGCCATTACTTTTCAAAATAAGGGTTTCCTGACGAAATTTTGTTCTACGTAATTTAAATCCAGTACCTAAGAGTGGTCCCTCATGCTTATTGTGGATATACTGAGTAGTATGATCTTGGGGACACCAGTAACATCTCTGTGCTTGGCTACCTGTATTGGTGCCCAAGCACATGGTTAACCAGAAGTGATGGATGTTATGTGGAACTGCTGTGCTATTAGCAATTCCCTCCTCCTAAGTGGTGCTTCCTGGCAATGAAATTGTATTTCTCTCTGGCAACAAAATCGATCAGCAGGCTCCTCTCAGATCTTTCTCATCACCACCTTCACTACCTTGCTGCTTACGCTACATAAACCAATTTTTGATATTCTTATTTCTGTATTCTGTTTCACTGTGTTATGTGTAACAATTATGGTTAGTATTAAAGATAAAGAAGTAAAGAAGTAAGATGCTTTTACACAGACCACCTAGACAGCTACAGAGTCACCTATGACCTCACTTCTCCTCCAATTAGCTATGCCACAGTAAAAGTCCTTGATAATCAGTGTGAAATTGCATCAGGATTATCATCCAGGTGGCAAACCTATACCCATTTAGGCAGAAACAAGTGTTTCCCTCAAAGACTATAGAAATGCAGATTAGAATCCTGTATCTGAATCACTTTACACCAAATTAATTGTTTTGCTTTTTTAAAAAATACATAGATGAAGTACGTGGGGAATTTTGCTTCCCTAATCTGTATTTAGGGATTAGAGCTGGTGACGGATGTACCTTTGCTGGGAGTGACTGAGAAACACAGTGGTTAAATTTTATTTGGGTCACTTGTAACATTTAATTTTCACAGCCAGTTTGGTTGGCAGAATATTTGATTTTTTTTTTTTTCCCCATAATGAAGCAATGGAAATCCACAGCAGTCCTCCTTTATAAAAGACAGTGGGATTATACATATTTTAAAAGTCTGCATGGGCTTTCCTGTAAGCATGAGGCTTGGGAAGAGAGGCTTTTTCTGCTGTCAAAGCCAATGGAGCAGAGCTAGGTCTTTTCAAAACTGTAACAGCCCTCTAAGGAAGGAGAGAGATGTAAGCTGCAGTGACGTGAGGGAGGCGGACACCCCACCCCCACCCACCCCCAACTGCAAGTGTGTAAAGGCATGTGAGAGCTAGTCCTCTGAAACAGAGAGCTGGCAGGATCCACCTCTTCTGCTGGTGGAACAAGAATGGATTTACATCTCATTTGTGCAATCCTCCAGGGCAGGAAACAGAGCTAAACAAAGACATCTTTGGCAAGGGAGAGGAAATACACGTATTTTATTTGACAGCTAAGGTTTAGTCTTTGGTAAAGACCACTTCACTACACTGTACCACAGCCCACATCACGCTTGGTCCAGGCTGAGCAGCGTCAGGGGAATGCAGGACCGAGGCTGGTGTGCCTTGGTGAATGGGGTCAGCTGCCAGAAGCTTGCTTGGCTCTCTGAGCCTTTGGGGTGGGGGGAAGCAGAAAGCAAGCAGGTTGTATAAAAATGAGTATACTAAAATCACAGCACTTTTTCCTTCTGAGTGTGGGCATTAAAAAATACATTTTCAGTAGGCAGGGAGTGGGTGTGTGAGAGATCAAAGTGTTTGCACTCCTTTCCCACCATCTCAAAAACAGTGGATGTTTCAGGGGAAAGGATCCTGACAGTAGAGTTCATCTTTGATTAGTGCATCATAAAGAAGTCACGCAGAGTTGCCCAATCCTAAGTGACTGCAGAAGAGACTGTAGAAGGAATAGACAAAATGAGTATTATCAGATCACCAGGACTGGAAGATATTCACCCAAGTCTCCTAAAGGAGAACGTAAGGATGAAAGAGCTGATCTGCATGCAGCAGCTTGCAAACTCTTGTCTAAAACCAGTTTGATGTTATAAGACTGTTAAAAGCATAATGACAGTTTTAAAAAAGGTTTTCAGGGAAGACAGGGGAAAATGTAGGCTGGTAATTTTTACACTTCTGTGGGAAAACTAATAGGACCTATAAAAGCAAGAGAATAATCCAGGCAACAGGACAGAGAAGGAGACTGAGGAAGGGAAAAACGAATGTGGTGAGGCAGCTGTATACTGGCTTTTTTCTATCTGTTTAGGAGAAGCTGAAAATGCACGGGGACAGTAGGAGTGGCACTGAAAGAGGTAGCCAACAGAGTCTGCTTGGGGGCCATGGATGGGTGCTGCTCTGCGTGACGTGGTCCCTTGCACTGACTCAAAAAAGTCATGTGGCAACAGCTACAATTGCGTGAAGCGTTAAAACTGACAGCTTAGCTGAAGGAAGGTGAGACACATGGTATTTTCAACACAAGAGGCCTTGACACTGAAAATGGCTTTTGTGCTTGTTCTCCAGGGTCTATGCTTGTGCACTGGGAGGTTTTGCTGCAAAATTTCCTGGGTGAGAAGAGTGGGGTGGCTCAGGAGATGCCAATGGATGAGACTTAGTGGGGTTCATGAATGGGTGGTTATGGCTGACATTAGGATATGTGTGGTTGTTTTCTTCTTTTTATGTATTTTACTTCTGAGCCCAAAGGCTATACCTATTTTTATGTGTAGTTTAAAGCCAGACATCTTTCTTTGTCAGTGAGCCATTTAGCTAGGAACTCTCTTAACTCTGTAAAGACACCATGTGATGACTTGTTATGAAGCCTAAGCAGAGTTGATAAGAGCTAGGTAGGACTGCCAACATCTTCATATAAAGAGAACTTCTTTTCCTAAATTAGAAACCTATCCAGAGATGGCACATCCTCCCTTTCTCGAGAGGAAGACCTCTTGCCTTAGGTTTTCAGAAATTCAGTGATTTTAGACACCTCTGTTTTGCATGTCTGATTACAGGCTACTTTGAGGGCCAAGTGGTTTTGAAAATGGAAATCCCTTAAATACATTTTGATCAGTCAGCCCCTTCAGCACCTTTTCTCATAGCTATTAGCTTTTGTCTTATACTGAGTAAGTCACTTGCTCCAAGTATGTGCTCTGTCCTTGTTGCTAATTCTGTCTACTGGGGAATAGTCTACTTCTTACCTCAGGTTTTAAAAGTACCCGAAATAAAGGTAACCCTTGTGATATTGCAAAAACTAGCCTGCTACTCCAGAATACTACTTTCCTAAAGGCTTAAGCAACCTGCTGTGTACAGTCATCAATGAAAGAACAGCAGAGACATGATCAAATGAAACACTGTTAGCAGCTCTAAGACCGGGTTATCTGTCCTCCTGCTAATGCTGCCTCTTGCTCTGAGGTTGTCTAGTGCTGCCAAAGCTGCCTCATACATGTGTGCTCCAGCAGCACAATAATTATAGGGAGAAAGTGTCAGCTATGAAAGCATCACCTGAGCATCTCCTGCTAGCTAACACTTCTTCATTTGATGGTGGGTTAGGTTGGGGGGGGAAATGTTACGAAAAACAAAGGGTACAAGGCACACAATTCATTTCTAAGTCCCTTTCCCACTTGGTGTTTCTTCTCATTAGTTTCACTGGCTGTTTCCCATCCTCAACAGAGTAGCTGGAGCCATCACACTCTTGACCAGCAGATGCTAAAGAAATTAAACATACATGCTGTTAGATCCATTGCAGTAAGAGTTCTTTTAAAACACAACAGGAGAAGACACCTGGGTTCACATATACTGCAGCGAACATGAATGGATGTCTAAGGAAAAACTATTCCAGTAATTCATTCAGCTTTCGCTGAGCAGTCAGACTGTTTTGTGGGCCCTGCCATCATATAGAGCCCTCCCATCTGGCTTATCCTCTTGGTGTAGACTTCTGCTCTGTTCTCTGGATTTGGTTGCTCTAAGTATCTATAGTGACAGAAACTAGAACTGGTATTTTCATGTAATTTAGAAACCTTCCAGCTGTCTGACAGATTGTTACAGAGGTGAGGATACGTTATAGACCTATAAATACACAGTACTCTTTGTAATAACAACAGAAAACCTATGTTGATTTTCTTCTCCCATTTGGCAAGACTCCAAGCATCTGCTGTCTAAGATTATGAACTTTTTGTAGCAAATTGGTACAGTGAAACAGAATAGGTCCAATTTTCTTATTCCTTTAGTGACTGGAATAAAAACTCAGAAAATTTGCTACCAGACAACAGAAGGTAAAGTACTATGAGGTCAGATTTTTGTTCCTCGTAACACATCTCTGGTGATAATATAAACATCACATTAGATTTTATTTAAGAAACAACAAAACCCACGCCTATTAATTTTTCTTTCTTCAATGTAAGTAAAAAGTGGTGCAGCCAGGGACACAGATAATCCATCTTGCATTTTGGGATATGTTTGTTTGATGTGTGTGTATTCACACACACTAGAGAAATTTGTTGTATCTGGTGTTGAGGATGGAACGGGCTTGAGCTTCAAGGAAGGGCAGGTTTAAAATGCTTTGGGAAGACCCAGACATTGTCATCATCTAATCACCAGGACTCTGGTGCTGAGGCAAATTACCTCTGCTTACTGCTGTCTCTCCAAATTTTCCTACTGTGAGGAAGTAGGTAGGGATCTGTGCCCCACAAGTGAGCAGGAGGTCTGCTTTCCAGCCATCAGCATGGTAGGCGGAGGCAGCGAAGAGGCGAGTGGCTCCCAGTGATACACTGCTCTCTGGGTGTTACAGCAATTTCTTGAACTCATTGAAATGATTTGCCTGAAGGCTTCAGCAGAGAAAGGAAAACAAATTAAGCCAGAAGCTGGCTAGTGGGGCAGAGGAGGAAAACGGGCAGAGGAACATAAATTATGCAATTCCTTCATATGGCAGCAGCTAAGTGGTTAAAAACAAAGAATACCAAACCCATGTCTGGTTCCTTAAGCCATGCCTTTTTGGGACTGTAGCTGAGGCCAAGGATGTAGGTGAACACCAGGCTTCAGAAAGCAGATAGTAGGAACAGATATAAGTGTCACTGATTCCACCAGGGCAGGCAAGTGTCAGAGTGGTCTACCTGCTGGACTAACAGTTGCTGCTCTCAGGGGACAGACAGCTGCTGTCTGACCTTGACACCTACACCAGCGAGATGTTCTGTTAACCCTTCCTTGAGGAAATGATGTGGGAGGCTGTTTGCACCCTTCGGCTGCAAGCTCGTGAGAAAATTGTTAGGAACTGCTGTGCCTGGCAGGCAGACAGAGGTGAGGCTGCTGCAGCCCCGCATCCCCTGCTGCAGCCAGCAGCCAGGCTGAGCAGGTAGGCCCTGCAGGCACACAGGGACATTGTAAGGACTTAAGGATCACAGTTCCCTGTCTTGTTTACTAAAATGTATAAATAGTGAAAAGTCTCAAATGACCTAGAGACCTCCACCACTGAGAATTCCAGGGTGAAGAAGGACCAATCAGATGCTGCTGGATCCAAGGGTGATGGCTATCTTCCACTTGATCGATTTCTCTCTCCCCTGCCTCCCTTCTATTTCTTTCTTTCTTTCTTTCTTTTTTTCTCTACATTCATTGTTACATAAAAGCCTTATTATTGACTTTGGCATATAGTCTCATTTTCACCTTAATTTGGGCAGAGGCATATGTAAATAATCAGACCATAACAGGCATGTACAAAACCAGCTGGCTGCACACATCAGCATGGGCAGAAAACACAGCACTTGCAAAACCACAGAGTGTATCACAGGGCTCATCCTATTTCCTGTTCTGGCTGATCAGGATGAAAGTGCTTTAGTGGAAAAAAACCCCATATATATATATGTATGTGTGTGTGTGTGTGTGTGTATATATATATCTATACACACACACTCACCATGAATCCATAAAGTAGCTGGACTTTGATGCTCAGTGTCCCTGGACACTGAGGTCTGCCCGGTTACTGACACCTGGACATCCAAGCCCCTGAGACCCCCACCCCCACTCCAGTTGCTATGACACACAGAGGCTCACTGTAGGTTTCTCCAGCCACTGGCCTTAGAGCCTCAGCCTACCCAGCAGGTGGCCCTTGGATCCTCTGCTCTCCAAAGCCTCAGGCACACAATGTGCAAAGGTTTGTCTGAGCCGACCTCCAGATGCCAAAATCTCTCCAAAAACTGGTTCTGGGCTCCTGGTCCCTCCAACAGCCTGGTCTCAGACCCTCTGGTCTCTGCTTCCCAGCAGAGATATCTGGCTCCCAGGACTCTCACCCTGCTCACTGGCTAGTGTGGCTCCATGGACAGGCTATTGCAATCAGGCACATGGCATGGCCACAGAAACGTGCTGAGCAATTACCTGTTTACACACAATCTGTTACTTTTTTCCCCATTTCTTGTCTTTTTGCCGTACTTATTGCTCCAAAACCACATTAATCCCTCACTGTCCCTCCCTTACAACCTGTAGTAAGTCTCGCAAAAACCTCGTGTGCTCTTCCCATGCATTCCTCAATGAATCCCACATCCCTTAAGGCAGTAACACCCCCTCAGTCTGTAAGGCCATCCAGCAGGGATTTCCCCAAAAAACTCATCTTGATGATGGGCTTCCCACCAAGACAGTTCACTGAGCATCCTCCCATGATGAGCCTAACAATAGCCAGGTCAAAGTACTCCTCTCTGTCTGATTAGGATATTAGGGTTTCACTGCTTGTCGTCACTCCTCCATACTACTTTGTGTTGGTAGACATGTGTTTTGATAGCAAAGAAATTAAATCTAGATAAGAGAACTTGCAGAATTCTTATAGGAAGGCTGCACATTCACAGCTGTCCTTGCAGTTAATGGGAGGTGAAGCTAATTAAAATTGCTTAGGGCTATTGCCAGAAAAATTATATGGAAGCACTGTATTCATTATTTAGTAAGCTTTGCACTCTAAACTTTACCACATAACCTCAGTGCTATAAATCATATTACATTCAAAGAGCAGTTAAAAGTGCTTGGGTTTTGCCATATGCTCATTTCTCATTTGTTTAATTCTTGACTCATGAAGCTATTTTTGTTTCACACTCCTAAATTAAAACTGGATTGGCCCAAGGGTGTCAATTTGAAGTTAATGATTAAAAAACCCCAACAAAAACAAAACAAGGAAAATGTACAAAGGCAGGGCAATGAAAGCTAATGATGAAGTTAGATATAAATCCTGGTATGCTGCAGAGTAGCAATACAGGAAATCGTAGCTACTTCCTGCCATTGCTCACCCCACATTTCTGCTTTACCAAAACAGCAATAATTTATAAAAAATGTGTGAGCCCAGAACATCCTGTCAAAAATTTCTTACGTGATAAATCAAAATAGTATTTATGCAAAATGTCTTATCAGCTCAAGAATACAGGTGATCGAAACCTTAAACTTGCTGGGTGCCTAATGGGAACTGAACATGGCAGAGAGGAGGCAATCTAGGAGGTTCCTGGAGTGTGTGGAAGATAACTTCCTGATACAGCTGGTGAGCCTACCAGGGGTGGTGCCCTGCTAGATCTGCTGTTCACAAACAGAGAAGGGCTGGTGGAAGGTTTGGTGGTTGGAGGCCACCTTGGGAACAGTGACCACAAAATGATAGTTTTTGATTCTTGGTGAAGTAAGGAAGGCAGTCAACAAAACCTGTACCTTTGAATTCCAGAGAGCAGACTTTGGGTTGCTCAGGACACTGGTTCAGAGAGTCTCTTGGGAAACAGTCCTTAATAAAAAAGGGGTCCAGGAAGGCTGAACATACTTTGGGAAGGAAATCTCAAAGGCGCAGGAGTGTGCCATCCCTCTGTGCAGAAAGACGAGCTGGTGGGGGAGAAGACAAGCCTGTATGAACAGTGATCTTTTGCTGGAACTCAGGGAAAACCCCAAAATTTATGACCTATGGAAGAAGGAGCAGGCAACTGATGAAGAGTACAAGGATGTCATAAGGTCATGTAGAGAGAAAATCAGAAAGGTGAAAGCTCAGCTAGAACTCAATCTGAACACTGCAGTGGAAGATAATAAAAGGGGTTTTATAAATACATTAACAATAAGTAGAAGGCCAAGGAAAATCTCCATCCTTTATTGGACACGGGGAGGAATATTTTCACCAAGGATGGGGAAAAAGCTGAGGTACTTAATACCTTCTTTGCCTCAGTCTTTAACAGAAAGACTGGTTATCCTCAGAGCAACCAGCCCCTGGTTTAGTAGACAGGGACAGGGAGCAGAATAGACTCACTGCAATCCATGAGGAAGTAGTTAGTGACCTGGTGACCTGCTGAGCCAATTAGACACACGTAAGTCTATGGGACCATATGAGATTCATCTGAGGGTGCTGAAGGAGATGCCAGAATTGCTCACCAAGGCATTCTGTATTATCTATAATCAGTCCTGGTTAACTGGGGAGGTCCCAGACAATTGGCGGTTTAGTAAATCTCACAACAATCTGCAAGTGTTGGAAGCGGGATTCGAGGAAGTACAGGTCTGTCAGCCTGATCCCAGTGCTGGGGTAGGCTGTGGAACAGATCATCCTGAGCGTGTCACATGGCATGTATAGGACAAACACAGGATCAGGCCTAGCCAGCATAGGTTTAGGAAAGGCAATTCCTGCTTGACCAACCTGATCTCCTTTTATGACCAAGTGACCTGTTTGGTGGATGAGGGAAAGGCTGTGGGTGTGGTCTATCTGGACTTCAGTAAGACCTTCATTACTCAGCATACTCCTGGAAAAGCTGGCAGCCCATGGCTTGGACAGCTACACTCCCCACTGGGTTAAGAACTGGGTGACCAGGTCCAGAGAGTGTCAGTGAATGGTGCCACATCCAGTTGATGACGAGTCACTAGTGGGGATCCCCAAGGCTCAGTGTTGTAGCCAGTCCTGTTTAATATCTTTATCAGTGATCTGGGTGAGGAGATTAACTGCAGCCTCAGTAAGTGCAGATGACATGAAGGTTGATCTGCTACAGGGCAGGAAAGCTCTGCAGAAGGATCTGGACAGGCTGGAGCAATGGGTCAAGGTCAATGGTATGAGGTTCAACAAGGTCAAGTGGTGGACGTTGGCAGTCAAGTACCATGTCCTGCACATGGGCAACAACAAGGGGAAAAATGGCTGGAGTGTGGCCCACTGGAAAAGGACCTTGGATTGCAGTCAGACATGAGTCAGCAGTGTGCCCAGGTGGCCAAGAAGGCCAATGCCATCCTGAGGGAGCTGGGGTTGTTTAGCCTGGAGAAAAGGAGGCTCAGGAGTGATCTTATCACTCTCTATAACTACCTGAAAGGAGGTCGTAGGCAGGTGGGAGTCAGCCTCTTCTTCCAGGCAACTCATGGCAGGACAAAAAGAAATGGCCTCAAGCTGCACCAGGGGAGGGTCAGGTTGGACATTAGGAAGAATTTCTTCACTGAAAGGGGGATTAAGCATTGGAGTGAACTGCCCAGGGAGGTGGTGGGGTCATTGGCCCTGGAGGTGTTCAAGAAATAACTGGATGTGGCACTCGGTGCTATGGTTTAGTTGACACGGTGGTGTTTGCTCAAAGGTTGGACTCAATGATCTTGGAGGTCTTTTCCAACCTTAATGATTCTGTGATTCTATGACTACACATAGGACTTCAATGTTCCAAATTTGGCAGCAGGGAAGTTTAATTCTGCAGTATAAAATCAACATTCTTATACGTACACAAATTGTCAATATGTCCAGATAAAGGATTCTGCTGTAAAGTCTTGGTTGGAAAAATGTAGAAACTTATTCTATATTGCCTTATAATTTTCTAAAATTCTGATTTTCTCAAACTGCTTCTAATATATGCATCCACACATATGTTTTCCCCCTTCTCCAGACTGTTTTATTTTGCAGTACACCCTTACTATGCTTTATGGCTTTATGGTTCCATCTGGGAAATCATATTAAATAATCTGGGAAATCATATGATTCGATATTAAATTGTCTTTTCCCTCTGCAATTAATGTTTTCTGCCCAGTGACAGGTTTGGCCAGCAAAACCACTGGAGATGGACGAGTAAGTAAGTGGTGGCAAACTTACTGTTACCTTTTTTTTGTTTTCCTAGTATTGTGGGGTATTTTTGGTTGTTTGTGTTTGATTTTGTTTTCATTTTTGTTTGTTTGCTTTTACAGGTTTTGAGATGTTTTTCAGGTTGGCCTAAAAGCTCTGATTAAAAATGTTTTCTCCCAAGGAGAAAGAATGGGGAAATCATTCTTCTTCCTTCTTCATGTATTCCCTGGTTCTCTCTTTTTTTTTTTTTTTTTTTTTTTTTTAATATATTTTGGTTTTCAGATACTTGCTCATATCTAGAATGTTGATTAAAAATGATCATAATAAGGCAACAGCCTGCTCTCTCTCTCTCAAGATAAGCTTGTTTCAGTAGAGTAAACCTAAGATGAATTTACAGTGGCATAAATACTGGAAATAGTGGTGAGTGTTGAGGCAGGAGTCAGAAGGTACTTCTCACTGTCAGCCTTTTTTATGGTGATTTCACGGAACATTGAATCATTCAGTTTATATAATTCTGAGAATATAGATTTGTTTGTCTATACAAATACCTTGCATCTCGCCTGAGCTACTGAAGTCCAGGTTCTCTCTCTGGTGCTAATAGAGGAGGATGGGAGAAGAGCAGCAGACACGGGTTTTTTTGGCAACTGAATGGCTTCAGATGAAAGGAATGTCACTTTTCCTCTTTTTGCCTTAGCTCCCGTGAAACTTATGTGGACTTTTGTGCACACCTTTTCTATGCCCTTCTGCCAACAGCTTGAGATTTCCTTTAGAAGAAAGCTTTTGCAGTGAGTTGTTGGTCACCCAAATTCTTCAACAGGTCACCCAAATTCTTCATCAAATTCTCCCAGTAATGAGAGTGGGCTCCCTTCTGCCAGTCCTGGTTGGCTTAGGGAGGCTGTCCGCGTATCTTCCTAAACAGTCTGTTTGGTCACTTCTTCTTCTTGGTGAGCTAGCTAATAGGAGTAATTACACAATAATCACAATGTTCTCTTAGTGCTTTACCATATACAGTGAAACCTGTCAGCTTTGGGATAAAGAAAAGAACAAGTTAAGTGACTGATCCTAACTGTTTAGTGATTCTGTAGCCAAAGACAAACCAAGCTCAGAGCTGCCCGAAACACAACCCCATAAGTTCTGACAGCAGAGTCATCACTCAGTAAATGCAGATAGTGTGGCCCTTCACTAGCAATAACAACACTGATCCACTGGCTTACATCTTTGACAGAGGTTTTTTCCCTTGGTATTCATACCATTTCACCTGCAAAAGAAGGTCTCAGTCAGTAGTCTAGCAAACTATTAGGTGGCCTGATGCACTTGGCAGTTGTGGGGAGCAGATTTGGCCACCAAAGAAACCCAAAGAGAGGACATTGAATAGTCATAGAAAAGTAGAAGGGGCTTCTTAGGGTTTGAAGCCAGAAACTCTCACCAAGAGGACTGAAGAAAAATGAGGAGGATGATAGGTAGGGCAAGAAGGAATCATGTAATTTATGGGTAGCCAAATGGCTGCCTGACAGGTGCAAAAGCAATTTAGCAGATTGTGGGATGTTTTTATGCAGAAAGGTCTGTATATGGGAAGTTCTGCTCTGCCCACAGCAATTGCATTGGGAACAGCGCCAGAAAGACAGTATTACAGAGGACTGTGTTCAGCAGAAGCACCCATTGTATTCTAAGCCAGTGTTCTGTGCATCAAATATAAAGAAAACTACAATGTATAAAGCAGTGTGTTGCTTGATGTACCACAAAAATCCAAATAAATCTTTGTCAATTAAGTAAATACATCCCTGAAAATCATATGATCTGCTACTCCATCCTTCTTCTGTGTAAATGCTATCTTACAGGGGCATACAAACTATTGATAGAAAATGCCTCTGCCACAGATGCAGGAACAGAGGCCTGTCTTAGACCACCACAGTTTACATGGTACAGCTTACAACATTGCATGTAAATGGAGAAATATCCAGATGTATCCAAAAGAGTGGGGTAAGTTACACAACAAATAAAATCCTCTTGGCCAAGGGAATCTGTCTGTTCAGCATGGGGAGTCCAAGGGTAAACTCAACTTCAATGTCTTTCTGTGTCAGCTAGGTCAGGAAGGAGCAGAGAAGTCTCATGTGGTATAACAGATGAATCTCATGATGGGAGTCAATTAAATGGCAGTGAATTCCGAGGAAAGTACTTTTTAAATAATAAGCTGATGACTGGGATTAACAAAGCTAAAAGATATCCTAAACCTTTGGGGTGAGGGTTGCTGATGACTGCTTCATGTATTGAACTTCAATTCCAGGGACTACAAAGGGACAGTTCAAGACTGGGCTGAGCTTTTGGAGGAACTAATGGTCTTCGTACATGTCTTTCCCTTTGTTACGGCGTTAAAACGCTTTTGAACTTCCATGATAAATAAGTTTATAGTGTAAGTAAAAAAAGGGCAGTTCCTTTCTTTCCTTCACTTAAGTCTTTCTTTCATAAGTACAAACAGTACACTGTAAACACATTTCCCCTGTAGGAAAAGCAAAGGGGAAAAAAAAGATGAAGAGTCCTTATTTGCATAACTAGTGTAGTACTAATAATGTACTTGTGATGAAGGTAATATATCGTCTATTTAGAAAGGAGTAAAAGAACTGAACATCAGTAAAAGGAAAGCATTATTCCAAAAGAGAGAGAAATTAATGGGAAACATCTTTTCATCATTTTGAATATACCCCATTAAAATAATTTGAGCAAGTTGTCTAAGTTTTGGTATGTTCATGAGTGTTTTTTACACATATCGAGATGAACTAGCTCCGGAAAGAAAGAAAAATGCCTTCCTAAACTCTTTCTCTATATTCAGCCAAAGCAGCAACATGTTCATCAAAGCCATAAACAAAGTGCATAACCAGAGATTTAATTCTTGAAATTGCACTCGGCTACAAAACTTTCAAAGCCATGTGGAGAAGGCTTTTATGCAGAGTCCCTTACTGTAGCTTTAGAGTATGATGAACCAAATTAATTCAAGGAAGTTATTATTGCTTGCAGTTTGCCTGTGATGAGAGCTGGGACTGCATTTTCTTTTCGGAGCTTGGATTTTAATCTATGTTAATATTCACATCAACAGGGTAAGTTAATGAGGCTCAAGCTCATTTTATTATCTTTCATCCGACTGAAGCTCTAAGCTTCTACCCTCACAGTCTGCATGCTGGATGAGGAAGAGCAGTTTAGCATTTGTACTGCACAGACATGAGTGCTCTGCGGTTGGTGTTCTCCATATGGAAAAGTTAATTTTATTTCTGTCTTGCTTGAAAACAAACAAACAATAAATCAGCAACATAAAAAATAAAAGGCAAAAAAGAAGTGGTATGAAAAGAAATGCAAGCATGCCTGCAAAGACTGAAGCAGAGCTGGGTGTGCACTTTTCTTCTTTGTAGAAGACAAAGAGTGGTTGATGATTGCTGACGTACACTGGGAAAAAAATAGAGCTTATTTAAAAGAAGGCTATATTAAAATAGGCACTTTTAAATTCTTGAAAATATTTTTATAACCTTTGGGTCACCTGAAGTGCATGTTCACTCCTAATGATTTCTCACGTAGGGACTGACAGACTTTTCAGAAGGATTTGAAGGTATCGGATGTTCTAGCATCGGTAACAACTACACAAAGAACAATGGAAACGGCATGTGGAGTAGAGCTGGTAAAGTAGATGAAAAGTTAAAAAAAGAAAATGAAGATAAGGTGTGCAGCTGTGCAGCCTTTCTGTGTGTTGCATTGCAGAGAAATGTGGTTTGGAGAGGGTTTGTCTGGCTGCTGAATGTTCCAGCTGCTCTCCTTGAAGTAGTCTGGCAGATCCAGGAGAATGAAGGAGAAGTTCCACCTTTTAAAAAGACTCAGTCAGGAGAGTGCTTCTCTGGACGAGGAGAGGAGTAGTTAGTTTTCCTGCCCTGGGATCAGGTTAGAATAAAAATGCAAAACAAACTCCTGCGGAGAGGAATAGATCGGCAGACGATGCAACTGCTTCTGTCCTGTGGCAAAACAAATAACCTACTGCTCAGTGGGAACAGATCACAAAATCACAGAACCAATCAGGTTGGAAAAGACCTTGGAGATCATCGAGTCCAACCTTTGAGTCAACATCACCACATCAACTAAACCATGGCACTAAGTGCCATATCCAGTCTTTTCTTAAACACCTCCACCCTGGGCAGTCTGTTACAACAATTAACAACCCTTTCAGCAAAGGAATTCTTCTTGATGTCCAACATGAACCTCCCCCTGAGTCTTTGTCCTCTTGTCCTGTCACTAGTTGCCTGGGAGATGAGGCTGACCCTCACCTTGCTACAACCTCCTTTCAGGTACTTTCAGATGCCTTTGGGTTTATCAGTTCACTACTCCTGATACTGAAATGCTGTGCTACAGACCAATTAAAGAAATGTCTTTGTATGTCTTTCCATCCTCATTACAATTTTTGTTGTCCCTAATAGGAGCAGTTTTATATCAAATGACAATATCGTATAGAGCAAAATGTGATGGGAGGAGTGGCAGCTTAACACAAGGCAAGAAAAAATCTGTGGAGAATTCACATGTACTAGTCTGAATTTTACAGTTAATTCTTTCACCTTCAAAGAGTTACATGCCTGCTTTTGCAGAGATGAAGGCAGTTTTAATTAGCAGCGAGCAAACGGGCCCCAGCGGGTGGAGCAAGTAGGTTTGATCCCAGGTTTGGGAACCCAAATCAGCTACTCAAAGATAACTGAAAGCTGTCATCTAACTCAATGGTCCATTAAATGTGGGGTGTGTTTACTTGATTTTGTTTTGAAATTATTTTCATTTGTCTCAGTGAGATGCATCTGAACATTTTGAGCTGCAGCAAGTACTGTTCTTATTTGTTTGCATGCATTATGCTGGAACAACTCATGCGTTTTTTCTGCTTTGCTGAGCTTCACTCTCATCATAAATTGCTTATTTAAGTTCAAATGTCAGTTAATTGTTAGGTAAATAAGTTTGAGGGTTTTAAAACTAAAACAAAGCAGTAAATATAGAATATTAGCTGGGGGAGGAGTGGGAAACTGAAAGTTCCTCAAAGAATGGGGATGCTTATTAGAGAAATATTCCTTATCTCACAGCAGTATGACAGATTTTCAGTTGCACTTTCAGCTTGTGTTTTCTATAACCTCAAAGGAAAATTCTCAAAGGCCTCTGAAAACAATAGCGTAGGTATATGTAGGGAGAAGAGAGAAATATGCCCTCTCCCCATGCCCTGACTAAGACAGTCTGGTTAAAAAACTCTTCTTTGTCTGTAAGAACCAGTTTCTGTAAAAGTTTCATAAGGATTGATAATTTGCAAGCTTCCCACTCCTTCAGCCCTCCAGTAATAACAAAAGCCTGGAAACAGCCTAGATATGGAGGTACTGTATTGAATTTCAAACTTCAGGCCTACTAGAAGTTGAGGTCAAAATTTGGAGGAAAGTTGCTCCCATTTTAGTTACTAGCAACACTGAGGCAGTTAGCGACGGTCTTGGCTGAGCTTCTGACAGTTTTAGCAGCTTTATTTGTACAGCTAGCTTTGTGGGATGACAGTGACTACTATCTTTTGCTAGGGATGCTCGTATTTGATGCTGACATTGATGTATCTTCCTCAGAAGTGATTGCAGCTGAGTTGCTTGTTCATTTGCATCTTTATGACTCTCAAGCCATCTTCTTGTATGTCTCTGTTGGTTGTTGTGATATTTTCCCCTTTTCTTCCATTAACTCTGTTACTTTTCTCAAATAGTGTCTTCCAGTGACACAAGTATGAGTCAAGGCAAACTGAAGAGGACTTCTTTCCAGTGTTGAGTCAGGATGAGTTGTGAGGCTTATGGAATTCTTAGCTTAAAGATTTAACATTTTTCTCATCAGCCTCCCTCTGCAGACCCAATGTGATCTATTGTCTTTACTTCCACTGTTTATTGTTAGTGTCCTTCCACCCACCACTCATCATGAGGAGAGTCAATGTCTTTGGAAATCTCTTTTCTTGAGGAAAAGCTGATCTATGCTCAGCAATTTGGTCTTCTCAGCAGGTCTTTTAGTGGCACCTCCACCTCCAGATGCCCCTAAGAGCACACTCAGGCATGTGGCCCTAGCACTGCTGCCCCCCTTGCCTTTATTTCCTGAAGGGCTCAAGAGATGAATTTGACCACTTTCTGTTTTGTCTGTGGCTTTCTGCTTCAGACACAGCTCTGGTAGGGGAAAAAGTGAAAGATGTCTCAGTTTGGAGGAACAGTTTTATTCTCTGGAGTAGTAAGAGTGATGTTTGTATTCTGGAGAACACTTTCTTCTTAAGCTTGTGCTGGTTTGCATCACCAGCTGACAGCTTGTTTAATAATGTGGACTAGCTATTATGTCAGCTAGCTTCTTTGATAAGAATGTGAGGTTCCTCCCTCCTGTAGAACAGATGTATCCATCCATCCCTCTGTCTGCTGTGATGGGTCCCTGGTGTTTGGAAATACTGGAGTATCCTTAGACAGGCAGAGTAGGAACCACTTGGTTAACAGTACAGCAGAGCACTCTATGAATACAAAGTCATATGCACATTTTCCTGTCTGCTTTTTTATCAGTTTTTAATTTCTACTTCACGCTCCTTTTCCCTTACAAACAGGGAATGTTCAGCCACATAGGCTCAGGGTTTTGCATTGTGTGGCAGAGTGGGCCAGGGCCATGGAGAATTATTCTGATCTAGGGATGGCTTGTGTGTGTATGTCCTTAGAATAGCTTTTGCTTTTAGATGCTTGACAAATTCCCAAAGCAGAAGAAAGCATGGATGTCTCTGCCTTGACCCTCATGGTGTTTTCCAGGCCATTAATGTTGGGCTGCTTGTACTTTCTGTGTCCTGGCAATGCTCTCTGCAACGAACACACACTCCCTGCTCCATCCCCCACCCCCTGCCGTTTTGCAGTTAACCTGACTTGCCAGAATGGACAACTTCACTTCTGTGGAATGGTTTGCTGCTAGTGGCAGCTCCTCTGCTCAAGCAGGCATCCCACACTGCTGAAGGCCATGTGGTGGCCCATGTGGTCGCTGAGGTGATTGCACATGTGGGTTGTAAATGCAATTGATACTTTCCTCAGCTTAAGTTGCTCCCATTGCATGTGGGTACAGGGTTGGTTCCAGCCAAAGCCCGTGTTCGCTGACTCATGAAGATATCTGTCCTTTTTCCTGAAGCTCAAGGTCATCTGAGCGCCTTTTTGCTATGCTCCTTTCTGCTAGCTAGCCAGCCCAGAGGCTGCTTGCTGCTGGTACCTATAGCTTCTGTCCTCACGTCTATTTGACTTTTACTGAATTTAGCCTTTTAAGTTCACTAATTCGTTTAAATCCTTGTGTGATGCTCGGCTTTGATGGGCAGCCACTTTCTTGGGGCAGTGAAGGACATTCTTAGTGGCTGGAGATGCCTCTCCCTCCTTATCCTCCTGCCTGTCCTTTCCTCTTTCCTTTCATTTGGCCTACTTCAGCACCTCATCACCAAGGGAGGGAGTTTAAACCAACTGCAATTTTCAAAGATGGTGGCTCAAAATGTCTGCAGGTAAGAGAAGTCTGTGACAACACTGATGTGATGGTACTGCCACCCAGGGTTGCCCTTGCCAGCAGACCAACACAAGCTTGGGCTGTTTCATTCCCAACTCTTCCAATGCATCCCTAGACTTTCTATTGATCCTCTACAATGTCATTTGGTGAGTAGTGATAAACACAGTAGAACACTCAGAATCCTGATCGGCTCAAGTGGCAGAGTGCTCTTAAAAGTGCACTCCTGCATAATATTCCTGCATATTGAAGTAATGGCTCTATTCGCTATGTCAAGAGATAGAAAAGGCAGTCAGTAACTGAGAACTGAACTCAGACAAAAATCATGATGCTTAAGCCATTGTAATAAACCTGTCAGTCTTCTCAGATATTGAGCAGAAAATCCCTATTAAACTAGTCAGTGACAAGGAGAGTCAGCTCACTGAACAGGCAAACCAGCTCATCCTTTGGACTGTGGTATGAGAGCAAAATAAAGCCCTGCCAATATCCATAAGGTGCTGTGGAAATGCTGGGATAGGTCTAGCTGGGCTGGCTTCCAGTAGCTAAGCAAACCTGAGCAGAAAGCAAAAGAAACACTAATCCAGTCTTGGGGAGAACTGTTCTGAGATTTGTAATGAACAAACAAGTTCTGAAAAGATCAGAAAAGATTTGGCTATTAACCTTCAGGAAAAGATGTTATATCTTTTAAAAGAAAGAGGAACGACTCTTTCTTTACTGTCCTTTATTTTAATTATTTGAAAGTAGTGCTGCAAGATTAGCAATCTTTCATGATTTCAATAGCAATTTTATGATTGTATAGGAAGTGCATTTTTTGTGGCTCTGTAAACTCAATGGTTCAAGAAAACTTGCTCCTCTGACATTTTCCTCTTATTTTTTTTCATGACCTCTTAAAGTAATGTTTTGTTTTGTTCTGGTTTCCTATTATTCATGAGCAAGTCTAAGATGTTCACATCCTTCCACACCTTCTGGTTGAATATAGGTTTCACATTAAAGTTCTGTACTTTTTTTTCCTTTCTTCAATGAGCTTTGATGTATCTGTTTGAGTTTCTCCTTCCATCTGGTATTCTGCATTGAGAGCCACGATCCACACTGTTAACTCCTCTCTGGTATTTTCTCTTTTGCATATGTTTGCTGGAACTCCTAAGCTGCATCAGAAATCTACTGAAAACACATTTGTAGTGTTTCAAACCCTTCAACTCGGACTTTATGACATTTTGTGCTGGATGAGGATTCTGCCCTGCTGAAAAGCAAAAATGCCAAAATGCTCTTTCTTCTAGCTGTCTCGTTGCCCTGTGTTTTCTCCCTCCTCCTCTTTTGCTATATAGAAGAACCTGCTTTAGGACACAAACCCCACTACATGAATGAAACTAGATGGAGAAATTTAGTGTTTGCCTTCATGAAGCAATTGGATCAGTGTTTATTCTCAGAAATTTATCATTTGGTGAAGAAGAGATTTTACTATTGAGCTAGAAGATTGGATTAATTTCAATAATGTATGTGAAAGAGTAAAACTGTTCTCTTCTGAATTCACACTCACTGTAATGCAAGACAGACTAGGGCGTGGATTAAGTGTGTTTAGGATATAAACGTTCAGTGTATGTTATATTATTTTCCCATTTAAAAAAGGTCTTAGACTTCACTCATGAGTACTGCAGTAACTGTATTTTAGGGCAGAGGCTCATCTCTCTCTCTCACTGAAATGCAAACCCTTCCACTACTAGGATGTGTATTTTTATTACATATTACCTTTTTATTAAAATGTGTTGTAATAGGATTCCTCTTTCTTCAAGGAGGCTTTTATATACACTTATGTTTATATACACACACACTCTCTATAAATGATTTTTCTATGGGGAAGAGGGCATTGAGTCCAAAAGGCTAGGTTTTACATATTTTATTCATAAAAACAGATTTGCAACAATTTATTAAAAATTGATCTCATGCAGTATAAGGTTATACAAGAAATTCTTCATTTACATTTTATTCTGGCAGTTCCAGTCTAGTTTAAAGCATTTGTGCACTAACATCATTGGAAAATGCCATTGGGGCACAGCCTCTTCATAAATTTACAGTACGTTTTTGCTGCAGTATAAAAGAACAGAAACATTAAGTAGCTATATTCACTTGGTTGGTCTTGTTATCTGCAGTAAAGTAAAAAAAATGTTATGGGAGAAACTACAGTATCATTGAGACAAAGAATGTACTGCATGGTTTAAACCTAATAAACGTCACACAGTCAGTATTCACGAAGTTACAGACACACACACACACACACACACTCACCTCCAATGGTCCGATACTTCTGAATTTTTTTTTTCCTCCTAAGTTGGAATAATATTTCTACAGAGATCTTTGTGTATACATTATATACAATATTGTAATTTTCTCTTTTTAAAAATTGACATTCCTTTTAAAATAAAACAGGCCCTGATGATATTAATAAAGCAAGAGAATACTGTCAACACACATTGAGTGACAACGTCAGTGTTTAGTGCTTAAACAGAGTAATGAGTTCTATTTTATCTGTGTTTATACTTACAGGTTTTTTTTGTTCTAAAAGCTACAGATATTTCCATACCCTCTCTTGCTGTATGTGCCAAGTGAAATATTTTGTGATGCTCCTGATTGTAAGATTCAGATACATATTCATGTTGGTTTTGGCCACTATGAGGTGTTTTATTTTTAATGGAGATTTATGTAGCTTGTCAAAGCTGCAGTTAAGTCCCTCAGCTAATGAACCCCTTCAACTGTGCTTCAGTCATTGCTGATTTGTAAACCTTTGTAGATATGTCATTCCAAAGGTTTGGTCTGAGGTGCACAGGTGTTGGTCGAAGAAAACTGAGAGCCCAGTGGGTGCTTCATGTGTTTTTTCCCCCTGCTTTCAGCAAACAGCCCTGAAAGTCAGAGGACACATTTCCGGTCCCTTGGAAAAAGAAGCTGTATGTGTGTGTCACCTGTGCCTGAGGGTTTGGCTCCAGAGTTGGTCCAGACGGTACACCACTATCATTCCTCCTAATTGCTTCGGTTCAGGGAATGGAGATAAAGTATAAAACCCTTTGTTTTGTTTTCACAGTCCTTTTAGGCTTCAGACAAAATATTCTATTGGTAAATTGGATTTGTCCTCTCTATTATCTGCTACAACTGTCACACACAGGTACAAAGCAAACATAGTGTATATTCACGTCTATGTGCTCTGCAGGCTTTGCCTGCAGCAGCAAAGTGCTGTGCCCTAGCCCCTCCCCCTCCCCAAGTCAACTAAATTAATTTTATTGTAATTATGTGTGACACAATTCAAACAAACTAGGAAAAACAATTCATCCTGTGACATTAAGACTTTACTACCCATCTGTCCTCAGTTTCCTGAGTTATCAGCCCTAGGACTTTTCCAGACAGTTTAGTACGTTACGGTTGGTGGTGTTTATTCTGAAATAGGTGCAAAAACTTTGCTAAAAATGAAGTTGCAGATGGTCAGCGGTTACTACCACTGCCCCTGGAGAAGGGCAAAGCGCTCCTCTTGCAACCAGCAGCTCTCCAGCTGGTGGCAACTCAGAGCTGGAGCTTCAGGCTCTGCTTGGGTTTCACATACAGCTGCAAGTTAGAGGTGACCCTGCTCACAGCACTGCAGAGTCTCAATGACACCTGAGGAATCATTTCTCACAATTCCTTCCTACTGAACATCACCACCTGAAATGAAAACAAGCAAGACTAACCAGTGCAGAATGTTTCCAGCGATTTTACACAACTCTTGTAAAAATGAGTGTATCTGTTTCAACATGGTATAGCTCAACCACTGCATTTTCCTTACATGGATACAGTATAGAATTGCATGTTCTCAGCAGCCACACAAAGCCCAGTGACATTTGAGTGTTTGGTTCTTTTTTTTTTTTTTTCTAGTGTCTTTTTTGCAGGATCCGTATTTCCCAGCCTCCTTGTTGCTAGTAGAAATTTTGGAAGAAACTTTTTTTTTTTTCAGTGACTTCTATGTGAAGAAATAAAAACTCCATGAATAAGGCTACAGATAAAACTCCTTGTGTCCTTCTCCTTTGCCTTCCCACATGAGTTATACGGGCACTCCTGTGCCGAGGGCCTCAGCGGCAGTTCCTCTGTGGTAAGAGCCAATGTTACACATTTGTAGCAGAGTTCCAGGTCAGATGTTTAGTCCAGTCATTGAGTACTTAAAAGCAGTTCAGGAAGCACTGATCTCCCTTTCCTACAGCCCCGAAACCATCACTCGGAAGGAGGGCGGCACGTGTCTGTGCCGAGGGCTGGCACTGGGGCTTACGCACGGACTGGCACAGCTCGCATCCACTCCTCCTATGGACGGCAAGTAGGCATGGTGAAGGATGGGCAGCTGCAAGGACAGCCGTCGCTGTATGCTGGCAGAGAGACAGAGAGAGAGAGGGCGGTTAGCCAAGGGGAAAATGTAATACACTGCATGGTTGATATGCTCACAGGTTGCTGCGAGGATGTTCCCTGTGCCTGGTGCTGTGACTGGGAGGGTTAATGCCGAGAGCGTCGCACTTGCTGCTGTTGAGCTATGCCACAATGATGTTATTTCCCCCTGGGGAATTTTTCTGACAGGTTAGGCATGACAGAGGAATCTGAGGGTGCTTTCTCAGCATCCCACAACCTTCTGAAATTCCCAGGCACATTCAGGTTAATTGATAGAGTGCTGATGCCAGGAAAAGGGAAAACCTTAAGTTTGCAATAAGGGTGAATGGCTTGGTGAACCCCAGCCCCTTGTAAAGCTATCTACTGCACGCAGAGCCCTGGCTAACTGTGTAGACATGCATGAGGTCACAGAGTTTTAATCCATGCACCACTTAGCACAAGGATTAAAGATGGCATTTTTGCAGCTCCAGCTAAGACAAGCACAGGTGCATGGCGGGAGGGAATTGGGACT
This sequence comes from Lophotriccus pileatus, assembly GCA_035583135.1. Taxonomy (NCBI): domain Eukaryota; kingdom Metazoa; phylum Chordata; class Aves; order Passeriformes; family Tyrannidae; genus Lophotriccus; species Lophotriccus pileatus. The sequence continues at coordinate 89,359,393 of JAWWES010000081.1, read as the reverse complement.
GATGACTTTTCCCAAGTAGTTCCTCTTTAAAGCTTGTGTCTGTGCTTTTGAGGTGATGGATGCTTTTGAGTTCCAGCAGTCAGTGCTATGGGCCTGAGGAGTTGGCATTATAAAAGCAGTCTAACCTACCACCTATACCAAAATTCAGTATTTAGGAACCCAGCATTCTCTATCCATTTTTCCAAGCAGGTTGACGTCATGATAACTTGTATCAGGGTTATTTTAAAATGGATACTAAACTGTGCTTACAGATATCCCATCTAACCCCTCTCCCTGGAGAAGATGGTGCCATGAGGGGCACTGCTACCCCTGTGCTGTGAATATACCAGCACCTTTCACAAAATCAGAATCCAGTTGAGGTTTGCTCGCGTAAGAGATATTTTCAGTCATCAAGATGTTATCAACAAGGTGGCTTAGCAGTTGGAGACATTCACCCTTGAAACACAGAGGCACTTTCTAAAGAGAAGACAGCTGTCAAATTGACTGAGCTGAACTGAAGACTGGCTTTTTGATTACAGAAGAAAAATGCCCATAGCATTTTTTCAGTAAATTTATGTTTCCCTGTTATCTGATATAATGACTGTGTATAGACAGGCCTTAATAAGAGGTGTATGTTTGAAAGCTAGTCTTTGGACAGCCGTTCTGATTCAAACAAGATTTAATTTCCTTTTTGCTTTGTGTTAGAAAGCAGAGACAGATACCAAGGCATACATTGCACTGCTCAGGGACCAAGCAGTATAGCTTTTGAATTCAAACAGAAAGAACTGTAATACTCTTCTCTTTACCTCCTTCACTACAAACTATGGCTTGCTTATATAGAAATGCAGTAGAAATAGCTGTTTTCTTCTGTCCAGCAAACTCTTTCTTGTTGTTTTTCCCCCTCAAACCCCTCTAAAAGTTTCATGCAATATTAATCCACAGTGGTGATCATTCTAGTGCTGGCAATGCAATCCTGGGACTAAACAATATCCATTCATTGTTATTTTGCCACTGTGCCCAACGCTTTCTGGTGCTACCAATGAAACTACGCCTTGTTCCCAAGGAGTCCAGAGGTGGCATGGCTCACTGCTTCTATGTGCTGAATCCTTATGAGCCTGATGCTGCGGATTGTCCTTCCATCTCTTTTTGCAGGGTCAAATGCAGAGTTGCCTGTGCTTATTTTCCCACCAGTGGAAATGCTTACTTTGTTCAACTGTTATAGACTCTCATTAAAGAGCTTTTTGAAGCTATTCCAAAAGAATCCAGTTGCATAATCAAGTGAATAGGATTGTTTTTTTCATCCATTTCAGTGTCAGCCATACCATGGACAAGGCATGTTTATTTAGCTATGCCAACAGTGGCTGCAGTGGGTGGCAAATTTTCCTTTAACTGTACTTAAAAGTTTGCTTTCACTTGAAAACTTGTTTCCTGGAACTGGGGCAGAGAACTGTAGCCTGGAGACTCACACACAATTAAGAGTTTAGACAAAACCCTTAGAGGGGAACACAAAACAAAACAAGTAAAAAATCCAAACAAACCTGTTATTTTCTCCTTAAGCAAAAGTAAATCTTGTGACCTGCCTCACTCTTTGTATTGTTTGTGCCTTGCCTCACTCTTTTTAGGGCTTTTTTTGCAATATCAGTGATTTTTCACTTCTCCCTCCCCTGCCCCATCAATGTTGTCAGTGCTTTTGGGGGAACCCTCAGTAACAATAAAGGCTAGGGGATGAAGGGATCAAGAGCAGCCCTACCAAGAAGAAGTTGGGGGTGATGGTGGATGAAAAACTAGACATGACCCAGTAATGTGCACTCGCAGACCAGAAAGCCAACTGTATCTTGGGCTGCATCAAAAACAGATCAAAGGAGGTAATGCTGCCCTTGTGAGACACCACCTAAAGTACTGCATCCAGATCTGGGGCTTCCAACACAAGAAGAATGTGGACCTGCTGGAATGAGTCCAGAGGAGGGCCACAGAAATGATCAGAAGGCTGGAGGATGTCTCCTATGAAAAGAGGCTGAGATAGCTGGGGTTGTTCAGCCTGGAGCAGAGAAGACTCCAGGAAGGTCTTACAGCAGCCTTCCAGAGCCTAAAGGGGGCTCACAAGAGAGGTGGAGAGGGACTTTTTACAAGGGCATGGAGTGATGGGACACTGGATGATTTTAAACTAAAAGATTAGGCTAGACATACGGAAGAAATTTTTTATGATGAGCATGGTGAAACAGTGGCACAGGTGGCCCAAAGAGGTGGTAGATGCCCTATCCCTGGTAACATTCAAGGCCAGGCTGCATGGGGATTTGTGCAACCTGATGTAGTTGAAGTTGTTCCTGCTCAGTGCAGGGAGATTTGACTGGTTGACCTTTCAAAGTTCCTTCCAGAATTCTATGAATATGAAAGCATATATATAGTCAAGTATTTTGGAGAGGGAATGGTTAGTATTTGTAGGTCTAGAATCATGGGCAACCACTGAAGGAGATGAAAAGGAAAGGTGGTGCCACACACAGCGCAGCCACTCAATGGCATAGTGCATTAGAGCAGGCCATGTATCCTCACCTCTGTACAGAAATACTATTTATTAGGAAAATATAAATCAGGTAAAATCTTGACTTCCAATGTCAGTGCAAATGGGAACACGATGCAATGCACATGGGAATGCCACAAAGGGGCAGAGGCATTTGAAAAAAATATTTTGGTTTTGTTATAGAAAACTACTACTAAGATATCTATTGGTGCATGGGGGGACAGGAACAAGTGTTGTAACAGTCAAGCATCTAAAGTTCTGTGGGAGTGTGTAAACTGTGTCTAAACAATCAGCGATTATTTCAGTTAATTCTGCAGCCCATAAATGTTGATTTTTAACAGCTGCAGGGAAGCTGGAGAAGTTTTAAAGGCTGCAATAAAGCAAGATGTTGAACTAGCAAGTAAGTTAATCATTCTAAATCTATCATATTTTAATGACAGATTTGAGTAAGATCATAGACAGACTAATATGAACCACTGTCAATAAAGAAACTGTATAACAGAGGCATGTTCGTGCTGAGGCATATGGCTGTAATGCAATAATCCAAAAATCACAACCAACTTCTTAGAATGAGAATTTTTGGTTACTAAAATTAACATAACTGGCTCCAGTTATGCTTTGAAGTTATGCTTTGAAGGTTGAAAAAAACCCTGCATATAGAAATAGTCTATTCAAATGGCAGGTTTTAGTGGGTTCCTGCAGAAATCTATCATCACCTTTACTTGGAAGACTGTTACTTATTATTGCTGTTAAAATGAGAACGGGTATAAATTTTTAACAGTGCCAAAAACTATTTCAGTGGATGTAGGTCACTGATGAGACAGGACAATAGACAGGAATGAAGGTGCACAGAAGGATGTCTTTGGGGTCACAGAAGATAAACCATCACGTGGCCATCACACAGATACGCTGACTGATGTGATCTTTAGATAAGCAAGCAGGACTGTCCAGCAGGAAAGAGTTGACTTTGTGTGTGTGAGAGACAACTCAGTCCACTGGGAAATGAACTGTTATATCTATTCTAAACTGATTCAGGCTGCTCTCTGGACCTGAGATGAACTGGCATGGTGCAGCATCTATCCATGCAGCTAAATATCCCCCAAAGAGGGTTTCTGAACACCAGATTATTGCTGAGCATTACCCACGAGAGCACGAGCTGATACAGTTGTACTAGGGAGTATGCTAAAAAGCACAATAGAAAATCAAAACACAGGGCTTGAGCCCATGCACTGTGCTGCTTTGCCTACTATAGGAAGTGTTACTTTACACTGTGTAGCCAGTGTAAGCAGGAAAGAAAGCAGTCAGCATCCATTTTTTGCTCTTCTTATCTGATGGTCTGACTAGGTATGGCAAATTTTACATGGCAGTATGGATAATCTATGGCATCCTGGCCAACAGGAAAGGGAGTAATATGCAACAGGAACTGAGAATCATCTATATTCCTGCTCTACAGAGGCTGCTGTACCACATTTTTCCCTAGATGCAGGGTTATACATCTAAGCCAAGCACGAACCAAATGTTTCTCACATTCTGATTGAGATGTAAATATCACACCATCAGCAAACGTGAAACAACTCTCTGCACTACTGAGCCTGAAGTGCATGTACAGTGCTGTGCCTTCACTTTGGATACAACTGTAGAATTATACTTGCAAAGAGTGAAATATAGCACTAGTGGTAAGGAAGAATGAAAAAATCCCAAATCAACTCTTTTCTGTACTCTACAAGAATTTTCATACTGGAAGATGTCAGCTGTAATGAGTGCTGACAAACATGGAAAGCTGGGATGATTCTTTTCCCCACAGCCATTAAAGAGTTAACAGTTCTGCAGGTAAATTATTGTCTTAACGTCCTCCTTTCACAGGCTTGTGACAGAGATGAAATATTTTTCAGACTAACGTCCTTGAGATTTGTGTTCTTGAAAAAGAAATAGGTTTCTCAGACTGTGCGAATACCTATCAGGTGCCCTATGTATGAAGTGAAATGAGAAAGAGAAGACAGAAGCTACAGCTTGATTTTTACTCCTTTCTTTCTTTTTCTTTTTCTTTTTTTTTTTTTGACAAAAATTGTATATTTAGTAACCATTGAAGGCCAGAAGTGCTGCCAGACAAGTTGATAAACAAGCCCCCAGATGCAGAAAGATATCTTAAAGAGCGCAAAGTTTGGAGAGAAGCAAACTCTTGTCAAAAAGAGGGAGGTCCTGAAGATGGCTATACTGCTCCTCTCTGTCAGGTCCACTGTGCCTGGGCAATGTGGCTCTGGTACTCAAACTGCCAGCTCACCCTCAGGGGAGACACTGATCCTTGGACATGGCACATTCACAGCTGTGCAAATGCTGAATGACACTGTTTCGATTTAGCAGGACTTTATTAATTGCTTTCCATAAATGCCAGTGGCTGTTCAGATTTGTACTGACCCACTCTTCAGGACCTTTAGGAAATCTTAGTCTTGTCATCAGTTATCACTAGCCTAGAGGAAGTTCTGTCATCACCTCTTTTTTTCTTTTTTTTTTGGTGTATATTAAATCTGTATCGAGGCAATGGATTATCTGAGTGTCTGTGTTTTTCTTAGCATCTTTCTTAATGTAAGGGGGCCACATGTGGATGAGTCTGCATTCACAAAACATTATTTCTGACAAATGGTGCTGAAAAAAACGCAGGCCTCTAATAGCTGTGCATTAAAGCACTCTGCTGACCCCATGAAGTCACGAGAACTCTCTCAGCAGGAGCCCTGCCTTTGTGAAATTACAAGATACTTCATATACTGTGGGCTTTTCGTGTGTGTGTGTGTGTGTGTGTGTGTGTGTATTACCTTCTTTGCAGGTTTGGGTTGGGATTTTTTTTTTTAAGTGTAAGGACAGAGTTAGAAATCCACGTGTTTTCCTGCACCAGGTAGTATAAGACAGTAGCTACTATCTGAAATTAGTGTTGCTGTCACAGATGTAACATGTGACTCATTCTAGTAATCTTTTAAAAGTTTAATGCATTCTGTTTTTAAATAAGCTTTTAAGTTGCCCAGGAGTCTGACAACTATTAGGTCAGATCCTAATGAAGCAAGGCTCGTGTCACCGGACTGCCGTGAGGAAACGGCTGATCCAGGGACAAATGAGCATGGCCCTTCCCTGAGCTCTGGCCCATGGCAGGTCCTCCTCAGCTATTAGAGGGTAGGACATGACTTTATCGTATAGGTTCCTGGAGAGAAAAACTTACACCATAAGACCTTCCCCTCCAAAAATCTAGCCAGTGTTTTGTGCCACCCTCTCCTCATAGCTGCAGCATTGTTTCTAGGGGAGACTACTTGGTGCAGGCTTTCCTGTGCCAAAACTCAGGTCCAGCTGCTATGGCAACGTTGAAAAGCCCTCAGAATGTTTTGTATTCCTCAGCTATCTTAAGACTGGAGAAGAACAAAATGTCTATGTACACCATGAACCCCTCTGGCAGGTGTGTGGAAGGACTTGGACTTTTGACAAGAGCCATAAGACGTGTGCACATATGTACATCCTCTTCACTCCTCCATACACTGGTGGTCAGGCACAGCTCATCCTGCAACTCTCTACAGAAACTTTAGCTGTGGATGTTTCTGACAAAAGAAACGCAATATGTTAGTTTGCCTTTGGGGCGCCTTTGAATCTCATGCCCCTAATATCCTTTAAATCTCATTGGGATGGTGACCAGGTACCAGAGAGGTATCACAGTACAACATTGCTGCCTACTGGTGCGTTTGGAGGCACCATTCACATTCTCTGTTACTGATGTTTCAGGCCCTCTCTGTAGTTGGGGCTGGCTGAAGCAGGGTTATAGTGAGGGTCTTCCCATAAAAAATGCATGAAAGAGAAATATGGGCTTTGATGAAATGTAATAATTTAAATTAACATTTTATCAGCAAGGCAGCTGGTGTCCAGGATAGAATATATGTCTAAAACAGTAGGAAGTATGTGCGCCCAAACACATGCATACCCAAGAGAGCAAGGGGTACCTCATATTGTACCAGGAGCTAATGATATATACTTACTGTTCTGGAGAGTTGATGTCTTCTATGGGATCTTTGTTTGTTCTGGAAGGGTCTGATGAGCCCCACTGTGCTGGTGGATTTTGATCAAGATGATTTTTCAAAATGGCTTTCTCACCATCTGCATGGACAAGACATTCAATTTTACTTTACTGTGAAAAAAAGTGACTATTTAAAAATGTTCCATTTTAAAATTTCCCAGATATCCATATGCCACAAAGTAAACTCATTCTACCTATATTCCAATATAGTCTAAGGTTTTCCTATGATAATTTGATACTCTTATGTATTGGATGATGTATTCCTCCATAAGAACTGTCACAAAGAAACAGAAAAGTGACAAAAACTCTTTTGTCTTTCCTTTGCTTCCCCCACTTTTAAAAAAACCCCACAAACAAACCAAAACCCCACAAACCAAACCTTGTTGCCCACTTCTATGTAGATAATGGTCTCTTATCTACTCTCAGGCTACAGGGAAAATTAATGTAACTGTACTGTTCTTACACTCAGAAATTGTAACCTTTTCATAAGAAAAACCCTTCTTTGTTAAGAGTTTTCCTAGAAAAAGTATAATATCATTGACGTATAAAACCTTGGTACTCTTATGATCACATAGGCAATTAGGTGCTGTCATTTGACTATCTGCTACTGCTATCATTTAGCATGGAAATATGATTCATACCAGTTGCACTGGTCCATAGACTGTCTGCAGGAAGGACAGCTAATGATGTCATTAAGCTTTCTCCTGCCGTTCTCCTTTCTGCAGAGCGATAATGAAGAAGATCATAATTTTCCACATCCCTCACTTCACTTGATTCCCCTGGGTGTCCTGTGAATCCCTGTGAGTGCTGAAGCCCATGGCATCATTCCCCCTGAGAAACACGGGCAAACACAGCCATTTAAAGAAGGCTGTCCTTGCCAGGGATCTTTTCTGTTCCTGCCTGCTTTTGCGAAGTCTCCTCCTGTGTTAAGCCAAATAAAATCACATGGAAAGCATCTGAATAATGAGGACAGTTCACAGTTTTCATAAATAATTACAGAGCAGCTCCAAATCCATCACCAGCAGTTGTTTGCCTCACAAACAGGGAAACAGTGATTGCTGCAGGCACTGAGGCAGCAAAGAAGAGAAGTCTAAGGTAAATTCTTGAACAGGATACTGGAGGATTTGAGCATAAAAATGGGTGTGAGAGGGAAAGGCAGAAAAAGAGTGAAGAGAAAGGAAAATTGCATGAAAAACCAGTGCATTTTGAAGGCTTAAGTTGCTTTTCTGTTCTACTTATGCTCAGAAGCCCCACCTTACGCTCCCAGCATGCAAGGAAAATATGTGTTACTGACAGGCATTGGTGGGACAAAACGAGCAGCAGAAACACAAACTAAGGAAGGAAGTTGAAAGCATAAACAGAAATGTTGGAGGGCAAAATTCATCATGTATAATTGCCCTTCCAGCAAGGTCATCCCTGGCATTATGTGACGGCATTTCCTTTCTGCTATGAAAAACCTAACAAGCAACATGGAAAGAAGAGCAGACGTGAGGATGCAATGTGCAGACATGAAGATCACTACAGCTCAGAAGTTTTTGCACTTATATTGCATTGAAGAGAAGGATTTTGGTGAGAAAGGAGGCAACCAGAACATATGAAGCTGCTTTGGGTGGGGCAAGAAAATGTCAGTAAAAGAGAGCCAAGGAAATCAGCTGTGGCAAGAAGACTGTTTAAAATAAAGAGATGGCAAGATTCAGTGATGGTTTAAGTGTCAAGGAAGGACAGCAGAGAGTCAAATCTGACAGTGGTTAAGCAATGAAGTCTATTATCTCAGGGAAGCCTGAATTTTGCTGGTGTGGCATTTGCTGTCATAAGAATTCAGTTTTTATTTTCTGTACAGCACATTTCTTTGTATATTGCGTTTGACATTTGCATAAAAGGCTTGTGATATCTATAAACAGTAACTTAGAAAAGAACATTTTTTTACTTCTATGATTAAAAACAGTGTTCAATCCTGAGCTGATATGAGCTGACAATGAAAACTGCTGACTTTTTGATATAGACCAAAGTAAAAATATGAGTAACCCTTGTAATTAGGGATGGAAAAGCCCTATGACTTAATTACTTTAGGGTTTCAACTCTTTTGGCCCAGATAAGCAATTTAACATTTTACAAGGCCATGAAGATATGATTCTTCATCAAATTATTGGAATATGAAACTGTTCATGTTTGCGAGTATGTGATTTAATATATTAATCTGTGTTGTAAGCCACTAAAAGAGTTTCATGTACTTTCAGATGTGCTGTGAGAGAGAGAGAGAGAAGGAGGTGGTCCCTGTCAAAAAGGTGGGGGATTTAGCTTAGAGTAGAGCAGAAATCATATATTCTCTGCCTACTCACTTCTCAACACCAACTGCCCATATATCACCGTGTGTTATTCTTAATAGACCCTTTTCTACCACCCTTGCAGATGATTCGCTCTTAATACACTGAATAAATTTTGTGTGTACAAGGCTACCAAATGCAAGTTTTAATGTGTATATATAAAATACAGACAAAATTTGCATAAAACTGTCACTTTTTTTTTCCTTTTTTTCTTTGCTTCTTTCAAAATAAAAATAATTTTTAAAAATGGGAAGTAATTCTTATTTGTTAAGCTTTTTGGGAGAGGAGTGGTTAGATTTTTATTTTGCAGCTACGGAAACTAGAATATCTTCATTTGTCATTTACTTTTCATTTAAATAATGAAGAACAAGATTCTCACTTAGTCATATGCTTCTAGGAGCTGGAGCTTAAAGGAAAAACACTATTACCATATGCACTTAAAAAACTTATGGATGGAGAAAACTAGTTTTATATATGTGAACAACTGAAAGAAAAGAAATTAGGGGTAGTCGTAAACATTTGAGTTCCCAGTTTCCCCTGGAAAGCGTAGCACTGCTTTTGGTACTTTCCCATCTTTTCCTCTGTCCATTAATTATGCCACTTGGAAAATGCCTTCCATTCTCAGGGTACTGTCTTCCAAAGCAGATACTGAGAAAGTTGCACTGAGATGATCTAACTACCTTCTAAATTGAATTTACATTACCCAGAAGCACCTTCTAAACAATTTTCACCTTTGTAGACCTCAAACTGAAACTCTGAAGTCTGGATAAGTGATGCCTGAGCACTTCCCATTCAGAAAACTGTCGGGGGAAAAAAGACAAATAGATCCCTCGCACAGCACTCACTGATGGGTTCATTAGAAAACAAAGCTTGCTGTCAGTCGTCGGTGAGAGCCAGAGGGCTTTGGCTCAGGACTTTTGCCTACCTGTAGCAAAGAAACAGCTTCCAATTACAAAGCTCTGCAAGAGCACACCCGACCCAGGTTGCCGAGGGGCTCAGCGAGGAGGTCACTGCTCCCAGCTGCTGCCTCTCCCTCTGCCAGGGGTGACGGTCGCTTCAGACCTATAATCATTCCTCAACCTGGTGCTGCCTAAGTTGCCTGGGCAGGCTTAAATGCGCCACGCATTTTAATGACCCCTGTTCAGCTGCAGGCAGAAAGCACTAGGTGACTGATGCTGCTTCAATTTCTTCCAATAGTTTAGAAACCATATTTCTTTAAGTAGAAGCTTGTTTTGTTGATGTTTGTACACTGCAGCTTTATTGAACATCTTCATCATTACGCTTTTGTGGCAATATTCCTCTGATGGCTTACAACTGGATGGCAGAACCGCTCTTCATTCAACATCAATTTCACTGTTGTTTTCTCTTTCTTAGAAAGCATATTTTATACCCCACAAAGAAGCAAGTGTGGTTCAGTAATGACTTATAAGAGCTGGCAGAGATAACTTTGCTGATGTACAGAAGAGGTCTGGAAACTTTAAAGCTTAGAGGTAGATTTTTTTAAAATCTGCTGTAATTTTTCCCTGTTCTGTTGCTTGGACTACAAAACATATCTAGCCAGTCTCTGCTTTTCATGTGAATTGGGTATAAAGGAAGTAAAATGAAATGAAAAATTAAAATGATCACATAGTCTGCTGGGTAATCAGAAGAAGTTCTCCTGAAGTAAGTGCTTAACATCAGCAGTCTAAATCATGACTTCTCATAGTTTTGCTATGAGAGGAAGATTTTTTAAAAGGGAAAAATCAGCAAAGTTCTGCTCTGATTTATACTACTTTTATATTTATACTCCCTTTACTGCAGATTTATACTCCCTTTAGATTTTAATTAATTGATTAATTAAAATTTAATTAATTAGATTAATTAATCACAGATTAATTTCTGTGAAAGAAAGGAAAGGCACTGAACCTCTGACAGTTTAGCCTCCCTGTTTAAATAGAAGAAAGGTCTTATTTCAGGGTTAAATCCATTTGCTAGGCTTCATAGAAACTAGTATACTTATCTCTGTATACCTCTATATACAAGGAGCTATCCTTTCTTTAAAACAGCATTCCTTTAAAGGAGTTATTTCTGAAAGCCTTTACCTTTAATCCATTTTTCAATCTCAAGCTTAATACTTGAATCATGCAAACTTCATAGAAGTGATATTTTCCCTCTCTATCATGGATGAACTCTGTTTTGCTTCACGTTTGAGAGCAACATGCCTTTGAAATCTGTTTTTCTTTGAGATGCTTTTACATGGGGAAAAACTAACACTAGGAAACATCGTAGTGAGGTGACAAGTGACAGTATGTAGGCATATCTGACATGTAAATGAGTGCTCCCAGTTCATTTACAGCAATGAGTAAAGGCTGCTTTCTGGCTTAAAACAGTCAAGGCTTTCTGAGCAAGGAAGGGTGCCTGCAGAGACAGAACTTGCAAAAAGGGTTTGTTCATAAGTGGAGACTATGACAAGGCTGTTCCTTGCTTCTTCTGTGCTACATAGGATGGCTGTCATTCATTAATTTCCCTAATATGCTACTCTGAAATGTACTGGCCAAGATAGTGATAGATGGAGACTCCATTGCAGGATTTCTTCTGAGCTTCAGTTTATACAAAACTCTTGCAATCTATGAATCTATTAATTATTTAATGTGGAAATAACTTCAGTTACTAAAATATCAACTAGAAGTCGAGTAAGATAGTAAGGTGCCAAGTGCAGCAAAATTATCCAGCCTCCTCCCCTCCCCCCTAAACACATAATATCTTCTGTCTCTGTATTTTTCTTTTTGGTAGCTTTTATCTCTACAGGAATTTGCACAGCAAAAATAACTTCTACCTTCATGAAGTCTCTCCTGTTTCGAGCATACTGATGTGGGTGCAAGGAGCCCTTTTGGGAAGCTCTGGTTTATGTCCAGGTCAGGGTATTTCTTCCCTGGAACTGTGTGACACAACCTTTCTCTTTACACAGCATCACAGTTACAAGTATTTGTCCTCCTTTTTCTTTCCAAATGTCAGCCTGAAAAACACAGCTGTGCCTTCAAGCCTGGCTCTTCTTGCTGAATGGCACTGTCAGTTACAGGGATGGACTGACCCAAGCATTGATCTCCCTCACAGCCCATTCCTGCCTCAAACCCAGGCTTTTATGTGGCTCTGCTGCTTCAGGAAGGCCACCAGATCTCACAAATGCTGGGGGCAGAAGTTAATGTTGTGCTGTGCACAGAGCTGAGGTCACTAGCAGACAGGGTGCCTCAAAGTCATCCGAGGAATGTACTGAATGAAGTTAAGGGAATGCCCTTTTAAATTCATCGGGGGAAGCCATCTGAAGTCCCAGAGCCACAGTCTGTGGAGCATGTCGAGAACTGCTTGACCACAAAAAACTATCTAGCAGTGCAGCTAAAAGCCTGCATTAAAAGAAAGCAATCAAACCATAAACCACAAATCACATTTTCCTAATTGCTTTTCTTATATAGCCAATTGCTGTAGATGTCTCAGGGACATTATGCATTTGTGAACAAGAGATGAGTGTTTCAGATAATATCTCTCTTTAAATGAGCTGTACTGAAATGTGCTGTAAAGGAGCAGTCCCTGTGCCAGCCAAGAGCTCCTGGGCTACACCACGAGATGTGGCTGTTAATAGCTAACCAGGAATCCCAAAGTTATGAAATGTTGCCTGAGGTCAGGCAGGTATAGGAATGCACAGCTGAGTCTACCTATTTTGGCTAAAACATTTTAACATTTGTGTCCTAAATCCATATTTGCTGTAAATGAGGGTGGTGGGGAAGGAAGTCAAACAACCTCCTTTGGCACTTGGCTATAGGAGTTAGGAATTTTAACTCAGGACAATTTTTACAGATCAGAAGCCTACTGAAGTGTACTATGCCATGAAAGTTTGATTAGTGCTTGTTAGAGATGCATTGCCTAAGTCCCATGTTATGATCTGCAGTATGAAGAGGTATGCCCTGAGTTTGTGTAAGCTATAGCAATGGGTTACACTACGTGGCATTCTCTATGTGAACTCCTCCAGAACAGCAAGGTATTTCGTAAAGACAATTGACATGAGATTGAGCCACAAAGTAAATGGGGCAAATGATCTGCTATGATTTTTAGCTCCAAGCCAGCTGCTATTATGAGCGTTTCTTTTCACTGTCCTATTCCTGCTCTCTCAGCTCACATTCTTCGTAAGGTCAAGGTAGGCACAAATCTTGTCATAGCCTTAAAAACAATATTGGACTGGCTTCCCCAGTTGCATGGTGGAGATGAGAGGCATGGTCACTTCTAGGTCATGCTAATAGTTTATTTACAATTTTGAAGCTTCACTCAAGTACCATCAGGCATGCATAATTTCAAGGCTCTGTGCTTTCTTTTACAGAAAGTTACATGAAATACATAGCTACAGAAAGCATAGTTATGTCATTCAGAGTTAGCTTATCTGTAGCCGTAAGGGTCAGAATTTTTTTAAGTACCATTTAAGTGATGTCTGTTTGAATCTGCACAGAAACAGCAGTGACTCAGCAGCATGAATTCTCCAAAGGCTTGTTATTTTAATTGGGATGGAAAATTTAAATTAAGCACATAGGTTGACTATTGAGAATGGATGAGGTGAGAAAGAGGAGATTCAGACATGTAGCTCAGGGATAGGGAAACGTGGAAAGAGAGAAAACAAGAGGGAGAAGAAAGGGAAATGGAGAGACAGAAAAAGGCTAGCAAGGGTTGTTGATCATGGTGGCTCAGAGCCTGGAAATATGAATATTTGATGTCACTTCAGTCAGGATCAGAACATACCATAATATGCATACTGCTTGGAGCATTTGCCACCAGGTGTGGGACTCAGCTTCGAACACCTGCTGCAAATTGGGATCCAGGTCTTTCTTGTCCCCAGGTGAATGGATACTCTAATCTTTCAGTATATGGATGGCCAAGGGAAAACATCTTTCTCCCCCTGCCCCACATTTCGTATGAAGCTTTATGCAGTAGATCGGTTGAGAAAATTATCTGGAAACTTCAGTATGCAGAAGAATATCTACCCTGCAAATCCCAGTAATACATATTTTCAAGCTACTCTGGACATTAAGGCTCTGTAGTGGCAGGTGATTTTAAATATGTACCCCACTGCAGAAATGTCGAAGTCAGGGAACTGTACTGTGGGAAAAATACAAACACAGACAATTTTGGATGCTGCTGCTTAAAGCAGAAGTTAGGCATTAATGTCTTTTGTAGATATAGCCACAAGTAAGTGTAGAAAGGTTATATTTTATCCTTGATTTCTTTGCCAGCATCCTACTGCTAATGGAGTGTATCCTGCTGCGGGAAGCATCCCATCCTAAATTTATACCCAGTGTATCTCTTGAGAAACATTTTTTGTTTCTCAAACCCAAACTCAGATGGGCATTTGGCACAATGCAATGTATCTTTTCTGCTTGAAATATTATTCATGATTTATCATTTTTCCTGGAGCATCTGACATGAGAGGAACATTCTATACGTTCCTTTCAAACACTTGGTAAAACTGCCTCATCCCACTCACTGATGTTAGTTCTTGCTCCTGATCTCAGCCCAATAATCACACGCCTCCAGCAGCTATTTACGTTTTCCTTTTCCTCCTTTCCCCCCTTCTGTTTTTTACTTTTAAAAAGGACACTGGGAACTCTTCCTTTTTTTTTTTTTTTTTTCCCCCCAAGTTACACAACCCAGTGTATACCCAGGCTAAAACAAAAGGTGCAAGAAAAAGTAACCTCATCCAGCCAAAATTTCAATATACTTCAAAAACATATGTGAGCTGTTGCTGTTGTTCTAAAATTATTCTTCAACAACTATATTTACAGGAGTAGCTTCTGTTCCACTTAGCCAAGCTTATGGTGTCACATCAATAGGAAGCCTGCAGTGTAACAAACATGCAAATCTACAACTTCCCAACACAGGGCAACTAGTTTCTCACATACTATAGTAACATTCAGCTATACAAAGTTATTTGCCAGAAACCACAAAGTTGATCCATTCTAGAGTCAGAAATGGAAGGTGGGTGTCCTGGCTTCCACTTTTATTGCACTATGCACCAGATCTTATTGCTTCCCAAAAGCGAAATGGCTTTAATGGAAGCAATTCTCTCGCATGTATTTCTTCAGGGAGCAATGCAAGAGACACAGTAGAAACAACTTAGGAATATTACAGTTGTCATGAAATCCTTTTTTATCAGTTCCAAGGGAAGAATTTTCATACATGAGTGCCTTCAATTCTGCATTTAGAGTCCAAATCAGCACTGAAATATTTACATTCTTTTCTTTTATGTGCTTGATTGCAGTGTCCAAAAGCAGGATTTGAGCATCCTAGTGAAGCAAGCACATATTAAACTGGGCTTCCTACTGCTGAAGGCTTAACTCTCACAAGATCTGAAACATTCTGTGACTTTCCTCCCTCCACGCAGCACAGAAAACTTGACTTCTGAACACGAGTACTCTTTTAGAAGTTTCCCACTTTACCATGTGTATTACAACAGGTGACATACATACATACATACATACATACATACATACATACAGACATAACTACTCAGTGGGCACCATGTTGTTTATTATGTGAATCTACATACTCTCTGTAATGCAACCAAAATATTTAAAGCTCTGTCTTACCAGGGTCTGAGTGCTCTGGAACCAATCCAATGAGATTGCTATTCGAAGTTTTGATGCGTTAAGCTACTAATGGATTTTACTAACTCTCACCTTTGCTGTCTGTGAAGTTCCGTATACTAAGAATGTCGTTAAGATCCTGATAGTGGTTCTGCTTAATGTATGTTGTTTTCTCAGGAGTGTCCTGAAGTTGCATTGTGACCTCTTCCAAGTCTTTGTCCAGCTGAAAAACAAAGAGAGTACAAATACCTAAAAATTCAGGAGTAATTGCTTCAGGTATCTACACTAACAGCATAGCTTTCCATAATTAGACTAGAGGGCAGCTGATAATGCAATTACTACACTGTGCCAAATACAGTCTTCTTATAGCACTACTACACTACCTCTAAAAATCATGCTAAAAGTAACAAATTGTGTTGTTGCACACAGGGCATATGAGAGGAATAAGCTTTAGTAGTTGACAGTTTAAGCAATTCAAATGTACTGATGAATGAGAAAGATATGAGATATAGGCATCAGAAATCCCAGTCTGTAAAGCTCTCAACTCTTTATTATTTATGTATAAAATTGTAGCATACATAGCTACAACTGCTTCATCCATCAAATTATCAAACATACAGGAGAATGTAAGTAAGCCGTGACAAGGAAATGCTGATTTGGATGCATTGCTTCTGTGCATTTAGTCTGCCTACGCAAAGTCCAAATCAGATCAGCAGGGCCCTGCATGCACTAATGTGGCTCAGTTGCTCTGACCAGCCTTACCTGTGCTCACCATCACGAGCCTTGAAAAGCACAGGCTGAGATCTTGTGAGTTAGGGGGCTTAGTAGAAAAAAACTACAGCAGGGTAAAGGAACAGAAATAGCCAGTAGGCAGATAGGACTTCATTAAATTTCAAGGCTTTCACATGAAAGGGACCTGGCAAAGCTGAACTAATTTTCTTTAACAAGGCAGAGATAACTTTTGCTTTTGGAGTCTTTGGTAGCCTGAGTAAAGACCTTTTAGTTACCTAGGCAGTTGTTGTTACTTAAGACCTGGGCAAAGAAGTAACTGTTGCAATAAAATACCTTTCCTTCAAGGTATAAGAGTACTTCACAGATTGGACAAGGAGAGCTTAGTTTCTGCACTATATGGATCTGTTACGGTTATCTTGTCTCACAAATTGGACAGTCTTCAAGACTGATTTGTCATCGTTTCAGGTCTCCTGAGCAAGGATGGATATAATTATAAATGTACATCCTATAGCTCTAAAGGTATTCATGTACCCCCTGTACTCAGCCTTTCCCTCAGTAAGTACTGAAGAAGCTTCATGGCCTTTGTGCCAAAACGGTCAGCTTACATGATCAGAAAGGTCCTTTCTCTCTTAAGAAAATATGTAGTTCTGTTTCATAGAAGATGTAAAAACACATTTAGCAAGTTTTTGAGCAAACTCTCAGAAAGGTTGAGAAAAAACAGCAACAGCAGTCTCTGAACTCAACCATAAAAAACAGCAACAAAGACAGACTTAAGTGGCACTGGGGCTGCGGATCTCTGTTGCGCTTGCACATAAAGGTTACACTCCTAGAGCTACTGCTTCTGTGGTGCTCAGCATGCTCATGTGAAACAGCAGGGTAATTGGCTTGTTACAAATAAATAAAAGAAGTTTCTTCTTATTTTGCTAAGGCACTTTTTCATTTTGTCACATCTGCTAAGTATTCGCTGTACTAATTAGCTATTCATATCAATTGTCCCTTTCCTATTATTTCAGTACTTTTCTATGGGGAAAGCCATTTTTTTTTTCTTTCTAAAAGGTAGTCGGCATTTAATCAGACTTCAGAATTGCAACAAAAAAATAATAAAAAATAAAGTGCCTGGGCAGTATATACAATAAACAATACCTCTGTAATTTTCATTCTCAAGCGGTGGTTCTCTGACTGCAATCCTTCTAGTCGAGATGTGCTGGCCTGATTGACGCTGGTGACTGATGTGGATGTTTTTGAATCTTCTTTCTTTTGATTTTGAGTGAACTGAAATCGTCTGTTCTGTGTGGCTGCATCTGGATTTGTTCTCAGTGTGATGAGCTGAAAGGTTGAAAAGCCTTAAGAAATCCTGTTTTATTTTTGCAGCTATTTATTTTGTATCTCAAAATACTGAAAGGCAAGCCAAGAGTTCCTTTTTGACTTTCAAGTACAAAACTCTGGAAAGTGAGCTCTGCTTGCCATAACCAGTACTTGAGACAATTTCTGAATAACTTTATAGAAGAGGTTGAATGAGAATGATTATGATAATCAAAGCATTAAAAAAATTAGAAAAAATAATTAAAAATATATTTATCTGGATTTTAATTACATTGGAATAAATATAATGTAACATTCTATCAAATGTATTTTTCTCTTGCATTGACATCTTTTTACTTTCAAAGGTTATATTCCTTCCCCAAAGAAAAAAAACCAAT
Organism: Lophotriccus pileatus; assembly: GCA_035583135.1. Classification (NCBI taxonomy): domain Eukaryota; kingdom Metazoa; phylum Chordata; class Aves; order Passeriformes; family Tyrannidae; genus Lophotriccus; species Lophotriccus pileatus. The sequence continues at coordinate 89,341,490 of JAWWES010000081.1, read as the reverse complement.
CCACCAAGCCCTTCTCTTCCCAAGCACAGTTTCATCTGAAATTTCTCCTTTCCTACTGTTAAAAGTAACACTCAGGCAGAGAGATGCATGAAGCAGGAGTATTAACAGAGAGAGCTCATGGGAGATTGCACTCTGGAGATAACAGAAACTTAATTAGTTTTTAGCAACCAAAAATAAACCAAATCTGTTCAAACAAATTAAATAAGCCATTTAAAAAAAGGTTAACCTTAAACATATTTAATTTAAGCAAATATAAGTAAAATTTAACACTCAGTGACAATGTGAAAATATCACCTCGACATGAGGAGAGAAAGCTACTGCTGTTTGGCAAGGGGGAGAGAGATTCTCAGATTACTCTAGAGAATACAAAATTTATGTTACTTGCCAAGCAGCATACATATACATTTGTATACAGACAAAGCTGAAGGAGCTCCCTGCCCTGAGAGCATAGGCATGGCATAATAAATCCAAAGTTGTCCGAAAAGAGGGATGGAGCAATCGTTTTTTAATATGGCCTAGCCAGATTTTGTGGTATAGCTGCATTTTGGGATTGATTCCTCTTATTTTTAAGAGAATTAAACTCTTCTGCAGCTCTGGTGGCATGAAGTAAGGCCCTAACTTCTGTTTAAGAGAGATCTGACTGGGCAGACACTGAAGCAGCTGGTCCCTGGCATGTTTCTACAGATCAAGTCTGCAGATTGGATTGATGTTTGCATACAATAAATTTCCTTTTTACGGTGATAATGTAGATGGAGAAGATTATGGTTCTCTGTGTCTTCTTCACCCTAGTCTTTACTGGTAAAACTTGCCTTCAGAAATCCCAGATCCCTAAAGCAACTTAACACAAGTTCAGGCAACCTGACAAGTTGCATCCCTGAGGACTAAGAGGATGGTCAATGTCATTGTGAGGCCACTCTTAGTTACTTTTGGAAGATGATGTCAACTGGGAGAAGTTCTTGAGGACTGGAAGAAAGGAAATGTCACAGCTGTGTTCAGGAGAGAAGGATCTGAGGAAATGCCTTCTTCCCACCTTCACTTCAGTCCACTGAGGATGCTGTAGCAAATCCTCTTGGGAACCAGTTCCAAACAAATGAAGAGCAAGAAGGTGATTACAAGCAGTCATTATTGATTTATGGTGGAGAAATTCTGCCTGACCAACCTGATTTATAACATTCTTCAGTGAGATGTCTGGGTTGATAGATCAGGGGAGAGAGTTATTTTTCTTGACTCAAGCAAAGATATTCAACACTGTGTCCCATAACATCCTCATAGTCAAACTGATAAAATAGTGACTGAGTAAGTGGCCACTGAAGTGGATTCAAAACAGGCTGAACCGGCAGGCTGGGATGATTGTGATAGCCAGTCACCACTGCTCTACCTCAGGATCACAGTAGGACCCATACTTTGTTAGTGACCTGGATAGTGGGATCATCAGCAAGTTTGCAGATGATCCTTAAAGAGGAGGAGGTGTTGATACACCAGATGATTGCACTGCAGTTTAGGGGGATGTCAAGAGACTGGAGATCTGGGCCAATAAGAGTCTCCTGAAGGTAGGCAAAGGTACTAAGTCCCGGGGCCATTGAGGAGAAATAAATCCCAAACATGCACCCAAACAACATGAGGGGTGTTTTGCTGGAAAGCAGATTTTCAGTAAAGGCACTGGAAACTGTGGTGGACAGCAAGTATAACAAGAGCCAACAGTATCCTTCCTTTCTGTTCAGCCTGGGTGAGAGCACATCTGGAGTGTTGTGTCCAGGTTTGGGCTCCCCAGAGCAAGAGAGACATAGGTGTACTGAAGAAAGTCCAGAGAAGGGCTACAAAGGTGCTGAGATGGAGCCTTATGATACAAGTGGAGGCTGATGATTGCTTAGCCTTGGGATGGGAGAGATTGGTGGGGGAATGACATTGTTTATAACTATACTATGGAAGAGAGTAAGGAGTATAGAACCAGACTCTTCTCAGTGGTGTGCAATGAAAGAAAAGGAGGAACAAGCCAAAAAACCAGAAATTTCACCTAAAAATCAGAAAAAAAGCTTTTCCTAATGTGAATGTGGTTAAATGCTGGTACAGATGCTCAGAGAGGTTGGGAAGTGTTCATCTCTGGAGATAACCAAGACCCTGGATATCCTGCTGTAGCTGCGCCTTCCTTAAACCCCTGCATCTTCACTTCCACCTTCTTTGCTTCTAGTTAGGCTGGTTGTAATGATGGGTGTGCCTAACTCCCACACCAAAAACTGCATGAAAATGAAGTTAAAGGTGAAGAATGGTAATAACAAGACTTAACTTAGTAGGCAGAAGCGTTACAATATAACAATTCTGCAATTTGTTGTGGCTAAGTTCAAACTGCATATAAGATGGAAGTAAAGCCACCCAGCAGTTGAATCCTCTTCACCTGGGAGTTTATAGCTAAAGACTGGATGATTTGCAACAGGGACATTTGATGTAATAAATTCATTCGCATGGTGAGGATTGTCAGTGGAAAATGTTGTTGGCTCACACTGCACAAGAAATGAGATTAAAAGAGCTTTTTTCTTTTTCTTTTTTTTTTTTTTTTCTTTTTCTTCAGGTTATAAAATCAGTGGAACTTATGTCTTGCTGTCTTACATCTGTGCAGTTTCAATTTCAACAAAGGGTCAATGCTGGATACTTACAGAGTCAATTGCAAATAGACAAAAAGTGCTATCAACACAGAAAATTAATGTTTTAATCTGTAGAACTGATTTTGCCTTGCTGCTTGACAGGAAACTGGATCAGAATTAATGTGGTAACGCCCTTGCAGCTAACAATGGTATGTACTCAGTGGGTGACTGCAAGTGAGCACAATGTTCTGTCTCAAAAAGGATAGAGTAGAAAAAATGAAAGGACATGGAAGTTTGATAAACATGCATAAACATGGGACAACTACTTCATGAATATTAGTCTTTCTTCTTTTAAAGAAGTGAAGATTATGCTGAAAAATACTATAGATATGTCAGTTCTTAAAAAGATAATTAGATACAGCAGTTAACTTCTAAGAGGAAAAATATACGTAACATGTTTGAATTCTGTAGGTCACTTCTACAAGATATCCTTGAACACAGAAATCAATAATAGTTCTAAAAATGTTTGGACATTTTTTGATTGGATAACAAGAATGTCTACAGTTACTGTCAGTAGGATGCAGTCTAATGTTATCAACACTTGTACCATTAAGTGGAGAGAGTGATGAACATTTGTACCCTGATCTGTCTTACTCTGCTATGGGATTTTCTTCACGTGTTTTTCTGAGGCACTTGGTACCGAATGAAATGGCAGTGGCCGAAGAGGACATTTAACTGGAGAAGTATAGTAATTGCCATGTTAGAAGTAAATAAGATTAGTAGAGCTGACAAGAAGGAAGGGGAAAATGTCATGTTTCATTCCCTAATGTGTCTACACATTGTTGAATAGTTGCCTATTCAGATTCACAAAAGGGCTGTGGGGCAAAATTGAATTTCAGTACTGTTGACCCAGGAGACTGCTGAAGATTAGTTAAAAGGAATGCACTTGACTCGGTATCGCAAAGGAGTAGTAGCACTCATCTGGCTCAAAACTACATTACTGCTTTCATCTGTCTGGTCAGAGTTTAATAAATGAAAAAGTGCAGTCTTTCAAGTCTTCATCATCATCTCCTGTGTTTGACAAGCCACAGGCTTTAGCAATCTTCCCGTGCCACCAAAATTGTACTAACTTGCGACATACTTGTTAAGGGGGTGCCTGTCTCACACTAACATCTTACCTAGATGTGCAAACTGGATGGTGCTGAATACAATCTTTTGTGGGGTCCAGAAGGGCTATTGTGAAACCTGTGCTGAAGCAGGTTGCAGGAGAGAGTGCTTGCCAGCCATCCTGCTGTGACTGTGGCACAGCACAGTGAGAAGAGACATAGGACAAAATGTCCGAGTGCAGGCCTAAGAACTCTCCAGCTGTGAAAGCACTCCCATGGGCATTGGGAGTGCTGCATTCCAGCCCCTGATTCAACATTTTTTTTTTGTACCTTATCCAACCATGGATTTTATTGCAAAAAAGCTAAGCATTTGAAAATCTGACAATACATGGAAAGAGGTTAAGTGCTTCACACTAGACGGCTATGATTCATATTTGTATTTTGAAGAAAAAAGAACTGAGAGAAAAAAACGAGGGTAATGCAATTGGGGTTTAAAAGAAGATCAGATGAAGGGGTTAAAAAAGAAAACAGAGAAGTAATTTCAGAGCCTGTGACAAGAGAAAGATGGGTAAAGGAACATGAAAGCAAAAGGGCAAAGAGCTTGGACAGCAATACTTCTGTTTGAAGAGAGTTCTGACATTCTGTGGAGGTATTTTTGGCATCAGAGTTTTAATATGCATTTTCATACAGCTTACACACTTAAATCTTTCAGTATTTTGAAGTACACTCTATTATGTTTATGAATGTTCCCTTAATTTAGAATGAAGTTATGATTCTTCTCTAAGATTCATAATAAAAATATGACTATGCATGTATATGTATGGTTTTTTAATATTCAAGAAGGGAATTGAAGAAATTGTAAAACCATACTATTTAGTCAGTCCTGGAGGATGAATTACTTTGCTTTTTTTCAGATCAGAAGTCAGCTACTATTGCTAGTCTGTGCCTCTAATTTCCTTCAGAGGGTACACTTTGATATAAATTTATTAACTTTTTTCTTTTACACAAATAGTTCTTGCTCCCTCTAGTAGATGGGATGCCACTTAGCACCAGAATACTGACTACGTTTTGCTCAATACATTGATTGAACATAGTCCAGTAAAGAGCCACAAACTTTTTGTCAATACTCATTTAAAAAACCTAAAAACAGATTTGAGAGGTGAAAGGACCTACATTTTGACTCTTGCCTTGCAAATATTTTGGACATCCAACAGCATATGCATCTGATTTGGGGTGATAAGCTACATTTATGCAAGTCACATAAAATTAATACAAGTGCACATCTTACTTCAAAATATCAGATGCATTCCCTAGCATTTGAGGCTCTGCTAAAGTAGGCTTATGTAAAAACCAGTTTTCCCTTCATTCAAGATCTGTCGTATTCACATCTAAAGCTTAACTCTGCAAGGAAAATGGTCAAGTTCTCTCTCTGTGAGTAAGGGTCTTCTCAGTTCTCCTGACAAGGCACAATGAAAGCATCCTCAGAGCCCAGAGGAGCAAAAAGAAATGAAAGCGTAGGTCTCCCAGTCTGTGCCTCACTTAGTCCATTAATATACACATTAATAAATGTAACTTGTGTCACCATTTACAGTATACATACAGTTTTCCTCTTAAGTACTGAAAAAGCCTATTGTAGCACCATACTTGAACACTTTGAGGTTTCAATACAGCTGGCCTTACATAAGGCCAGTGAACTAAAATGATCTTATTGTTTTGTTGGTATAGAAACAAAGATCTTGATTATCTTTCTTAGGGTATGTAAGAATCATAGAATATCCTGGGAAGGGACACAGAAAGATCATTGAAGTCCAACTCCTGGTCCTGCACAGGACCACCCAAAGAATCACACTGCGTGCCTGAGAGTACTGTTCAAATGCTTCTTGAACCCTGTCAGGCTTGGTACTGAGACCACTTCCCAGAGGAGCCTGTTCCAGTGCCCAATCACCCTCTGGGTGAAGGACCTTTCCCTAATATCTAACCCAAAACTCTCCTGAGACAGCTTCATGCCATTCCTTTGAGTCCTATTGCTGGTCACCAAAGAGAAGAGAGAAGAAACATGGCAGAGTAGATAACAGGACCTGTCCCTCCTGAATCTCCACTTATAATTCTTTCCAAAAAGTTCCTAAAAGTTGGAAATAGAAACTATTCCATTGAAACTACAGAAAACAACAGTTGTTTCCCTAGTCACAGTTTCTGTAGAAATATAGGCATTAGAAACTTATCTATTCACACTCCTGTAACTTTGCATATTCCAATTTCTCCAAAATCTCATGAAGCTTTGTTTTTCCCTCAGGGTCCGGAAGCAATAGTTTATAGATGGGTTTGATTAAGAATTCACACACATCCTCTGCACTTGGAAAGGCAATAAACACTTATATATTAAATCATAATTACAAAACAGGAGAAAAAAAATCCAGATCCATGCAAAACATATTCACCTACCTTAGGTACAAACACAAGGCAGAGAGTAATGGTGCTGCAGAATATTATGACTAAAGCAACAATGCAGAACTGCACATTGGGTTGGTCCCGGGTAAGGAATGAAACAGCAGCACCAATGATGCACATTATGCCCACGTTGTATACACTCATTCCGATGTACTTGCTGTCATTCAAAGCAGGAATGCTGACATTTCGTGTCTCCCAGGCTAGGAAACACCCAAATAACTGAAATGTTAAAAGAGAGAGAGAAGATGATAATTATAAGAGGAACTAGCTGTCATCCAGAAAAAACATTAATTTAAAAAAGGTAACACCTGTTTTTTAACTTAGCAAATACAGGTGATGTTACAATACAGAGATATACACCTACCTTTTATTCAGTATCTAATTACCTATGTGATCTGTTTTGCTCACTAGGACAGATTCCGCACTCCCTCTCACGAGAGAAATGGGAAACTTTGAATTAGTTGTTATGGGAACAAATTTCTCTAAATGCTATGGCTATCTTTACTTTGTATTTTTAGTAATTTTTAAAGACAGTTCTTCCTGTTTCTTTTCAAGGATTCCAATAAAGATATAAAGTGCATTGTTCTTTTAGCTATTTTTTAACAGCTGTTCTCAATATACACTTATCAATCCAGTCATTCATTATATGATTATCACCTACATTAATAAGCAGCAGTGCCAAGATGTGTCCCCATGGGACATAAATAAACAACGTAGAAAGTGTCATCCCAGTTGTTCAGACTGCAATTATAATGTCTTTTATTATAGTGGGAGTTGGTAATGGCCTTTCAATTGCAGTTGTCTAATGATTTCTGGCATAAAACATTCTTGTGGCAATTTTTTGTTTGCTTTTTTCTTTGGTGTATTTTTAAGTTTTAGCCCCTTTGTTATTTGCAATATGCTTTTGCAATTCATCAGGGGAAAGTCTTTAGTGGAAGGAAGCCATCTTCATCCCTTGAAATTTAATTAGATTTCTCTTCAATGTGAACTGCTGCAAACAATTATTTTCTTTCTCTTGCATTCCTCAGAGAAGTTCTGGCAATGCAATAAAACCCTAAACGAACCCAAGATGTTGTAAATAGGTAAGCCAGCCTACCGTCTAGGCAAAGACATACACAGATGGTATTGGAGGGAAGGGAAGGATAGAGAGAAGAACCACCACTAAGACTCAAGACATGGTTTCTGTGTTTTCTGGCTTTTTCTGGTCACAATGCAGGGACAGACAAGAAGGGGAAAGAACGAAGGTGCACTCCCGTTGACCTTAGTACCTTTCCTGCCAGACCATCATATGCATCCACTGCCACGTCATGGAGATAACATTCTCTTTTATACAACTGCAATCCGTGTGATAATCCAGGAAATTTGAGGTCAGTGATGATACCATTTGGGGATTAACTGAAGTTGCCTGGTAGAAATTTACTTTCTGTCTTTTCTGTGGCAAATAACCTGGGCTGGAAAACAGTGTTTGGTTGCTAGACAAATACAAGAGAGCAGGGAACTGGCAGATTTATGTTTCCTCTACAAACTCAGGTTTCAACTGTAGTAACATCTGGACACTAGTAACTGTAAATTTCCTTGATTATTTGCTTAGTTTTTACCTCAACTAACAATGGCAACAAAGCCAACCCCTTGTGACTCAGCTGCTTTGCACTCCCACAGGAACTAGGAGGCTGCAGCCACCTATCTACTCACCCAGGCACTCCCAAAAAGGACACTTCAGAACTGCCAGCCCTGTCCTCCCATTGCTGAACTTGTCTGCTAGCTTGTTTTATTCTCTTGCCTACAGCACATGTCACAGAGCCACATGTCCATGGCTGGAATGCTTTGGCAGATTAGGCATCTACTGTCAGACCATGGCATATTTGCAGGCTGCAGTCCAGGCAAGGGATGTAGAATCCCTCACTCACCCACTTTCCAGTGCTGCCATCACTGCTGCAGTCCGTATCAAGATTCATTGGCAGGGGTGGCCCTTTGCAGCCACAGCAGCAGAAGCTGCCCTTGCAATCCTTACCCTAGTCTGTCTCAGCAACATTCCCACCCTCCCCCCTGTACGCACTGCTGCAGGAGATGGTCCTATACAGGGCATTCCCTTGTCTCATCATCGCAGTCCTGCCTCTTCCATTTAACCCATCTCCTCTAGTAGGACTAGAGCCCACACCTCACTCCAGCCCCTTGCTTCTTCTCCAGCTCTTCCCAGCAGCCTAAGAACTGCAGGAAGAACAGTAGTGGCTGCTGCAGGCAGAGCATGGGGGAGAGCTCTTAAGGGATCAAGGTGTCTGTAGAGAGCTACCTGGGTCAGCAAGGGGTCTCAGCCATTCAGGTAAGGCAGCTGAGGACAGGGTACCATTTATCAAGCTGGGTAGCCTTTTGCCAGAGCAGCTGCTCATCCCCTAGTATATTTCCAGAGCCCCTCTGTTAAACAAGGTAATACATCCAATCAGGAGGGATGCAGGCAGCACTCCTCTGCTATGGGGTCCATCCAGCACTGTGCACAGACAGAGCAGGGAATGTACACACTCCTTTACAGGCTCTGCAGGAGCAAATCATTCACTGTATTCAAGGTATTCAGGCTGCATTGGGGACCTACAGTGGTGGTACCTTTTTGCAGGACGCAAAACTATTCCTCCCAGACATCCCACTGTCTCAGTGGTTGCCTGTCCTACACTCCCTGCGCTCTTGGTGCCGCACAACTCAGCCGTGCTGCTAATTTACATTTCGCCAGCCCCTGAAATGACAAACAGGCTAGTCTGGGATGAGCTATTTTGAAGAATAGAAGGAATCCTTGTCTGTATTTCTACATCACATTTTTAAAGGATGACATCCTGATTAACTACGGAGAAGATTTCTATCTTCTTTTACTGCTGTTAATTATTAATGTGATTTTTAGGGTTGCTGGCCATCCCTCACTCCCCTCCACTTCTCCCAGTATGAACAGATTCCCTTCCAAAAGCATTATTCTGGGAATACAGCCAGTATACTTATGTGAGGACAGCACTTACTACAAATAATGGGGATGAATTTATAGCTGAGGTGGTTATAAAACCATCTAAAATATCAATTATAATGGAAAAAGGATGGTTTGAAGAGTGTTGTGGGGGTTATGGTTTGGCCCATTCTCATTTATAATTGAGAACAGCATGGAAAATAATTAAGTATCTTCCAGATGAAAAGAAGATATTTATTTATACGATAACCAAGGAAAGGAAGAGGTTCTTGCAGCAAGTGGGTTTCCTGACAATGATGCACTATTGTCAGGGCTTAAGGATCACAATTGCCTGTCTCAAGCACTGTTTAGGCCACAGAAGGACTTAGTCATGAGAAAAGCACAGAATGGAACCACAGGATGGTGTTAAGTCCAGGCCTGGCGGAGACAAGATCTGGTTAGCACATCCTGGGTAAGGCATCCAGAAAAAAATTCCCACTGTGGCAAAAGAAGAAACTACTGGTACGCATATCACCGTATTACAGGTCAAACAAAGATTACCACGAGTTATGGGACAGATGCCTCTCTGGATACCTGAAACTTGGACTGTAAATTAAGCCACCTTAATGGGAGCTTGAGATGAGATAAGGGCGGGACTATTGTCTAAGTGTTATCTCAGGGGAGGTAAACAAAGCTGTGAGAGAAAAATGTATCCCTGATAAGGGACATGAAGAATGCAAAATTTACACCCCACCGGGAAAGCCAACTCAGCAACTCTGCTGAAATCAGAACAAGGTAAAAGGTAATTCTGGCAGAGGGAGATCCTGGCTACTGACTCACACCCCACTGACCCAAGAAACCACTAACTCAAAAGGAAAGAAAGACTGACCGTGAGACTAGTTAGCATTAGAGAACTGTACAGCCACTGAGCATTAATTCCTTTGTTTGCAAAAATGTATAAATAGTGAAAAGTCTTGAACAACCTTGGGACCTCCAACACAGAGAAACCCAGGGTGAAGAAGGACCAACAGGATGGCGCTGGATCCAGGAGTGATGACTTCTTCTGCTTAATCTGTCTGTCTCTGCTGTCTCTCCCTCTTCCTCGCTCCTCTATTTACTATGTCTTTCTGTCTTTCTACCTCACATTTTATCTGACTGTTGACTTTGGCATATGGTCTCATTTGCACCTTAATTCAGCCAGAGACATCTCTCAATAATCAGATCTTAACAACTATAAATTTGAGAGCATTTTTTAGACTTTTATTAGCATTTTGGGTAAAATGCTTGCCTCAGGAAGAATCTCCTTTTCTAGAAGTCACAGCTCATCTTTGAAACGTGGATAGAAGCTGAGAGTTTTCTGCAGCCTGTTGCCAGGGTAGTTGTGATTGCAGAGGTGCTCCTTTTTTGCCTGCTACAGGTGCCTACAGGGCTCCATGAGATTGGTAAGATTTCTAAGATTTCTCCTCTGAGATAAAGATTTCCTGAGGGAACATGATGCTTTGCTTTCTCCCCATCTGTCCTTATTTTCCCCCTTCCTGAGGCTCGAACAATCGGCACAAATAAAAGATTAAGTTTTATGACTGTAAAAATCCTGTAAATCCCCCAAATGTCTTGGTTGAGGAATAGGATGCAGACGTTGCTAGTGAAAGGTTCAGATTTTCACGATTCCTTGACAAGTTTTGAATATGAAACTCAGGAGCTACAGTTAAAAACACAGAGTCACAGTACCTAGTTCAGCTCCTCTTTACTCCTGAGACCTAAATTTTAAGCAGATAAATTTATTTATTTACTTAACCCCAGATAAGTAAATTATATTTCAAATTATGCTTGGGGGCACCTAATTCTTGAGACTGCTATAAATTTAAGGCCTATTTGATACTTAAGGCTGCCTGCTGGGATTTGCAATGCAGCTGTCTCTCTTCCTATAGCTCCTAGAGGGCTCAGGCTGGTAAAGGCTTCTCAGACTGTCTGCTGGCTTGGGCCTCACACAAAATGATGCTGGTGATGACCATTGCATAGCTTCATGTTTGGAGAACACAATACAATGATGTGCCCAAGATGTGCTCCCCAATCTCAAAGTGGAGGCTGGTTTCAGAAGGAGCTCTGGACTTCTATCAGAGCTGTCAGATTTTATGTAGCAAGAGAGTGACTGTCTTAATTACTTGGGCACTTGCGTGGGATGTTCTGATCTCTGCTGGGAATTTCGATTAAACAGTGTTTAGAGAAGGCGTGCATGAATACACGTTGGGATAGAGGCAGGCAGGTCTTAGCAGTGCTTAATGTGGTAGATTCAGAGAGGTGTAGGACACACCTGTCCCCACTGCTTTGTACCAGCTCACTTAGGCAGCTCCTTGCTGGCAGTTACAATTCCCATCCCGAGGCTTCTGATGGACCCCTGTCAATGACAGCAGGAGTTTGAATAACTCAGGGCTATGCCTTCTCCTATAGAAAGCAGTGGTCTAAAAGTTAAGGACACAACTCTCCTACTGTCAAGTCTAATGGCCTAATTTAAGTCCCTTTGGGGATCTCAACCAGTGACTTTCTGAGTATGCAACTGTGAAGGCTTCTTATATTTTTAGTCATGAACTTAAAGCCTTTTTGCACTTTGATCTACTAAATACACATTTTACTGATGTAGAAAGTGCCATAAAATGTTGGTTTGGATTTTCTCAGAAGGTATGGACTGCTGTACAGGCAAGATTGTTTTTTTTTTCATCTTCTGTTTGAGGGTAGGCAGCTTCCATTTGACACTACACTGATGTAGAGTATTACCTTTGTAGTAGTCGGTATGGTAATTTAGACTGTGTTGTCAGTGCAACACTGACAACACAGTATAAGACAATGTATAAGACAATGATTGTATAAATTTGGGGAAAACAGTATCTGATGACCACAGATTATACTGTGAATTCACTGTGACTAATGATAGAATACTGGTCACTAAGAGAAATCTGTATTAAAATCTTAGAGGAATAACAGGACTATGGTGAATACAATATGTGTTTACAGAGTTTAAACTTTAACTTTAAAAAAATCTCATACTGACCAAATTGTGACAGCTAGGGATATAATGAAAGTGTTTTTAATTAACATATTGGAAAACATTTAACACCGTCTTTTAAAACTCTACTAGCTAATTAATTTTAAGGTTTGTTCGTGAGAATTGCTGCTAAAGACAATAATGATTGCTTACTGATGCGCAACATATATTGATACAACCAAGTGCCTAATTTGATATTGGACTGCATACACAGTCAAGTAACAGGCAGGAAATTATTTATCCTTCTCCATTCCCCCTTGAAGCTTTTTTTTATATGTTTCACTTCCAAGTCATGTCAGCTTTTACTTTGAGAGTGGGTTATGAGCAGTATTGGGAAAAGAAAGATAAAGAAAGAAAATTATACTGAGAATATCAGACAAGAGCAGAGAAATACCAAAGGAAAAGTCTTCAATCTTGCCAGAAGTCATGCTTTCCAATAACTAGTGGACATGGTTTTGGAAAGACTATATATTGGACTGGCCTGCAGCTTTGCAGCTAATTACTATATTGTAGTAGCACTTACAAGTGCTCACTTGTGCATCATAGCCCTGCTATGTCACATGAAAGAATAAAACCAAGCCTTTACTACAAAGATTTTACATTTGGGGATTTTTGCTTGGTTTGGTTTGGGTTTTTTTGGGGGGAGAATTGTCTTTTTTCTTTTTTTTTTTTTCCCTTAGCTAGATTACCATGAGATTTTCCCTCCTGTCTCCCCTAAAGACAAAGGTAATCCTGGACTCTGGCCTGTAAAGACACCTCAGTCTGAAGTAGCTGTGAAGCTGGACTTGTGGGTTTTCCTAGTTATATTAGTTATTAAATCCACATCACCACAGACTTAGGCACAATGGATGCAGATATTTTTCAATGAGATTTTTCAAAACTATAAAAAAAGGGATTTTTGATTTTCATGTTTTCACTGGAGAATTGGGCAGTAAAAAATACTGAGCATTTTTCAGGAAGATACATAGAAAAGGGATTTTTTTTTTTAATTACTGGCACAATAAGTAAGATTAGAAAACTGAAGACAAACTATAGCCTTGTAGGTCTCTTAGCTTCACAATTAGTATAATCTGATGTTAAACCATTGCTCACTCCCCTGATCTGGTATGAGTCAGCTGTGTGTTTAGTTCGTTTTCACAGAGCTGCTCTAGATAGACATTATTAAAGGGAAGCTTAATATTTCTATTTATCATTAGGACAACAGCTAAATATTGGTTTTGATTGCAAGATATGATATTTAGCTATTCAGCTGAAGGACTTTCTTCTCAAAGGTCTTGGCAAAACCCTTTATGCCCAGTGCAATATGGAAAGGCAACTGCACAAAACTATGAATACTAACAGGCATTCAGATAAAATTTTTCACTTTATACTCCAGCCTCCCAAATCAAAGGGTCAATATAATATTTTCCCTTCTTTCCATTCAGACTGTATTTGACTTTCTTTAATGAAAATTCTGCTTAGTCATTAAGCACAGTATAGTAACTAAGTTGAAACAAATGGTTATTAGCAAATATCCGTTTGGAATAGCTTTATATTGTCTCTGGCACAAGATTGCCACAAACAATCACAACACTGTAAAGAGATGAAGCATGTCTGATCAAAACCAGAGTGTGCTACAGTTTAAATCTATTAAATCTATTTCTGCTATACAAATATTGATGCCAAGAGACATGAAAGGGAAAACTGTACTATCTGCAACATTTCAAAAACATATTTGAAGTTTCACTATGGTCATAATAGGGAAAAATTTATTGAACAAAACCATATGGAAACGTGTTTTTGGATACTAAGATACTGTCAAAGTTTTACTATAGATGTAATATCTTGTACCACTATAAACTACCTTACCCCACTGGAAAACTTAACTATGTTCCTCTCTAGTGACTGTAAGATGGGACAGATGGGTTGGTGCTAAACCCATCATAAATATGAGCTGGAATCATGAAAATTGAGAAGGGCCAGTCCCTTCTTCCAAGTACTCTTTTTGATATTGAAGGGAATTAGGAAAGAATGCAAGTAAATGTGTTAAAAAAGCAAAGTTATGTTCAGAAAATAATTAGGAATTTTAACATTTGAAAACTATTCCTTTTTTATACACATAAAATGTATTAATTTGCTAAAGAGATTAATTGTCAATACTGTTGATATAATATCATAAGATAATTTGGAGACACTTGAGGAAATCATGTAGTGCAAGCTCTTTCTCAAAAAGCAGGCTCAGATGTGAGATCAGACTAGACTGCCTATAGCTTTATCCAGCCTGGTCTTGAAATCTTCCAAGGACGAAGGCTGATCAGTATCTCTGGGGAACCTGCTCCACTGCTTCACTTTCCTCAGAGTGAATAAACCCCTCTTTATATCCAGCCTTCATTGAGCAAATATAGTAAAAGAGTAAAAAGGAGGAGTGTGTGTTGCACACCACAGCTGTACGATTCATAAGCAGCTCCTGGGCTAAACATACAGACATGGCTTAAGCATCCGAAGCAGTAGTGAGAAGCGACATCCAGCACCCAGCAAGGACAATCAGTCCATCCCCATTTTCAGGTACCTAAATGCTGTTACTGACTGAATTTCTGATGAGTATTTGATTACTGGTGCCTGTCACACAACCAGCCACTTCTGGAGTTCAGAGAAGTGGCACTTTAGAGCTAGTGAGGACCTTCTACCCCCAGCAAAACACTCTGCCCTCCTGCCTACCATGGCAAGAGCACTGAGTGCTGACCAAAGACTGGGCCTCTGGGCACGGGCTGCAGCCCAACACCTAAACCATGGAATTTAACTCCTTTTTTGCAAATCTACTTCCAGATGCATGAAAAAAATGGAAAAGTAATGTTTATGGGTTAGCCATCAAAGAAAGCAAAGGAAACGATTGGAAAAGGGAGCAGGGAAAGCAACAGGAATATTTACAAACAGCAAGTAAAAATATTTGGGTATGTGCTGTAAACAATCTGCCCTAAACTTCATGTGTAAACAAGCTTTTCTTACCTTAAAAATTGTTTTGGTTGTTGTGGAATATAAAACAAACAAGAAATAAAATTGGCCAAAGACTAGACAGAATGTAACAAAGGTTAAAAAGAGGAAATTTATAATAATATTTATGAATTAAAGATCTAAAATACAGGTAGTGAAAAGGGTAGTTAAATACATAATAGTAAATGAATGGCTAGCAGCATTAACAGAATTCATAAGGATTCCTAAAAATGTATGTGGAGAAAAGGGAATCGTAATAATGATTCATTCCTTGGAAGATGACAAATTCAATAGTAATGATGCATGATAAGATATGCCTAACAAGTGTTTTTATCCTATATTTACACAGAGATGGAACAATCCATTCACATCTTGCCAAAACAGAGGACTCTTGAAAACCCTGTCAAGACAAGCTGCTGTAATCACTGAGATCTGGTAACTTACATGCAGGAGTTTTAAGGATTGATTTAGAAGGTGTCTGGACTGCTAGGCTTAATTGTTGATATTCATTGGAATTCTGGCAAAGCTCCACTTAAGATACAAAGAGGCCATATGGGAAAACAGAAAGTGGAACATCTTCAGTGATTACAGAGCTATTACTATAATTTCTATCCTAAGCAAATTAATGAAATGGTTGACACATGAACTCAGGCAATAAGTGAAAAAAAAAAAGTGATAGGAATATAATTCAACATGCTATTATTTTTTTTCAATGACATTGCAAAACTGAATAGAGTTAATCACATTCATGCAGCTTACTTGGATCTCTCAATAGTGTTTGTCTTAATGCTGCACAGTATTGTTATCTAAAAATAGAATGTACATTGACTTGAAGGAGACTATAATATCACAGATGAAAATGATACAGAGGAAGCAGAGGAGGAGCAACTCATAGATGTCGTTTTCATGAAGCAGCATGATTTTTAGAAAAATCACAGAAATTTGGACAAATGAAGAGATGCTTGCCTAGAAATAAAGGCACCAGGTCATTTTAGAGAAAGAGGGATAAAGTATGTGCAAGACCACCAAGGTTCAAGGTTTGGAAGTAAGACAAATTCAACTTAGTGATTAGAGAACCTCAGAAAAGAGAGGATTCTTTCAGACTTGAAATTAAGATTAAACATTATCCCAAGGATATATTTTAGTTGAATTAATACTTTACTTGGCTTCATAAATCAATTACGGAGTTACGTTGTGCAGTATATCAACTACAGCAGCCACTGGAATGTTTGAATAGGAATCATTAGAAGAAATTAAATTTCTTATTCTTAGTGACCTTTATCAAGTCCCATGATGCATAGGCGTTATTTTTTAACTATCTCTACCATGAAATTCTGATACTTTCATCCTTAGCAAGGTTGGCTAAGGATGATAGTATCAGAATTTCATGGTTAGCTAAGGATCATACATTAAAAACAGCGTATGAGAAAGTGGTCAGTATTATTATGGCTTAAAAACTTCTCAGTTAACACTTACAGGAGAAAAGGAGGATTTGATACAGAGAATAACAGTCAAGCTGAAAATACACCTTTGCCACAAAAGCCTGTTTCTGGGTAGCTTAATAACATGGAATACTATGTAATACTGTAATACTATGTCAGGGACACAATGAAACTTCCAACATATGTATACCTTGAGTTTAATGTTAATTGAAAGCATTATCAGGAAGAGAGGAATAGTAGACAAGACTATTTGTGTGTGATCAATAAGCAAAGCATTCTAGAGCAGTCCAATCTGGTATTGTTCTGGCTGAGATCAGAAAAATAACTCATATAACTCAAATAACTCCTCAGAAATATGTCAGTGCACTCACTACCAGTACATCACTAACAAGTTTAAGATGGTGTGTTTTCTATCCTTTGTAATATGTGAAATAAAGGTGCTTTTCAACTATGTCTACCTTATCAGAAATCAAAAGCTTGACATACTAGAATTGACTAGTTGACATGCAACTGGTCTACTTGACATGGTGGTGTTTGGTCATAGGTTGGACTCGATGATCTCAGACATTTGTTCCAACCTAACTGATTCTGTGATTCTGTGATGGTCAACACGTACATGCAGACAGACCTTGAACTTGCATGAAGCCTTTTAGGAGCTGAACCTGAGATGTGAGAAAACACTGAATCCCATAAGTATGGCGGAACTTGAGAATCCAACCAATAAAATGGTCATTAAGAAGCCTAACACAATGGTATAAGCAAGATTTAGGATGATTGCCTTCCTGTTATTCTCCAGTCACCAGTCCTGAGGAATATGAATCCAATAACTGGTAAGCCTTCATGCAGTTAGTAAACATTTCCTCACATCCCCTCAAAGGCAGCTGAAGAATTGTGAATCTGACTTTTAAAGTTTGCTTACTTTAATATAGAGGGAACTGGTGCATCCTGGCGAGTAATGCCTTTCCTTATTTTGCCTTACCTTGCCTTCCATGCCCTTTCTTGCCCTTCTGTGCTCTGCCCTACCCTGAGCGATTTATTCACTGCACCAGTGCATTTAAGACATCAGAATGGACAGTATTGCTTCATATTTCAAGCCAAAAAAGAAAAGTTTTTTTTAGGTTAACTCCATTTTTTGAATTCCCATTTTGAGATAACAGGTCATGGTAAATAATTTTGGCCCAAGCAAATCATTAAGCCATTTGACCTTATATATTGCTTTGCTAATTGCAATTAGCAATACTGGGTGTTTAGTATGTAGCAAGTTAAATTAGATATAAGTATTTTATTATTACAAACCACACAATTTTGTATCAGATAAACCTTTATAAAATGATACAGTAACATGAGAGGTTCTGGTTTTTGTTCTGAAGGCACATTATGTGTGGCATACAGAAACATCTTTGGAGATGAGATAAAACACATCAATTCTGTTGTCCTCATATCACTTATCATCGCAATTATTTAAATGACTTGGATGAATATCTTCCTTTTTCTTATGTAGCGATTTGCGTGATAAGAGGGCAGTGGAGCAATAAAAGTGTATATTTCACTGGTGGTTATGAAATACTTTGTGCCTGAAATAAGTATAGTGATTTTGCATTTGCAAAATCAGTTTGCAAATGATGCTTGCAACCTTAAAATGAGTCAAATACCTTGTAGAAAATAGTCCAATGTACATGTTGACAAACCAATCTGGGGTGACAGGCTAGTGAGAACCAAGGCAGTTTGATTACTATCCAACACAACTCAAATTTGAAACTTCAAAGAAAATTGCCTGAGAATATATATTAAAAATTTTTGCTGCTATTTTCTCTCTCCAATTTTTAATTGAAAACATTAAGTTAATTTTACAAAAAAAAAAAAAAGAAAACCAAACCCAACCCAAGCCAAACAGAAAATACCCTAGTCCTTGAGTCCTTTTAAAGAGATTTTTCCTTGAGTACTTTTAAAGAGATTTTAATTTGATTTGTTTATTTACATGACCTTAGCAGAAGCATATTTACTTGTTTACTTTTCAAACATATTCACAGAGAAAAATGTCTTAAGCACTTGTATAAGAAACACTGGTAACTTCTATCTGAAAAAAAGCAAAATGAACCAGTTAAAATTCCTATATGAGGGAATTAGAAAGTAACAGAAGAAGGAAAAAACCCTTTTTCCTTTTAACAAATTATCTAAGGCAAGTCTTGTAAGATTAGATATGCCCTCCTAAGCGAAGGGCAGGTGTGTCAAACCATGAGTAAAGTAATATACTAGAAAAGGGATGAAAAGTTAAGAACTTCATCCCTGAAGATAAATCAATGATCTAACAGATACAACCAGACCAAACAGATACCAGCACAATGTATGCAAATACTGCAGTAAAGTTAAATACCTTGCCAGCAACTGGGTACTAAAGCTATGCTTTCCAGTCTAACTGTATCTATTTGGAATGTTTATCTTAAAAAAAGAGACAAAATCAGAAACTGGCACTATTCAGACCAGGAAGAATCAAACAAAGGAATATAAGTAGGAATTTCGGAAGCTCCCAGCTCCACACAAGTACTTGTAGATGGGCCCTGCAGAGGGGTACAACAGCTTTGGCAGCCTGAAGAAGCCCTCGTTCCCTTTTGTTTGCAGCAATCTGTTTTGAGCTGGACTGGTTCCTTGGTGTGCAAAGAAGCTCCACATGTAATGTTCTGGTACGATTTTGGGTCATGTGCTGTACGTTTTGCATAAAGAATAATGTTTTATGCCAGTGGACATTTATATCTTACTGTCAAACTGTGGCCCCAGTGCTGGTCAATGTCATGGCTACTAACTTCTGATGTCCTTGCCTTCAAGACACATATACCTCAATGCTGGGCTACATACTGAGGTTACTGCGAATCCAGAGCCACTCAGAGCTGCCCAGTAAGACATGCTGAGGTGTGGAATCTATCCTAATTCCTGATCCCTTTGGAGGCGTCAAGAATGTCCTAGCTCTTGATTTCACAGCCTTCTTGGACATTCACTGAAAAGGAAAAATCTATACCTAAAGTTGTGGGGGTTTTTTTGTTGGCTTTTTTTAATTGGTTGTTTGTTTGTTTTGGTTTGTTTGGTTTTGGTTTTGATTTTGGTTTGGTTTTGTGGGTTGTTTTTGTTTGGTTTAGTTTTTAAATTATTAAATGGAAATATGAGAAGGCTTCCTTTTGGCTAGTAGCTCCAGGATCAGAGCTCTCATCTGGGAGCTGGAAGCACTTGGTGCTAGTGCCTTCTTTACTGAAGGCTCACCCCAGCAGACCAGTCTGACGACAAAGAAACTGTTTAGAATTTAAAGAGACAAAACCAGTCATCCCTCCCTGTTGAACCTTATACTGGTTATTTAAAGAGCTTTCAGCCTGAAAAAAGCAGCATGAAAAGCTGCAGGACTCGGCAGAGCCATCATTCACAGCGGAGAAGGAAGAGGATGACTCCAGGCACCAGCAGCTCCCCCTCCCTGGCTTAGCCCCAGGCAGCAGCACAAACCACACCGAGTGGAAGCAGCTGACCCAGTCTTTCATGGGTGTCCTGATGAACCAGTATGATACAAATGCACAGAACAGATTGAATCCTTGGGGCAGCATAGACTAATGTTTATCCAGGCTTAGGATCCAGATGGGGCTCAACTCAAGATGGGTGTTCTGCTGGTCAGTGCTGTCAAAATCAGATGTTTTCAAAACCTTCAGGCTTAGGAGCTTTTAATCACTAATAGTTACCTTTACAGTTTCTTTCTTTTTTTTTTTTTTTTTTTAAATTAACTACCAAGCTTCAGGATTCCTGGTCACTGAGGTCTGTTTTAGTAACTAAATCTTTTTGTGGCGATGGGCCTCTGTGACAAAAGGGTTATTTTCATTCAGGCCCCAGATTAATCTTGCATCTTGTGACTCTTCCTGCAGGCCGGTTCCAACTTAGAGGCAAACACCTAGAACAATCTCATCCTACCTTTTTTTAGAGAACATATAGGAATTTGGATGGTTTGACCTCTTTATTTACAAAGTTGCCTCATTTATAGACCCATGTTTTCATTATTGAATTTCTTGCTTTGTGGTATATCTATGGTATTCAGCTTAAATGCTATTAATGTCTTATTTATTTTATGGATGCATATATCCACATATTATTATCTAATGAACTTTAGAACAGATCTGATTATAAAAGTTGTACTCAATTCAGTCTTAACGCACTCTCATCAGGAAAGTAAATATAATTCACTTCATGCCTATCAGTAAATAGCAGCTTGAAATCAGTTTTGTGCAGAACAAGATATGCTTACCATCAGCAGCCCTTTATAAGCATAGACAATCCCAAGCCAAATTGTCATGTGGGTGTTTTCGCAGTGCTCCAAGATTGGTCGGATGGAGATATCTCTGCCCGCAGGGTCTGGCTGCAAAAATAAAATGAGAAATATTTGGATTCAGATTCCCTTTGCATTCACACCTCAGTGGAACTTAAATCTATTTTCAGTAGATGTGTAGAATACAGAGTGGACAACTTTAGAATAGCTTGTGATGAGTGCAGGCCCATGAACCTGCAGAGAAATACAGTGAAAAGCAAGGATCTGAAGAAACAGCTGCATGAGAGCTACCACCTGGTGAGGTCACATCTACTGCAAAACAGAAAGAAAATGTCTGAAGTCATTCTGTATTTAACACCATCAGTCACATTTATCAGCTTTAGGACTTCTAATTTTTCTACAAGGCAAACAGCTTGAAAGCACAGGAATGAAAATGAATGTATTTAAATTCATCTTTCCTTTCACCTGTGGTTCCTGTGTCACTGGCAAATGGGTGATAAACAATGTATGAAACACTGCTGTGTTTCAGGTGTTTTTTCATTGATAACCATGAGCTAAATCAAAGACCATTTACTATGGAAACTACAGCAGTAGCTGAGAAGAGAGTATAAATCATCAAAAATAGGAAAAAAAAAAAGTCCTTTAGAGGGAGGGGTTGCCTATACAAAATTCAATACTGCTGGAAGTTTTATAGCTTTCCATTTATTTTGAAAAGGAGATTGTATAATATTACAGAGTCAAGAGGACTTGCATACTATCTGGACTGTTTGTATGAAGACTCAGAGAAACCTGCAAGAACCACCCCTCTTTTTTCTTTTTCCTCTTTTTTTTTTTTTTTTTTTAACCAGGGGAAAGAAGAATTGACATACAGAGCAAAGGGGTACTACTTACTATGCTGTATTAGAATATATATTAGGGTCTGGTCAAACTGTTAAATTGCTTGTTAATGATGTGCGTTGTATAAGAACACAAGGATCTTCTTGCATGTGATTCTAAAAGATCTTTTACTTATATGCCACAGAACACTCCTGTTGGCTGTTCTGAGATATGTGTACCTACAGTCTTTTGTGTTTTACATAATATTGAACTTTCTGTGCCCGGTTGTCTCACCGGGCTTTGCAAATTTCCTTTTTGATGAATCAAATGTGTAAAATGTGTCATGCAGAATATAATGATTATTGTATAAGGAAAATTAATGTTTTCACTAACTCAAATGTAGAAGGACTTCGGAAAGATCTGTATAATTTCCTAAAGCTTATTCTTGTTGCCTCTGATGGTGCATGACTTTTGCTATGGATTTCAGTGGTCACAGCATTAATCTGTGGCTCACTTTCTTCCATTGGTATTTTTGTGGATGAGGCATTGCCCCATACATCATATACTGTAAAAAAATAATGTAACAAATAAGTAGATAGACGTGGTGGTGGAAAAACCCCAAACAATGTTATGCACTGCAAAGTCAAAGGATTCACAATTTTCTTTGCAAATCCTTCAGTAGGCAAGACATTAACATTTAAAACCTTTTCCTATCCTGGACTTCTGTAGAAACCCTGAACAGAAAAATAAAGCTCTTCGAAAAAAGATGTCCTAAAATAAAATAAGATAAAACTGAAGGTAGCAATATTAAGTCTCCCAAAGAGACTCTATCCTAATGGTTGTTGATAGCAGGCAAACAACCATTAGCTAAAGAACTGAAATGACTGTAAGCATTTAGTGTCATCTACAACACTTAAGATGCTACAGATGTTTGTCTGGGGATCAATTGAACTCTCTCATCCCCCCTCATCAATGACACAAGCCCAATGCTAAATTTTAGGTACACTGAAATCACTCTTTCACATCAAAGTTACAACCTATAATGTTCAACATAATTTCTTTCTATTATTGAAGTAAAGTTCACGGGACAAATCATTCACGTAGAGCTCTGAATGTGTAACTAATGCGTGAACAAGACTGTACTACAGAGATATTTTCTGAAATTCTAAATTACACCTATGTCTGCCAACAGCTTCATCCCTCATGGTCTGGAATTACAGAAGTTACACAAAATTTAAGGACGTGGTCATCAGACTGTTTTTTTATTTTATTTTTTTCCTTCAAATGGATGAGTCAGCACAAGACTCTCTCTTTTTTTCCCCAATTCCATGAGAATCCTGCCATGTATTCTTTCTATTTCAGCGTCATCCTTTTCTGAAACAAGAAAGTTTATAAATAATTTAGACCTCCACCTGTCTGTGGATGGACAAAATCATGTGGTTCATTTCACTTATTCCTGGATTGAAAACTCCAGTCACACTTGGACTGAAGGATTCTACCACTTTTAAATGGCTATAAGTAATTGGAATAATTCCTTGCTTCGAAGAATATTACTGAAATGAAAACTGCAGTTTGGTCTGTGGCAGATTATATTTTCCTTTTCCCTGTGTTATTCTCTAACTTAATTTGCTTCAAAATTAGAAAGCATATGTCCCTTCATTATTCAAAAACTTTCTTTTAAGACCCAGGCAGAATAATGATGAAATGAAAAACATAACTTGTTTTCAAATACTATTACAGAAAAAGCATCATTTCCTTAGTAGGAATATTGTCAGATTTTGTGAGGCATGACAGTCTAAAATTTATGTTAATGAAATACAACAGTGTATTTAGATTTTCTTTGGGATATAGGGAATCTTGTGAAGTGCTCTAGTGGAAGCAGGGAAAGAGGATAATGATTGCAGCATTAGCAAAAGTGTACAGGGGGCAGCACTCTTTTTCAAAACAGTTTCCAGATCTGTTAGGTGGTAGTATTTTAAACAAAAATTTGCCAAGGTTCTGTATATGTGGAGTTAAACACTGACAGGTAGCAGTAATTTTGCAGTAAACTGATTTTCCTGATTACTTATCGCTACTGCAAAATGACATTCCCGTTATACTGCTTTTAATTTGCCATTCTGTTTCTTCACTGGTTTTGCATGAATTAACTAATCATAGCAAAAAGCTGGGTTAAAAAAAAAGTATGATATTTTCTGATGTCAAAAGAATTTTTAAAAACTCTACAATTACAGCTGAATGGGACACTTGACTGACCTCTCTAATCATCCACCATTTGTGCACTTTGTTACTGCTCTAGAGAGGATGACAACATAAATGCTACCAGTGATTATATATGTACTGGAAATTTGCCCTTTCCTTTTATAGAAAACAGTCTCGATGCCCTTCGGATGTCATTCTCAAAAGCCTGAAGACCTTCTATCTTGTGATTAGGCTGAAGCTTTCCTACCTCTCCTGAAACCTAATAAGATTTCTGACATTGACATCAATTTCTGGAGTGCTTTCAGCAGTTGAACGTA
This sequence comes from Lophotriccus pileatus, assembly GCA_035583135.1. Classification (NCBI taxonomy): domain Eukaryota; kingdom Metazoa; phylum Chordata; class Aves; order Passeriformes; family Tyrannidae; genus Lophotriccus; species Lophotriccus pileatus. Next base: position 89,317,356 of record JAWWES010000081.1, on the reverse strand, counting down.
AATAGTTTAATCTGTTCACTTCATACAAGACTTGTGTATCATTACCAGTAAAATGCTTGTTTTACATGAGATCTGCTTTGTCTAGAAAGCAACCCAAAGCAGTAAACAGATTACCCACAGAATGTTTATATCCCCTCTGTGTGTGTGTTTAAACTATTTTTCATCAATTCTGTAGTCCTCTGCTCTTCTCTCTGCCTGGAGGGCTGGCAAAGCCTCATCATAACAGGTGACCTGAGTGCCTCCTGCTTTCCTACATCCCCTCGAAATAACTGAGCAGAACCGAGACTCTTGTTTCCTTCATGTATCTATGGATTGCAATACCAAACTACAGGCTTGGTTTAGGTTGTTTTCCAGAGTGTCCTGTGCTAGGGAGGCAGAAAGACAGTGCTTCAAGTGCAAGTACCATTTTAATTGAACAATTTTGTCGATTTCCTTTAAGAGTCTTGTTCCATTTGAATAAACAAATGTATTCATTAAATTCCTTGTCTTAAGATCAAGTGTGGGAAGACAGAGCAAAACAGTCTGAGGTACCTGTGCCTTCAGGGCATGATGATGGTATTTCATGGTATTTGATATAGAAACAGCTCATCTCTTTTTTTTTTTTTTTTTCATTCTTTAACTATAATTTCTTAGTGGCTATTATAATAGCCAAAATCTCCCTGGAAAAGGAGGATATTTGTATGATGCCTAATGTATCTCTGACTGATTTTGTTCTTTATAGACATTCCTTTTCTAGCTCCACAAAGGTCTTAAAAGAAAGAAGGGCCTGTGTTGCATGGGAAACTTCCTCCAGCAAATGTCCATGAAGAACAGAGTAGGCTAGCACACAGGGTTCAGAAGTCCTTGACCTTTCTAAAGTACTTCTTCTACATGGTCACTTTTCAGGTCCCTTGGCCAGTACAGCGGATGACTCTATTTACAGAACTGTGGTGTTGCTGTATGACAGAGCTCGCAGGTGGTCAATCTCAGCACACATGTGAACAGACTTTGCAGATCTCCAGTATGACACTGTGCCATTTGTGAAGCTGCAGTTTCACCAGTGAGAGAACCAGAACATTAGGCCCCAGACTTTTCCATATACGGATATGGAAGACAAGGTAAATAGTTGCAGCTTCTGTTTACTAGGTCTAAAATAAACTGTGCAGTTCCCATACTACATGAAAATACAAGATCATACTCTTCTGTCACACTGTTAAAATGATCTTCATATACCATCCCAGTCTCTGTTTTATCTTCCTTCTAAATGGTTTCAATTGAACCGGCATGAATTAGATAACTCTGGCATTTTCAGTTTGGCACATTTAACAGTCATATGGAGCTCAAATGTGATTCCTTGTCTTAAAATTCAGACTTTGCTAAATTAGAAGATCATCCTTACTTCTTAAATTAACTTTTTTTTTTTTTTAAAGAATAATTATAGTTGGCTTATTCTATAAATTCTGTAAAGGTGTTCCACAAATGGGTTCAAACAGTTTGAGCATGCAGTGTGAAATTGAGAGCTAGGCTCTCAATTACTGATGAAAAGAGAAGAAGAAGGATCAGATGCTGTTGACTTTCCAATTACTTAATAATTTGAAGACATTCTTACAGCAAAACAACTGTGATATGAAAAAGAGATCCCTTTAATTTCATATATTTTTTATGTTGTGCAGTCATAGCTTCCATTAATGCAAATTAGGAAGTGCAATACTAAGCTGGGGTAACTCACTTGGAATATCTTCCAGTTAAAAATTTGGTAGAGTAAAAACTTGTCTTTGTTCATATCTAAATTTTGGTTCAGATACATTATGAATCACATTGTTTGTTATGTAGTAGCTCAGTCAAGTAAAAAACTAATACTGAATTCTTACGGTCCAGTGACCAATTTCGTTTCTGTTCAAGATTAATTGAGGAGTTTGGACTTTCCTGTAATGATTAAGAACTGAGGTATGATGTGTTTCAGGACAGAAGCTTTCTCATGTAGATCTGAATGCACACCCCTTGCCCCTGTGACGTGAACTAAAGGATATCTTTAGGCTGTCCAGGGGGATTACAGGGCATTTTCTGCTTCATTCATTTTCTTGTTACCCAGTTTCCCACCCCACCTGAGTGAATGCACTGGATTTTAAGCATTATCTGGCTGCATAAAAGCTTCAACAACTAAACTCTTCCCACAATTCAAAATCCTGTTTATATTGTAATTCCTAAAAAAAAAAAAAAAAAAAAAAAAAAAAAAAAAAAAAAAAATCATTCTAAGTGGTATTTTTGTAGGCAACAGTAATTCTGTAATGGTTGACTACCTAGAAATCATGACAAAATGAAATTACATTTGCCAGAATATCAACATATATGTATTTATTTTTTATCCAGTCATTTTTCTCAATTTGGTTTTCTAAAGAGTAAAAAATGTACCATGTAAGCCAAGGAAAAAAGAACTAACACACTGGGGGCTTCAAGAATATTGATGATTCTATTTTACATTACTCAGCTTGTTACATATAGAGAATTCAGGTCTAAACTTCCAAGTGGATGAGAGTGAAGAAAGATAGGAAAAAAACCCCAAAGTGTTAGAGATAACCACTGTAATTCCTACTATCCCAAAACAATAAAGTTTGGTAATACAGACACAGTGATATCACCCTGCAATATATTTAAAAGAAACCTATTTTTTAGGTCCCCATCTGTCTTTGGTATAAATAATTCCATAAATCAGTGAGCACACATACCGTAAATTAGTGTGATTTAAAGATGATAAAATGCCAGGAGAGCTATTTATAAGCTCTCGTATCGTGAATTTGTCCATTCACTTACTTGTAGGAAAAAATCTCCCATCAGCATTATTTATAGCATCACTTTACTTAATGAGTTTTATTTTCTTGTTGTGGTGGTTCATTTTTGTTTGGATGAAACTGGTTTTTGAGACCCAAAAGGTTCCCAGAGACTTCTTACTATTTTTATTAAGACCATATCCCAATCCACGCAGTTTCATTGATTCACATTAACATAAAATGCAAAATAGTAGTTTAGACTGAGTAAAGAAACTCCTGTGATCCCTGTGAACAACTATAGACTAGGAAATGAAAGGGAAAAGGCAAAATTCGCTTGTTTCATGGAGTGTTTCAAACAACTGTGATGAGTCTTCCCACTCCACTCAGCTGTCGCTTCAGTAGGAATTTCGCACAATATTATTTCCTCAGAGAATGTTGTCCCAATTGCATATCTAGTGACTGGATAATGAAACGTTTCTGTGTATGTGCATGAAGGCAGAGGGACAAGTGTTACAAGGACTTAGTAAAGTATTCTCAGCAGTAGAATGTGTGTTTTTCTTTGAAGGAAGGGAAAAGGGCCAAGATATGTAAAAAATGTAGGTCAGAGGAATGAAGTCCCTTTTTTGCTATCCAGACCCTCTTGTACTGCACAGGTTCTTCTAGAAATTGCGCTTCTTGGTATCAGCTTCACAAACTGAGTATTTTCTCCTCTTTTCCCATGAAGCTGCCCAGAATTGCGGCTCACAAGCCAGACTGGCAGTTGCTTCTAGGTTTTTTTTTCCTTTCCTAGCTAGATTTCCTGCTATGCTGGAGGCCATGCCAGTCACTCCTTTTGGTGACTGAAGCAATTCAATGCCTCCTTGCTCATGGTAATGGAAACAGACAGCGTTGTTGTGGAAGTATGGCAAATGCGTAAAAGAGAACAGTAGAGCCAACCCACAGGGGACAGCCATGGACAAACTGTTTGGGTGGCCCCAGCTGGAACCAAGAGGTTCTTTTTGCAGATAATGACACTCCTTTTGCTAGTGCGTAGGCTTTGGGTTGTAAGCAAGGACATGACTTACTGCCCTTTCTGTGGCACCCAGAGAAACGGGATTTAACACCTTTCCTGTAAATAAGCCAGATTTGCACCCAAGAGCTAGCAGAATCTATCATCAGTTCCTTCTTCCTGTAAGAAAAATGCTCAGGTCCTCTATTGGTCCCAGACATTTGGGTCAAGGAGGGCAACAATCTCAACTCCATGATCATCTTATATTTTCTATTTTGTGCTATAGTTTTTTTGATCTATGGATTATGAAAATATTTATTACTGTGCTTATTTGCATTGCAGCGACAACAGAAACAAAGGGACACTGACCTGCAGAAAGTGAAAAATCCATTCCTTAAGAGCATGTAAAAACATACATATGAGATGTGGAAGAAGAGAGAAGCATAATGTAAAGTTGTATGACATTTTTAGAGGCAAATGTCAGTGGAGACCACTATCACCCTATGCAGTCACTGGTAAATTAATAGTTTCCTTGCAGGGGCAAATAAAAAAAGAATTATTTCTTAATATTAAGAAACATTTTGACTTCCTCACTTGTTCTTTTATATTCTCCAAAATGGTAAGATGACGGCCCATTAACCCAGTGGAAGATTTTGCTGTTATTTTTATCACTGTCAGGTCTTTCCATTGTTTTCAAAGATTTTGAGTGAAATCTTTAATTTCTAAATGCCAAGACTAGCCTAATAACTGTATTCCCATAATTACATCATGATAGTTGTAGCAGAAGCATGTACATCTCCTCCAAAGTCTGTCTAAAATTAGATAATTCGTCTTCATCACAAAAGCTGCCCTGTCTTAAATCAAGTCCCAGTTTCTTGTTGACAGTCAAATGTAAGGTGCATCTCAATATACAGAAGTACATGAAAACATTTGTCTCTCATAAAAATTTTGAAGATTTCAATTTTTTTTCTCCCACCTTGCAACACTAGTAATGTATCAGATATAAACATTTTTACATACATTTTTCAGCCAAAAAATGGATGAGGGAATAAATCAATAAAGGTCGGTCAACAGAAATATTTTGATTACTTCAAAAGATTTAATTTGATTTTGACCTTTTAAAACTGCTAACCTTCTTTGATATAACCTAACTCCATTTTCAGAAGAAAGGTCATGCTGAATTCAAAAGAGATGTCCTTTAGTTAACAAAGGTCAACAAGAACATTTTAGCACTTTTCTACCAAAATAATTTTGGGTGGAGAAACTGACTGAGACCACCTTTTTCTTTTTTTTTTTTCTTTACAAGTATATAAATCTTACAACTACTCTATGTTTTCTGAGAAAAATATCTCAATACTTAAACTAAGGAGTATCATCAGCAATAAGATTGCAAATGCACCACCTTGACAAATTACCTCTGAATATTCACACTTGCTGGTATAACTGATGCTGTATCAGAGCAGTGACACCAATGAATGAACCACACAGCTTTTCAACTTTTACTGGCATAATTATGCCAGCAAAGCCTACAGACTAGAAGTGAGGACAGGTGATTAAAGGCACACAAAGTACACCTTCATCTTTGGTAGAGTCCTGCTTCAAGTGTGAAAGGTGTAGGCCTCAACAAGATAAAATTATTCTGAGAATCTTAAATCAAAGTCTTTCCTGCCTTAAAGAAAAATTCTGAAGGGAGCCTTGGTATTTCATAGTTCTATTGACATTGTAGTTAAATGAGACAATCTTGATAACTGTCTCATTTTCAGCAAAACACAGTATATAGATTTTTATTGCATTAACTTAAGTTTGAAATAAAACATCTCCTTTAGAAAAAAACATTCAGTGACAATGAACCTTTATAGCTCTTGCTGAGCCAATTCTGTTGAATGCAAAAAAAGGACCTAATTTTGGTTCTCATGTCTGAAATGAATAAGGTTCCCTTAGTTCTTACTATGTTTTATCTACTGAATTGAAAGACTACATAACAAAATTTTGTTCCTATCTAGGTCTTTATAGATTTTGGCCCAATAAACTCTTAGTGTAGTCCTTGATAACCTACATGTTGTTTTTCACCATGGATGTTTTGTCCTTATTTAACATGCTTTATTGGTCTTCAATGGATCATTGGATCAGCATGTTTCCTGAAGATTGGAATGGAGCATGCTAAACCCTGCAGACATATTCAGGATTAAAACCATGATAATACCTAAGGTCAGGTTAGAACAAAGTATATGTGTATGAAATCACAGATGCCATAAAATGTCCCAATTTCTCTTTTCTCTGTTCTAAATGGATAGATAAATGTGAAGAGAATTTAAAAGCTACAGAAAAGAAAAAAGATAATTTTGAAATCTTATTTACTAAATACTTCTCTTGACTTCATATGAATATTTGACATGAATAGGAACCCATAACAGTTGCACTAAGGTACCTTGAAAGTTACTTGCCCCCAAACACAAAAAGAATAGCAGTTACAGGGTTTTTTGATTTTTCCATTACGTCTTTCTTCTACAAATAGCTATTTCGGTGTTCCCACTTCTGTTGACGTTATTCAGAGCAAAGCAGGTAGTCATGGGAATTTTTTCTTTCTCTCAGTTCAGTAAAACTTTTATGCAACATTTTTCTTAAATAATTTATCTTCTTTCAGCATCTGTCAGACCAGATTTGATTTAACACAAGTCTACCACACGCTTTAAATGTTGCAGGTCCTTTGCTCTGATATACAACAGAAGAATTTTCAGTTTATAAAGCAAACCAATGTGAAACAAAACCTAGCAACCATAAAATCCATTTCATATTTCCATAGGGGTTTTTTTACATTGTTATATTCCAAATAATATAGAATTTTTTGTTTTGTTTTTGAAACATATATTTGATATATATATACAGCACAGCCAGATAACTCTGAACATACTCTGCCTTGCATTCCTAAATCTTCTTGACAAAAGCAGCACATTTGCTTATTTTTAAGGTTTTGTTTCAGTGAATTCTTGCATTAGAAGATCTTGACAACACAAAATGTTTATTTTCAAACTAAAGAATTATTGGAAGCATTGATCTGTAACGATTCTCTGATGTATTTTTATTTTTTTTCTACAGTTAAATATACCATGTATACCTATAGCTATACATTTTTTCACTTGTTCTGAGCACTTGAAGCTGTCCTGGTAGGCAGGAATGATCTTACCTACAAGCATCTTCCTAGCAGAGGTGTATCATACTCTGTCAGGCATCAGCATGTTTCAGGAAACTCTATTGGTCCAGCATTGGCAGTAAAGCTTGTAATCTTTACCACAGAAATAACTACCTCAATGAATTCTTCAAGCCCAGTAAAGTGCTTCATCATCCTCTGAATCTATCCATCATTTTTTTAATAGGGTGTACTTAGCAACTTTATCATTCCTCCCGTTATTTTTTAGGGATGCCCATTGCCTATTGCATCCCTATTGCAGTTTTATTTTAGCAGGTGAGCATGTGTAATTCTTCCAGAGCACTTCCAAAGCTGGCATGAAAGCCATCAAAAACTCTTTCTCAGCATAGCCCCTGACAGCTTGCATTTACACCCAAGTTTTAATTTCTGAGATCAAGGCACTGAAGAGAAACAGTAAGGGGTCGATGCCTTTGTTCTTGATATCACTTTTCACTGCTCACTGAGAGACCAGCAGAGGACGAGATAAGCACAGGGAGACAGACATTATTACAACGAGGGCAGGAAAAGCAGCACATTTCTGAACAGTGACTGCTGGTGTCAACTTGGTTTTTCTGACTTGGCATTCACCTGCTTTGCAATATCCACCTACAACCACTAACTAGCCTGTCACACGTTCCTGAACAAACCTCTTCTGTTTGAGCTACCTGAGCAATTATAACGTTGTCACCATATCGCCCTAAAGGTAACAGTGTGACAAGACTTTAGGAGAGGTGGGAGGTGTGACTTTCTGGCACTCTGCACTGGGCTGCCTGTGGCAGTGCTAGAGTACTTCTTAGAGCAGGACAAGCCTAAATAGCTGGGTAAGCAGTAGCAGTATGGCCCCAGGAAATCTCAGTTTCACTGATGTGCTTTGAGAAGCTGAGGAAAATGCAGAATGTTCTGCTACAGAGCTCTTAGTTGAATCTTACCTGAAGTAAATCCACACTGAGGATCTCTGGAGCAGCTATGGTAAGAGCAAAGTGATCCAACTCAGCAAGGTTAGATGTCTTAGCTCATCTGCTGGAAGAAGCTTTCCCTACCATTGAGAAACTGAAGCTTGAGCTGGTGTTCACAACTCATCTGAGGCTTGAAAAAGGGTCAGTGGTGACAATTCTTGATCACTTGTTTCTCTATACAGCAGAGTAGATTTTGGTAAATTAATCAGGAAATTAAGTAAGAATCTCACAAATCAAGGATAGAAATAAACCTTGGGAGAAATGCTGAGATCTGATAGAACAAGGGAAATACTGAAAACTGAAGAAGACTGAAACATTAGATATTTTGGTTCAAAAAGACTGTGGGGAAGAAAGGAAATGTTGCTGAACATTGTCCCTTTTGTCTGCCATACTAAGGAGAAAGAGAAGAGCATACTCGCCCTAAATAGCATTTTCTTCTGTCACTGCCTGCACTACGTGAGGTATGAACTGATTCAACATGAATTTCATACCCAGTCCCCCTGCTAACATATACATATGAAAAATAGGAAAGAATTCTCTGTAGCCTGATGAATATATTAAAAAAAATAGCGTCTCTTAATGAACTTTTATAAAAGTGATTTTTCTTTTTGAAATGTGTTTGTATAAGTAAATGGATATTTCCATGGCAACAAGGCCCGATATTCCCACAATAACCTTGACATTACTTTATGAAAACATCAGGTATTCAATAAAAAAATATTAAACAATAGGAATTACTGGTTAGAAAGAGAAAACTGCTTTCTTAGGAGGTGGAGGAAGGCTATGAAATCTACCTCTATAGGAATCGGAAACTATATTATTGTTTTAGAAACAGGAACTCGTATTGAGGCAAAATACAAATGCGCTGTTTTGAGCTTGATTTAACAGAATCAATGTTTATTAAATTGAAAAATATCCATCCAGTATTACTATCCAGGGATGAATGGACAGAGAAAGACATGCAACAGTTTTTCATACACTTGTTTATGAATAGACAAGTATATCCACCAGTGAGAAGTGTTAGGATATCTTCATGGGGTGAAAAAAGGTAAAAAATTTGAGTGGACCATGATTTAGCTAACCTGCTAAAATTAAAACATCAAAATTTACATATAGCATATAGTGAATATGTAGCATGGTTTGTTTGCATACAGTTTAGGGATTAGAATATTTATTGTTTATGAAAAAATTTGAAAGAACCACCAAAGGTGTATTCATACTATTATTTTCAGGGAAAAAAACTTGAACAAATTCTTACCTTAAATTTCAGAATATTACAGTTTTTACCTGGACTTTTTATTACAGGTGAAATTTACAAGAACCCATTCTGTACAGTTTATGATATGTAGTTTATGATAGCCTTCTCCAATTAAATAGAATCAGATTCCACAAATAATTCTTTTTTGTAGTCATTTTGGCGACACATGGAATAATTAATTGGGCAAAAATTACCTGAATAAAAGAATCTAGTGTTTCAAAATAGTCTAAATTACCCAATTTGCATGTTAAATAGCACCTTAGTACTATATGAGCAAATTGTAACAATATGGCCCTATGCATTTAAGTTTTTATGGAGGCATATTAACTTCTTATTGTTCTTTGAATGTTTTTTTTTCCCCTTAAGAAATAAAGTCTGTGGTATCTCGACTACTATGTCTGCTAATTATGACTAAATAAAAGGTTTCAATTTTCAATGTAGTATTTTTAAATACATCCCTTTCAAATACTGTACCAAATAAAACAGTCACAATATGCAATTTAGAATGAATCAAGAGACTGTGAATCTAAACATTGAGATATGCATTGTTCACATGTGATTCAAATCAAACCCTGAGGACTAGTATCTCTTGTGACAAGCAATAAGAAGCTTCCTTCAAGTCTCTCTGATCTATATTAGCTGTGTAAATATGTTCTTTTTAATTAAGTGTTCTTTTTAAAATGCAGATGTTATAGTTTAATTTCTATTCAAAACATATTTTCACAAATATGACTCCTTGTTCTTTGTTTAATAGACTTTAATATGACTCCTTGTTCTCTCTATGTTTGCCAAAATAGTCTCAAAAGAATCCAGTAACATCTAACTCTATGGCTAAAATCATTTACCTATGCCGCAGGTTACAAACACAAAGCATGTAGCATACAGATTGAAATCAAATCCACTAGGTGCTTCTGGTTTTTTTTTTTCAGAATATTTTATTTAGTGGAGAATTAATATAAACATGTACCTGAAATTCCCTGATCAAACACCTGCCTATATGGACGTAAGAGTATCCTTACTGGCATCTCCTAGAACAGACATGGGGCTATCTGAGCATGTGAATGGCTATCTTCAACCCTTGGCTTTCAAGCACTACCTAAATGAAACAAAAGTGCCACTTTTAGGGCACACTGCATGTAGTTTCACTAAAAAAGTGAAACTAAATCAGAATTGCATTCCCAAATCAAAATGCTGATGCAGATGGAAAAAGTCCCTTGAGGAGGGAAGCCTTTTCATATCATACTTCAAGATTTACATTAAACTGAATAACTCGATTACCCAAGGTACATGTGTTTTTGTATGTCTATAGTTTCATATGACATACCTCTGGTATGTTTTTTTTTTTTTTTTAAATTGACTTTTAAAAAGCTGTGAGTTGAAGATTCAGAGTTTCTCTTTTAATTTGCATTAGAAAGCCAAACTATTATTTAACAAGAAGATCAAAACAGAAAACTGAACTACCTTACAGAAGATGTCTTTCAAGCATGTAGAGAGATTCAGAATGTTTCTGTAAATTGCAGTTTTCAGGCTGATTAGACATCCCCTATGTCAGCATCACCACAGACAGAAATCTGGAGGGGTTTTTTTTAGCTATACCCTCACTCTTGATCTGGGTTTTTTAAATTGTGTCAAACAACGATAGTATATCATCTTGTATGGTAAGGCTGATTTGTGAGGGTGGCTCCCATGTACTGTAATACAGAACACCAGTCATTCTTGGTACTGCCTTCGAGACATTTAATCCAACTAGTCCTTTGTAATACTGTGGTATGTGCAGGTACACCTATGCATGCGCAACAAGCACAGGACTTTGTAAAGGTGAACAGGAGAAAAGCCATAGTGTACTGTCCTCTCCTGAGTGCACATCCAACAGCTTGAGCACCTAGCAAAAAGAGTGGCCCCCAGGCTTTTATTCTTATGGCCAAAAGACTGTCTGGTTAGTTAACTAGCAATTTTTGAAGTATGCTTTCAAATCCTTTGTCTATGTCGATGTGACAGTGCACAGAGAATGGGGGTAAAGGGGTGGAATTTAGCCAGAGTGCCTTCTTGTCTTTTTCACTTTGTATCTACAACTTCTGAAGAACATCTGTAGCTTAGTGGACAAACTGTTGGAAGGACAAGAAGATATCAAGCTATTCACATACTTCCAACTTCAGGGAACCAAGGAATAGCTGAGGTGAGAAGGCACCTCTGGAATTCATCTTATCCTCTCTGCTTCACATAGAGTCAGCTAGAGTTGACCACATATTGTTATCTCCTGTAGTGGTACACAGGTGCCTTCTAAAAGGGACCCAATATTCAGCTTGTTTGCCCAAAGCTGGCCAAGCTGTAGAGCTGCAAGTGAATACAGGGTATTGGCCACACAATTAGCTCAGACCCAAGTTCCTGGCTTGTCCTGAAGTTTGGATAGAGATACTTTGGTATTCAAGTGTGGGCTTTGTTCTGCACCCAAAATGAAATATAGATATGCCAGTGGAATATTCCAAACACAGATCCACAGACAAAAAATCCCATGTTTTACCTTCTGCTTAGTCTTCGTGTATATGGCTTTTCCCCTAACATATGTCCCCGATTCCCAAAGTGATGAGTATATTGAAAATTTATGCATGCTTTACATTTAATTTAAGCATTTCCATAGCAACTGCTAGATTTAAGGATGTTTTACTTTTATCCCAAGATATCGAATATATTCTTTTCAGAACAATTTCCCAGGCTGTATTTAGCCACATTCATATGACTTTCTACAATTTTCAATGAAAATTACCAAATCATCCACCAGAAGCCAAAGTTTTAACAAACAGATTAACATTTATGACTTCTTTCATCTTACTGTGTTTAAATAAGTAGTCCTGTATCAAATGGAGCTAATGTAGCCTGATTGTTCAGAATCAGTGTTTTTGATTGACAGATGCAGGTGTTCACTGAGGTTCAACTTCCAAGGAATAGATCAAAGGTGTCCCTCCTCCTCTTTCTCTCTTTTTCTGTCTCCCTCTGGGTTTTTTACACAGGTGCTCTATTGTCAGGAGACTCTAAAGGATGAACATGCTTACAAGAGGCCTGATATTCAACATAATGATAGCTAAAACAAACATAACTGTATGCTGAAGTGTCAAACAAAATTAAAAGGATTTGACATGAAGTATGATGCACCTAGCAATAAGGAATTGGTGACCCATACTTCTATATGGGAGACCTTAAACCCTTTCAAAACCATCCGAGATTCAAGTAGGAATAAAAAAACAATACAGGTGAAAGAGGAAATACATATACAAATAGAGGAATACAGAGGTGGTATGGAAAAAAGATCTTCCTTATACATTCTCACTTGTTTCTCATCTCTATTTTGCCTTTCTAATTGTCACCTTTGAAAAGGATTCCACAACTGCAAGCTATTACTCCTGCCCCTTTGCTGTCACGATAGCAAACTTTCATCATGTCTGATCGCTGTTCCAGGACCACAGCTGGTGCAGCACACATCTTTTACACTGATATACCTCCATGAGCAGTCAGCATAAAGCAAAAATCTAATGAAGAGTAGGTGAATGAAGCATTTAATTTTGCCATCAGGTTATGCACACATCACCTTCATTTTGTGTGAGTAGTAATGCCTAATCCAGGTGGTGAACAATCAGGCTTCCCATCCTTTCAGGCAGTAACCTGACGTTTTACTTGCCTGATGTGTCACACAAACCTGAGCTGCTATGTAAACAGCAATAAATAACAGAGAAGTAGGTGGTGGCACTTTTGCATTTGCAACTTGCACATTTCTGCCAGTCCCATCACTTTCATGCTAGGAAGCAAAGTGAGGCAGTAAGGAGAAAGGTACTCTCAGGATCCTGGCAGGCTCCAGGACGTAACTATCAAATAAATCAATTAATTTAACCCTAATGTAATTATCTGCTTTAGAAGAAGGGTGATTTTAGCTTGCTGAATTCACTTATAAGATCAAACAATTATCCTAATAAGTTTATACTGTTCTAAAGATGATAGCATTCTCAGCAGCCCCAGTACAGCTCCAATGGTTTGAGTGGAGCTGCTATACACTTACATAAATCAGAGCAGCTTTCAGTCAGGCACAATGATTTGATCTCCAATTAAAAAATTAGTCTTAAAAAATAAAGCCGACCATTAGAATTAAACTGTTGTCAGAGGTACAGTGAATGTGCACCTGTAGCATTGAAATTATACTCAGTTTGCGGGTGGAAATTTCAATAACAGATTCAAAACTGAAGCCACTTCCTCTGGTGGAAGTCACAATCTGTTGTAAGTCACAACGTCCTTGGGAGGGAAGGCTATGGGTGAGGCTCACAGCAAGAATCTAGGATATTAAATATTACACTTAAAGATCTGCTGTTTATTTTTTTGTAAAAATGGAGTAGTGAGGAGGAACAATGTCATAATGGAATTCATAAAAGCTGAGCATTTTCTCAGGTCCTATTACCGCAAAAGAAAGACCAAGGCACTTCTCCAAGAAATGTGATAAAAAAACAGGAGAAAAAATTATAAATGTTCCTCCATTATTTCCATGGGTTACTAGAGTAGAAACTACTGCTGGTGTGGTATCTATTTTCACAGAATCACAGAATATTCTGAGTTGGAAGGGACCCACAAGGATCATTGAGTCCAACTCTTAAGTGAATGGCCCATGCAGGGGATTGAACCCGTTACTTTGGTGTTATTTTATCTTGAGTCCTCTAATACAGACAACATGCCCCAAGACTGCAGACAGAATATCAGATGGAGGGGTGCTCAGCCTGTAAGTTATGGCAGAGTTGGAAGAGCAAACATGGCTTAGGCAGTTCTGCTCTAGAAACTGCACTTGGGCATCTGAAAAGAACTAGGATTTCAGGAGCCTGAAAGGAGAAGTGGCAGCTAGATTGAGATTGTGTTAAGATTAATTTTCACTTAGGGGCCTATGAGAAATCTAGGCAATTATGAATTTAAATCAGTTTGAGTTCCTTACCTTATATTCCCACATACCTCCTACAGTACTTTGGCTATTGCAGGCTTTCCTTAGACAATGCACCATCATGCAACAAATATTGTCAACACAGAACCATAACCAGCTCACTGTCTCTTGCTTCCCTTGCCACTGTTGATTGTTTTCTGTTCAAAGCAGACCCCCTCCTTAGCTCAGAACATTATCCATGTAGCTAATGAATCTAATTTCATGCATCCCTGGCATTTGTGGATACATTCCTTGTTCACCATTTACTTCCTTTCTGGTGGCAGAGGTAAAACAAAGCAGAGGGGTTTCTAGGAGGATGAGAAAACCTGGGAAGCATCAGAGAGGCTGCCACACTGCCCATGCAGCACAGGGCAGCTCAACTTATGGGAGGCTGAGCAACAGGCAATCTTCTATTCATGGTGAGTGGGAAAGAGAAATAGATCTCTGAGACAAGTTTGGAAGAGTAAAGCAACAGAAATCTGGTAATAATTGCCCACTGCATCCAGAGCTCCCCAAGCCAAACAGAAGCTGTTTTGTTTAACTTCAAAACTACATGTGTATTCACTTCATCTGAAAGGCATACTTGCCAGGCTATAATGATGGCCCCTAAATAATCAAAAGTATTTAACACATAGTAGCAAAGGAGAAAAATGACAGTGAAGCTAATAAACTGTTAGTAACGTATTATTTCAGCTATGCACATGTAAACTGGTCAAAAGTCACATTGGGACAAAGTTTAGAGAAGAAATTTCTTTACAAACTAACTGAACTGCCTCAAGCACGACCTAGTTCCAAGTACTGAGAAGGAATGAATCTCAAGCAAAAAAATTAGTTCAGCTAAGATGCATTTGGACATTATTATTCTGAAACTATAAAGGCTACACAGATTAACAGTAAAATAGTCAAAGTTAGCAATTGATTTAGTTATTTCAGTTCATGTTTATTTGCATCTCAGTTCTCAGTACTAAATCTCGAAGCAGAAGTTTGTTTTAGCAGTAACTAGAGTTGAACCTTAAATAGTAATTATAACCAATTTCCTTGAAGAATAGAGAAGGATACAGTGCAGTTCCTATTTATATCTATTATGAAAATTTAAACCCATCTCAAACACAGCCATTAGAACATGAAAAGCAAATGGGTATATAAACACAGGATTAATTAAAACAATTTTTTAAAAATGTTAGATGGAGAACACTTCATGAGACCATTCTCACTTAGGCCAAAGACAACAAAACAGAACAACTGAGAAGAAGAGAACTGTCAAAAGGTGCTCAAGGATGTATTTACGAAGAGAACAGGAATGCTGGGTTTCAAGGATGCATGTCCATCACTTTGATATCACCAGTACTTGTGGCAGGCCAGCTTGTAGGCATCCAATCCCTGTGACACCTCAGTTTTCTCTGCAAATACTTCTGGTAGGCACCACTGTTTCTGCAGCTAGGTGCATGCAGGGCACCTCAGGACATTCGTCCACTTGTAGCTTGTTTTATGAAGGGCCTTACCACAAAATGCTTCCCAACTGACTGACTTGTGGGGCCTGATTTTCTAAATCTGCTTAGCCAGTACCTATCTCTGTGTAAAACACAGCTTGTGTGAAAGAGAGAGAGGTGTCCTTTTCCTCTTCCTCTTCCCTCATCCCATCTCAACTGCTGTCTGTCAGGACGGAATAGAGATGGGATCCTAACTCTCTTGGCCCTCACTGAATTTAAACCAGTATCTTCCACTTGAGCACACTAACTTGCTGGAGCACAGTTAGTGTTTAAAACCCAATACTCAGATTAGGAATAGGGAACATGAGAGAAACTGCCACTGCCTCGTGTACCCTACATTTTGATGTATAGTTGTCAACTGGAGGATTGGCACTTCAAAACCTAATTTTGGGTCAGGAATTCTATTAAGTAGTGCAAGTACTTGAAGATGGACCCAGTTCTCTGTGTGTCTGAGCAGCAGTGAAAGAAATCGGTATGCAGATGTGAGAGAGATGAGTGCTGGAATATGGAAATCACTGGCCATGGAGTGTCTTTAATCCTCTTCTATTTTCGGTCTGACATGTGGCACTGAAATCCATCCTGCCAGCTGTTTGGCTGGCTTTAAGGGGAAAAACAAGTTCAAAATGTGGTAGAAGTCAAGGTAAATTAAACATTTCTTGATCACTGTGTGACTCAAATAACCAAGGAGGTAATAAGATAAAGAGGCATCATGGTCATCAACACCCTGAACTGCCATCAACAGATCTCTTTGTACTTTTTAAACAGAATTATCTCCAGTGCTTCCTTGTGCACAGCAAACGACTGAATTCTTCTAAATGTGAGTAATGCTGTCATTTATGCATGTGCTAGTCACTTTTTGAAAAGATGATGACAGGAAGATGTACATGTACAATCTACATGGACTATTGGAAATCATCCATTTAATCAAAAGTCAGTGCCTTTAATTTGTTTCCTGAGGATGAAGACAGCTTCTGCAGCTAATCCTGACTTTAAGTCCTTAATATTCTAATCCTTCTCATACATGGACAACACTTAATTAGAAGTAAGCTGCATTTGGTAGAATATGAAACTGCTCAATTATCTGTGTCACCATTCATTTGGCTGGCTAAAAAGAGAGAAGAAAACCCATGTATTTTTTCACAGAAATTTTGTAAGAATGACAGGTTTTATCACAAAGACGTTTAACTATTCATCTTACTATGAAGTAATGAAAAAATATCTTTTTAAAACCTCTATATAGAGTGAAGAAATAATACCATAAAATAAGGTACGTTACTGAAATTTTCCCACTCCAGTTCCAACAGCAGAGTATATACCTCCAGTATATCCTGGAGAAAAGAGTTATTTTCCCATTTTAGTGGTGGGGAACTGCAAAAGACTAAGTTATCCAAAGTTATTATCCGAAAGTTATAACAGCAGTAGCTACACTCCAGTGGACTTAATTGGAATCCTGAGTTAGTTATCAGACTATTATGCCAAACTTCTACCCTGGTTATTGATAACTTTGATTGCCTTTTGTACTGAGCATCATAAGGTCTCACCTGTTCCTTGCTGGAAAACACTTTTTCATGGCATAAATGACAATTATTGAATTAATATCTAGGACAAACATGGTAGGAAATGAAGCTTCATCCTTACACTTTGATATCTAAAGTGCTTCTGAGAACTAGAGTGGGGAAAGGAATAACCTACCCAGAAGTGTCATGACAACATAAAAACAGCACAAACTTCTGCTTTCATAGCAGAGTTGCTTCATTTACATAATAAATGCTTATAGTAAATATTCTTTACTGCTAGTAGAGAATATTTAATTTTATTTAAGTGAACTTTAAATAGAACATTACAGAAAAAGTTAAGCCTTCATTATTGCTGTTGCTATATAGAAGTACTGCTTATATTTCACAGACAAGTGTGAATTTTACACTTAAAAACATAATTTCTTTCAGTGTTCTTACATTTTTTGGGGGTAACTAATATATCTGCACTGCACTACAGCAAAGACAAAGGAACTGTCACTGTAGTTAAGACCAATGGCACAGCTAGCTGGAACCTTGCTTGCAGAGGTGCTTTGCATATCCAAAACTTGTTAGCTAATCATATTTCCAGGAAAAATGAAAGTAAAATCCTTCTCCCCAGGTGCTGGAATTTTCTCTAAAGGAATGGTAAAATCTCTATTACTTGCATGATGGTTAAAGTGAACTTTATTCCTCTGCATTTCTTACACAAGTTATTTCAACAGGTTACTTATTCATAGTCTGCAAAGTATATCCTTTCGTCTCTTAAAACTGTGTTGAAAAAAATAAAAGTTCTGCTGGCAGTTTGCTTATTTCATGTTAGAAAGAGTAAATACACTGTTTGGCCATTTTCACCATTAATTATTTTATATACTCATCTCATATTACATCCTACGTATTCTCTGATATTTTTCAAAAGTATCTGAACTAAACTCCTTTATCATTTTTGTTATCCTCCTATTATCTGAAATTTCTCTTTCATCTCTCTGATCTTGCTTCCTTATGTTTTCCACTTTCATCACTGTGTGCCACAGACATCTACCATTCTTGCCAGCTGTAAAATTTCTCTTCGAAATGGAAACTCTTACATTATGCTTCTCTTTGCTGGCCTTTCCTCAGTCCTTTTAAGCTGTCTCACAACAATTTAAATTTAACTGAACAGATTAACTTATGGCCAGATGTAAGTTTCACTACATAAACACGTCAACTTTTAAACTTGTTAAGTAACTACGATCTTCATGCTGATTTTGAGGCATTTCATTGTCAGATGTATATACATTTTTCTATTTATTTCTAGCCAATAGATGTATGAAGCCAACCTTTTCTAATCTCTTAGTCACTTTTTCAACTCAAGTAGCAGAATAAAAGCACCATCCTCTGACTTTCACTGGTAAAAGGTAAGGTAATAATACCACAATGCATTTTTTTGTGATAATGACTGTCTGGATTACTGTTTTATGTAATACATATAAATTCTATTATTGTGATATACTTATGATTTAATGGGATATACTTGTAATAAGAGAGAGAGATCCTGTAAGAAAACCTTTGGAAAATGTATGTAACTGCTCAGGCCCACATACATTCAAATTTTGCTGCTCTTCACACTTTTTCTCAGATATTCTTGAGAAGAGAGTGTTTCAGTATATTCTTTAAAGGTTTAAGAAGCTTTAAAGCTTTAAAGAAGATATGAAGGACAGGAATGCTTTGCTGTTTTAGTGGTGTCTGAAAGGAATGGTAATCTCATATTCTTTTAAAACACCTAAAAGGTATTTGAAGGCAGGCTAAGTCAGGTTCTGCTGTGCTTGAAAAGTGAAACTCCAAAGGTATCCCCATTGAGTACGACACATTTTATTTATTAGAATTACATTTCTCTTTAGGCTTCATACTTGAAAGTGGGAGGTTTGTCCTACAGAAATGCTTGAAAGTTTCTACTTTCTTCATGTATTACTATTAGAGCTTGTCGGATATATTTAGTTTCTGTTTTTCACAACTGGATGTAGTGACTCACTCTTTGTGGCTGTTCTTTTCATTTTCAAAGCAATTATTCCTGTAAAGGCTCATATACCCAGCTTGTCAGCCAATTATTTCTTATATGCCTGAAAAAAGGGTATCTTTGCAGAAATGTATCATTTGCAATTTGCTGGAGTCTGTGGTATTGTTAGATTTCTTTGAATATTTCAGCTTGGATTTTAATTGTTTCTGTTCATAGGTGCTAAATTAATTAATTAAATCCAGGAACACATTCATCCCTGGAAAAACATAGATTTACTACCTTTAAAGCAAGCCTCTGTTTATTAAAAAAAAAAAAAAAAACAACATCAAGAACAAGAAGAAACCTTCAGGGAGCTCTGAAATGAACTTCCCTATACCGTGCAGTTAAAGCACACAGAAAAGAGAAGTTATGTTTAGAGCTTGCTTTGCAGTCACCACAAATAATCTGTATTTTAAATATGCAACTCAACAATACATGAAATCTGCAAGCACATCTCATGTAGGATTCCACCCTGCTGGCTGGGGAAGAAGAGAAAACTATGACAGCCACTGCAAATTATTTTGAAGAGCCCTTGCAGACCAAGCAGAAGCAACCCCACTTAACATGGATCTTACATCTAAATAAAATCCAAATAACTACATAAAGGCTATGTAGCCTTAAAGATTTAGATTCTTTAATTTAAGCTCTTTGAAAAGAATGGCAGAAGGGGAAGCAATCCTTTCTAATGCATAACCAGTATTACAAATGGGCAATACACTTCATGAGTTCCTCCTGTCAGAACTTCTTATTGTAATTTTTCCTCCACAATGTCAACCTTGCTGTAGACATTTCCATGTCTATGACAAGGAGAGGAAATAATATTCTCCTGTGGTTTTAGGGATCGTTAAGTGTAGTCATGGCAAAGCTCCTTTATCAGAACAAATCCAGTTTAGCATGACATTGTTGGAGGTCTCTTGAGATGGCTAAACCTCAGGGGTTTTCTCATGTAACTCTCACTGTGTCAATATTGCATTTAAGTATGTTTGTGACATACTGACAGACAATTTTCCTTTAAAAAAGTGTATCATAGGTTCACAGGAAAATTCTAAGACATCTCAGGGACCTGCCTGTTGTTTAAACCACTGCTCAAAGCAGGGTCAGCTATGGAATCAGACCCAGTTACTCATCCAGTTCAATCTTTAAACTGGCAGACTGCACAAACTCTCTGGACAACCTGTTTTAAGGCAGGATTGTGCTCCCTGCAAAAAAGATTCTCTTTGTGTCTAGGCCAAGCCTCTCATTTCTCTTTGTGCCCATTGTTCCTCATCCTCCCACTATGCAGTTCTAAGAGGAAGCTCAATCCATCTTCTCAGTAATGTTCTTACAGGTAATGTAAGGCTGATATCAAGCCAACCTGAAGCTTCTTCTTCGCAAGGCCATTCCCTCAACCTCTCCTCTCATGTGAAGCGCTCCAGCCACTACCATGTTGGTGCTCTTTGCTTTGATTGCTGGGATAGTACAGGAACTCAATGAAACAGTTTTGTTTTTTTTTTTTAAAAGACATTTTTAAAAAATAATCAGTGATATATCAAAATTGAATTTTTCAAATATAATTTTAATGGTTTTCAAAAAATTTCAAAAAATTGAAATTTTAATCAGGTGGATTTTAGACATCAATAGCAGGAATTTTCGGACTACAAACTGTCTCTGTGCTAGTGTCTTGCTTCATCACATCTAAGATCACATGTGACCTAGAACATGAAAGAGTGTTAATTTACAATCTCCATTTAATGTGAATTGTGGTTGTGACAGGTGGACGTATATGTTTGTAAAATCAGCAACTCTACGTGAATGCTCATGGCAAGTAGCTGATTCTGTAAAACAGAGCAACAATAAAAGTCTTCTGTGTGCAACAAACCAGTTGAAAATACAAAGAAGGAAGGTTTATTCTGAAGCATATGACGTAGTTTACACTTTATTTGAGACAATGACTTTAAAAGATGATGTTCAACTTTGTGTTTGCTGGCAAACACAATTTTTTGTTTCATTGTCTTTGCAGTGAAAATTGTTAGCAGCAAGGTTATATAATAATTTGAAACATGATGCAAGGGAATGGTGAACGCTTTACCGTCTTTTTTTCTGAGATGATGAGACCTTTCTGAGATGTTGTTGAAAGACCTAATAAAAACAGCAGCTTATGTATTAAGTGGAGGAACTACAGTCTGACATTCAGATTAGAAATGCCTCTGACACAAAGTATATGGGAAGGCATTTTTTTGAATTAAGGAAAGAAAAACTGGACCAAAAATATGGAAAAAAATAAATCTATTGAAGGACCAATTTTTTAAAAACATAGGAATATGAAGAGTCTGGATGTTAACTCTACACTGACTTTTGTTCTGCAGGTTGGGTGCCTCACCTATGCCTCTGAGGCCACACGCACCCTGCTAGGGGCAGTCACTTGGCCCACATCTGCTCCACCTGCTCCAGAGACCAGCAAAGAAATGGCCTGCAGGCTGACAATGTTCATTAGAACTTTATGGTGAATGAGCAGCGATGTCAGAGCAGCCAGACGTGTGCAGTGTGATTGATCTGAGGATATGTGGTCCACCTGACACTGCAGGAAAGTGGGTGGAAAGGGGTGTTATGCAGGCCTAGACTGAATTTAATGCAACTGTGCTGCAAAGAAGGGGATGAGGTGACGTGGGGGGAGGCTGAGGTAAACAGCTCACCCTGGCACTGCAAGAAAGGTGGAATGTCCTGCAGAAGGATATAAATAAGTGTTTTTCCAACCTCTCTTCCAAGATAAGAGCTCACACTCAACCCTCCTGTAACAGTTCTGCATTGGGTATTTAATTAATTACATAAAGGTGACAATTTAAAACAACAGAAAACAGAATAACTATACTTGTCATTGTTTCCTGCTGCGAGATAAAACATTCCAGATATTTCTGAGGCTAAAGGATGCTCAACATTCCAAATGAACCTTCTTTTTTCCTGCAATACTAGGAAATTAGAAAATTCCCTGCCCAAATGTCTAACGTTCTCTTTAAACTATGGTGCAAAATATAAGTGGGGCACTTTCTGTATGTTTGTTTTGGTTTTGTTTTTGTTTTTGTTTTTTTTTTAAATGTCAGGAGGAATATTAGTGCTTAATAAAATATTCTACATTGGGAATTAAGGCTGTGAGATTTTTTTTAGCTGAATCAAACAAGATTTGGATCAAACATCCCCACCTGATGTTGGTCATATTGACTGCTCCCTCATTTTCTCCTACTGTGCCTAAAAAAACCTAGAAAATTCATTTTATCTGAGATAAAACACTCTTTCAGAACTTGTTAAAAGAACAGTGCAAAAGAAAGCCTGGACTCTCCAGACCAAGAAGAAAAGATGGGCTCATTCAGCCATTCAGGGATTTACAGCTCCAAGCTCAGATGCCTCCTTTGCTTGAGGAATTCCCAGTTTCTATCCCCCTAGAAAGTGCCATAAACCTGCAGTTGTAATGGGCAGTCTGCTTTGCATTTCACTTGTTGATGTACTTTCACTGTATTACTTGTGTGAACACTGATGGATGTAGGATCATAGAATCACAGATTAGTTTGGGTTGGAAGAGACATTTACACGTCATCTAGTCCAAGCCCTGCTACCCAGCAAAGGTCCCAGTCTCAGTCTCAGACTGTCCTCATTTTTTTTTTTAAGGTGTGTAATTATATCAGTATTTAATAAATAATGAAACAATCTCAATGGGGAAGAATGAGGAAGCTCTGGTTTAGAACGTCATATGGTATGATTATCTGCACCTCTGCCTCAGCCCACATCTAGTCTTCTGTCTTGCAGAGGGTGGATTTTGGCAAAACTAAATCAAGTCCCTTCCAGCCTGCCACAGTGGTCTAAACCCTGAGCCAGCAGGAAGAAAAACATTAATTCCCTTTGTCTAGCTCAAGCATGCATCTTGGCTGAGGCATTTTTTCCCCCCTGCATGAAATTTTTTGGTGAATTTGGTTCACATCTGCAAGATATTGTAAAGGTACACTTCGAACTAATTCATTTTTTTTTTCCTAAAACATTTTGTCCAACTCTGAAGCTGCTCACTAACAATAAGCTTTGTTAGTGACTACTGCTTGGCAAAGAATAACTACAATCTCACAAACAGAAAAGCACAATGAAGAAAAAAAACAGCATTAAAAATTGGGAGGCCATGAGGATTTTGCAAACAGAAACCCTAAGAATAATAACCAAAGGAACGTTGCAAACAGAGTATTTTGGGTTCTGTAAGTGAACCCGTCAAGGCACTGCTGCCAACCCCCACCAGGTGGCTCTCCACTCTGGAGCATAGCAGCTCGGAAAATCCCTTTTCATAGGAGAGAGGGGTTTGTGCTTATGCAAAAATACTAAGATTTTCTTCTGAGTCTAAATATCCACCTCAGCTGCCGAACAGATGCTCAGACTAGGATATGGTGCAACAGCCTCACACTCAATTCTTCTGTTATTTCTGAATTATTGTTCTGAATCTGGAAGGACTGTAATCCCCTGCTAACTCAAATCCATATCCTGCAGTACATGCCAACAGGATGTGTGTCTGAGTTTGCTGGATGCCTATCTACTATAAAGAATAATATGGCTAAAGTCCTGGGCACCACTAATATCCCAATTAAAGGATCATGCAGTCTGGCTTATGAATTATGATTTTGCTCATTGGCTGAAACTTGTATTTCTCTTTAAATCTTTTCTGTCTCTACCCACGACTGTTTAAACTGTTTCCACAATTTCTCTGAAATAAAGCTCCCATTCCTTAATAATGGAATATATTGCCACTTTATTATGGTGGCAGGCATTTGTAAGATGTTCTCCTCTCCATCCCTGCACACCTGAGAAAACAATGATTATCAAAGTCATCACGCTAAACTGAGATGTCATTACTGGGTCAGAGTCTGAAAAGGATGCAGCCGAGAAAATCACCTTTATGTGCACCCTGCTTTAATTGAAGGATGCAGCAGATTGGTTCCTGTTGCACTAACTTTATATGACCTTGGTCTTCTTTGCCATTTTAGAGGAAGACACCGTCCTTGATTTCAAGTGCTTCATTTTTTTCATACCTCACAGCATTACATCATCTTTTCCCCTCTGCCAGTTTAACAACAAGGTTTTTAACATTGAGATAGAAGCAATGGGGATACAGTTCTGTTTGTTTTCTTTTTCACCCTAATTTTTCATTCTGTATTGATTCTTCATAGTGCTGACACCTGGACAAAGACAGGGCACTTTGCAGCCTGGCCTTGCTTCTTTTTGGGGTTAACAATTCATCCACATTTCAATCTTTGTAAAGCAGCTGCTTGTAATGTACAATGTTATCACCAAAGCAAGCTAACAAAAAGAGATTCATTAACTAAGCAATCAAAGCTATTCTTACAAAAATGGGAATATTGATTGATATTTCTGTGAAACAAGTTGAAGTGTTCAGTATATGAGAAGATAATTCCCGAAGAAGAAGAAGATGCTGCTTGTTTTTCTCAAAATTTAACCCCAAATTTTATAATTCAGGAAGACTGGAATCTATCCTCTGGGTATAATGTATTACATAATAACTTCATCTTTAGACAGAATATATATTTATAAGTACATTTTTCTATTGATTATTTTAATGTAAGAAAACTTCTAAATTTAATGCTGAAATGAAGAGCACAAACTGCCTGCAGCTGAAAACCAGGTTCTGTTTTGCCCAATTCTGTGGCTAAAGTCTTCTCACATTGCCATATTTTACCAGGTACATCACCAAAAATCCTCATTCTGGCATGCTGATGTTGCACACAAGGAAGTGGGAAGTACCTAGGCAATCTCCTGGGGAAGCAACACCATCGCATTTTTCTCCACCCAAGGGTGCTAAGACAGAGAATGTGGCCATGGCAACAGAAAAGGGATGGATGGGGCCTGCCTCCTAGGAAATACAGAGAAATCCCTCTGCCAAATAGCACATATGTCACAGATGGTGGTAGCATGGGTGACCCAGGGATGCTTTCTGCCAGCAGCAAGTGTGTTTCCACACATACACCTGAGCCCACTCTATAGAATTACAGTCATCAGGATTTTAAAATAATACAAAAATTCCCTCCCAATACTTTAATCTAGCTTAAGGTGCAAGGGCCATAGCAAAACATTGTATGTAAAAACTTCATTTATGTCCCTAGTTTATACCTACTTTAATTTTAGTGTGTGCATTTGTAAAATATATACAGTATTGACTTCACAGGCACTTAAAAAAAAGTTTAAATATATTTATTTTTTTTTATTGGAAGGCTACATATGTCATAAGGATAATTAAGGGGACCATGAACAAAGTAGCAGTCACATTGTTGAAAGGATGCAACAAAGAACAGACTCAGTAATATTAGGAATGAGTTACTTCTAATTTCAAAGATATATGGCCATGACAAATGTTAATCATGAGGAGTGTCCTGCTAAAATTAATAGGACAAGCAAACAATTTTGAATAAAAGCAAATTTTTTCGAGAGGAGATAAGAAAGTCAAGAAAACCCTCAAAAGCATGTAAATCATGATAACATCATGAAAACTCCAAGGCAGTAGCTGATTTTTCTTATTTGCTATGACTAATATCCAGCTGGACTTACAGATATGTACCTAACCCTTTTTAATATTACCTGGTATTATTTCTGAAGCCAGAATATTTCTCCACTTTCTTTTTTTTCACTGCTTTTGAATTTGTGATATGAAAGCTCTAATGTAGTTTCTTCTTTCATTTTTTTTCTTGCTTTGCATTGCCACGAGGAAAGATATAATAAGAAAAAACTTTCTGCAATTCTAATCGTGACCAACTCAACAGCCCATGGGGTTTGTCTTCACAAAAAACTCTGGATGTGGGTCAAGTTCAGACTTGCCACTTTTTGCCTTGAGGCATTTTCCTGCAAAGCTAATTCTACAGGGCAGAAGCTCATAACGTTATACTCAGACAGACAGCTATTTTTAGCAATTAAAGACATTATGTTTTAAACAATAAAAGCATTACAATTTGCAGGATAATTGTGCTGTGCTGCAAAGATTACACGGATAACCTGAATGTGCAGAACTGGCATCTCTTCCATGACAGCATTTGTTTTCTGTCCTTGATAGTGACAGCTTATTTATTTTGTATTGTTTTTAGAGATTCTGAAGTGCCTGAAACACAGTCATAGTGTTTTTCATGTAAAATGATTCCAACAGCAGCCTGATGTGGAAGTTCTTCTCACAATCAGGTCAAACACAAAGAATACGTTATTTTAATGGTGGAAAAGGCTAATCGTGTAGGAAGCACTGTTGTGTAGCATAAGCAGTTTGAGACAGCACATTGTCACAAAGAATGAACAAAGCTGGGTTTTGAGCACTTATAAAGTGTTTTTTTCCAATCCTTGCTGGTGTTCATTATATTTCTGGGAGATGCTCGGACAAGAAATGGAGCTGGGGAATTTCACATGTCCAGCCAACAGAGGAGTATCAGAGAGGCGATAAAATCGATATTTACAGCAGAGCAGAACATGATGAAAACCAAGATACAGATGTGTCTGAATTACCCTTGGTGTCCCAAACAACGAGGTGGAGTGGAGCCTTCCTTATAGACAAGACTTGCCTGCTGATCCAAGAAGATAAGTGTTGGAAAAGAGGCTATCAAAAGACAATCATGAGCATTCTTTTCTTCCAAAGCAATTTTCTTTGAGGATACAGGAAGTCAACTGTTCATTGATAATGTTTACTTTGTAAAGGAGATGTGTGGTCCAGATTATCAAATTTGCTTCAATTACTTTTCACAGCTCAACCAGTAGAGAGGATGAGATACATTTGCCAACTAGGGATTCTTTCAGTACAAGACGGTTCATTATCATCACAAATAGAGTAGTATTCCACCATTTCTAGAAAAGCAGACATATTGGAATGGGCTGTAGTTTTCTTGCACTCTGCTTGGTTTGGCAAACAGCTCCTTTAAACTAGTTGCTAATTAGCAGTCTTCTGATCAGCACTAAATTCTCCCAACACCATAACTCAAGCAAAACCATCCCTGGAATCATCAACCAGGCAGTCTCAGACATGATCATTGTGAATGTGAAAACAAGCTTGTTACAAAAAGTTGTTTTGTTCTATGAAAAAATTAGATATTTTAATTTTATGTTAATTAAAAAAATGCAAATGTTAAAATATCTTAAATTTTTTCAAGGCAGTTTTTCCCAGCAGCCTCAATAGAGGTTCATAGTAGAGTTCTGCCTAATAAAGCTTTATGATTCTTCCCCTTGAATTACACAGGTTATTTTTTTTTGATTTGCATCAAGAGTTACATACAGGTTATGCATAGCCACAGAATTTGTGTGAGAGTATGTGTCTCATCTCTATGTTAATTATTGGGTTTTAAAATATTTTCAATTTAGCAATAAGGATATTTCCCCCTCTAAGTGTTTGAGGTATTGTGAAACTGTTTTGGTCATAATAACTGACTGGATATCATTCGTATATTTTCAGAGATATTGAAAGTAATTTTCAGATACCTCTGTATTTGTAAAAAATTATGCTGTCAAGAAGAACAATTATGAAAGACTGTTTCTTTTTCCTGCCATTCCAATTATATTCACTGTTTTCCTTATTTTTCTCTCCTTGCTAGATGGAAAGATGAAAATTGCCCATGATCTCAATTAATTTTCTCACTCTGCAAATTAAACTTCCTAAAAATTGTTCCCTTAAAAATGAATTTATTACTTTTGCCGCTTCAGTCTGCACCCAGATAATCTCATCGTCACTCTCTTTCACATATATCTGCTAGTCTCAGATGGTTCCACTTCATTATGCACAACTATGGCATTAGGATGGCCATGCAGAAATGGGGGAGTTCAGGATAAGTAGGTATTTTGTTTTGAAAAATGACCCCTACTACAAAGTATGATTGTGCTGTTTGGAGGATAATGTCTGACTACGTGGAGCTTCACCAGCATTTGTGAGATGCTTGCTGCTGAGACAGAAATAGGTAAGTGACATTTGACTAGCAAGATCAGTGAACTGAATAGAGCCTCAACATTGTAGACATGTAACTTCTGTATATCGTACTAAAAATAAAAACATGCTTTCCATTTTTCTAAAAAAAAAAGATGGGAAAATGCCTAAACCACAATAAAGTGTTTGGAAATGGTTCCCAGTGGCATTTGCTCCATCACTATCACAGCGATCAAGGTGTGGTTGACCGGCCTGTAATTTCCCGGAACCATCTGCTTGCTCTTATTGAAGATATTGCTGACCTTTGGTTTTCCAGTCCTCTGAAATCTCCCCCAGTCATCACAGGTTTCCAAAGATAATCAAGAGTGACCTCACAATGACATCAGCCAGGACTCTCATGGATGCATTCAGTTGGGTTCCACAGATTTGTGTATGTCCACTTGGTTTATGCTTGCTAGTGTGATCTTCCTGAGCATAAAGCCTCACTGCTCCAGCCTTTCTCAGGCGTCTCAGGGGGATCGACTTCCTCAGGGAAGATTTTATCAGTAGAGGCTGAGGTGAAGAAGGCATCGAGTACATCGTCCTCTTCCATGTCCTTTGTCATCAGGTCCCCTACCCCTTTCTGAGTCAGGCCCTCATTTTTGTTGGTCTCTCTTTTGTACTTGATGATCCTGGAAAATTCCTTCATGCTGCCCTTCCCATCTTTTCCAAGGTTCAGCTGCAGATGGGCTTTCACCTTCCTAATGACATTTCTGCACAGTCAGAGAGTATCTCTTTATTCCTCTGTTTCACCTATTCCAGCTTTCATCTCTTCTGCTATTCCTTATCAGGTTTGAGTAGAGTAAGAAGCTCCTCTTCATTCATCACAGAACTGTAGAATTATTAAGGTTGGAAAAGACCATCAAGTCCAGCTGTCAGCCTAGCACCACCACCATATTCATCACTAAACTGTGTCCTCAAGTGACATATCCACGTTTTTTTCAGCACTTCCAGGGATGTCGACTCCACTGATTTACTGGGCAGCCTGTTGCAATGCTTGACCACCCCTTTCATGGAGAAATTTTTCTGAATATTTCCATCTCCCTACAACCTCCTTTCAGGTAGTTGTTGAGAGAGATATGGTCTCCCCTGAGCTTCCTTTTCTCCATGGTAAACAACCCCAGCTGCCTCAGCTGCTCTTCACAGGTGTTGTGTTCCAGACCCTTCACCAGCAACATGGCCCTTCTTGGGACACGCTCCAGCACGTCAATGTCTTTCTTGTAGTGAGGGGCCCAAAACTGAACACAGGTATAAACCTTCTGCCACTTTGGCTTGATTTCTTTTACACTGGCTTTGTTCACTGTTATACATGGAGAAGGTGGTCCTGAAAACCAGCCAGCACTTATCATCTACTCTTCTCTCGACCATCTCCTATGGGATCCTTTCAACCAGATTCTTCAACAGGCCAAAGTCTGCTGTTCTGTAATCCAAAGTGGTCTTCCTCCTATTTGTTGCTCAGGAGTGGGATCACCACCACCTCAAGGTCACTGTAGCCAAGACTGCCCCCAACTTTCCTATCTACAATCCTTCCTTGTTTGGAAGCATCCAGTCCAATGGAGGGTCAGCCATTGCTGGATCATCAGTCACCTCTGCTGGAAAGTTGTCATCAGTGCAATCCATGTATCCTCAGGATTGTGTGTTTAATGCTGTGTCCTGCACATATTAGGCCCCTTATGAGAAGCAGGGTTCTCTTCTTCCCCTTGCCTGAAGACAGCAGCATCTTCTTCCCAATTAGGCAGTTCTGTAACAGAAACTGCTACAACATGGACTACCCTCTTCTCCTAAGCCATAAACTGCTGACTGGCTTATTGTTTGTCCCAGGGCAAGGTTCCATTAAGTCCTAACAGTCTCTCACAAGCTGAATTACTCCACAATATTCCTCACCACCTGTCTTTGCTAAAGAGCATGTGTCCTTCCATTGCAGTACACTGGTTATGGGAGCCTTCCCACCACGTCTGTACAAGGTTGTAGACCCACACCTGCACACATGCTTTTGATCCCTCCTTTTTTTTGGTCTCAAGCTACATGCATGCAGCAGTGTAAAGCCATTTCAGAGAGGTGCTTCAGCCTGTTCATATCTCAGGTATTATGAGAGCTTCCCCCACGATGCTGTCCTTGTGGCACTTCCCTGTTTGCGTGTATATGCTTGAAGTGAGCACCCTTCACCCTGCTTTGTAATTTTTAAGCTCTGTTTTGTCTACTGCACTTTCCTGCCAACACAGCCCACCACTACCACTTCCCCAGTGGACTGTGGGTCACTATCTCTCTTCACCCCCTCATTCCTAGTTTCAAAGTCTCCTCAGCAGGCTTTACTGCCAGTCTGTTGGCAGAGATACGTTTGCCTGAATCCACCTCAGTGCTATTTTCTAGAAACCACCTAAGTAGTAATTTCAGACATTTGCATTACTAAGTAGAAATCACACAAAGCTAGGCTGAAAGAAACCTCTGAGACAGGATGAAGTATACTCAGCTCACTCTTGATTACACATTCATCTAATGTGTCCTCAGAAATCTCCAGTGAAGGAGACTGCACAGTTAGGATGTTCCAGCACAATCTGTCCCCACACTTACATTTTCTTAGCATCTAACTTAACTCTCTCTTGGATAAATCCAGACAACTATTTTTGTTCTATACTCAGTAGGTAAGAGGAAATTTGGATTTCTCATCATTATAATAATCTTAATATTTCATGGTTCTTTTTATGACAAGTTTTCTCCTTTTGTTTAGAACAAGGAAGCCACAACAAATCAGCAAATTCTCAAACCCCCCTCAGAAGCCTTTTTCTAAACTTCTCATAGCTCTTTTGACTTTCTTCTGGACTCATAGCAATTTGTTTACCTTTCCCTGAAGGCCAGGCATCCAATGTAATTGTCTAGTTAAAATGTCATACATAAAATAAAGTACCTCCTATCTCCCATGCTTTACATAAAAACATTATAATTCATCAGGTCTTTTTTTTTTTTAGCAGTATTAAACTGCAGTTTCATATTCAGATTGTGATCTATCCCTGCTCCTTTGTACAGTATTATCACCCTTATTTCAAATCTTCTGTTTGGGTATTTTATTATTCCTTCGTAACTGTAGCACTTCTTTCATGTCTAACAATTTTCAGACCACTTCTTCAAACTACCATGACTTTGGAATTTTAATCCTGTCCTCCAAAATATTCCCATCTTATCAGTGGAAAAAAAAAATGTCCATTTTTTAATGAGTGTTTTCTGATAATTAATGAAATTGGAACAAAACACAGGAAAAGACTGTAAAGAATATTATATAAAATGCCATCCAAATTTGACAGTGAACTGTCATAACTGCTTTTTAGTACATTTCTGCACCCAGTGGGTGCACCCACCAGATGGCAATTTCATCCAGAACATTTCCCTAAGTTGCTTATGAGAATATAACTGGTAGTGTGTCAAAAGGCCTATTAACGTCCAAATATATCACATCCACTGCTTCTTTTGTAATCACTAGGCCAGTTATACTGTCAAAAAGGAAAACAGATTGATTTGACTTGATTTGTTCCTGAAAAATTGATGTTGGCTGTTCATATCACTTTGTTATTTTATTATCTATGTGCTTATAAACTGATTATTTAACAATTTGTTTTGGTGTGTTTTCCACTATTGAGGGCAGGGTGACTGTTCTGCAATTTGTATTTTGTCATTGATAATATTTCACAAAATGGTGATCATTTCTATTGTAGTCAAAGCATTCTTGAATGCTCAAATTCAAAATCAACAATATATAATGTAATTGTAAATATTACACATTTTTAAAATTAAATTACAAATTTTAACAGGAACCTTTGTATCTCTGTCCCTCTGTATTTGGGTTTTGTGTTTTGTTTCTTCTACTATTGCAATTCTGTGTGCCTCAAGGCTGTTTCTTTACTCTCTGGTAAATTATGAGGACTCCACAGAGAAATTTCTGAATTCCCCCTCTGAATTATGCCACAAACTCCTTTTCTTACCTCCCTTCAAAGTGCTCCTCAGGAAGAGGAGCACTTCATGATTCTTACACAGAATTAGCAAAGCAGAAGTAGTTTACTATAAGCTTGTTTGCAAACTCCTAGCAGCAATTAGCAAAACAAAACTACCGATTGCATGTTTTATCCTTCCATTGCCAATTGTTTTTGCACATAACTAGTGTTCAGGGATTCAAATGGTCTCACTGTTTGGACAGCGCAGCCTGATGGTTTTAAACAAGAGATCCTGTAGGATCTATCTACAGCAGTTACAGATCTACCTTTACCTCCAAAATTTTTCTTGTATTTAACCTGACTAGATAAACAGGAAACAAGGAATCTGTAATTTCTGAGATGCAACATTTAATTAGCTCATAGGACAATACATTGCAGCAAAGTATTGTGAGAAATTATAAACCAGAAAGTGCTTCAGCCTCAGGACAATATTGTTTACAAGTGTTATTCTTACAAAAACCTCAGTACTAAAATACTTTGAGGTTGTTGTAAGAAATCTGAATGCTTTGAATGACAGATTAGACCGCTATATTGTGAACTGTCTGGTCTTAACCATTGTTCGGAATGGTGTTCCTTTACTGTGTGACTCCCAGAATTACTCTGAATGGAGTAAGCAAGACAAAGAGTTTCCTGTGGTACACAGTCCTACAGCTTCATCTTGTCTGAAGTTGCTGAACTAGTGGAATATATTATCCAATTGGAGGGCCCGCCTTCGCGAACGAAGAGCCGGGGAAGGTCCTTACCCGCATATGCAGATAAGGCCTTCGAGCCTGCGCAGTG